>CM056574.1:134420924-135068782 GCA_029721435.1 Gymnothorax reevesii | reverse complement strand
CGCCACACGTCCATCACTCAAACTGCAGTCTAAAACGCAATCCCTCCTCACAAACTCTTTCATGATGGAGTCAAATGGACCAGGGCTGTGAGAGGATATGACCGCAACCTCTACGGTC
Organism: Gymnothorax reevesii; assembly: GCA_029721435.1. Taxonomy (NCBI): domain Eukaryota; kingdom Metazoa; phylum Chordata; class Actinopteri; order Anguilliformes; family Muraenidae; genus Gymnothorax; species Gymnothorax reevesii. The sequence continues at coordinate 135,068,664 of CM056574.1, read as the reverse complement.
CCAGCAGAGACAGCTAAAGCGGTTCAGACATGGTGCCCACGACTAAGGTGCGTTCATCCAAGGGGACCAGACTCTGTTTACAAAGGAGGCCCTTCCTTAGAGTGCATGGCTGACCTCAGTACAGCCGCTAGTTCATCTGGCGGATTGCCTCCTTGGACTTATTACTGGCCTGGCTGATCTTGATACAGCCTCCTGTGGCAGCAGATTCAAAACCGCAGCTTTAACCGTAGAGCATGCCTCTGACCTCACTGACTCCCGCCAAAGGCAGACCACAGGAATGAGGCAGAATTACTTCTCTGATCACAGACTGCAGGTCTGGCCACGGAGCTGCATGACTGACTGCTGGCCACACCAATGAGTGGAGAAAAAGCAGTAACACACTGCCTCACAGAATACACATCCTCTCAGACACACTGACAGGCCTGAAATACTCTCCCCTGTATGTATTCAAACTCACTCACAAAAACATTTCAATATGCATTAGCCAGCACATACACACACACACACACACACACACACACACACACTCTCAAACAGAGACAGACACACTCAAACGTACACGGCTTTCACACGTACACATACACACACACCCTCTCTCTCTCAAACACAGACAGACAAACACATATACACACATACATGCACAAAAATATACAGAAGCTCACACAAACACACACACACACACACACACACACACACACACACACACACACACACACATAAACACAGGGGCACACACACATACACACACACACCCAATCAGAAACACACACAAATACACACACACTTGTGTCCATCAGGTTTCTGGCAGACGCAGTGCTTTGTGGGCACAGGGTCCCTCGGGGTCCCAGCGGTGCTGTGTTTTTGTCAGGAGTGATTAATGACCTTGCGTCATGATAACATGAAGGAAAAGCACATTAATGGACGAAAAGAGCCATATCTACGGCCTTTCCACAGCCACCTCATTAACCCAGCATCCAAGTTACTGGCAAACTCCAGCCCCATCATGCCCGTTACCTCCCGTTTATCTCATGTCATGTTCAGCTCCTCCCGATGATGAAGAGGGCGGGGCATGAGGAGGGTGGGGCTTCTCCAGGAACAGCCCTTATTTAACCGGCAAAGTTCCACTGAGAACATACTCCTCTGTATCAAGGACACACTGGGAAAATTTCCAGATAGAACAGTGGTAAGCAGGGAGTGATAGAGAGAAACAAGTGTGAAGCCCCTAGAGCAATTTTAGGGTTAAGGGCCTTGCTCAAGGGCCCGATTGCAAAGGTCTCCCAAAATTTCATCTCTCCAGTTGCAGGTCAAGGATCCCAAGCTCCATAGCTGCTAGTCAAATAACCAATCAGGGGGCTGCCCTACCACCCCCATTACTTGAAGAATGCAGAAGCTTGGAGCGGAGGCACATTTGGACATGGAGCAGGCCTGAGTAAATGAGCAGGTCATGTGACTCCTCCCCAAACACAGTGATGTCACCCTCACATCAGCGGCCTGTAATTAGCTGACATTCCAGAACAGAGGCGGGCAACGAGGGCCCAATGTGTTTCTGGTTTTCATACCTACGTCTGGTCGTTAATTACTTAATTAGCCAAATCATTTATGAAATCTGGCATTTTAGTTGCATTTCTGGAAAAGCTCTTAAATGGCTACAAAACACTGCTCTTGTGTCCCAGAATGAACCAGTTCACTGTGATTTAATCTATGAGTAAACCCACCTTAGCGTGCACAGCCATTTAACTCATTTAGTCCGGGTAATTGAGAGAAACAAAAAAGTGCATTGATACGCACAGGTCCTCCAAGACTGGACATTTTCACTCCTGCTCCCGAAGGAGTTTCAGATGTAAACGGGCATGTGCAACGTGCCAGCTGTCTTTCCTTGCCGTACTTACAAATTCACTCATCACGGCCCAGGCGTGACATGACAGCAACACTCAATAGATGCCTCTGATATCTTCTCAGATTCACTTACTGAAGGTCCATGTCTTTTACCAGCTTTATACCTTCTGTAAACGCCCAAAAGACATCGGACCCGGAGCGAGATGTGCTCCTTCTATTAGAAAGCTGGAATGTTCTGGATATTTTAGAGGGAGCAGGTCAGAGCCTACAGATCTGGGGTAATGATCAAAGCAGATTACTGATCTCAGATCAGGGACAAATGAGCTTCTTACTCTGGGACTGAATCATGTAATCATCGTGTTTGATTGAACACACAAACACACACACACACACACACACACGCACACACACGCACAAATGCACTCACACAAACACACACGCACACACACGCGCACACACACAAACACACACACACACACACGCACACACACAAGCAGATTCACCAGAGATCTAGTAAAGCGCTGCTCACAACATACTCATAGGACAGACCTAAGGCACAAGTCCTATTCCTCCCAGCAGAGATCACACAGAAAGACAGTCCCTCTCTAAGACCTCCTACATATAAGAGCTCAGCTCTGCTCCATGTATTAAAAACCACTGCGCTCTGCTAATCCTCATTTAAACAGATAGAGAATCAGGCGAGCACCACAGCGAATATACGAGGCCACCCAGAGTAAATCAAGTCTGTCATCATCTCCATGTTAGATATTTAATGAACTTCGACAGGGTTTCACTGCCTCACAAAGTCACTACCACTCTGTAGCCATTCTGAAGGGGTGACAGTGTCTCCTCCACTAAATCTTCTCCGTCCCACAGAGTATGAAATCCTCCTTTATTTGCAGGCAGTGCCTCGGCAGCAGATTTATAGCGGTGCATTATTTAGCAGGGGCGCAGCAGGGCCGGGGGCGGGTCAGAACGCATCCTCCGAGCGGACGCTTTGTGATGAGATGGCCTGTCGCTCCGTGCTTCTCCTCGTAATCCTGCGCCACGAGCAGATGCTGACGGTCACGTGATTTACGGCAGTGACACATACTGCGTCTCCGCCCGGCCCAGTCCACCGTCACTGCCCGAGCCTGGGGCGTGCAGGGTCTCTAGGTCTGAGCGAGTGCGAAGAGTCGGGGGCGATGGCGGTGACCTCGTCGTGACCTTAAAGTGACCCAGGATTGTGAGCGGGAATCGTTCATCATCGGGCCTCTATATGTTAGCCTGGCTGGGGCAGGGGTCAGAAGGCAGAGGTCAAGGGTGAGAGCGATGCACTGGTCACTTAAACAGAGTGGGAAAGCTGGACAAAGGGACACACACCTGTCCTTATGAACATATACAAACACACACACACACACACACAGACACAAGCACCACACACCTGTCCGATGTACACCGACACACACGCACACATGCGCATATGCAGACAAGTAACACACAAATACAAAGTCCACACATACACCTGTCCTCATACATGAAGACATAAATATATATTTGCAGACACACGCACAAATAAAACTAGAATTACCAACATCACACATGCACCTGTCCTCATAAATTAACACACACACACACACACACACACAAATAAAACATTATTACCAACAGTACACATGCACCTGTCCTCATACATGAGCACACACACAACACACAGACACACACACACAAGCGCGATTGCAGCTGAATAATTTCTGATCCTCAGCCCCAGCGGTGTCTTTGGGTGTCTGTCCTGACAGGAGTCTTATTCTGTACCCCAAAAGCTGGGAGGAATCTGGAGTTCATGGACTTTTGATGCCCCGGCGATGACCCTGCAACACTGAGCCATTACCAACCCCCCCTCCACCTCCCCCGCAGTGTCATTGTGTCCCCTTCTGTTCTCAGTCACAACTTCTCTCCAAAAATACTTCACCTGTCTGCGGATCTCCTCTCAACACGAATGTCCACAAAAAGTCATGGCAGGCATGCTTTCTATATAAACAAGATCTGATGACTATCTCTCAGCCTGTGTCTCTAGCCATGAGAAATATTGTACGGGAAAGAACTGAAGACTAATTCCAACCCCAGACACAGACACTGTCTCACAGACACACAGTGAATCTCAAAAGGAATGACAGAAGAAGTACACATTTCCAGGAGAATTATGGAAACAGTCTCGATTCAAGTATGAATTATTTTTCAACTACTGTTCAATTTCTTCTAAACTGTTTTCAAGGAATTGACAGTATAGTATGCTTACATTCCAATAACAACAACAAAAAACAAGAATTCCGCATGTTTGAACCAACAAAAATAGGTTAAACTCTTATGCAGTACTTGAAAAAAGCTTAAAAATGCAAATAAATTCTCAGTGCTTGATTCCAATTCAGACCTCCTGTGCTTCATCAGAGATTAAAAAAATTACTCACTTTCTGATTCTCCAGAATTTTGCTGAATCTATTTAATTATACCAATTTATAGGAAGAGACGTTGACGTAAATAATTCATTAAAACATTGAAGTTGTTGAGAATTCCTGTAACAGCAGAGCTTCTGGGTATTCACTGTCCCAGTCTTTATGTAGCCTCGCCCAGAGAGGACAGACACAATCTCCATCACAGAAAAGTTCTATCGATCGCCCCTCGAGCTTTGCAGTTCCAATCTCTCAACAGCATATTGACAATTTCTCACAAAACACTACTTTTCGACCTCTCGAGAATTCCCTATTCATTGTACTTGACTATTTAAAAAGCTCCAGATTTTCTGAAACCCCAAACGCACAGCGTGCGCACAAGCTCGCGGGCCACTTTCTCATTACAGGCATGAAAGACGCCGTGAGCGCCGCACGCGCTCTTGTGCGCGCCCAAAAGTTTTTATTAAACTGCAGATTAATTACGGAATTTGAGTGAGCCGCAGAACTTGTCGAGTTGTTTTAAGTTGGGCCGATAAGAACAGATGAAAGGGCCCCATGTGTTTACTTATTTAATGATCAGGCCGTTATCGGGGCTGGGCAGAATTTAGGCTCGTCGCGTCTGCTTATTTTTCGCTTTTTTGTAGCGAGCAGATACACAGGAGGTGGGGGCCTGGCGAGCTTGAACTCCGCGGCGTGCCTCGCTCGCGGCCCACGTTACCTGGAGCCGAGCCAGAACTTCTGCTGTAACTCTGAGGGATAATGCAGCTCCTGTGAGAGGAGCAGACACACTGCCCCTCCACCAGCGTTCACACAACTTCTCACTTCCACACACGGCCTTTACAGCAACTCTCCAGCAGTGTCAGTTCAGTGCGTCTGCATATTCAAGCCCTGTGTTTCTCTGTGACATTAGGAACTCTATGCGTCAAATAGACTCTATGGGTGGATTTGAAGAGTTCGTTTCCAAAGTGCAATATTTCCATTTTGCTAATTTTGAGTAAATTAGCTTTTTCTCTGTTGGCGCCTACTGCTTTTTATAGAAAAACACAAACTTTGACCATGAAAAAAATACACCTTATCATATGAATTAATAAAAACTGATTTTTGCACCATCTGTGAGAAGCACAAGGCTATTGCTCCATGGTATTATCTCAAGTTTTGTGATTTTGGCGCTTAATGTGTTTTGGAAACAAGCTCTTCATTTGTAACCATGTACAACACAGTATAAAGCATAGACAGGTTTGCGATTCATTCTGAGCACAGAACCTAAGTGCTGGTGACAGTGCTGAGATATGTCCCAGTGTTCTGGCGATCTCTTGGCCCTCTGCTTAATGCTGAAGTGGCGCAGTAGAATAAAGGCGAAATATCGGTCTGACACACACGTGCGCAAAAGTAAAGCACTACAGACAGGGCTGGGAGACAACACAGAGAACCCTCTGTCCGCTGCATCTCATACACCTCACACACCCCTGTCTGCGTTTAAACACGGGCCTTCTCCACTGCTTAGACTCTGAGACCCCAGTCAGGCTGGATATGGACCCTACTCTCCTCATTATCTCCACCCCTGTCAAACCTGGCTTCTTCACTGCACCTGACCCAGGAGGAGTCAATGCTCACTCATGCAAGTTTTCCTTTATTTCAGCATCGTTACATGAATGACTATCAAAGTAATACAGTCCTTAATTCTGACCACTAGTGGCATTAAGTATTGTCCTCGGTCTGAAGCATCCTCTGATGGGTGACACTTCATATGAGGAGAAAAAACTTCAAAAACCAGTAAGCATTTTGTCCATTATCACAAATAATTGTCCATTTGCCTTTTTAATAAATGTAGATACTTGAGACTTATTGTACATATTTTCAATTTTTAATCTCTGCCCATCGACAGAGGACAAAAAAGATGGAAGATTCAATAGTTAGAAGATTTGTTAAGGGGCTTAACAAATTTGGGCAATAAGGCAGCCAATGTCATGCATCCCCCCCTCCTCAATACTGACCCACAGGCCTTTAGAGAAGCTTATACCCATAAAACAAAGTGATGGGAGTGATATCAGGTCACTGATTAGAGGGAACGTAAGCTCTCCGTCCAATCAGAGCCTGAGAACATGGCACCGTGGGGACATGGCGTCCAGGATGGCAGTAATACCTGAGGTAACATCTCACAGCTGAACCCTGCTCACTGGAGTGAAGGTCCCCGAAAGGCATGAGAGAGAGGCCCGGTCTCAGCGTGTGTATGTATGTCTGCACACATTTGTGAGTGTGTGAGTAGTTGGTAAGGCTTTCTCTTGTATGAAAGTCTCAGTACTGCTCAGTATATGGAGTTTGCGCAGTGAGTCCATTCTCACTCCGCGCGAGGACACTCGCGAGCTCCAACTCTACCCGACTCGGTCTCATTGCTATGATGGCATAACTCTCCATGGCAGTGAAGCACAGAGGTATTACAGGTATTATTCAGAAAGCAGGATCCAGGTCTGACCCCCCTCCGACAGTTTGGGTTATAGCGGAATGCATCATCTCCCCGAAACGAATGGAGCTGTCGCTCAGATAATTCCTCTGTAGCTGTTCTGTCAGGAATCATCATCAATAATCATGACATCATCGCCGTCTTATCTATGGGCCCGCAGCGGCTGATCGATAGCATGGCTCCCGCAGTGTAAATAGCTTCTAATGCCCCATCTTCCCCTCAGATAGGCTGTGGTTATTTATGACGGCTGCCGGGTTACAGGTCCTGGCTGCAGAGGGGATTTATGGGCCTCTGGTAGCGGTTGTTGGTACCGGATGAGAGGGGAGAAAGGGCTATTTCAACCACCCCCCTTTGCGCCCCCCGAGGACGAGGGACCAAAGGAAGGAGAGGGACGTCTCATCACAGCACCCCCCCCCCCCCCACACCACCCCCCCAAACGACAGGACCGTAACGACGGCATGATGGGGGAACATCCGTTACCCTGACGACAGGATGTGGCAGGCCTATTTGGCGCGGCGGGTCCCGCGTGAACGATGCGAGTGGCAGGACGTGACGGCCGACATTTTCATCTGTGTGAAAAATCTGCTTAATGCACCTGTCTGTGAGCCGACTGACACCCACAAACTGGGCTCCTCTTTTGGTCTTTTGTTCTCAGTCGGCGTATCCCTTTAAAGCGCTCAATCCAACAAACACCAGCGTTAAGGTTCAGAGAGAACAGCCTTTACTTTTTATACTTTTTATCTATCAGCTGTGAATGTCTCCTTAAAGGAGTTATGTGGCTTAAAACCGACCCATTACCTTATCAAATAACTTCAATAAAATACGTTTTCTTTGTTTGTTTCCATTCAAATTTCCAATCCTGTGAGACAAGCGTTAATCAGAGGCACTGATTTCCACAGAAATCGGTCAAACACTCTTCCACATTCCTATGTCTGATATTTCCTTATCGCCCCACCCTGCCAGTTCGTCTCACGGAACGCTTGAAGAAAGACCACATTTAGTATAGTTCATTGCAGTACATAACACATCATTCTGAAGTACATCTCTGAGATATAGGCCCTCTGTAATTCTACATAGAGGGTTCCCTACATGCCTGACACTGAGAATTAGAGAATAAATTCAAGCTGAAAAACTTTAATACAGTTTTATACAAAGGTGTAAAATCCAGGGGTCAGAAATTAAAAGTCCTGCCAAGTTTTTCTCCCTCCCACAGAATGAGCTGATCACTCATATTGACTCCATCTCCTGTCACAAGTAAATCCAGGTGGTTGGAACAAAGTTCTGGGGAGGATTTTTACTTTCTGAACCTGGACTTAACACCTCTGGTTTAATATGTAATGTGAATATAGGCCACTAGATGGCAGTATTTATCTTTTTTTGTTTAGCTCAGACTGGAGTCATGTATAGACATGTCCTGGACATGTCTGGGGCAAGTCTCAGAAAGTTAAAAAAAAGAGGTCTAAATGTGGGTGGGGTCTGCAAAAGAGTATATAAGGAAAAGAACTGAGACAGTAAAGTAGTAGGAGAAATTGCAAGAAGATGACCAGACCTGCCATTCTGTTCAAGACCTGTGACGTTTCTTTTGTGGATTTCTTTGACTGTGTTTGAGCATTTTCTTCATCCAGGACATCACCAAGCCACCCCACTAAAAAGGGACTGTAATTATTTCTGTTTTTTTCTTATTTATCAATCTTGGTCTTTAGTTGTAGGTTGTTATTAGTCTTTGTCTTCGTTAAAAATTAAATGTGTTTTAGTTGTTAAAACTGTGTTTGTCATCCCTTGCTGTTGCTGTTGTGTTATAAATGTAATAACAAATTGGGGCCATAACAAATTGGGGGCTCAAGGTCCGGGATAGACCATTGTGTGAGTAATTTATTGAAAATCTAACATTCCAAATTCTGAAATTGTTTTTGTGAATTTTCCTAGATATATATTGACAACAGCAATGGATGATTTCTTGGCATCACCAACCGTAGGGGTTTTGAAGTCTTTTAAAAAGACAGAACTGCTAGAAATTTGCAGACAGTTGGAGCTGACAGAGGTAAAACCAGCCATGCGAAAAGCAAGACTGGCTAGAGAGATAGTTGAATATTACATTGATGAAAATGTGTTTGCACCAGGAGATCTGGAACAGTTTCCAGTGGAAAATCCAAATATAGAAATGGAACTTAAATTAAAAATGCTAGAGATTGAAAGGGAGGAAAGAGAAAAAGAAAGGGAGGAAAAAGAGAAAGAAAGGGAAGAAAGAGAAAAAGAAAGGGAGGAAAAAGAAAAACAAAGAGAATTTGAGAGGGAAGAAAAAGAAAAACAAAGGCAGTTTGAGTTAGAAAAATTAGCAAGAGAAGAAAAACAAAGAGAATTTGAGTTAGAAAAATTTGCAAGACAGAGAGATTTTGAATTAGAGAAATTCGATAGAGAAGAAAGACTCCAAATGGAGCAACTAAAAATAAAAATTGCAACTGAAAATAAATTTCGGGCTAGCCAGGAGGTAAAACTGGTGCCTCCATTTTCGGAAAAGGATGTTGACAACTATTTCCAATGTTTTGAAAAGGTAGCAAAGAGTTGCCAGTGGCCAAAGGAACACTGGCCTCTGATGTTGCAAACTGTCCTCAAGGGTAAAGCTCAACAAGCCTATTCGGCTTTGTCTGCAGATGATTCCTCTGATTATGAGGTTGTCAAAAAGGTTATTTTGAGAGCTTATGAGTTGGTTCCAGAGGCTTACCGACAGAAATTCAGAGGTCTGAAGAAATCTGAAAATCAGACTTATGTTGAATTTGCTAATGAGAAGCAGGTTTGCTTTGAGCGCTGGTGTACTTCTATGGAGGTCAAGGATGATTTCAACTCACTAAAAGAGATGGTGTTAGTTGAAGAATTCAAGAACTGTGTTAAGGATGATGTTAAGACCTACCTTAATGAGAAGCAAGCACTGAACTTGCAATCAGCTGCCAAATTTGCAGATGAATATGTTCTCACTCATAAGTCCAAATTTCAGTCTAGCAGTAACAATAAATGGTCCCAATTTCAGAAAAAGGGTTACGGTGATACCCAAGATTCCTCACCCAAAGACAAAGACAAATCTGGTGATGGTGCTCAGAAATCCAGTAATAGGTCTGATCAAAGTGTGAAAGCTGACAGTGACAAAAGTGGTCTAGTTTGCAGTTATTGCAAGAAATCTGGTCATGTTACAACTAACTGTTGGTTCCTTAAAGCTAAGAAAGAAAAAGAAAAGGATACCAAACCAAATGCCTTTGTGAAAACAAGGTTAGAAACCCCTGTAGTAGATAACCAATCTGCTAAATTGCCTGCTTCTTGTGGGGCTAAAAAGCCTAATACAGCTGACTTTGTGAGGGAGGAATTTCTTCCATTTGTGTCAGAGGGATTTGTGGCTCTGAATGAGCATACTACTCCTGTCCCCATATATATCCTAAGGGATACCGGAGCTTCTCAGTCACTTTTGTTGATGGACTCCTTGGAGTTACGTGATGAGACCGCTTCAGGGGATTTCATACTTGTACAAGGTATTGAAGGGAGGACTGTATCTGTACCCCTGCGCTCTATATTCTTGAAGTCAGATTTAGTTACAGGACAGGTAAAGGTGGGACTTATGTCAAGTCTACCTATAAAGGGTGTTTCTCTGTTGCTAGGCAATGACCTGGCTGGGGGCAAAGTAGTTCCCCCTGTACATCTTACTTCACAGCCGAGCACTGAAAATGGGGATGAGGACCCATCTCTGTATCCTTCTTGCGCAGTGACTCGTGCTATGGCCAAGAAGGCTAAAGAAGATGATGTTGTGGTGCCGTCCAGTACATTGAATAGTCAGGACTCAGGTGGTTCGCCTCATGACTCTGATTGGCCTACTATGGTTTCTCCGTTTGAGGACTTATCAGATACTTTTATCAGTTCTCTATTCAGCCAGCCGGATGGGTCTGGTGATTCTGATGTGTCTGGAGACTTGTCTCTGTCCAGAAAGCGGTTGATTGAGGAGCAAACTAATGATCCTGAAATTGGTGTACTAAAGAGGAGAGCCCTTCCTGAAAAAGAAATAGATGCAGTTCCAGTTGGGTATTATCTCAAGGATGGTGTGTTGATGCGGAAGTGGCGCCCTCCTGATATCCCTGCCAATGCAGATTGGGCAGTGGTCAGGCAAATTGTTGTTCCGAAGGTCTATAGGAATGAGATCTTAACAATGGCTCATAGTTTACCTTTAGGAGGTCATCTTGGTGTTAACAAGACTGTTGATAAGATCATGAAACACTTCTTTTGGCCTGGGCTTCGGAAAGACGTTTCCAACTTTTGCAAAACCTGTCACACTTGTCAGGTAGTTGGAAAACACCAGTTAGACCCACCTGTAGCTCCATTGCAGCCTATCCCAGCATTTGGGGAGCCATTCTCTAGGGTCCTTGTTGATTGCGTTGGTCCATTACCCAAGACTAGATCTGGAAATCAGTACTTGTTGACAATCATGTGTGCATCTACCAGATTCCCCGAAGCCATACCTCTACGTAACATCAAGGCAACTGCAATCTCGAAGGCTTTGATAAAGTTCTTCACGTTGTTTGGTCTTCCCAGGGAAATTCAGTCAGACCAAGGTAGCAATTTCACTTCAGGATTGTTTCAGCAGGTTGTGTATGAACTAGGTGCAAAACAGATTCTTTCTAGTGCCTATCATCCAGAAAGTCAGGGTGCCTTAGAGCGGTTTCATTCCACTCTCAAGACAATGATGAGGACTTATTGTTATGACCATGAGAAAGACTGGGATGAAGGGGTTCATTTGCTGTTGTTTGCAGCTAGAGAAGCAGTGCAGGAGTCTACTGGATTCAGTCCATTTGAGCTAGTGTTTGGTCATGAAGTGAGAGGACCTTTGCTATTATTGAGTGAACAATGGCAAAAGGAAGAGTCGCAAATCAGTCTGTTAGACTATGTTAGCAAGTTCAAGGAAAGATTGCGTGCAGCTTGTGACCTTGCCAAAGAGAACTTGAAATCAAGTCAGGGAAAAATGAAAACTTGGTATGATCATAAGGCTAGAAGCCGTGAGTTTAAACCAGGAGACAAGGTCCTTGTGTTGTTTCCCTTGCAGTCCAATCCATTGCAGGCTAGATTTCATGGTCCTTATGAAATTCTGACAAAACTCAATGATCTCAATTACATTGTGAAGACTCCAGATAGGAGAAAACCAAAACAACTGTGTCACATTAACATGCTGAAGCCTTATCATGACAGAAATGCTAGGGTTGCAGCTGTCACTTCAGATTCTCCAATGGTCAAAACGTGTGAAGATGAGGGGGAGTTTCAAGATGATGAACCAAGAATTAAAGCTGAAGTTCTTTCATGTAAATTGTCAAACACTGAAGTGTTGCAAAATCTTGATGTAAAACTCCAGCACTTAGAACCCTCACAGAGAGATCAGTTTGAAAGGTTGATCAAGAAATATGAGGATTTGTTTCCTGATGTTCCAAAGAGAGTTACTATAGCCTCTCATGATGTAGATGTTGGTGATGCCAAACCAATAAAACAGCATCCATACCGGATGAATCCTGAAAAGAGAAAGATTGCTGAGAAAGAGGTTGAGTACATGTTAAAACATGATATTATCAGACCCTCCAACTCCGATTGGAGTTCACCCTGTGTGCTAGTTCCAAAACCTGATGGAAGTACTAGATTCTGTACAGATTATCGCAAAGTCAATGCTGTAACTAGAACTGATGTGTTTCCAATACCTAGGATTGATGATTGTATTGATAGTGTAGGGCAAGCAAAGTTTCTGACCAAGATTGATTTATTGAAGGGTTATTGGTGTGTGCCTTTAACTGAGAGGGCCAAGAGCATCTCTGCTTTTGCCACACCATCTGGATTGTACCAGTATGAAGTCCTACCCTTTGGCATGAAAAATGCCCCAGCCACGTTCCAAAGGATGATACAGTCTACAATCGCCGGATTGCCACACACGGGTGCGTACATCGATGACCTGATCACATGGAGTGACTCCTGGGAAGAACATCTAAAAGATGTAGAGACGTTGTTCCAGCGCCTGACCCAGGCTAACCTGACTGTTAACCTGAGCAAGAGTGACTTTGGTTGTGCTACTGTCACCTATCTTGGCTACGTCATAGGCCAGGGTAAGGTGGCACCCATAAATGCTAAAGTCCAAGCCATCATGGACTTTCCAGTTCCTGACAACAAAAAAGCTTTGCGCCGCTTCCTTGGAATGATCGGGTACTACCGCAAGTTCTGCAAGAACTTTGCTGAGATTGCTCTCAGTCTAACTAACCAACTGAAGAAAGGCGTAAAGTTCACCTGGGATGATGCATGCCAGAGAGCCTTCGATCACCTGAAGTCTCTGCTGTGTCACTTCCCCGTGCTCAAATCTCCTGACTTCAACAAACCGTTCTCCATCGCGGTCGATGCTAGCGACCAAGCTTGTGGATCTGTGCTCCTACAGAGAAGTGACTCTGATGACATTGAGCATCCCGTGGCATACTTCTCCAGGAAGTTCAATCGCCACCAAAGGAACTATTCCACAATAGAGAAGGAACTGTTGGCTCTGGTCCTTTCTTTACAACACTTTGAGGTTTATGTTTGTACAGGACAAAAGCCAATGATTGTGTACACTGACCACAATCCGTTAACGTTTTTGAGTAAGATGAAAAACAAGAATCGGAGATTGTTGAATTGGAGTTTGATTTTACAGGAGTTTGACTTGGAAATTAAGCATGTGAAGGGTACAGACAATGTAATTGCTGATTGCTTATCCCGTGTTTGAATGTGTATATATATATCATGTGTTTGAATATTGTATGATATGTATATATAGACAAGTGTTCACTTAACCATTTTGTATTGAAAAGAAAAATTTTGCCTTTGTGAGTCAAAATTTTTCCCTTTTGGAATGGAGGTGTAATGTGAATATAGGCCACTAGATGGCAGTATTTATCTTTTTTTGTTTAGCTCAGACTGGAGTCATGTATAGACATGTCCTGGACATGTCTGGGGCAAGTCTCAGAAAGTTAAAAAAAAGAGGTCTAAATGTGGGTGGGGTCTGCAAAAGAGTATATAAGGAAAAGAACTGAGACAGTAAAGTAGTAGGAGAAATTGCAAGAAGATGACCAGACCTGCCATTCTGTTCAAGACCTGTGACGTTTCTTTTGTGGATTTCTTTGACTGTGTTTGAGCATTTTCTTCATCCAGGACATCACCAAGCCACCCCACTAAAAAGGGACTGTAATTATTTCTGTTTTTTTCTTATTTATCAATCTTGGTCTTTAGTTGTAGGTTGTTATTAGTCTTTGTCTTCGTTAAAAATTAAATGTGTTTTAGTTGTTAAAACTGTGTTTGTCATCCCTTGCTGTTGCTGTTGTGTTATAAATGTAATAACAAATTGGGGCCATAACAAATACAACACATTGTGCCATTTGGTCTATTGACCTCACCACACAGTGAAACAAAAGACACAGGTACTTTAAGACAAGAACGATGTCACAAACCGGACAAAAAAAATGCACAAGTGAGCCAAAATGGTTTCATTCTACAGTATTTAAAAATGTGCTTTGGGATGCTAGGTTTTTAGCTTTAAAATAAAGGACACAGGAGAGGATTTTACTGTCTGCTCAGTTGAAAGATGTGGACTGGCATTCTGGTGCGCTGGGGTGAGAGACATGGGCCGCTGCGGCCATCGGGAGGAATGTGCTGTTTTCTGAATAAACCCCGATATGTCTGAGAACTTCGGTAGGAATGTTTATTTTCCAGCTTCATTACGGCCCTGGGCACACAGAGGCCTGCAGGAGATGCAGCAGCGAGATTTACTGGAGCTCCGCTGACTTCACCTCCATCTCTCCCCGGAGTCATTCTGCCTGTTTGATGTGTAGAAAAACAACATCTCTCTCACATCCTGACACTCTGGCGGAAAAACCTAAACAGTGAAAAAAGGCTTGAGACCCGGAAAAAAAGTTTGAAAGAAATTCTAAATAAAATAAGCAAGCCTGGGACTCCGGTTCCTGTGTGCAGTGTGAATGTGTCATCTCCAAGAACCATATCTCCTGTACTCTGAATCGGCCTTGTTCTATCTCTCCGCTGCTGGATCACTGTGTCCATTCTTTCACTGCCTTTACATTCTCTCCCACACTCGCCCATTTCTCTCCATGTCTTTTCTCTTCGTTTTTTTGAGTTTCTCTCTCTCCCTTTCTCTCTCCCTCTGTGGCCTTCTGTCTTTTTGTGTCTGTGTCCCTTTCCCCCTCTATCTCTTTTGCCCCCTCTCTCTCTCTCACTCTTGGCCCTCTCCCTGGCTCGGCCCTTCTCCGCTCCGCTCATAAACCTCGGTGCCCTCAAAGGGAGAAGAGCCGGTTGCCCAGACTCGACAATAGGCTTTTTGTCCCCTGCAGGAACTGGTAGCCGTTCAGGAAGTGAGCCCGGTCCAGCCGTCTGGTGCCAGCAGGATGATTTATGGCAGTGTGTCCTGGGTGGCAGTTGGACCCTGTCCCACTGTCAGTCAGGGCCAAGGAGGAACGGCGGCCCAAGGCGAGGGTCCCTGGTGCTCTAAAGACATCACAAAGCCTGTCATACGGAGCGCGAGAGGGAAGCCGCGCAGCCGCGGGACGGCTGCAAGAAAAGGGACAATCGGAGGAGGGGAGAAGATGGATGTCCTGTCCCCTTTTCTTAGGGACCCGGGGCGTCCCCGCTCCTCCTGTCTGCGCCGGCCTTTTGTTTCGGCCGATGACAGAGCGGGGCGGGGTGCGGAGAGGGTCTCTCTCGTCTCCGAGGAAGACGCTAACTCGTCAGGACTTCACAGGCTCCTCAGCGCCGAAGGACAACAATTAGTTTGTTGGAGACGTCAGAAGTGGCCGCGGAGTTTTGCGGCGGGAGAAATCCGCTCTGACGGATCGGCGCTGACATGGAGGGCCACGGGGCGGGGCCCGGCCGAGGCTCCTGAAGCGCCGTGCCGCGGCGGAGGGACGGTCGCATTAACCCGGGGATGCGTGCGAGTAATGTCTAGCAGTGCCCTGCTTGGGCTGTACGCCATGCTGCGGAAAATCCCATTATGGATGGGGTGGGGGTTAGAGAGGCAGCACCAAAAACACCCCTCGATGTGCAGTTCAGCTCTCATCTCTGACGGGAAAGGGATCTGTGAGACAAAAACCCCCCAAAACTTCCTCCCCATCCAGCAGGAGAGCATTTGCTCTTTGCTGAATATGAAGCTACAGCTAGCTGCTCGTCTCTGATTCGCTGCTGTGGTAGCCCCTCAGCCTTAACTGTGTTACAAACTGAAAATTACACACGTTAAAGACAGGCGCAAGCTTTACCACATGGATGGTGCTTCTATTTTAAAATGTGATGCCATAAACTTACTGATGGCAAATAATATCAAGATTATTATTATTACAGTTAAAAAAAGCTAACTAAATTGATATGAAAATTGCTGCAGAAAAAAATACCGTCGCAAAAAACAATTATTATGTCACTATTTTCATCAAAGTTCTATCCTCATACTTCACAGAAGGGTATAAGAAGAGTATATTTTCTAAAGGGAGGCAGGCAAAGTGAATAATCTGCCACATTGATTTGTCTCACCATATCATAAATTTTTACACACAAATATGATACAATGGTAGGTGAAAGTGTGTACTGACAAGGGGGAAGTGTTCAGATTGTATAGCAGTCTGCAATGAGAGCAGAACTTCGTCTGATAAAACGAGGTATATTGCATGGTGAGGGAATACTGCACTAATCTCAACCTTGTAAGGGGAATGAGAGTATTCAGAATGTAGCGATTTAATCTTTTAACTGCTCAACATTTCGCTAGAGCACATTTTGAGTCACTGTATCTAATTGATAGATGTGTTTAACTTAACTGGCTGAAGTTTTTTCGGCATAACATACGTCCACCGAGTGTTAGAGATGGCTCAGTCAGGTTGAGTTGAGTTCAACGCATCTGTAGGTAACACACAGCGACTCAGAATGTGCTCTACCAGAAGGTTGAGGCAGTGAGAGGGTGAATGTAATGTGTGCTGAGGTGGAGATGTAGAAGAGCAATATTAAGGGGCATGTTCTCAGCGCTGTGGTGTGCTGCACAGATCGGCTGTACCAGGTCAGATCCCACTACACTTCAGCGGTTTCAGAGGGTACAACTGCAGTGATTGTGTGGGTAAATACTCACGGCTACATGCAGCCTCTCTCATATGGAGCACATTTAAAGCATTATGGAATAACAGGAGAAATATCAGAGTTCAGACCTCATTACAGCTCTCTGGCCTCTGCCTTCTCTCAGATCTGCTAATGTTCCCACTCCATCTGCTCTACAGTAACTGGAGCAGGAATTTGCAGTTTTTTTCTGTCATGGTTTGAGAGGGCCGGTAATTTAGCTCTTAACCTGGTAATATGCTCTAAACAGCCTGCCCTCAGACTAAAACTAAAGAAAAATTGCCCATCTGCCCTAATACACACGTTCATGGAAGCACACACAAAAATGGGAACTGCACACATGTGCACTTACACATACACACACGTGCATATATACACAGACACATAAAAGCACACCAAACACAATCACGCGCGCACACATACAAGCTCAATAAACGAAAACACATGCACACATACAAGCTCAATAAACCGAAACACGCACGCACACACTTACACACCTGAACACACACACGCACACAGCCAGCAGCCTTGTCTGGAGAGGTTACGCTGACATGTCGCAGCCAGGCTACAGTATAAATCTGTAAACACTTACAGGCTCATTTTACAGCTGCTTCGCTGCAGCTCCTGCTCTATGTCAGCACTCGCTGTTTGACTTTAAAGAAGGGGAGAGTCCTGCCACACATTTCCACACCTCCACACCCCCCTCCAGTGCCCCGCTCAGGCTGCGCTGGGCCTAACACCTACGCCCCGGGACATGCACACTGTGTCACCAAAAACTTTATGGTGCATTCTGCACTCCTTCATCTCACACCCTAAAATTCAATACCAGCGAATCTGACCAGAAAAAATGTGAATTACTATCAAAAAAGAATTCCTTACCCCACCTGTTGATCATACCTAAAATACACCTCCCCATCAACTCTCTGATACTAACCATTCAGACAACACCAGAGATGGATACTAAAATGGTGTAATAGATGGAGGACAAATTAAAGAACAAATGTGAATAAATGAGTAGAGGAGTACTGTTCCCTCACAAAGTATTGGCACCCATGGCTTTTTCACAGGCTGTGAAAAAAAATCTTTGCTGTTTGTACTCTTGGTCTTTCACACAAAATATTAAAAAAAAAAACCTTCTTATTGAAGAAAAATTATGGAAAGAAAAAAATTGACAGTCATTAAATATTTTCCTACCAATTATCGGCACCCGCCCAAAAAAATCCTATGATTTAAATCTAAGAGAGGTATACAATATTTCCAGTCATGTTTTATATTTTTAGTTCTCCTGTTTGATCAGGCACTCTTATGTGGTCAAACATGACTTCCTGAACAAAGCCGCTGAGCAGCCCAGTGGATCTCATGTTTAGAGCCAAGATGGCAGGTGGAAAATGACTTTGAAAGCAGGTTCGTTACTGTGGCACAGACAGCGGAAGCCGCAGTCACAAAGACAGCTCAACTGGCATGTATGTCAACAGGAACCGTGACAAAAGAAACATTTAGATCAACACTCAACCGCGCTCAAAAGTTTGGTATCACTGGTGATTTTCACATTGATTCAGTGGAAGAAATTTTGTGTTACACCAACACATTGACCCCAAAATTCAAACTCTGCCGAACTTTCTGGAAAGGAAACTAGCTGAATCACCAGATTAAAATCATTTCACCTGGATCACACGTTTGTGAAGTACATCTCTGTACATTTGTACATCTCCATCTTTAGAGTAACATCTCAGAGAAATATTGCAGTTCATGTGGTGGTCCTTTGAAAATGTTCGCTTCATAAAATGAAAAGTTGGAATGCAATTTGTTAGAGATGTCAGAGGAGGTTGAGTGGACTTTGTGGGTTTTGCATTCCAGCTCTTGAATGCCTAAAATTCACAAAGCGAGGCAGACCCTTTAATGAAAAATCATGAAAATATAACTGTGCTTTGTGTAATTTGTAAGCTTGGTTGCCGCCAAATAATTGAATAAAATTCATACTAAAAATATTTTACTACAAATTTTGGTGTTTGTGTCATAGACAGTAATTTATAGCAATACAATCACTTTCATTCAATAACATAGCAATAATAATTTAAAGTAGTTGGATTAAAGTAGTTCTCATTGTATTCAGGAGTAGATAGGGTCAGAAATGGGGGTCGAATGTGAACAACTGATGACCAAGTACATCATTGATAATGAAAATCTTTAATAAAAAATCCCTCCGAAATGACACAAATTATAAGAAAAGATGCGGGGTTGTCAACTTAGCAAAACTAGGTGCCCTATCACTTTATGAAAAGCAGAGAGACACAAAAATAAATGTAACAAAATAAAAGAATACATTTTTCGATAGATTTGAACGTAACTGTCATTTTTATTATATGTAGTAATTTTTCTCCACATTCATTGAGGGTGCCAACAATTCTACACCCAACTGCATGCGCACGTGTGCCTGCAAATTTGTGAGTGCTTTTGCATTTTTGTACATTTGTATGTGCATGCATGCACGTGCACTCGCGGCTGCGCGCTTCTGTGTGCACTTGTGGTCTCCCGGTGCGAGGTGCGTCGAGTGCGGAAATTCCTTTCCTCAGCCGGCGATGTTGGGGAGAGTCCAGCATCACTGTTTGTAAAGACACCCGGCAGCCCCCCACTGGGCCTTTCTCCACAGGTGAAAGCCACCCGTCCCCCAATTCTCTCTGGACCTAATAAGGTCACGACCTTTCCAGTCTTCCAGCTTCCTCCTAATCACAGTGTCCTCCTGTCGGCTTTGTCCTCTGAGTACACCTTCCCCTGATTACAATGTCCTACCCTGTCCTTCGGCTATTCACTCCACTTCGTTCAATTAGTTAGCCTAGCGCCCACTCCCCATGGGGACGAGGAGGGGAGAAAGAGGGAGGGGGAGAGAGAAGTTTCCGCTCCTTTCTTTTCTACCCTCGCTGGCTCTCGTACCTAGCATTAGAGAATGCACACTCAAACACGCACCCATACAATCTAAGGCACACTCTCACAAAATGGAGGAGAGATGGGCACATATAGAAAAGGCACTGAATGGGAATTAATATCACTTTAGTTTGGTTTACTTCCATTAACCTGCGCTAATCAGAAAATGGTTGCACTGAGCCTCCCTGTCAAGGGATATAGCAAGTAAGAAGAAAAAAAGTTTACCATTGCTGATACAAGAGAAAAACATCTCAAACCCCACTCACCAGGACCAAAGATGCCATAATTACAATTGGTAATCTGAGTGGCCAGGGAAATAATCTGATGGGCAGGGCTTCTCAGAATGGGCTGTCATTGACTCAGCTATCAGTGAGAACTCCTCATGTCTGAGAGTGGGACATTTAGAGACCAGGTCCTCCAGTTGATGGCCAGCAGACAGGGGCCCCTAGACCAGGGGTCTGTGGTTGGGGCCCCAGAAGAGGGGCCTCAAGGTTTGCCCTGACGTAGTAAGCTGCTTAAGCCCAGGCACAGCTCTATTCCTGCGGACAATGGATGGGGGGGGGGGGGTTAACAGGAGAGGTGGGTCGCTGAGGGCCCAGTCCACTCAGACTGAATTAACCAAACAAAAGAAGCCAGGCCTTATTGAGCCAAACCAGCAACCAGGACTCAGAAGAGGTCTAATGCAGAAGATCTAAGTGCAAATAGCACCGAGAATCACATAACCTCATTTCCAAAAATGTTGGGACACTGTGTAAAATGTAAATAAAAACAGAATGCAATGATTTGCAAATCATTTAAACTCGATACTTAATTGAAGAAAGTACAAAGATGACATATCAGATGTTGAAACTAAAAAATGTAATTGTTTTTTGAAAAATATTTGCTTTTTTGAATTTGATGCCAGCAACAAGTTTCAAAAAAGTTGGGATGGGGCAACAAAAAATTGGAAAAGTTGTATGATGCTAAAAAAATACTTCTGGTGGAATATCTCAGCTAATTAGGTTAATTGGCAACAGGTCAGTGACATGATTGGGTATAAAAAGAGCATCACACTGAGGCTAGCTCTTTCAGAAGTAAAGATTGCAAAGACTTCACCAATCTTTTAAAGACAATGAATAGCAATTAATAAATAACGTTTCTCAGTGTAAAATTGCAGGAAATTTGGGGATTTCTTCACCTATGGCACATGATTCAGAGAATCTGGAGAAATCTCCATATGCAAGGGAAAAGGCTGAAAACCAATACTGAATAGCTGTGATATTTAGGCCCTCAGGTGGCATTGCATTAAAATCAGACAAGATTCCGTAGTGGAAATTACTGCATGGGCTCCGGAACACTTTTGTAAACCACTAAACACAGTTTATCGCTGCATCCACAAATGCAAGCTAAAACTTTACCAAGTAAAGATAAAAGCACTTATAAACAAGATCCAGAAATGCTGTTGCCTTCTCTGGGCCTGAACTCTTTTAAGAATGACTGAAGTGAAGTGGAAAATTGTTTTGTGGTCCGATCAATCAAAATGTGAACTTTTATTGGAAATCATGGGCACTGCATCCTCCAAGCTAAAGAGGGGAAGGACCATCCAGCTTGTTATTATTGCTCTGTTCAAAAGCAAGCATGTGTGTTTGTATGGGGACGCATTAGTGCATATAGCATGGGTCATTTACACATCTGTGAAGGCACCATTAATGCTGAATAATATATAAAGGATTTGGAGCAAAATATACTGCTATCCAGACATCTTTCTTAGAGAGGGCCTTGCTTTTTTCAGCAAAATAATGCCAAACACCTCACTCTGCTGCATAGTAATAGAATCTGGGTGCTAAACGGTTCTGCCTGCAGTTCAGACCCATCACCTGCTGAGAATATTTGGCGTGTCATGATACAAAAGCATGAAAGAGGAGGCCATTTAGTGTTGAGCAGCTGAAATCCTACATTGCGCAAGAATGGGAAACATTCTGCTTTCAAGACACAATAGTTGGTCTCCTCAGTTCCCAAACACTTTCAGAGCATTATTTAAAGCAGAGATGAGGCACCACAATGGTAAACATGCCTTCTTCCCAACTTTTTTTTAACCATGTTGCTGGCATCCAATGCAAAATGAGCACATTTTTTGAAAAATCCATAAGACATCTGATATGTACGTTGTAGTTTTTTCTGCCATTTTCAATAACAAATAAATTTAAAATGATTAGCAAATCATTGATTTCTGTTTTTGTCTCCATTTTACACAGCATCCCACCTTTTTTGGAAATGGGGTTGTAAGAGGCCACTGATCAATGAGACTGCAGCATCAGCCCATATGCGTAAGCACCCATTGAAGCCCATATGCGTAAGCACCCATTGACACTGCTGGTGAAGTAGAACATAGCTCCATGGGAAATCTTCCAAGCCAGCCTTGAGTCCAATCATAGAGATGCCACTAAACTGCTTAATGAGCATTTATTGTCCATTTTACAAGCCATAAACCTTCAGACCAAAAAGCCGTACAAATCCCACTGCAATACAATCAACATTTTCAAACAAAATTCCTCAAAGATAAAAAGCTAATTGTTTATTGATGTCATACTTCAAGTTGTCAAGACGCTAGAGCAGAAATATAGAAATATTATGGCAGTTAACAAATGCTATTTCAAGTTCATATAGCTTCCCAGAATCTGTGTCTGAAAGTAACATTCGTGAAAACATGACTTTGACGAAATCTTCACGTCCAGTTCGACAGTGGGACGAATTGGCTTTTGGAATCATTGTTCCGTAGAGAAAGTATGCAGAGTTTTGTGCAGGGATTTGGACTGATGCGTTTCACTGGAGACTGGATGACAGGAGGGGAGGTGACCAATACGAGCGAGTTGACAAGCTGTCACAGGGATGAGGGCAGTGCCAGAACATCTGCATTTATTCTGGATGAGGGCTTAGCCCTCCCTGGCCCGGCCACGCCCCCCGTGCCCCGCCCGACCCACTCACACTATCCGACCCGTCATTAGAGTTTCTGCATCACAAAACCTGGGAGAGACGGGTCCGTGTCATCTGTGCGAGACGAGGGCGCGGCGCGAGGCCTAATCCACCGCCCCATTCACGCTGTCGGATAATCTCCTCCGAACCGCCCCGCCACTGCACTAAAAGGGCACACAATGGGCCCAACGTATCCCCCTTCGGCCCCTCCCCAACCCCCTTCCCCTGCCCCACACGCCCCTCTATCGGTGAAGCCGGAGTCCGTCAAATTTCTGGAAAAAGGTACCGACAGACTTTGCTATTTACAAAACCCTCTTAATGGCACCACACCAAACTAATAATGAATAATCACAATTTCCAACTAGTAATGCTAATCAAACTATGACTAAGCACTACTAACCCGAGTTGAACTAATTAATCATATCTCACCATGACCATGCGTGACTGTGAGCAGCTGAAGACGGCTGATCTAGTTTGCATTTGAATGACTGCATGATAAAGATTGATGCTCCTCTATAACAGGAAATAAACCTGTGTGGAATTGAGTGGAATTTCATCATAATTTTTGTGCACTGTAATACACAGAAGAAAAGTAATATTCAGTGCAGCCAGTTGTAATGTTTGGAAATGCACTTGAACAATTAATGCAATTATGACTAGTAATATTACAGTCATGCATGCATGTTGAAATTATTGAATCAGGCAATGAATGGTATTAGTGAAACAATGCAGCAGATTATTAAAACCAAAAAGTAGGGAAACAAAATCAATTTAAAACGAAACAAAACAAAACAAACAACAAAAAAAGACTTCACTGAATTCGGGTGGATATACTGCAACAATCAAGGGAATGGAAACAGAATATTCTGAATGCTTGTAAGTACTTCTCAAGCTGTAAATAAATAAATAACTAAATAATCTAACCTGTTCAAAACCTAGTTTACAATACTGTTGTATCTACAGAATTGAAAATTACCACCAATACAATTTTATATGGTGATATTAAAAAAAGTACATATTTGTAAAGAGTGATATGCTACCATAGTTGTGTAACCTGCCCCTCTCTCCAATCTCCATGGTAACCTCCCCTTAGATGCAGGTGATCATTGACCAGTGGAGTTGAAGCCCCTCCCTCTTTCTCATCTCAGCAAATTAAACTTGTTCAGCCTCCAGGTTGAGCTGGTATGTCACTCAGCCTAAGAAAGCTCTGCGAGTGTATACCATCTCTATTCAAGTATCCTATGGACAGCACCTCGAACCATTACACTCAGCAGACACCCAAAGACACAACAACCTTCATCCTGATGAGGCGTAGAAATGAGGCATTATTTTATTAACTTACAAGAATAAGGGCTTATTCTTGTAAGTTACAGAGAAATATAAATGAGTAGCTCTGCGTCACTACCAGTGGTCCAAACAGGAGACCAGCAGTCAGCAATAATGGGTAAGGAACTCTAGGTGGCAGGTTCACCTCGGTCCCTGCGCAGTCTCACCCTAGACAGGTCTGTCAACCTGTCAGTTCAATTTCTTTCTTTATTTTTTTTTAAATAAAAAATGATTTCCATCTCTGTTTACTGCTCAATCGTCTGCGGAGCGGAGACGCCTCCCGAAATGAAGGGCGAGTTGATGATCTGCGGCGCCGACAGAGCGCGGCTCTTTATTTACCGAAAGCTCCTCGCCCATAATTCAGCAGTTCCGTATTAATAATGCCCGCTGATTTACTCTGATGGCGGAGATGAGTGGCATCGCCATGTCACAGCCTTAAAGCAGCGCCCGATTTACCGCCGTATCCAGATGGGCGCGGGTTTATCACTCCCTGGTCGGTGACATCACCCGGGCACCCACGCAGAATTGATGATGAAAGCAAACAGATCCATCCTGATTACATTTACTGAGTCACTTTCATTTTTACAGGCGCGCACATATCGGCATATTGACTGTTGCGCCCTAATGGCGTTTACCATATTTAATGCAGTTATGTCATCGCCGAATATCCTCTCTGAATAATGTGCCATTTCATCATAAATTCTTTACAACTTATTTACTTAATGGAGAGAATTATGGCCCCTGTCAGGGGCAGTAATTAAACACAATGATACAGTGCAGCCTCCACACTCTCCCATCCCTCTCCCTGTCCCCCATCCACCAGCTCCTCAGGTTTTTAAATACATATTATTCAAGCTCCTCATAAATTATATCCAGATTAAAATTCATGAAGCCTTTTTTCTTTATTTCCTTCCATAGGAGAACAAAAAAAAGAAAAACCAAGAGCTCGTTCAGCCGACAGTAAATCTCCATCTGAAAGACTCAGACTTTTTCAATCATATTAAGCCTTAATGTGCACAAATGCAAAAAGTGATATCATTTTTCAGACAGCAACAGATATATTTCCGTTTCGGGTAAGACAGCAGTTGAGGTGTCACTGACTCGGAATGAAAACAACTTAAACCATCTGTCCTGGACCCTGAAATGAAAACAGGAGGAGATTCAGACCCAGGGCGCGCCGCTGTGTATTAGTTGTGTAAAACACATTGGCAGCGGTTGAACAGTTTGTTTGAAGTGTGCCACTCACAATCAGGAGAAACTCAATTAGCCTGATTCCTCTACCCCACTCCCTCAACCCCTCCCTCCAAAAAACTGAGCCAGGCCGACTGAGCCCACACCTAACCTTTGACCTTGTCCTGTGACCCTGCCTTCGATTTTGTGCATTGACCGCTTAATATTTGATTGGAGAGGGAATTAACTGTGGCAAAGACTGAATTTATGTCATCTTGTGCTAATTGAGTTAAAAGCCCTAAATGTGTATACAGGGTCCTATTCTGTATAGTATGACCATAATAAAATATGTGGTAGAGGAGATGCTGAACCAAGTGCTGTGCCCTGATCACCTCAGTGATGTGAGAATATAACTGAAGCACAAACACAGCATGACTGGAGCCTTCACCCACTGACATCTAGTGAGATCACAAGAACAGAACAAAGAGCGCTTCTGTATAAAATCCCACCGGACCTCAGACCTGTCAACCAAAGATAACCACAGATAGCCAAAACGCTCCATTTCCAGCAAGGTTTTGGAAGCCTACCTCCCAGCCATGAGTCTGCTCCCTCAGCGTACCCCTGGGTTGGCCCTCGCATGGCCCCAAGCACTCTCCTCGCTCAATCCTCCTGAGCGCCCACACGCCCAAGCTGGTCGACGCTACGCTGGACTCCCGAAGTTCGAAGTCCAGCGGGGGCATGGGCACGTCCTCTGGTGTGTAGGTGTGGGTCTGGAATGGAGAAGGGTGCACAGGGGAACCCGCATCGCTGGATAGAGCAGGGGACGTGAGCTCCACTGAAGGTGGGGCCAGGGGGATGTGGTCTTCCTCAAACGCCCCTTCATCATCCAAATCAGCGGTGGGGAAGGGCGTAAATTCATTCCTGTCACCTGCAGGAAAGACGTAACATCAGAAATCCTGGCTCAAACAAACTGTATGGAGTTCATGCCAGAAAACAACACACAGATTGTCACCACTAGCCACTGTAAGGGGTAAATTTCAGTGGTTATCATCAGTGGTCAACATTACTAATGATAATATAAACCACCCGAGTACAATGGGCTAAGACCAACACTGAAATTACAGTCAAAAAAATATTGTCAGTACTTCTAT
Organism: Gymnothorax reevesii; assembly: GCA_029721435.1. Lineage (NCBI taxonomy): Eukaryota > Metazoa > Chordata > Actinopteri > Anguilliformes > Muraenidae > Gymnothorax > Gymnothorax reevesii. The sequence continues at coordinate 135,042,286 of CM056574.1, read as the reverse complement.
TACGTAGAAGCTGGGATATGGAGTGGTCTGTGGAAAGCAGTACGATCATGTACAGTCTCTGACGCATAAAATGACTTTAAAATGAGGTTATTCAAGTAGACATTGTTATTTCAGGCAGACTATATCAGACTTTAAATATCCCAAAGAAAATATAGAGGGCTGCCGACTATCTCTTTTAAAAGCGACAAAAATATTCCTCAATGACAGCCAGTCCAAGCAAACATTAATAGGAAAGCACCTCGGAGCTGAAGTGAATGCCAGTCCTGGCCCGGATAGATTGTGTCGGCAGAAAGAGACTCACACGTTTAGATTGTTTTTGTCTCTCTGCAAAACTGGATGGCCAGGACAGGTCCACATTGTGCCGCCCCATGGCTTTATGTTTCCCTTTCCGAAATCAATCACGGTTATTTAGAATGAAAATACGGGGCACTTTCAGGGGAAGCCCAGTCAGCGAGGTTAATTATAAGTAAAGTGAGGGTGGACACCGCTGCCTGACCCTTGACCCCAAGTTCCACTCTGGGAGGAAGAGCTACGCGTGGCACAGGAGCACCGCTGCTCACAAAAGGGAGTACTGTACACCACAAAAAACCGTCCTCCTGTAACAACACCCCCATGCAGCACAGTTCCTCCAACAGTACTGCCCTTCCCACTATCCCCCATAACACCGCCCACACCATCTTTCAAAGCTGTCCGGCTGCACCACTGCTCTCTATCCACAACTCGCCCGAAAAACACAGCATAAAAACACAGCAGCTAAGACATACAGTACATCCCCTATTCCATTAAAACAATATCGCCCAAAAAAGTGGACCTATAGTATCTGCTTTATAAAGTGCTTAACGTCAATAATAAAGTGCCTAACAATGGTTTATTACGTTGCTTGATGTCTGCCTAGCTCTTGCATGCGCTACGACACTGCATATGGGCTACAGGGGGAGACCTGCAGGAGGCTGCAGCTGTAGTGGCATCCTTGATCTGTAATTAGACATGTTTCTCTAACGAGGACTGGCAGGCAGCAGAGCGCCCTAATGAGCAATTAGCTTGTTCCTGCTCATCTTCATCCGTTAGACATTCCTTCACATTTGTGCTCATGTACTCAGCTCAGCACTGTGCTGGTGCTGACAGTTTCAGGCCTATTTTTTCATACAGGCTTTGATGTACCACGGCCCCCCCCCTTCCACCTGCTCCACTCACTGACCCCTATTTGCCCCATTATCTCCCCCACCCAACCTCACCCCATACATCCAACCAGGAAGGACCCGTGCAGGGCGGGCAAGATCAGCTGGTGTCCTAGAACTCTGACGTCTTTGCATGCAGACCTAAGCGACACTATGAACCAGAATGCGAAACTATAATAGCCAACTACAGACACAATTTCAAGAGTGCAACTACTCTCAAGCAAAAAAATTCCTTGTCAGATTTCTGGCTCTCCACTTGATTGGAAAAAATACCAGGGCACGAGGTTGTATCTCATTTTCTCATTTGTAGTCTGTACGAAAAGTCTGCAGGGCAACTGAGTTCGTTTTGCTTTGCTCAAAGTGATGAAGTGTTTGAGCAAAGAAACGTACCGCAGTTTTTCAATCGCAAGACTATTTCCAGCAGGTTCTTACGGACTGCACTGTCGGTAAGCTTAATCAGCAGGTAACGCGCATCAATGACATCAAGCCCACAGTCTTATTCGCCTCTGAAGCTCCTTTGTGGTGAGATGACGGAGTGGGTGGGCCCGTCTGAGGTTCTGCAGCCCAACCACATCGAAACCTGATGCAGTCCTGACGCACTCCTTGCGGGGTGAGTGATGCCCTTCTGCGTGGGGCTGTGTTACGTGGTTAGGACCGTGGAAGTGAGCCCTGACGCAAGGTTAAGAATTGAGAGCTTTTAATGGAAACCAAATACTGCTTCTCGTTCAGACGCTTTCCTTTGATTGCTTTTGAGAGTTTACAATTTACCCAGAGCAAAACCTCACACGATTCATTCAAGCTGAAACGTTCCAAACTGTAAACATATTCATTTCAATATGTAAACTTTGCTGAGGAAAGGCAGGGTCAAACTACGTAACAAATTATATCCACATTTTAAAGCTGTGTCTCATTCTCTCTACTCATATTCTGAGATCTACATACACGCGGCCGGTCGCAGACAAGATAGTATTCGAAGAGTGCGATCGCTGTCCCTTTGCTGAAGGCGAGGGACTGACAGGGGGCGGAGCAGGAGAGATATGACCCATCACAACCGAGTCGCCGTTAGTGACACAGATAAATTCAAGCATACATATTGTTTTGAGCTTTTGCTGTATTACAAATTAGTGCAACACTTTTGTTTTTCACCATTTACCCAAATTACTCAACTACGTACTGTGCATAACTCATTTACCGATGTTACTATAACAGGGGCCACAATTCAGATAATTTCTCCTGGTCCCAAAGAAAGGGGGGCAACTGTTTGTATTACGAGACAAATATATCAGGGCTCCGTTTTGTCAAAAGTCTGAGGTTTCGTACCTGTGGTCAGAATAGCAATGCTGGAAATGTGATTTGGTTTCTCAGCTAGAGACTGAGAAGCAGTACAGAGTAACAGAGACAGTGAGGATACTCATCAAAGTTAGTTCATAAAGGATCAATGATGTCTCATTCCTGGTGTTGGTGAGAGTGTCTATGTCACCATCTGCCCCAGTGTTCTGCGGTATAGGGCTGTGTAGTGCAGAGACCGTTTAGCGTGCTGCTTTCATGAGAAACAGCAGCCTTAAGGAGGCTCTCGCACTTCATCTCTGATAATAAACACCAAATCAACAAGCCCGGGTACACAATCACAGCCTATAAAACTGGCGGGCGGACTCCATTAAAACCAGAGAATTCACTTCATTTTTTTTCCACTCCTTCAGAAATAATGAAGACACAAACACACTCATCCTCCACTCAAATGCCATTTTTCGTCCTCTCAGTTTTCGCCACAGGATTCATTAATTTTTATTAAGGGGGAAAAAACATTTGTTCCCGCGACGATATTTGCATCGCCGGAATGATTTTCACCTCTGCCACGAGGTGCTGCTCGGGCTCATCTATCACGCGATTATGTGAGGCAGGGAGAGACCCTCCGTCATTAGGGAGTGAATTAAAGATGATATAAAGAGCTATTAATCACTCTGACAAAAAGCTTAATGCCGCAGTGACCGGGCCCCGAGTCCAGGAGCAATGAGGGACGCACCGCGGGGACAAATTGAAACATATGTTTACACTGGAGTAACCTACCTGGAGATAGCTTGTCCTTCCCTTTCAACTGACATCCTTCCCCTCTCCTTCACTGCACTTGTTTGCGATGAACTCAGAAATGCTCAGAAAATGAGCAACTCCTCCTTTAGGATCTTCCTGCTGTGTTTTTGTAAAACTTTAAAATTAACATTGCAACACAAAGTATTTTTTTGTTCTTGTAGCTGTTTTCATTTTGAGTATAAGACAAATTCGTATTGAGATAAATTATCTTATATAGAACAGTCTTGAATTCATACACAACCGCTTGCAATAAGGCCATGGGCGACAGGGCCTTTGAGGCTGCAGCTCCCCGTCTGTGGAAGGCCCTCCCTGACCATCTCAGAGCTCCACAGACGGTGGATGGTTTTAAAAAAGACTTAAACCTTTTTAGAAAAGCCTTTTCTGGTTGATTTTATCTATTGACTGTATATGTTGACTGTTGATTCTGTCTGTCTGTTGATTGGTTGCTGTTTTGCTGACTTCTGTTTTTCCCTGTTGATTTTATCTGTTATTGTGCAATTTGGGATTTGCTGCCAAATGTAAAGTGCGTTACAAATAAAATGAATTATTATTATTATTATTATTATTGCAATATACATGTAAAATTCGAACGATTGCAAATGGTCTGAGAGCTGAGAGCTATAGAGATGGGAGAACTGGAGAACTGGGGGGGGTTACAGAGAGAGATTCTTGTTGCCACAGCCCCAGCAGCAGGAGACAGAGTGCTGGTTGATGTTGTTTAAGTACTTGAGTGGGGATGGAGGTTGGGGGGGGCTGGGCAGCGAACACAGGCAGCAGTGTTTAACCATGAAATGGACCAGGTGGGTAATTAATTACAAGTCCCAGTCCAGACTCTCAAACGCCCGAACACACACTGCATGCCAGACACAGTGACACACACAAACACGCACACGCACTACGCGCCAGGCACACAGACACGCACACGCACACGCACACTTTTCACAGCAGGCACATAGCGCACACACACTCTACATGCCAGACACACAGACGCACACACATGTGCATACAGCTCACAAAACATTGGATACACACAAACCAGACACACACACACACACACACACACTCACACATATGCCCAGGTGCGCACGTGCACACACACACTGCATGCCAGGCGTATACGCACACACTCTCTCAAACACACACACACACACACACACACACACACACACACACACAAAGGCTTATCAGTGCAGGCGAGTAAGTGTGAATGGTGATCAGTTTCCTGAGGGCAGACATGAGCACACATCTCTGCAGAAAGACCACATTCCTGTCAACTGATCACTCATTTACCAATAATGCATTGCGCCCTGGCAGATCCAAACAAACATGAGTGGGATATAGAGATTATTCAGGGGCCCAGTCAGGGGCCCTAACCCCTGATTACTCATTTACTTGGGTGATCACCGCCGGGAGGGGTGGAATATTTATCACGGCCCTCCTCAAAATATAAAAATAATGCCTTAACATTTTGAGCAGCTCTTCAGTCAAACTCATTCATCTCCCACTCGGGCAGGATGGATTGAGCGAACGCCACCAACACCTCACACTGATGATCCCATAATCCCCAGCATAAATCACTCCCACATCAGCCCATACGCTGGCTTTCTTCCCACTTGGACCACTCCACCTTGAAGTCACCCTCTCCACTGAGCTCCATGTCTGATCTCGTCTCCACCTCCCCTGGTCGCATTATTCAAAATCCTGTAATGGCCACCCAAGCCTCAGCCAACTACTCGCACACCGTCTCTCTGTCAAATTCTAGAACTCAGAACCTGCAGTAAACATTATTTTTATACATAAAAAACGGGTGCATTTATACTCTCCAGTTGTACCCGTCAGCCTATAGACCTGCTCACCCTTGGTTTAACCCCATTGCGCAAATATGGACGCCAGTGTCTGTAAATTCCGAAATTTAATTGCCAAATAATTCTGCAATTGAATTTCCAAATGTGTTGCTTCACTGGAATAATTTCCCCCAGTCTTTGTGAAACAAATAATCCTTTAATAGGCTCATGCACAACAAACAAAAAATTGGCATGATTTGAATTATGCATAAAAATTAAAATGCTTCTTCATCATCCAAACGCGAGTAGACAGCTGAGACAGCACCGTTCACACCTGTCTCTGAAGTGCATTTTCTGAAGTGTCTGTGCTCACCACTTGAATTTATTTTAATTGCTGCATCAGTTTTTAAGAGCTACTTTCCTGTTTTCCTGCTGGGGAGGCATCAGGACAGATTCACCTTTACAGTACAAGTTAGATGTGTTCAGTTGTGTTCCACAACAACTCACCAAATGGTTTGAGTGATCGGATCAAAATGAGTCTTTGTGGCCGTTTACGCTTGTATTCAGAGCTAATGCCGGAGACCCATTGTAAAACCAAGGGTTACACAGGGCCCATGTGTCCTCAATACTCTCTCCAGCAAAGTTATTTTTTGGAAAGCTCAACAGGACAAGCAGTGGAGGGATCTGAATACAGAGAACAGAACGCTCATACTTCTCTCCCTTGTTCTATATTGCACTCCTGCAAACTTGAACTCCACACACGCACACACACAAGCAGGCACACACACTGCAGGCAGAGCACATACTATGCTGGGCATCGCCAGAGCATATTACCCAACATCAGAATAACATTGGGGCAACATCCACCCATGGGACACTGACGCGCTCCACATCACTCGACATCATCTGACCAGCAGTGGGAAAACAGTGTTTTACATCTCTCCATAACATGACAGCAACGCTTCAAAGAGCAAATGCCCACATCAGACACATTTGATGCAATGTATACAATCCCTATGGAAAAAAAAGTACTCAATAATATTGGCTCAGCGCTTATGTTCAGTGAATGATTTTTGCTGGTCTGTTAAACCAATATCCCAATAAAAAAAAAAAATCACATAACCTCCCCTCAGTGACAATTTAATTGGACATTTATGAATAACCGCTTTGAGTCCACAAGCCTAAGGGCACACATGAGCCTTTCAGCACTGAAGAGTGGTGAAACAAGGACAATGCGTAATTAAATCCAACCTTTCTGCTTAATTAAGTCATTAGTGAGTCTTTGTGCCAGTCCTTTTGTTATTGGGATACAGAGAGCCTGGAACAACAGCCATAGCGATGCAAAGCCACATTCAGGTGCAACACACACGGGTGCAGCTGTGTTTGGAAAGAGGAGGGTCCACAGTGTGGGCAGCTTTCACTAAATGCAAACACATATTCACACATACGCATTCACTCACACAGCCACATACAAATACACACATTCTGCACAGGGCAACCCACGAATAAAAGAGAGAAATCTGCAGTATTCTCCATTCTGTTAGCTGACTAGTGCGGCTCTGAACGAAAAGCACTCAATTAAACTCAACTGCCAAGCGGCCAATTAACACGCAACAACAACCGAAAGTCGCTGCGGCCCCACAATGCACTACTCCGGTTAATTAATTAACATTAGTTGTGATTAATAATCGGCCTTTTTACATAGTAAATTTGCGCGGGCTTGCACAACAAAGGCTCGCAGAGAAGACAGCTGGGTCTACCCCGATAGTGTCGCCATTCTAACATGTTTCACACAAGGCTGACAAATGGCCTATTAATTATCTAATGTTGTCTGACAACAGGCGCTTGATAAAGATGTATGTTTGTATGAGGCGGGGAGCTGCAGGGAGGGGAGCTGGGCTGAATGCAGGAAGATCGGCCCCGGTGAGCCATTCCGCACCAACTGCCCCCCGCCGCCCCCCATCTGCACAGAGCGAGGGGCGGCCGTCACAGATAAAATATGGGGGCGCATTAGCGGGCAGGCCACTGTGGAACCAGGACCAGCCTGTGGTCAGGCGAGGAGTTTTGGGGGGGGGTCTGGGTGAGATGGAGGTTCGGCCACAATCAATATCAAACATGGATCAGCACTGGCACTCTGCGTATCAGCTCGGCTGATTCATATTATTAAGAGCGGGGAAGGCGGGGGCCTGTCCTGCACTATACAGCACTGCATTTTAATGTTGTATTAAGACTTCAAACACATATTTCTATAACAGTTTTTTTCTCAGAAAGATACAAATTTGCCAATGAGGAGAGATAATTTTGATACATGTCTATTGTAGATTTGCCAATGGAATAAGAAAATTTCACTTGTCAAACACATGGTAACTTAAAATGAGCTGAGATTTTCTACTTGGGAAAAATTGGGAAGCAAAGTCTGGCATAAGACGAAAAGACTTTTCTTTGCAATATTTTACAATAAGGGTACATTCATTAACATTAGCTAATGCAGTCAGGAGCATTAACTATCAGTTAATTAACAGTAAACTATTTGTTCTACTAATCATTTACTAATGGTGTTCATGTTAACTAGGGTATTAATTTATACATTATTGAATAGTTTGATAGTTCGAGCTTAAGGGATACTTGAGGGATGTTTTCAACTTCATAATGAGGATGTCAAAGAGCATTAATAAATGATAAGTTAAGGTAACCTAATGCTTATTAAGCTCTCTGATGCATTAGTTATCTGTTAATTAATTGGTAGTCAATGCTTATTACTGCATTAACTAATGTACCCTTATTGTAAATTGTTACCGGTAACTTGTAAAGACAGAAACTTTAAACAGTGAGCGCAGTCTGTGGCTGTCTGCGACTCACGGGCTTCTCCAGAGTGAAGCCCCTCTTTGCCAAATGATTTTTATGATTGTTTTACTCGGGCATTTCAGTTAATGAGATAGGATCCCAGTTCGACATTAACTCAGGAGCTGTCAAGCACAAAAGCAAACAGAATAATAACCTGGACGTCTCATTGTTTCCAGAGGCCGTACATCACAGCCTCTGCCCCACCCCAGGACCGAGGGGAGAGGGAAACAGAGTGCTGCCAGTCAGGATTAAACCCGCCCTTTAATTGAGGAAAAACCTTTTGCCTTTTTTTCGAGGAAAATGACCAATGGGGCAAACACCGGAAGACTGTGCTAACTAGAGCCTTACATTTAGCCAACGCTGTTTCTGACGGGTTTCACTGATATTCTGATGGGAAATTATTGAAAGGAGGTGCTTGAGAGATAAAAAGTGCGAGACATTCTGAAAAATAAACAAAACTATAAGAAATATGGCTCAAATATTGTTCTCTCCATGTCAAAAAAGGCAAGATAAAACACTGAAAGGTACTGGGGAGTCCACAGGTAGCTGCATTTCATGCAGAAGTGCATACAGAAACACAGTCGCACACAGGCGTACACTCGTGTGACATGACGGCTGAAATCTAGCTAACATGAACAAATATGCCAAATAATTTTGAAAAAATGACAAAGAATTCATACGTCGTTGGCCCTTCACAGCCTAATCACTGTGAGGATATGGGCTGAATAAGTACTCGGAATTATTTGGGGGGAGTAACATTTGTGACTGTCCTTTGTCCATCTATTATTTAAAACAGTTACAGTATTCCTGATCAGCGCCGCTGAGGGCAGTAGCCCATCTCAGCATCCAATCAGTGAGAGGTAGGAATAATCCCTGTATGGCTTCTCAGCCAATGACAGGGCAAATTCTTGGTACGAGTGGGAGCACCAGTAACCAGTAGAAGTGAACCTTTTCATCAATCATACACAACTCAAACATTTACACTGCCCTCGCCAGCCTCTAACCTGTAACGTCTTACCAAGCTATTGTACATCACAGCCCTGGACATACTGGTATATTCTACAGATGTAGGCAATAAGTAAGCACTTATGTGGGCAAAGTAGGAAAAGACATATCAGGCATGTTGAGGAGAAGTACAGAATTTGAACGTTAGTGAGAGGAATGCGGAATAATGATTACGACTGCGCTCAAATCCCTTTAAACCGATAAACTCAGTCAATGTCCTTTATAAACTTGTTTTGCAATAACAAGAATAATCCATTGGCAATAAAAGCCAGGACTCCTCTCTAAATGCAATCTAAGGGCAATTAAATTATAGTTTAAATGCAGTTATTAAAAAAAAGTAATCTTCTCATTAGTAGGGCTATGCTTTCCACAAGAAACTGTTCTGGAACTTTCACCCTACCTTTATGGCACATTAGGCGATATAATCTGCACATGATGATTGTTTCCAATGTTTACACTCAACCAAAGACAACAATTTTGAAGCACAATTACACAACATTGAATAGCACTGATTAAAATGTACCAAATTGCATAACCAAATGATTGGCGGTTGTCTCACCTTAATGAGGAGAACTAGCAACACCTCAGAGTGTGGAATGTTTTCAGAGTGAATATATTGTTAATCAAGAAAAATGATTGAGTACAAGTCAGGACTGATAATCGGAGCAGAGGGATGTTCTGTGACCCCCCTATTTTCAGCGCTGGCCCAAACTGTAACTCAGTAAATGCCTCACACACGCTCTCTCCCTGCAGTTGAACTGCACACTGTCACTCTGAGGCGGCGACCTTTGTCACACGGATGGGAAACGCAGGTGACACGGGCACAGCAAGCCCCGCCCCCACACCGTGTTTGGGCCGTATTGATTTCGGCTCCATTCCCCGCAGAAGTGAGAGGTGCAGGGGAGGCAGTGACAGAGGTCATTAATTCCATCACGCCGCTGTCGTTGGGTCCGCACCCAATCAGAGCCCACCGGCTCCCTGTCACAGGCCCTTTGCTTTTTATTTGTTTACTGCGTCTCCCCCGCTCACACCATTCCTCTCCTCCATCCTCATCCCTCGATCGGATGGGACAGCCTCGCAGAGATAAGGCCAGCTAGCCCCCACCCCCCCCCCCGAAGCTCTGCAGACAAATCTCAATACAGAAAACATCCAATTCACAACAACCGTCACAGTGTCGCTGCAGGAGGGGCACTGATGTTCACCTGCCCATGATAATCCCCTTCCATAGGACCAAAGCCTCGCCCATTCAGTAGTGACCAGGCCCAGACTACAGTGTTAAACTCAAGGTCTGTAGGGCTACAGTGTGGAGGTGTCTGCGGCTTCCCAGAAACCAGCAGGTAATTGAACCCCGTGGACAAGATGCATAAACAGATAGTTTCATCAGTTAGTGAGTTGAGCCGCCAATGGTAAATGACACAAAAAACCAATTGACTGTGTGGTGTCTATTGCATTCACACTCATAGAATCCCTCACACGAAGCAGTGAGCCACCTCTTATGAAGCACCGTATCTGCACCTAATACCGGATACATAACCGTAGTTACTTTCTAATGACATAATTCTAGAACATGACTTTGCTCATGTGATTAAGTGGCATTATAATTTTGAGAATATTATCAACCATAATTAAGTGAAGCAAAGACCTGCCTCCAACATCAGTGGGATCCAATCTAACAGTGCTAGGAGCTGTTAGATTATGAGACCTAATCATGGCCTGAATGCAATGTTAGCACTCAGCATCCCGCTCTCATTAAAACTTTGTCCGGCCAACTTAGAACAAGAATATGGCCCAGTGTTAAAGAGACTGTCAGATGAGTCAGTGTGGAAAATATTTGAGTATTTTGAGGATAACAGTTTAACAAACAATTCTACACCTTATATTCCAGTTTTTTTCTGATCTGAACCAGTCATACTGTTATGTGGAAGAACCATACTTAGTGACGCCTCACCCGATGACAACAATGTATATTATATCAGTAAATACCCTGACACATGTACACACACTCAAACACAAACTCTTCCAGACAGGCATGCAAATATACACAAACCAAAATAAGCCACAAACACACATCCAAACCCTGCACACACTAAGTATCTACACGCATGCGGACTCTTTCAAACAGATGCACGAGAGGCTTCACGTACACAAAGAGACATGCAGACGCAAGAAGTACACATTCACATGGTGACATATGTACATAGACGCGCGCACACATTTGTGGCAGGGTGCCATTGGGGCTCTTTGGTTGCGTCCCTTAATGTGATTATGCCCCGCAGTTGTCCACATTTGAGAAATGAACTCTGATGAAATGTGTGCAGCAGCAGTGCGCTGGGAGCACTTCGGAGACGTATTTACAGCGTTGGCACTGCCAACCTGGGCACTACAAGGGCCCACGGGGGCCGTCCGGTGGGCCCGGTCGTAAAATGAAATCATAGCGCACGTGCTCTGTTTAATTTTGATGTCTTTGTAATGTATTACACAATTAGATTGATTTGACAATTTCCATTATGTTTGATAAAATATTTATTGAGGCCCGAGGATGATAAGTCTTATCTAACCACCATCAGTTCTGCAGATGTGACATATTTAATATATAAGTAACATCACTCAGATGAGAGTCCCAGTTAGCCCATTAGCTTTTATTTGCGGAGTAGAGCGTGAGGTCATCAATAACGGGGCGATGGCTGCCTGTCCCGCGCCGTACTGACAGGTGCGTCCCTCGCTCGCTCAAGAGCACCGACCCGCCACCCATCAATCACGGCGCAGAAATTTACCGAGTGAGATTGGGCTCATCTGTCTCAATGCTGGATGCAGATGGAGTTTGTTCTGGTGAACGAGGAGCCGTTAGTCAGCTCCACGGGCCGAGCCAAGCCCTTGCCCTGCCCCCCTCCCTGCACACACACACTGGCAGAGCACCCTGTTCCAGCCACATGCGGGGAGAACCGTGATGGGGGGGAGGTGATACCGATGGAACGGACCAGGAAGCGCGAGTCTGACCACTTGTTCTGCTTCCCGGCCCGGGCAGGCGCAGCCACACGGCTCCCTCGTTAATAAAGAGGCAAACGAGCGGCATGCATAAAACATGAAGCGCCCCGCTAATGAACTGCTGCTCATCCACTGCGTCTGAGGGTCGGCGAAATGAAGACAAAATATTTATAAAGGGATTCTGTCACCTCTCTGAACACAGAACACTAATCACATCATCTTTACACCCGCAGGGATGTAGACGGGGGGTTAAGCTTCTGTTTGCAAACACAAACACAGACACACATATATACATAAACACACACACGCACACGCATACACACATGCAAACAAGCACACACACATACACACAAACACACACACACACACAAATACACGCGCACACAGAGACACACGCTTACACAAACACACACACATGCACGAGCATACACACACGCAAACAAACACACACACATACACACAAACACACACACACACGCAAACAAACACACACACATACACACAAACACACACACACTCACACACACACACAAACACATACAGAGACACACAAACACTGACACACACACACAAATACACGCACACACAAACAGAGACACACGCTTACACAAACACACACACATGCACGAGCACGCAAACAAACACACACACATACACACAAACACACACACACACACACACACACACAAACACATACAGAGACACACAAACACTGACACACACACACACACACACACAAATACACGCACACACAAACTGAGACACACGCTTACACAAACACACACACATGCACGAGCATACATTTTCCTGTTTTTATGAATTCAAGTTCCATTATGTCAGGAATATTGCAACCTCAGTTTCAATATTTAACCTGAATTTCAATGACTCAGAAAACATATTCTGGGATTTTCTTGACTACTTTGAGGCGTAGAACTTCAAACACAGGCATGTCTGTTGTATTTGGAACATTTTTGCGGAGACAGTGGTGCTGTGTAACTTGTGAGCGCTGAGACTCCGGGTGAAGTCTGGCAGGTGGAGGTGACCAGAGAGCTGGGCTTGAGTGTGGATGTCAATGCATGAAACACAAGAGGCAGTGTGAGACACAACATACTGTTCATGCAGGTCATGGGGTGGAGGATGAGTGCAGTGGCAGGGGGAAGTTGGGAGGCTCGTACAGTGTATGGGGGTTGGTGGCGGGTAGTTGGCGGCGGCTATGGGAGGAGGGGTGGGGTAGTATCAGTGTTGTGGGGGGGGGGCGGTGTTCCCTCACAGATTGCGGAAAAGTCCCCGAGGTGACAGCACAGCAGGGTGACATAATGAAGGTGCTGGACGTGTCCCGGGGTCAGCAGTGATCACACGTTCTATTGGGCTGCGGCTGAGCGAGAGGGAAGGGATGACAAATGACTGCGATCCCCAAGCTGTGGCATCCAACACAGACAGACGAGCCCCTCCAGAAGAGGTGTACTTAAGCTCCATACACATTTCAGCTCCCATTCCACACTCCCTCCATCTCCACAAAGGAGCCACGGCAGTGTCAGGCAGCTGCCTTCGGCCACATAAAAACACCGTGTGAAATGGCACCACATCTCTGCCTTTTAATACAGAGTCTGCTAAAACAGCCCTTAGTATTTGTCTTTGATCTAACAATGCTCCTAAAATGCAGCGGCATAATATTAGGGAACTGCTGTCTTTCTGTGACTTAGTGGCATCATAATAGGATGCATCATAGAGATTATAGGATTACATTAGATTACGTGTTAATAGGCATGATTAGCTGTAACATCCAGCGGCACATTGCTCTCATACACGACTAATGTGGTCCCTACTTTACATAAACGTTCAATTCAGGCAACAAAAAAATTATATGGCTATTTAAAAAATGAAATATATGCAGAGCGAGAGAGCTTTATATTACAGACTGCTTCACTTTGAGGCTTTTAAAGCTCAAGAAAAGCGTTTGTTTTGACTTCTGCCCTGGTCACAGTGAATGTAAATGCAAACAAGAGGTCAAAGGTTCTCAAAACGAGCACCTTAAAATTTGAGCGAAAGCACAAATGTCTCTTCGTTACCTTACCATTGCCTTCCGCAAATATTCTTGTTTACAGGATTATGAAAGATTGGCAGAGTAATTGCATTGTTTAGACAAAAATTATCAATCGTTTATTACCATAATGCACATTGCTGTCAATAATGATTGCAATACTAACGATTAGATCAAAAGGACTGTTAATTATTAACAGTCATTTAAACATGATTTGATATTATTACAGCAGTGATTTTCAGGTGAACTGCTATATTTTTTGCTTAGCTGTATCCAACATTTTCTTGTTGTACAAAGGGGCAATTTGGTATTTTTAATTACTCAAAAATATTTTCGCATTTTAAAAGAAATAGGAGGTTGGCTCAAAGTTAATCTGAATGTAATTTCGGTGAAAATGACCACTTAGGCTCCTTGTTAGAAGCTATGAATTTTTATGTCAGCATTACAATATCCAAGCTGTGGTCACTAAGCCAACACTTGGACCAAAACTCTGACTGTGAAGATACGATTGGTATACTGGCACATTCACCTTTGTGCTCAGAAGTATTTAAGACAGCTCGCCCTGTGTTTGATTTCATTTACCTGAATGTTCTGTTGCATAATTACCACCGCCAAGGAGGTTATGTTTTCACCTCCGTTGGTTTATCTGTCTGTCCATCTGTCTGTCTGTCTGTGAACAGGACATCTCAAAAAGTTATGAAGAGTTTGGCATGAAATTTAGTAGGATGATAGGCGTTAGTCAAAGGATGAGTTGATTCAATTTTGGAAGCGATTCGGAATATAATCTGGATTTTGGATTCGGAAGAATTACAGTATATCTAACACAGGTCTGTGTGATATTTCTGACTGCATAACTTGAGAGGTTATGAATGGTTTGGCATGAAATTTGGCAGGATGATAGGCGGTAGTCCAAGGAAGAATTGATTTAATGTTGGAAGTGATCTGGAACATATTCTGTGACCAAAAGAACTGATATATGGAGTGACGGCGGTGTGCACTCTACGGAGTGCCCTCAATTTAGGATTATTCTCTGATTGGTTATTGAGCACGTCTGGTCTGGGTGTGGCATATGTCTCTATGATTTGTTAAAGTTTTGTCAATAGAACAATGCCAACTGAGTGAAGACTGAGTATTCTAATGTTTTAAATCATCAAGTGTTGTGGGGAATTTTCTCTGAAAATCATGTCTCTGAACCTAAAGGTCTCACTCTTCTGCTATTCCTTTGCCTTTTCTGAAAAAACATGTCCCCTCCCTTCTGTTTTTCTCTGAATGTACTATAATCACAACTGTCCACCTCATTTTTTTTATTTTGCTTTCGAAAAAATAATTCCTAAAAATAGAAAACTCCTATCTTCCAATAAAGCCAAACACACGAACCTGAAGATGTCAACTCGAGGTAAAAGGCCATGGAGATCTCATTGAAAAATTGAGTTAAGAGGTGCAGAAAAGACACAGATGCCAATTTCTTTCCAGATTTCGGATTTATAAAAACAAACTTGACTTTAAAAAAACATGCAATATTGATGAAATTAAGCACATACGAAAAATTACATTTCGTATGTACTTAATTAAAAAACGCATGCACTTTAGATCATCCACACAAATTCATAAATTAGGATTTTTTTAAATACTGCACGCCATTTTTCTTTTTTGAGCTTACGCAATATGCAAGTTGGAAATGTGCATAAATTTTCGTGATTAAGACGTCTGATTCCTAAGTGGCTCAAGCAGTAGCCTTTTAAGTCATCATACAAGCTGATATTTCAGCAATTTCCAATGCATAATCAACACCTCCTCCAAGAAGAGGATCTAAGAGAACAAATCAAGTATCTTGGCCCATTGTCTCATAAATGTTGGAATTGGGTTCTTGCCAAAGTTCCAGAAAACAAAAGACTATTCAGCTTCCAGAGCTTATGCTTAAGATGGATGTAATAGAGGTCAGACAGTAATAGTCCTGTCATGTTTTACTTCCACCAATATAAGGTCAGCCAGCTGATTTCACTAATTAGTTCGACCTCCTGAATAAAAGATTTTTCTCATTAGAAAAACCAGGAGGTTTGAACAAATTACTGCAGGGGATTTAGACTATCTGAACCTGCACTGCCCACCACTGCAATTTCCTCATATTTATACATTTTTTTCTGCAGGCACTATTGCGCAGTAAATACATTATATCTTGTGAGTACATTGTAACTTATTGCCATTGTTTTGGATCATAGTGATATCAGTTTTATGCTGTTAACATACACTACATACTGTGTGTGTGTGTGTGTGTGTGTGTGTGTGAGCGTGTGTGCGCGCGCCTGCGTGTGCATGTGCGCGCGCACACGTGCGTGTGCATGTGTGTGCGTGTGTGTGTGTTTGAGTGTCTGGGGCGGTTATCAACAATTTCCAAATTGTGGAACAAAACTGTATGAAAATAGTCTCAAGTGAAAGCCGAATGTCAGTCCTATTAGTTAATACTGAAAAATTTATTTGAATTTCAATTAAAATTTAAGGCATTTACAATTTAAAAATGTCCATTTTCTATGTGCATTCAGTAAAGAGTTTCAGTAAAGGGTCCACATGCTTGTGTAGTGTACATTTTCCAGAGCCCACTGTGCTCTGGAAGAATATGTGGAGAAAATCAGAGGAGTACCATCGTTATTGCCCCTGAAAGAAACACATTTGGGTCATTACATGTGAAATCACTCGCATGTGAACTCACCCCCACCCCCCCAGTAACTACATCACAATCAGTTGAATACAGTAGGTTTTTCAAAATTGCTCTCTGAGAGAATAGAAAACTTGCAGAATTCATTAGTTCTGTTTATGTAGGCATAGAAATTTGGATGTCAGACCCCCCTTTAATACTCATGAGAACAAATCAGCATTTTTGCTAAGCTCAAGAGCCTACGAATTGGTTATAAAACTATCTAGGAGCTTGAATCTTCCAAAGTGGATTGATTTGCACTCAAAGTTTTAGATCTTTGCATCAGATCCAAGAAGAAGTGCTTAGTTTATTTATTTATGGCTTACTAATAATGACTTTTTGGCTAAAATCGGCCAAAAAAAGAGGAAATGTCAGTAGCACTGCAAGAGGTGTAGGATAAATACAGGACTTTACTGTGAATTCACAGACTCATTCTTGCACAGATAATTTAAAGACTGGATTTTTTATCCATGTTGAAATCTAGGCATTTCCATGACAGGGATCCAACCCGTGACCCGTGTTTCAGGTCTGATTTGACCATGTGGGCTGCCGAGTGCAATCTAGAAACCTTTTTCTTAGAAATATTCTATATAATGTACAAAGTTATTTTATTTGATGCAATTGACTTCATACTGAAATGTAACTACACACTTTCTTATTCAAAACCATCCATACCAAGAAAATATACAACTGAAATTTATTTTAAAATGTTCTACTAGTTTAATAAATTATTTTCCAAATAAAACATTTCTTTTTGATTTATGAGGTAAGGCTGCTGCCAAACATTACCATAGTTTTACACCACCTTCCCCTGAGCAGGTAGTAATCATTTGGTCAATGACGGTACATACAGAAACTTGGGAGATCCTGCAACTTCCTTTGCTTGTCCAACCTCACACTGAACTTAATGTGTAACAAACCTGGAAAATTCATTGCTTGTGTGTATGATGGACATTGGTACGTTGGCAATATTCCAGACAGATGTTATTATGAAGATGATGTGATAGTTAATTTCAAGACGAAACAGTGAGGAGTTGCATTCTCATGGCCTTGTGAAGAAAGGAAGCACCAGTGCTGGGTACCACAAACTGACACGTTTTGATTGGTTGATGCCCCAACATCCGTGAAGAATGTTACAGTGCTATTTTCCAAATGGTAAGGTATCAGACCTAGGTGCTTTCTTGCTTTGTGATTGTGGTAAAGATTTTAAAATATAAAATAACAGATGCAATCAAGCCTGTTTTGGTTTCGAATATTATCTTGCTTGAAAAAATATTCATGCCGTTCAAAAATTATCTCAGTGTGAGGCCATTTACATTAGTTATAATTATTTGATCCATCAACCGACCTCGTATTGGACTATTCTGAGAAAAAAAAAGTTTCCTCTCGGTGGCCCGAGATTGGTCAAATCAGGCTTTATTCAAAGTGCCATTTTGGATCTCTTCAAGAGCACTGCTGAGGTGGATACCTGTATTTAATATCTGTTAACATTGTCCAAGCAACATTACATATCTGGATAGATAAAGAACTGGTAAATACAGACCTATAATATCACAGTCTGATGTTTGTCCTTTACCCCCAGCAAAGCCTGTGGGAGTTTCATTTTTTTTCAGTAATTTAATCTAAAAAGATATTTAAAAAAAAGTCATTAGTGAAAAAAATAATAATAAATAAGTAGAATAAGCACTACTTATTTACTTATTGAATCTAATGCCAAAATCTGAAAATATGGGAACAAAATTAATTTACTTTAGCATACTGAAGCTCTTAGACAGCTTTATTACTGACTCAGGCTCATAAACTTGGCAAAAATGCAAAGTTGCACTTCTGACTGCTAGAGGGGGTCTGAGGCCGAATTTTTAAAGTCCTATATCCGCAAATATAATAGGAAATGAGAACTAAAAAAGTTTTGCCAGCTTAGTATTATCAGAGAGATAAACATGAGTCAGTTTTTCAAACTGATTCTGAGGGGTCACCTGAGGACCTGCAGATGCACAATTATATCACTGTCACAAATTCATCAGAGGGTTTCTACAAGTGTGAGTGTAAGAGCTGCAGCACGTGCACAAGTGCGGTATGCTTTTTTTTTTTTTCTTTTTTTACATGCATGTAAGTTTCGATTCAGAATTTTTGGGAGCACTGCTGAATCCTGTGATGAGACTGGAGAGTCTGGAATGGGTTTAGATCGGGTTTAAGTGGGTGAGGCTGGAATGGGACAGCTCTTTGCTGGTTACTTTATTTGAATACTTAAACGTTTACTGTCAGACTAATAAGGCGCATATACACTGACGGGGTGAGAAACACTTGGGCTGGTCATTCAGGTGCAGGGAGATTGAAGCCAGGAACCTCCTCTGTAATAAAGTGCTTTTGTGCGGAGACAAAGAACAAGCATGTGGGCTCAGCACAGGTCACACAATTCTACAGACCAACACACGCGCACGCGCGCACACACACGCGCACACACACACACACACACACACACACACACACACACACACACACACACACACAGACACACACACACACACCTCAAAACACAGTTAACATACCATACACAGGAAGGTGTATTCCGAAAAGGTGAATTAACTCCGACATGCATACGTAAAGGCATGCACAATTAACAAACACACAGTTGAGTGAAAAGATGCCAGAATTGAATGCCGGAATGAACTTAACACTGAATTAATGTACTAATGTGTGGACGGTTAGACTGCCTGATGAGAGCCCGAGCGCGGCAGAGTGGATGGATACAGATGAACGAGAGAGCAGTGGAGGAGTGTGATCGATGTGTGGAGTGAAGCCGGGAGAGCGACTGCGAGATTGAGGAGAAAATGCCTCGGGACATAGATGGAATGAGATAAACATGACAGTAACAGCAAGTTAAATTACACTGATGGGTAACATGCATCCCCCTTTCACAAACACACACTCTCAGCCCTTGTACTACAGCAGGGCATGATGGGAAACTGTCCCCTCGCCCTCATCCCTCAAAAACGCCCCATTTCCCGCACTTAATTGAACAAAACAGCTACTTTAACTAAAGCCATATGGCTGCATTCAAGGAATGACATTTTGTTTTTATAACTGCGTATAATGAGTGGTTTTACATTAAAGTATTTGAAAGTAAATGGTCAACATTTCTGAATGTAAAACAGAGGAGAGCTGAGACCAATTAGATCAGTTTGTTTCATGGGTTGCAGATTAAAACATGGACTATCCAGTTTTGGTCAATGCTGATGTAATTTTGAGTAGAAAGACAGATAAGAAACACTCCGCAAATGTAAAAGAGTCTTTATATTCTCCTTTCCAGTGTGTTACCATAATATTGAAAACGTACAGTTTTCAACCAAGCAACCATGATGTGAATATTTATTTTCTTTCTATTCTTGTAAAATATGTAAATTTGTATGGCTAGTGCAATCAGAGAACAAAATTACATCAGATCATTATAACTATTTTACATTTGTACAAATAAAGGTCAAGCCAAAACATAAACTATCCATAAATAGTCCCTCATGCATCAGAATAACAGCAACAAATGTGTTTTCTGCAGGAACTCATAGGAGAAATTTTGGTTTTCATACGACCTGACCTCTCACCCGGCCAGAGAGGGACGACTAAATATTCTCTCCCATTTTCAGCAATATTTCACCACCAAAGTTTCTTTTTAACTTTTTGAGACAACACAATTTGCCAAGGATTAAGCTTTATTTGACAGCCATGATCTACAAACACCCATGTTCAGTAACGTGGTGTCTCACCCATCCTAAAGCTAATGTGTGAATCAAATGGCTTGGATAGCAAATAAAATCTGCAGTACAGGAAAAATGAGGCAGTAAAACTGCTTGACGAATCAACAAGTGCAATATTAATATTCATAGAAAAGGAAAATAAAAGGGTTTGTTTTCAGCAGGTATATTGTGATTATTTCTATACTCTTGGCATGTAACATGGAGACAACATTTTCAAAGTAATTAAAACCTGTTTTTATGTGAAAATCCACTTTGGCATTAGTTTCCAGCGGGTGATATGTACATGTTTACACAGCTATGATTTATGCAGTGCCGTTTTATTGAGCCAATTGCGAGTACACATCTGCTACTCGGCCTTTCTGGGCGTTAACCTGGATTACAACAAGAAAACCACAGGAAACTTCAATTTACAATAACATTGCTTCAAGCCCCACCACGTGATATTAACATTTTTTGAAGGTAAATATTGATGAAATGGTGGCTTCCCTTAAACACATCAAATTTCAGCATGAAACCAGTTGAAACCCTATATCCCATCTTTTATTGCAATTTTGTTCCCAGAAAAATGAATCAGGGTCCATCATTTTCCCCTTTCAAACCAGTGGACTGTGGCTGAATGGAAAAAGGAACACCAGCTCTAAAGCAACAACAATGGCAGAGCCGTGTCCACCGATGGAAATCAATACTAATTAAAACTGAACAAGTGTTCTGCTTTATGAACTCAAAGAGCGTATTGGTCATTAAATAAATTTTGATCACTTATTAGGTTAAGGTTTTAAATGAAGTCCATGGCGTCTGTGTCCTTTGGGATAGTGCTTAATACTTTCGCACCCGTGTACTAAATTTAACCGTAATCAAAAAGCAACAAAATTAAGTATCAAACAGTTTAATGTTATGTGTCAGTCTTTTAAACAATCTATATTAAAACCAGTTAATTAAACTTTCAAATTCAAATGTTACTAATCAGTTTTCCGCCGAGTGCGCTTGTTTTCTTACATTAAACTGCGAGAATGCGTGCGTCTCCTCGAACGCCCAGCCATTAACATGAAGGTACAATTTGCATTTCCTGATAGACTATTACAGTTTTAATATCCTTTTTCTTGTCTTACATCAATCACGTGAAGGAGGCCACCACAGGCCGCCATTAACCCTCAAAATCTACCACAAAACAAATATTACAAGGGCTCACTAATTTGTAGATCAAAAAGCCACTTGTCCATTATATAATTGAACTGAAAGCAGAGTGCCGCAGTTCTGAGGAGCTCAGTAATTACCAGCGGTTAATTGCACACTTGTGGTGCCTCAGTCTTAATTAAAAAGAACAGCTCGTCACCGGACGATAAGCTACGGTGGAAAGCGACGGTTTAATCAACAAAGCCGAGCACCGCGTTTCTGCCGCCGCCAGCAGCGACTCGCGAAATCTTCAAAAATCCAAGGGAGATTAAAACCTGTCCACTCCAGAGCAGTCAAGTTTTATTTGGGCCGCGGGAGCAGGGAGCATTTGAAGTCTTCCTGCCGCTGCGTCCCGGCGCATCGCGTCTAATCAGGCCTCCGCCAGGGCTGATCGGCCTGCGCCTCAGCAGGGGGAGAGAGGTGCAGCCATTCTCTCTCTCTCTCTCTCTCTCTCTCTCTCTCTCTAATATGTAAACATTCATTATAAAGAAACAAAACTCCAGTTAGGCTGAAATTATCCAGGCTTTACCTTTTTAAACAATCCCTGCAACAGGTGACCTGGAGATATGGACAAAATGTCATGGAGACAGTATTGTAGTGGTCCTGTTGACAGTGGGTATACTTTATTGGGTGGATGGGTATATCGCCAGTGGGGACCGTGGGTATACTCTCCTATATAGATCAATGGCTTTTAGGCTAATAGGTGGGTATACTGTAAATTGACTGAAAAGGTGGGTATACTGTAAATTGACTGAAAAAAGAGGCTCATACTCCATGTACCTGTGTCTCACCTCCACTACACCACTGCAAGATGAAAATGCACACTTCACAAAAACACACGCCCTTCCCTATCTGGCCAAGAGTTGTTCTGACGCCACCTCGCACAATAAGCAGAGAATGTATAAAAATGAAACATTTGTGCCTTACTCTTTCTGATAAAGTGTCAACTACAGTTCACAAATTGTTTACGGGACAAAGACAGCCGATTCGGTGGATATAGCGTAGTCCCCTACCCCTGTCCCTCACGCCCGTCACCCCAGCGTAAAGCCACCGGGGGGTGTGATAGCCCCCTGACCCTCCTGTGCCTCTGCGCTGATAAAAGTGTCTGCCAGGAAGTGCCTTTCTCTGCACTTCCTCCCTCTAATGGTCAATCAACACCTGTCACGGCAGGCGGTGGCGCGACGCGGCCGAGCCCGTCGGACCCTGGGTTCGGACCGTCTCGGGGTTTATCTGAGGAAACACTTGCTCTGGCGAGGATGGGCTCGCTGCAGTGACAGATTAATCGCGGAGAGGCCCACTTCCTGCACAGAGACGACACTAATGAGAGGGAAGGCCCCTGCAGCACAATGAGAGCTGACAGCTAAGGAGCGCTTGGGCTAACTCTCCCTCCCTCTTTTCTGAGGATTCTTCCTTCTTTCTCTCCACCTCTCGCTGATAAAGGTGAACTCTGACCTCACTCATAGGTGCAGAAGGACTCTCACACACTCTTACACATGCATTCAAATACACATAGAAACGATACGCACTCTAGTGAATGAGGTCCTGTTTACAAACAATCATCCTAGAGGTCATGGTCACTCAAGCCCCAGGTTATCAGTCCAGAAATGATATCCTCGTCTCGAATATGTCTGCCCTTTCACCTTTGACCCAGATAAGACCGTCAGAAGAGAATTCTCAGCAACAGCATGGGAAACTACCGAGAAATACTGATTCTGGAACACTCCAGAAAAAAAAAAAAACACGCGATTTCCTGATTACACAAACTCATGGACAGGCCCTTGCTTTTGCAGAAACTGTGGGATCAAAGGCACAGATCAAAACGTTTTAATTAAGAAAGTAATTACGCAGGAAAAACAGTGTCTTGCTTCCTGATGGGAGGCAAATGAGCTTTAAAATGTGTAGCAATAGGCAGAGCTGGTCCACATCACGCGTAATTGTGTATTTTTCTGTAAGCTGTTCAAACGTGTTATTTTACACAAGCTGTGAGAGCTGTATTTAAGCGTGAGGCCGACGGCCTGTCAGCTGTGAGGCTGGTCGTATGCAGATGTTTATTTTTAGAAATAGATTGTACATTAATAATCGGAGCCACCCCCCGGGCCCCTGGGGGTCTCTGGTGCATTTAGGCGGAGCGGACTGATATTTATTCATGGCTGTGAAGCAGCGGGAGGTGCTTTTAAGAGCTTTTACTTGCCGCCCGGTGGTTAGACTGACCAGCCCATGGGGATGCAGAGAGACCAGAAACCCCAGCCAGACTAAGTCCCTGAGGACCTCCACTGGTCTGAGAGCATGAACGCCCTGGCCCCGCCCCCCCACCCCCCCCACATGGCCCATTATGAGCGATAGCACTGAACCGCTCTGATGACATTCAGAGCTCACACGTGCAGACCGATCTACAGCCCTTTTACTGTCACTGGCCTGAACTTATGCACAGGTCTCGCATCAGTGACGTACCATCAGAGGTATCAGGCCCTTTCAGTAACCTCACCTTATTATGCATGATTACTCTCAAGCCGTTCCTGTTTAAGATCACCTGATTAACAATCATAAAAATTATTTACTGAATAATCAAGACCAATCCATGGCCCATAATGATTAAGAAATGATTATGACAAAGTGAATTCTGATTGGCAACATTTATACATTTATAAGTACAGTGGATCTGACACTGCAAGGATGGCAATCACCAGACTAAATGCAAAACAATCCAGTACATTCTGAACTTCATCTCTCGTTTTAGCAATTTTTCAGCGATGTAATCAATCATAAGACGTTGCTTGATTTCATCAGACTGCCATATGCTTCACAAAATGTCTGTCTAGGAGCGCTTCCTGGACTCAAAAGTCATTTGATTGAGGTACTGTTTGGATGGGACACTTAATATGCAACACCAAGAGAAACTCCAAGGCACTCTCATTTAACTCACTCTCATCTCATTTAAAAGTTAAAAAGCCTTTATTAACATGGCTTAGTCATATTAACCTTAAAAAACTCCTACGCGTATCGGCATCAAGCCTTCGTCAGGGAGTCAAAACAACTCCCTGACTCCCTGACGAAGGCTTGATGCCGAAACGCGTAAAAGTTTTTTAAGGTTAATATGACTAAGCAATGTTAATAAAGGCTTTTAAACTCTTGTTAAATGAGAGTGCCTCGGAGTTTTTCTTGGTGTGGCGGACTGCTATATGCATTTGAAAGAATATATCTGAAGAGGAAGAAATTTCAAGCTTATCAAATCATAGTGAACTTTCCAGCAAAAGGTTTTGAGTACAATTAGCCTGGCAAACAAATGCATTCAAATCTGTGCGTTTGAGAGAAAGGATGCGCATGCATGAGCGTGATTGACTGTGTGCGCGAGAGACTGTGAGTGAGCAGCATGCGCTGTGTGCGTTTGTGCGGTGTGTCTCTGCTCACATGTGCACCCGTCTGAGTGAGCTGCGTTGTGTACATGTGTTTACAAAAGCAGCACGCGTGTATGGACGTGTGCCACACAAGGACAGGAAACTATGTGCTATGGCAAGTGTGTGAGGCTGTTGGTACAGAAATGAATGAGCCCGTGTTAAAACGGGTGTACGCACTGGCCCATGAGTGCATGGCTTCCCCTGTGTGTGTGGGTATAGGTGAGAGTACGAGGGTTCGGAGGTCAGGGTTGTAGAGGTGGGGTGTGGACCGCGCATGTTCTGCTGGCGAAGCGGGCATTGGCGGGTGGAGGGGGTGGGGGCTCTTGCCCATGCCAGTAGGCGGGGCAGGGCCACTGGGGCGCAACAATGCGCCTGTCAGAGCTACGGGACGTCCCGCAGGAGAAGGGCGAGAGCAGCCCCCGCCAACTCCCCGCATCAATCATCATGACACTGCGGGCCGGGGAGCAGGGACCCACAGCCTGGGAAACACACCGATCCACACACCCCTCCCTCAGGACACCGGGGACTGCACTCCCCCAAAATCACATTGTTTAGTTTATTATGATTGCTTAATGAGGACGGAGTGAAAACCAACCCTGTTTCATACCCTTCCAGGAGTGTATATAAAAGCTCTTCTGGACTGCATCTGCTGTTAAACGGCTGTCTATACGTTTTACAAGAGTGGAATTGAGATCTTGTAAATGAAATTCTTGGTTCCTGTAAAAGAAATAATTTTGTGCCGTTACCCCAGACATCAGTCAGGACTGCGGCGTGCAGCTCGTGCCCACATGACACCATCTCTACCCTCTCCTCCTTCAACTCATTTCTCCATATTGCTCCTGTCTTTGCAGAGAGTCCATCTCTTTCTTCTCGAACATCTTCCATTCTTTTGTTCCCAACTCTAAATACGCAGTTTTTTCCTCCTGGTTGGCTTCTCAGAAAGCACAGGTTCTGGACAGCGGAGGCTCCTCCTGGTTAACATGAGGGGCGAAGTGCTGATCTTTGGCATGTTGGCTTATTGTTGGGATTAAATCTTTTATTGTTTTGGGTGACTCATTGGGACACGGGGAAGATAGTATCTGCCGAGTGAGGAGGCCTTTCACAGCGACGAGCTGTACAAACAGGCACACAATGGTGGCACAATCGCTCTGATCTTTACACGACAGCTCCATTTACCCTCACACTACCACGTCCGCCATCGGCCTGCCCGTGCCAGTCAACGTTCCTGTACCAGACCGGCCGCAGAAAATCATGTTTTCTTTGGGAAAGGCAACAAAAGCCAATTAAAATACACTTAGAAAAGTCTAGGCATCATGTTTTTTTTAAAAATCATACGAGGGCAGTGTCCCATCAACGCAGTCAAAACAGGCTACTTTCTAGCATCATCGCCTCAAAATGCAACTTCATCACTCAAAGCAAGATACCAATCTACAGTGTAATTGGGCAAAATTACCCTGGATTGCATTCCTTTTCAGATACCCATGGAAAAATATTACCTCAGTCATAACAGCTTAAATGAATGCTAAGTAAAAAATATGGCTACTTGGAGCATTATGCAAACAATAATTTTATAATAATTCTAAAACTGAAAAACAGAATTTTTAAAATACTTAATTAGTGCTGCATAAGTGAAATTGAGAATAAATTCCCATATTACTCAAAAGAAATTAAGTCTGTTTAAATATGAATTTCCAGGGCCAGAATTGTCTAATTACGAACAAACCTCTGCACTTCCATATGATGTAACTCTCTGAGTTTGAATTACCTCTATAGGTACAAATGAATTGACTCTATGACCATAAATCAGCTGTACTAGCTAAGTAAGTAATAGTCTATGAGTGGATATGAATGAAATCCAGCAGTGAGAGTGAGATACACAGAGTAAGATTCTGCCTTGGTCTTCTGCATGTGGAGCATTCTGGGCATCTGCTTTTGATAGCACTGTGCCAGCCACATCGAAGGAGAGTCACAGGTATTTCCACAGTAAAATCACTTAGGCTAACAGTATGTCATTTAACCTCAAACGTGACGGGGTGTTGGCCTGAGGCCCAGGTAAATGAAATAGAAATAAACATGTCGGTCAAATACCACTGGGCACAAAATGTCTGTTTCAATTCTTTCAAAGCTGATTGGAGAGCTGAGTGTTTGCAAGTATTACTTCTAAAGTTCTGTGAGGGGTGAATTAAAGAAACATCAGCACAAAGCATTTTTGCTTTTCTAAACTTCCCAAAACACAAACTCACACACACATGCACACAGTTACATTTCAAGACACACATGCACACATACACATACAATACAATCATACAGTCATATACATACACATACAATACAATTCCCCGCTAGACACATGCATACGCTCATACGCATATTAGCAATAGCACTGCTATAGAGGCAGAAACCCTGTATCTCAATATGTGCATACAATTACTCTCAGATATGCCCACTGTGGGGGCACGCACACAAACACACACACACACACACACACACACGCACAAACACACACACACACACACACACACGCACAAACACATGCACAAACACACACACACACACACACACACACACGCACAAACACACGCACGCCGCACATTCACGTTCAAGAATGCAAAAATGGATATGCATTCAGGAGCTAAAAGTATGCATCTGAGAAAGGAGTGAGGGTCTATTGAGGAGCACTGACGTCCGTGTACATGTAAATGTACTGTATGCATGTGTGTACAGTGTTAAGAGTGAAAGTGTGAGAGTGTGAATTTTATTTCACACATTTTTGTCAATACATGCTTTCACTTGGAACTTTAACTTTGTGAAATTAATTTTGTGGGGAACTTTGCAGGAAGTCAAATTTATATATTTATATATATTATATATATATTGGAATGGATTGCCCAAAGACCCAATAGCTGCTTCAAGTCTAAAACTCTGACATCACCAATTTTTGGGACCTTCTTTGGAACTGCTTTTTCCAGGCTCTAAAGGAACCTATTTACAGCTGATATTACTTTTGGTAGTTTTATATCTCAGTTTTCTCTTCATGGAGTGAAATTTTTGTTTCTGTATTGTTTAACAACCCTTTCAGCAATTTTTCAGCTCTCTCATGTCACCCATTGTACACTTCAAAACGTCTAGGAAATAAAACCACATACCATTCATTCAAACGAACGGGCAGGTTTTATAGTCCAGGATTACCCTTGAATGCATGAATGCATGAATGTTAGTCCAAACTTTCTACTTTTTATCAGCAATGAATGCTTTGGTGAGTTTTGGTTCATTGTCATGCTGCTAGATGAAGATCCAAGATAGACAAATTTCTTTGCGCGGAGCCAAACAAAATTGCTCTCTACATACCATTCCTAATTCATCCTATTGCGTCTATCATCTGCTACATCATTAAAAAAGACGATTGAGCCAGTTCCATACATCCTTACGCCATGAGTTACCTCCCCCACATTTCATAGATGAGGTGGTAGACTTTGGAACACGACCTGTTCTTTCATTTATTCACACTTTTGGCATTCCTTTGCTTTCTTTAAAGTTTATTTTGGTTTCATCTGTCCAAAAAATCAATGATCCATGACTTTTCTGGCTCATCTCTGTATTTTTTGGCAAATTTTCTTCTCGAAATTTGTGGAAGAGGGGCTTGCAAATTGCTGTATTACCCTCATAACTCTGCTCCCAGACTCCTCTGCCTGCGCTGTGGTATTTGCCCTCCTGCCTCCTGGAGTCTGCTAGTGATGTCACTAACCGCTGTTTTAAAGCATTTCTTAACAGCTCTTAGCATTTATCTGTCATCAACTGCTGTTGTCTTCCTTGGATGGCCTTGTTGGTGTTGATGTCTTAGTCCACCAGCGGATCCTTTCTTTATCCAAGACTTTTACAAACTGCTGTTCTCAATATTCCCAGTTTTGGCGCGTTCTTCATTAATTCACCCATTTTCTCAGCGAACAGAACACCTGCTTTTCAACAATACATTATTCCTTTTTTTCCCCAAGATGGAGTATTCCTGAATTGAAATGAATCTCTCCAAAAAAAAGCAAGAAAAAAAAAAAGAAAAAACAAATGGCTAACACTAAGAATGGACATTAACTGCTCATTTAACCAGGAACAATCAAAGCAAAAGAGAACATCTGAAAATAATTATCACCAGACACAAAATCTCAGATAATTTGAAGTTAATTATGCGCTAATTATAAAATCGGGGGACGCAACGCAAAACCAGCCGTTTCTGTGAGAGACCTAAGATTGATACTGATAATCAGTACTTTTTTCGAATTCATCTTTTCATCTCGAATCCACACTCCGCATTACAATCAGCACATTTTTGGAGAGCACTCTGCGTGTGCGCAGGTGATAAATGTCCTGCGCGACCCCTGTTCCAATGAGAGCGGCGGAGAATTTATGTATTTATGTTGACTACAGCCATCATTCTGCAATATATCTTCGATACCTGAGTAAATATAGCCCTCTAACGCAGGCAGGACTCGGGAGGGCCAGCGTGAGCCTCTCCCTCTGTGGGATCACTGCTGCCACGAGGGAACAAACAGACGAGAAACGCAGAAGCCAGACTCTAACTGAAACCTCAGAGCAGAATAAAGTCCACAATCGCTCAGCCTTCGGCTCTTCATAGTTTTGGGGGGGGCGGGTTGGGGGGTCAGTGGGTGGTGTTCGGTGGAGATGTGGGGGGGCGAGCCCATTCTTCATCTCCTGAGTGCAGGGGAATGTGGAGGGGAGCTTAGGAATCCGTCGTTTTGTCTGGTCCTCCAGGAGAGCGCGGGGTGAGCCCACTTCAGAGCGCGGGGGAGCAGGCTGGAGAGCCCTCCACGGGACAATGGCGCGGCCCGAGGACAAAGTGTCCGGCTGATGAGGGAGCCCTGGAGTGGCACAGGTGTTTGAAGTGAAGAATGGAGGCTCCGCCCCCCTTCTCCACCCCAATAATCAGCCCAGACAGCAGAAATTACCCAGCTCTCCCATCTCGTCCCCCGTCCCTTCCCCTCTCTCCAAACTCCACCACCCTTTATCTCCCACAAATGCCCTAAAGCACTATCACACAGATTCTTTCTGAAAACAGCTAATGGAAAACTTTCTCCCTTTTTTTCCAACCAGCAACCATGCTTTGTGCAAAACTGCAGCCCCCTTGACTCTGGGTCAAGAGTCGTCTCAGTGATCCGGCAACGGACAATTCGCATTCGCAGAGCTGTGCCGCAAATTTTGCATCAGGATTTATTTTTGCGTCGCTGAAATAACAAATAAATACAAATCACTCCCTGACCTGCTTACATTACGTCCATCAGTAATCAGATAGGATCAGAAGGTCTTCAGTACCACAAACAAACAGGAAACAAATCAGCATCCCTGCCACCATAAATCAACCATTTTTAGAAAGTCCCACAGTAACGGGACGGCGCATTTGCTTGAAACACCCAATGGTGATTTTGAGGGGAAAATGGCCCGTAAAAAAGATCGACATTCTGAAGTGAAAATCGTTGAGCTGTTGATAAAACATTACATTTGAAAGGACCTTTAATTCAAAACTCAATACCCATCATGCTCTCAGCAGAGTACTCATATAACAGTTAAAATAATGAAGAGAAATGCTCTGTTTAACCGCTGGGTGGATTAGATCGACATAACGCTCACATCCGCCAAGTGGAGAAGGAAGTACACGTAAGCTGCCCATTCATTCCACAAAGCATTTCAGTTTCTCCAAACAGAGGGTTATGATCAAATTAAAAACAAATGTTGAAGACATTACACAAATATTAATAAACAGTTTAACAAACTAATGGGTATGACCGCATATGTTAATCTCTCAGTGTATGCAGTAGTGAATCTGGGCATGTGTTCTCGACTACAGACTGGACAGAATGTAAGTCTGCATCTGAACAGGAGCCTGTATTTTCTTCCAATGATTAATCCCCAGCCACGAAGCGGAGTGGGGGATATTGCAATCAAGCTCGTCCGTCCGTCTGTCCTCCTGTCCCTCTGTCTAGATGATTGAGGGCGAGTTTTCTCAGAAACTACCTTACCCAGATGAGTGAATTTTTGAACGCGTATGTAAACTAGTCATGATCTTGACTGGGTTCGAAAACGGGATTCCAGGGTGGTAGGGGATGTTGATGACAATGTTTTCTGGCCTGTCTATAATTTGTATTCTTAATTCTGCAAATTCACAGAGATCCAGAGTGATCCCTGTCCAAAAGAAGCAGGGGACAGAGCACGCACCCTTGAAGAGCGACCCTCGGTTTTGCCCTCAACTCCGTCAAACTCATTTCCTGTCCCACAGCAGTCAAATCTTCTCTCTGCTCAGTACTTTGCAACAGAGTACAAATAACTCCTTCAGTTATCGGACAGCGATTCTTTAATGTTCCCCGTTTTAATACGAGCCTGTTACCGGACTGCAGGGGCCTTCGGGGACATCACCGCCTTTATATGTGAGTCTCCGTAAAATAAAATAATGAATTGACAAACACCTGCCGCCTGTTCCCTGGAGCACCCCCCCTCCAACCCCCCTCACCCCCCCAGATGAATTACACCACTCCCGCTCCGGGTTTGAGCGGGCCGCCCGATTCCGCCGCCAGATTTATCTTATTTTCCGACTTATTTTCATATCTATTTCCTTTTCTTTGCGAATTAGGCAGTAAATAAAGGAGCAGGGGCCCCATGCAAACCCAAATCAGCTGGAATTGGCATATTAAACACGGCAGACGAGGCTCTGCTGGGCCCATCCGCCTGGATTTGGGAGAATGAAGCTGATGCAAACAAGGACTTAATGTGGAGAGGGTGGCCGGTGTGCCGAGCTCAGCTCGCTGACAGAGATGAATGGCATCATTCCAGCAGAATGGTAATTTGGCGTTTTGTGACAGGACTTTGGAGCAGAAGCGACTGGCGCGGCACAAAGCATTTGCAGTCCCATTGAGCGCGCTCCGTACCTGCCTACCAGGCACTGCGCATTGTTTACCAATCATCTGATATTGATCGGTTTCAGACTAAAGTTTGAAGATGAATTAGGGAGAAAGGAGGTTAAGTCTTAACCTTGAAAGATTTAGTGTCTATTCAGTCAGCGAGTGCGGCCCTCCTCAGGCCGGTTTGGAGAATAGAGTACTTTTTAAATTCAATAGGGGGGGACACAAAACGTGTCACATTCACCAAGTGAATCCACTGGAAAAACATAGAGGAGCCCCCCAAAAAAGTATAATCTGTCCCCACAGCTGATAGAAATGGTAATTCCATGTGTGGGATAAGACTGAATCCCAGGCCATGGTCGAACAGACCAGCTATTTAGGTTTTATAAAAAGGGCCAACCGGACTGCTCCTTCTAAACACTTTTGTTCAGTCTTTTTGGGCTTGAAATGTTTACTAAAAAAGAGCCTTCAAACTCACTCTGCATCTTCTCCCTCCCATTGTGTGTTAGGCACAGTTCTCTGAGCACCATCGCCCTCTCTCATTTGAGAGGTAAACGTTGATATTTCCTAGAAAACATATTTTATGTGCCGGCGAGGGCATATCTCGGCCCTCTGTTTCCTGTGTGTGAGTTAAGAGTTTCATTCCAGACGAGCGCTGCAAGCCAAACACCATCCCTTCCACCATTTTCTTACTCTCTATCTTTAATACAAATAATCAGTGTTTACTTCATTTAAATCACACCATATCTGATTCATAGCACCCATAAATCTGGCTCTCCAGACATACAAGAGTTTAATAGTTATTATTGCATGAAGCTCACAGATACACTTCCAATTTGCCAATATTCATTTCCGTGAACTCAATACCTTTACTCATTCTCTACGGAATACTTTAATATAAAATTGTTGCATTTGTATGGAATGCTTTTCCTGAAAATTACCCAGTGTAAAGTATTGAAGTACAGCTGGCCCATCACCGTGATCATCAACTGATTTTGTGTTTTCATCAGACTGCGAATGGTCATTCACACCGCTGGCACCAGCTTACTGTAAGGAATGGTAGAATTCGCTGCACCATTGGCAGCGGCTTGCCGTAGGGAGTGAGTTAAATATTTTGCAGGGATTTTATGTTTGCTGTTTGTGTTTTCGTGACCTGTTTCAAGTAGCTGTCTGGATTCAGACTTAAGAGTATTCACTATACACATTATTAGTCAATACATGTTTAAATTGACGAGCTGTGCATATCTTCCACTGGAAATTCATGGACGTAATTCAGAATGCCACTGCTCCTTCAGAGATAGTTTTCCATATCTGTGGTACAATTCCATGCAACTTTAAATCCCTCACTGTCGTAATTGACATACCTCAGCTATTACTGCTCCATTTTAAATGGACTGATGGGAAGGTCCTGCTCAGCAGGTCCCTCCACTTAGACCCCTCACTCAGGACCTCTCGGCACCAGGACATGGAAACAGTTCACAGCAGAAGCTCAGCGGGACGTTTGGGGTCATAGGTCAATGGCGGAGACATATGGCCTGAACTATGACCCGAAAGTAAATGCGGAGAATCCCCCTGGATGCATGGTGCTGTCATGCAGGGACTCTGTCCGTATGTCCGTCTGTCTGTCTGTCACGAGCAGGATCGAGCGCGGCCTCCACGCTCTCTCACTGGGGCAGGAATTGGCAAATCGCCCCTTCGCTGCTACCGTAGGGGGAAGTGGATGGAGCGGAGAAAGACGGAGAGGACGTAGCAGTGTCCACGGTGCAGAGGGGCACGCAGGGCAGCCGAGGTAGGGCAGGGGCACGAGAGTGCAGATAGGGTATCAGACAGAGGAACTGTAGCGTAAATCACCCGTCATCACCGCCAGAGGAAACAGCTCTAACATGTGCGTGCAGACGTGTATACGGACTCGCATGAGTCCGGACATACTTACACACACTCGCACGCTTGCACACATGCCTATACGCACACGCAAAGTCTTACACAAACACTTACACTGACATAAAACCTATTGATGGTCTTTCATACAATAAAGCAAAAGCAATAGGATGCAGCAGTACTGTATGTTTTTTTTGTTATCTATATAGTAAAAGGAAATGTAACTTATTCAAAATTTTGCGGAAAATCACGGCATGCATTTGTATGTAGGCAAAAGGAATTGCTTTTTAAGCACCGAGAGGGAATTGGAGAATTAATTGAAGGCATAAGTTTTACACACGCTCTGAATGCTGACTGATCGACATGAATAACATATAAAAGTTAAAATCTTTAAACTGCCAAAAGACAGATAGCCGAATAGCAGGCAGGCACAAATCAATATACAGTACAGCTAACTATCTAGCTCACTTTGTGCAAAATGCGTATATTCCCATCATGCACCAGTGAAATCTGAATGGTATTTAGCTAGCACTGGGAATGATACTGCAGTCATAACATTTTTCATTTATGTCAAATTAATAAAAAGTCCATTCTGAATCCATGTTAATGCTTAATTAAAAGCATGCAGGGCAATATCAATTGTCAATATCAATATGAGTTTAGCATGGAAAACATCAATCTAGTGAAATCATGCCAGACCTCAGTATGCAAACAGCCCAGACTCAGGATGAGAGCTTAACTCCCCAAGCCTCCATATCCCGGGCCTCAGCCCTCTGTGTGTACAGCACTTAAACTTTCCCCTTTTCAAATGAGGAGCACAAAAAAGTGACACGTCATTGAGTGGCTGATCCCACAGAGGTCCAAACGCCCCGTGTGCGCAGAGAGCCCCCCACAACACACACACACACACACACACTCAGCGAGACTAGATAAATGACAATTCATCTGGTGGGCGGGGCTCAGAGCGAGGCTGCAGCTGTCGCGTCCGCAGAAACCGGGCCGAGGCCTCGGCGGAGGAACACGCTTGATTACGCCCTCTCTCCCCGAAGCAGTCAGAGGCCTTTCACCGCAGATAAGCCTCTTACACATGAAGGAGCGCCCAGCGCGGGGCTTGAGTGACGGCAGGAAGGTTTATCCATTCAGCGGACAATGCTGCATTCTCTGCTTTAATCTCATGGGCAGACAATGATCTGTGTTTCAGTCCTCATCTCATCCCTTTCCCACAGCAGTAGGTGACTGGGCGGAGGTGGAGGGAATGCAGGGCGAGGAGGGGGCCATCTCCCGTCCCTCATGTTTCCTCAGCCGTCCGAAGGGCTGGGGGGGGCTCCAGGCCAAGCGCATCAATCACAGATGCACAATCGAGAAGTGATGGTTCAGTGGCGTCGAGCGAAGGCTCGGGCAGGTGAGGAGACCCGATTACGTGACAAGGGCCCGCTTTATCGCTCTCATCTGCACGGGACGATGACACCGTGCTTATCGCACGGCGAACAACGTTGTTCAGCAGTGTCCCATTGTTTATTCACTGAACATGCTTTTCCAAAAGTTTACAAACTCCAGCGAAATACCATGAATAAGTGTTGCTGATATTCATAGGTATTCAAACAAGTGGTTCAGTTTTTTTATTCTCTTATTTTGAAAAGAGTCATGTTTCACAAGCCTTTTCCCCATCCTCACCAGCGTTATTCTTATAACAATATTCAGGCTTGCCTGAGCTTCTATATTCCAAAGACAAACAGTAAAAATGTGCATGAAAGCCTCTTGATGCAAATTGTAAACATGTACTGTACCTGGATGTGTTCTGCCCTGAAGACTGTGACTGGATAACTCAGTGGGAGGAGATGTGCAAATGAGTGTGTAAGTGAAATAGGATATATGCATTAGAAAGAGATAATATAAGAGCATATATGTGTGAGTGTGATGGTGTAGTAGCATATATACATTTAAAAGTGTCATGGTGTCATTGGATATTTGCGTTAGAGAGTGATGGTGTAATAGGGCATCTGCATTGTGCAAATGTTATTATTAGAAAGTGGAATGGTGTTATAGGATGTGTGTTTCAGAGAGAGATAATGAAAGAATATTTGTGTATTAGAGTGTGATGGTGTCATTGGATATTTATATTAGAGTGTAAATGTGTAATTAGATATATACATTTGTGAATGTAATGGTGTTTTAAGATGTGTGTATTAGAGTGAGAAGGTGTCATAGGATATGTAGAGTGTTACGGTGTAATAGGATATGTGCATTAGAGAGGGTGAATGCGTAATTGGATGTATGCATTAGATAGTGGAATGGTGTTAAAGGATGTATGTACTAGAGAGTGAAGGTGTCTTAGGATATGTGCATTAGAGAGTGTGAAGGTGTAATAGGATATATACATATGTGAGCGTAACGGTGTAATAGGATAGGCCGGGTGTATTCGAGAGTGTGACGGTGTATCAGGACCTGAGTATTAGAGAGTCACGGTGATGGTACTAGTGTATTAGCGTATCAGGATTAGTAGGGTATGAAGTGAGCAGGAAGGTGTAATGGGATATGCGAGGTGCGTTAAGGCTAGCAGGGATATCAAAGCTTAAAGTCAAACCTTTAAAGGCCACAGTACAGGTTTATTTTTGGGGTGCTTTAGTACATGTACGGGGGGCTTCAGCTCAATTCTACATCAGTATGCTTCATGTAACCTTTCACTGTGTGCAGGCTTAAAATTAGTTATGGTTATATGTTTTTTTTTTATTTTACTGAATACAGAGTCAGACGCACACTCCTTAAATACCTTTCCATTACTGTCAACATCTCCTTTCACTGTTTTTAGCTGTGCTTGAAGTGAATTAAACTTTAGTGAGTGATTCAGATGGGATGAAGATGTGTAAATAAACCGTGTTTCTTTTCATTATTGGAATAATAAATGCTCCCTCGACCTTTCGTTTCCCATTTCACTTCCCTTAGTTGATTGATTCTTGTGCGGCAGGCCCAGGGAACACAGTACGAAATGTTGGCTGCTGTCTCATTCAGTATTATCAAAGACACAAACTCTATAGCACAAATATGATTAGGCTATCAGGCTATATTTGGAATTAAACGGGCAATAGGCAACATTTTCTTACTGGCTAGATGTGTACTTTGTAAATACACGCCGATTCAATTGGACAAAGAGTTTGTCTATATGGGGAGGAAGACCAATGTAAAAGCATACAGTATGAAAATGTGCTGTGTTATCAACGAGTCTAAAATTTGCTATATCATTCTTACACACAAAACTAGTGTGTCTGATTATGTGCTTTACCATCAGTGTATAGTTATCTGCTCACTAGATAGAAAGTAGCACAAGCATTGTTCGCTGGTCACTGCTGCCTTGTGCGTCATCGTACCGCCTTCAGTCATTTTTTTGCCGTTTGCTGTCAATAGTCAGCAGCAGTAACCCTTCATGGTCTTGCACGTCTCATCTTTGACTCAAAATGAAAGGGACTAATTTTCTAACAAAAATTACACATGACATCAAATTATTTCTTAATATAGTAAAATAAACTTCTTCTGCTGGATGCGTCAAATCACTAGTGATAGTCTCAGCATAAACCGCTTTGCTCCGGTATATTGTCGGGAAGCTGGTTTGATGTGGGCGGGGGTATAGTGCAGTGACAGATGAGAAGTGAATTCTCCAGTATGACATACTAATAAACATGGAGATTTTTGAACATTATTGGCTCCTCAGTGTGAGTGATGCTGTGACGGTGTTGTGAAATACAGGGGATGATTCTGAGAGCCAGCAGGTTTATCTACAGTGGCACTACATTTGAGCAGTTGTGTCATTCTGTGAGGTCAGGTTTCCCTCTGCAGGGAATACTTTGGTTACTCTGTGTAAATAGAATGCGACTTTGTACTTTGGTTGGTTCCTGAACACTAAATTTATTGTGATTTTCAGAGTTTACACCATAATGTCCCTTAGCTCAGGCTCTCCGTCCATCAGCAAATGAGGAACACAATTTTCCCCACTCTCATAACTTCCAGACAGATACACAGACGCAAAAACCGCAAAGTAGACGCGCTGTCAAAAATTTTGCCTGAACTCCCTCCAACATGACCTCCCAGGCTGCTCCAATGACCTCCCATGAGCCTTTGAAACAAGATGGTTGTTTTCTGTCAGACGTCAGCATGTCAGGGGGGGATAAGACGTCTGCATTTAAGATGAACAAACCTATATGAATGGACTTCTGTTCATGCTCTAATTACTTTATTTGCCAATGTTATGTTTCATGTCAGGAAACACTAGTCATGGATACGGCAAACAAGGCTTCTGGCTGCTGTGTGGGTCTGTTTGAGTGCCATTCATCCCCATTGCACCCCCATCTTGATTTGGTTTCCATGTCTGGAGTGCTAGGCAGTGCGCAGGCCTGTCACTGCAGACGCAGCAGAATTTTACTGAAACACATACAAATGTTTCATTTGCACTGGGTAATGAGTGTGACCTTCGACCCCTGCTGATGAGTTCCATAACTGCGTGGTTGTGTCTGAGCGCACCTCAAAACACAGCAGCACC
Source organism: Gymnothorax reevesii (assembly GCA_029721435.1). Classification (NCBI taxonomy): domain Eukaryota; kingdom Metazoa; phylum Chordata; class Actinopteri; order Anguilliformes; family Muraenidae; genus Gymnothorax; species Gymnothorax reevesii. Next base: position 135,004,038 of record CM056574.1, on the reverse strand, counting down.
TGACAGGGCCATGACTAATGAACCCCTTCCAAAAATAATGGGCAGGCATCAGAGAGGGTACAAGATGGAATGAGAAAAAAAACTGGGAGAGGGTAAAGAAAAAGAAAAGAGGGGAGATGGTAAAAAGAAGTTTAAAAAAGAAGAAAGTGGGTGAGATGAGGATAAAGGATACGAAAGGAAGAGAAATGGAAAATGTAGTTAGACCAGATGAATCATAAAAAAGATAGAAAACAAGGCAGTTTGTTATGTGAAGTGAGCACAGCCTAGCACATCAGACTAGGCAGACCTGCTGCAGCAAATGCAAGCACCCAGCTAATTATAAGACGGGATAAGAATGATGCTAAAATGCATAGACCTGCTTAAACTTAAACTTAAACAGGTAGACCTGCACAAAATCAGCTTTTAAATGAGGCTTAACAGGCAGACCTACTTAATGTCAATATTTAAATAAAACTAATGTAGGCAGGGATGCTGAAACTCCTCCTTTATATGAGGCTGCAATGTGCAGACCTGCATAAGTCTTGCTTTAAGGAGGCCTAAAATGGCAGACCTACTCGAACAATAATCAAATCAATTCTCCCAATTCAATTACCAAAGTCTGTGCAATAATTTCTTCATTGAAAACACTTTTTGGTAACCAACCACGTGTGTCTCTCGCATACAAGATGTTTTTGGATAATGATCACTGAATTGATTCAGCAAGTTTCATTTTACTAAATTACACAGAACAAACTGCCTCAGTAAAATGGCGCCAAGTTAACATTATAGTGAAGAAAATACATTTTGTCAGCACAAACTTCAAAACATCATTTTGATTTTAGCATTTTAACTCATTCCCAAAGGAATACTTTTATATAAAATTGTTGCATTTGGGTTTGTACGGAATACTTTTCCCGAAAATTACACAATACAAGCACATATTTAGTTAAAACGACTGTATTTTCAAAATAAAGGTTTTTAGCAGTTCAAATGCAAATGTCAAATCTGCAGTGTTATTTTGGATAGTATTTGTAACATCATTCCGACTGACATTTTGGTTGCCGCTACATAACGCTGAGCAGCTCCTCGACCACGATCTGTCCCATAGACTGTATAAAAAGATGGACGAAGCTACCGTGACGTCACCCATTGGTTTCAGCATACCATTTATGAAGCCTCGATTTTGGCTATTTGAATCGCGCCATGTTGTCATTTTGAAACTGGATGTGATTTCTATTGGACGACGGCGTGTATTGAAGTTCCGGGGAAGACCGTGGCTCTGGATCTGACTGTATCGGGCGAGGACCAGAGGATAGCCACGCCCCTAAAGCATATTCTGGTTTTATCCTTTATTCTAGTCTATATGGGACCATAATTTACGAAAATGAACATCATGATATATCGAAGGAGACTTAAAACTTGCTATAGCTACCATAAAATAATGTGAAAAATCATTATTTAAATGCAAAATCAGGTGGGAAAGTAGGGTCATTTTCTCATAGACTTCTATAGCATTGAACATCTTTCTGTGACCACTGACGTCGCCATCTGCTGGCCATTAAATAGAATGCCATTTTACGGTACCTCCACATGGACTTCATTTTTCGGACCAGGGTGCTGTGTCCATTGTGCCTTTTGGGGGTTTCGGTCTGTCCGTCTGGCCACACAACCTGTAGGTTACACAACCTACAGCTGGGGGGATCCGCCATTGCAGATGGCTCTTGTTTTATACACTCTATGATCTGTCCTGGCTCGGCCACGGCCCCTCCCCTCCTGTGGTTGAAGTGCAGATGGCCCATCACTGTAATCGACAACTGATTTTGTGTTTTCATCGGACTGCGAATAGTCGACGCCGCTATTACTGCTGAGAGATTGGTCAGATTGACGCGATACTCATATATACTCGTTGTGCATGTTTTCAACGGAACTCCTAATGACGTCATCCACGCCGCTGGCACTGGCTTACCGAAGGGAATGGTAGAATTCACCTCAATGTTGGCAGCGGCTTGCCGTAGGGAATGAGTTAAACACCCGTAAAGCGTTTGTTCACCAGGAGTCTAACGTCTGGTAACTCTTGAAAATTCTCTCCACCTCATCTTTGAAGTTAACCAAAGTAATCAAATGTATAGAGCTCTTCTGAGGAGTATGAGGACATTTGTCGACACACGTCACTAACGGGCAACACGCCACAGTCGATTTCGATAGAGCTGCACCGCTGGGCTACATATGTGAAAAACTGATAATTACATCAATGTCTTGTAATTCTTATCAATCTTTCCCAGGGCAGTATATTAATCTCATTAAGGAATTTTATTGCCTTTCTCCCCTCACTCCCCAGTGCAAAATACTTCAGGGTATTTATCAGCCCTCATCGCAATGGCCTTTGCTATTGATTCGAGAGAACATAGACAGGCATGTGCTCCCCTTCCAGGCACATGACATCAGCCATGTTGTCACACTTATCACAACATGGCTGACGTCAGGGGCTACAGGTTCAGCATAATGGGCAGTTCAGCTAGTGCCACTATCAACCATCCAGGAGAGTGAAGCCTTCTCCCAACACTGGGCAATATAACAGTGTTCAGAGGCCTGGTATTCATATGTTAAAGCAGAACAAAAGCATGACAAACATTAGGAAGGACTAGGCTGCCTCTTCCCCCAAATCAGAAGGCATATCCTATCCAGTCAATTGTTGCTGTGCTGTAAAATACAGCCATCAACATCCTGTATTGTGTAATATCAGCAACACCTTCACCTTCTGTTCTCACAACCAATTAGAACTCTGAAACCTCAAACCACCCATGAGCACCGAGCTGAATCCTCCAGCCTCAATCAGGGGTGCTTTATTGGGGAATTTTGGACATTTCCAGAAGGCTGACTGGACCCACAAAAATATTATAACAAAGGATTGAAGGGAGTGAAGGGGTCTAAAGTGATTCCTTGGGGCACTAAATTTCTAGTCATGCCCTTGACCACATCGCCTGCGGACAGAAAGAATTGAATCAGAGAAGCTTCCACACCGCAAAAAAAAAGAAAAGAAAAGACCACATTTGAATGATTGTTTTATTTTCCCAGCCACTATTATCACTGGAGAAAAAACTTCCAGCAGAACATAAATCACAATTACAGTTAATCACCTGAACCTGACTAGACTGCAGCCCCTCCTAACACACCTGGCCCCTCACCCTTCCGCCCTGCACCCAACCCCCCACCGCACACCCAAAACTCCCATGTGCCCCAATCTGTGGAAATTCCGGGAGAGAATCGCATTAAAACACAGAAAGTATTTCTTCCGAGGCAGTGGGCCTAGTCTGCTAGATTCCCTTTGTGTATTGGACTCCTCTAATAGAATTTCCCCTCACAGACACGCTATTCGTGTTTAAACATTCAGGGGCCCTGTCCACAAGGTTTACTCACATTCTGTTCAAATGCACTCCTACAGCTGATCAAATCAGCACAGAGAAATTACATTTATTCGGGACGATCGAATACAATCCGTGCAGCAACCTTATTAACACCTCAGCGTCTGACAAATCCCCACAGCACAGGATTGCATTAAACAGTAACATCAAATAAATAAAAGACAAAAGGAAATCCACTCTTGCACGTTTCACTTGTATTTTTTTTCTAGTTGCTTTCAGTGTGACAGGCGGCACAAGCGAAATGAAGAAGACTACATCCACCGTTTGCCACTTCAGATCAGTTACAGCCACAGTTAAGAGCAACACAATGAGCTACAACTTTCAAGACAATGAAGAAAGTTTTAAAAACCCCAGATAGTTCACCAGAAAAGAACTGCACTTAAGGATATTTGGCTTGATTTCAAGAAATTTTGAGGTCCAAAGTCTTTGATTCAAAAAAAAAAAAAAAAAAAATTGGCAGTCAAATATAAGCTCTAAAGCCATAAAAAGTAACTGGGCTCAATTTTCCCTGTCATAAGCGATGATACGCAAGGACTGTTGCAAGATCTTCCATGCTCCCTCAATGAGAATGGCTCTTCTATGTAAATAAACACACGCATGCGTTATGCGATAGCTGCGAGTGGGCGTGATAAAAAGGCTGGCAATCCATCTAAAGAGGCTGGATCAACTTCAATGCCAGTACTGCCACCCTACATCATGGGGTGCCCACAAGAGGAAGGCACACACGATTGACATTTTTATTTCTGCATGTTGAGGTTCTTGCCATTGTTTTGTTTATTTATTACATTAGTCCTTAAGCTAACTTTGGCCCAAGTACGAGCCACTGGGTATAATTGAATGGTTATGCAGGCAAATATTGAATTATGTTGGAGAATTGTGTATCATTTGAAAGTGAGAACGCCCGGCATTCTAACTATTCGAGTTATTTTATGATGCAAACACTACAGCAAAAATAGTATTGAAAGTTGTGCCATGAAGACCCTCAGCCTGCTGCAGCCCCAAAGGTTTGATTATGTAGTGTTGTTCAGACCTGTGAAATATGCTGAAACTGATGTTCATACCTTGTCAGCAGTCAAGCGAACAAATCTTATTATAGTTTTTAATCCATGGAACCAGCTGGCTTGGACAAATATCACTAAAACTACCATGATTTCGAAATAGTAGCTGCGAATCTTAGCAAATTTCACCGTAATTAGCCTGTTTTTTTTAAACATGATGCAGCGTTGTAGATTGTAAAAGTATCCCTCTTGGAAGAAAATAAGTGCTCCCAGTGGCAAGTATCTGTTAATTTAATGGAACAGTAGTGTTTTAGCCTATCTGCCCTCACTCAAATATACCAGAAAAATCTTTTTTTTTTTAAGTTCACATGGATAGTTAATTGCCTGTGGTAGTTCTCAGTGAAGCAAAGGAGTTTTGGAAACAATATTTTCACGCATGTATGATCGTACACTAATGTTGGGGATTGGAGCAGTATACTGGGGGAAAATTCAGCCACAGATAAAGAAAAAGACCAGAAAGAAGGAACAACTGAGGAATAAAATGGGACATTGATGATGAACACAGGAAATCTGGAGTCTCCAAAGTTGTTTATTCAAATATGCACAAATGTCATCAAGAAAACATTCATAGAATATTCACTTTTGATTACAATATCAAAATATTTGAACCTGCAGTGGGTTAGGGTTCTGGCTGTTGCTTTATTGTTTTTCTGGGCAGATGAGGCTTAGTCACAGCGCCACAAGGCCAGAGGAAAGCGCAGAATCTTTCTCTGCCCAACAAAAACCTACATTTCCAGAGTTATCACTCAATTTAGGTCAGATTCTGCAGTTATTTTGACTTCTGGAGAGACAATCCATTGAGTGTCAGATTTTTAGGAAAAAAAAAATCATTATTATGCCTGTAGTCTAAGTAGTTTAAAAGCGGTAAGCATTTCAGTTTGGGCTCAATTTTGCTCAAAAAGAGGGAGGCAGTTAAGGGAGAAAGCTATTTTGAACATTTACGTCATAAAATGAACAAATGCATGCTGGGTGTTACACAGAGGACAATGGCTGTGTTCAAAATCTCATATGGGTTCACGACATACAGCATTCAGTATGATCTAAATGCTGCTGTTCTGCATGTCTTTCGCATGCAATTCAGCTTCTTGCTGCCTTGCGCTTTCAAAAATGTTTAGTAAAACTTGCATCCAAAATGATATTTCAGAATCTTAAAATATACAATTTATTTAAAACTGAATTAAATTTTACTCTGGTTAAGCTTAAGAAAAAAACATTGCTCAGCTGGTATCAGACTTGATTGAGGTGCTGGAGCCACAGATAGAAAATACAAACAAAATGAGGCATCTGCAAACTCAACTCAACAAAAATCTGTTAATGAGCAAGCTCTCAGACAGAGACCTTCTTGCCTTGAAGGTGTCTGACCAAAAGATTGCTGATTAAAAGATTTTCTCACAGATTTGGGTGTTGATATAATTCTTTTTCTCTGTATATTCCAGTTAACCTTGCAAGAGGATTTGGAATGAGAGAGAGATGAGTCCATGGAATCTGTCATAATGATATCAATGGAGAGACAGTTAGGAGATTTCAGATCACAGATTCGCCATCAACTACAGAGAAAGGTGACTCTTTCTTGTCAGTTAAGTCTGGAAAAGAACATCTCTGATGGTACACTCTGACTACAAATGCTTCTCAGTCTCCTGGCTGGCAACACGTTTTGCCACTGTCGTCAAGCGTCACAAATGTACATAAAATGTACAGGTATCATGCCTCTCCTACAACGGTCTGCATCACCAGAGTTCTGAGCTCCGGCCTGCTCCCGCGCAATCAACTCCACACTCTACAACTGTGCCTAATTACCTCGTTACCCAATTAAACCTATAGTATATGTCAGGTTCTCACACCAGTTTGGTGCCAAGTCTTGGTGTAGCTCATTGTATAGACATTTCGTGTTTCATTCGCTTGTATATTTTAGTAGATTCTCTGTTAGTCAAGCTGAACCGTTGTAATTCTTGGGAAGTCTTGTTTGCCTTGTTGTTTATATTTTGCCTTCGCGTCCGAAGCCTTGCTCCAGACGCAAATAAAACTACTTCTTACTTCTTGGCATTTGGATCCTCTCGCCTTCACTTTTACATCTCAGTGCACAACTGTCAGTGCGCTGAGATTATTACAGCAAGAAAAAGTGTAGTTACATTATTATCAATGCCAAATGAATGACAGCAAGTAACAGCACATTGATCGCAATACAGTGGTAAACAAGACAATCATGATACATTATTTATATCACAACCTTTCATTAGGTTACACAATGCTGGTCCAATCATAAATAGGTTGTGCTTCAGTTTAGACACGCAACCTCATTCAAATGACACTCCCGCTGCTGCCGTCTAATTGACATGGAAACGTCCACAGAAATAGAACTACGCCTTCGAGATCCAACTCTCCACCCAGTTGCGTGAACGTAGCATTGGGAAAAAATTCTAAGTTAGTCCTTGCTGCTGTTGGAAAATCGAAATAGACATAACGATCCCTCTTCGCACGAATCATCAGAAAAGCAGGAAAATCGGGCCCACCATGTCAGAACCGAGAGCATCTGGCAAACATCGAGCAGAGTAAATTAAAGACTCTGTGGAGGTTTCGGTCCAACATAAGGACAGACGTACGGTCCGACATACAGATAGAAGGATGCACACAGATGGTGAGATTGATAGGCTGGGCAATAAAAACTGTGCCAAACAGATGGTGTACTGGCACAGTTATTGGGCGATGAGTCACAACCCAATGGTAACTTCCATATTCTCAACACACTCCACTGCTTTACTATGCTAAACTGCATCAATATTTCTCAATGTTCGACCCCCAACAACCCACAGAAGACAAGGAAATGCTGAAAGATGCGGCAATGGACAGTTGAGCTCAGTGTTTTCTTTCAGGGAAAAGGAGTATTGTTTTAGCAGAGCCAGAGCCAAAGCTTTCATCAAGCCACCATTTCATCAGTCAGCGTTCAAAAAACATAATGAAAACATTAGCGGTGAGGTGAAAAAGACCTTCAGGGGGTGGGAAAAGTAAGTAAAAGAAGGCAGTCTCCTTTTTCTGAGAACTGTGTCCACGCTGCTCAGAAATACCTCGGCCTGTCCCGCGCTAACACGCGAGCCTAGCGCAGGACGTGGCACGATGCACCAGTTGCGTGATCGTGAGAGTGCGCTCTGTTCGCAAATAGCATGACTCGTACATCATTTCGTCTCCCCGTGAACCTGCCGTCCACACAGCTAAAACCCTTGTAGACAGAATTTATAAGCCAACGTCTGCATTAAATTCTTCAATGGTGTTCTTAATCAAACAAGCGTGTGCATTTGTGAGGGCAGTATTTCACGCAATACAGAAGCACGGAGGGGTGTAATATTTCTCCTCACACAACGTCAGTGGAATATCTCCATTTCTCTGGGCTTGACAGCCTGTTTGTCAGCCCACCGCCCCCCACCCCCCCATAACTGACCTTCACCACCACTACCCCCCTCCCTCTCATTCTGCTCCTTCCCCACCCTCCACCTCCCTCTGAAACCTTTGTCATTGATCGCTGATGCGATTGGCTGCCCACATGTTCGCCGCGCGCCTGCAGAAGTAATGAGCTGCCTGTCCGCCCAAATTAAACTGTCAGTGGTCAGCGATGGATGGGCGGGCCCAGGGCCGAACCCGCAACACCTGCAGCATCGGCCGGGGCAGGTGTGACAGGTGTCGGCACGTTTGATCAGCGAGCGCCAGTCCGGCCACGGAGCTCTGCGGCCAAGAGGGGAGCAGAGAAGCGCAGCAGAGCCTCCGCAAGTGTCGGCGCCCATGTTTGAGAGTGCGTCCGCACGTGGCGATGTGAAAGAGTGCACTTACACCGGCGCACGGAGCTGCAGAGAAAGCAGTGATGACTCTGGTGCTTAACTGCTCACACCCCTAACCCTAACCCTACGACATGAGTGCCCAGAAAAAATCCTGTTTCCCCCCAACAAAATGAGGACCCAGAATGCAATTCTTTCAGGAGTCCCAACAACACTCCAATCTGCACAGTTTCTGTGTCTGGAAGCGTGTTTGTACCAGCAAATATAGTGTGTACAGAGGAATACAAGTAAAAAGATTGTCAAGCTGCAGATTCTAACTCAGACAGCTAGGGCAGTGTTGTGATTGGCCACCACTGCAGCTGACAGTGCTGAGATAGTGTTGTGATTGGCTGGCGGTTTGCAAAGTGCCGGTGTAGTGTCTGAGTGCTGATGAATGTGCGGTTTCCAAAGCCTCCGACCTCCATTCGGACGCTTGTTCCACCAGAACCAACAAGAGAAAGAGTCTCTCTGAGGTCAGGGCTGGAACAGAGAGCTAAATTTAAACTCTGCTAGTGTTGTTGAATCAGAAAAGAGCAGCTTCTGCAGGATGAAAACTGCTAGAAAAATAACTGGCCAGACAGAGAAGATTTGGACCTCCAGATTTGGCTGGATTATCTCACATGCGCGCTCACACACACACGCATGTACTCGCACACGCACACGCACACACACGCAAATACACACACATCTTTGCACTAACTTTGCACAGCCCTCCTTTAATCTTAACTGTGACCAACAGATACCTTACCCAAACCCTCACCTAAACCATAAAATATGACCAGAAGTCACAATTAGCCCTTGTCATTGTAAGGACCGGCCAAAATGTCGGCACTTCCTGAAAATATTCCCACTCTGTTGGATAAAAATGTATTCTGGTCCTCGCTATATAGCAAGTACAAGAACATACACATTTTGACGCGTGGACACACACACACACAGAGACACACGCGAGCTCTTGCACATGTACGCACACATAAACACACACTTCCTGCAATATCTGGAATGGAACTCGAACCAGTGTAATTTACAACTGTCTGTTGACCTCTTTGTGCCGCACGGTTATAATTCTCCTCATAATTAAGAAATGGAGAGCAGGACATCTGGAAGTCTGGCCTTATAGAGCACAGCAAGGGGCACGGAACAGTGGCTCACACAGACACACACACTCACACGTATGAACACACACTCACACGCACTCCCATAAAAAACACAGACGTAATCACACACACCTGCAGACAAACATAAAAACATACCGGCTAACACTCATGCCCCCCCCCCCCCAACACACACACACACTCACACACACACACACACGGACGCTGTCTGAAGCTGCTAAGCAGTTCGGAATGAAGAATAACACAGAAGGACTGGGATGTTAACCTTAATCAAAACAGGACATCCTGAGGATGGACCATCCCGGCCGGCTCGCACCCGGACTCTTGTTTTGTGTTTGCGAGGGGCTCACAATCTCAGGAAGCGAACAGGGGCTCATCAAAGTGCGGGCGGACGATGAACGCCGTGGCTGGAATTCGCCGCGGGAAAAGAAGCTCCCATCGTCCCATTGTTGGCTTTTCCTCCTGCTCATCGCTCGACCCGGTCCGCCGGGGTCTCGCCGCCGTGCACGTCCAGGACTGCAGGTACAGCGCTAATCAGCCCTGCATTCCCGCTGCGGCGCATTCTTTCCACTGTCGCTCACCCCCACCCCCCCACAGGAAGAGGAAAGCACTCAGACTCCTCTCATTAGACAGGGTCAGGTGGTAATCGCACTCTGATTGGGCTTCAGCCACCGTCATCAAAAGAGCAGAATGAGATCTGGCAGGATGCACTGATCTGTGAGAAACTGACACTGAGCATCTTTAACTGCAGCAAAACCAGCAAATAAACTTTCCCTCGTCGACGCATATCCACACCTTATTCCTGTAAATAATTAAAACACCGTCGGAAGCTGAAGGTCCTACAGTGGACATGACCTCTCTCTCTATCTTTCTTGCTCTTCTATCACTCTGTCTCTCCCTCCCTCTCTCTCTTCTCCCTCACTCCCTGGAGTTCATCATCAGCTGCAAGAAATGGTTTCCTTCCCCTCTAGAGATCACACTGCGGTGGAACAAACTGTTATCTGCAGTTTCACAAAGTGATTGTTGGATAATTCCTGTTTGCGGCTGCACTCCAGTGTCTGAAACAAAGGCCCCTCGATCAGCAGCAGAAACATTTCGCAACAGAAGCCGGGAAAAACACCGAGGACATTGAGAATTAGGACACACACACACACACACATATACACACACACACACACACACACACACACACACACACACACACACATATACACACACACACACTCTGGGGTGGTACAAGTGCTAGCCCAAGGACACTTGGGTGTTAACACGGAAAACACCTGCTGTATGGCCTTAGGGTGGAGTACAAAGAGGCCAAGATCAAGTGACAGCCCATCGTACACCTCAGCAATTAAAAGATTCTTGCACATGTAAGCACACATACCCTCATACACAAACAGATTAAGTATTAATTTAAGAATTAAGTATTATCAATTAAGTATTTGGACAATTTTGTCATATGTGGTTGTTTTTCTACTGTTGTATCTATTTTTTAAATATATTCCTCCCCCCAAATTTAGGGTACACGGCACTACAGGAGTCATCACTACAGATGGATAAACTAACAAATTTAAACCGGCTTAACCACTATAATCCCTGGCGAGGCTGCACCAATGGTTGACTTGCCCACGCGAACCTCCAGCCATATCCGCAAATGTCGTGGCTGGGATTCAAACATCCAATCACAGAACTTACGGACAAACTTCTTAGATGAGACCCACCTGGATGTTGGCTTTAAAATGAACGAATGATGGGAAGCCAAATTCCCAGTCAGTACAAATACAGGGACAAGTTCTGGACAAACTTTGAATCTTTATTATATAACTCAAATCACTTATAAATGTGAGGGTATGAGTGTCAATTCATGAACTGTAATGCATTTCAAGTTGGTTAAATGAAAATTCACCAGCAGCCTTACGCTGCTTTCACACCTGTCGCGAAACAAATTTTTTACACGACAGATTACATTCAAAGTCAATGCAAAGGCGCGAATACGTCAGTGAGAAAGCAGTTTTAAAGGTTCGAGTAACCTCAACCAGATGATAAGCTTTGTTTCAACTCAGACAAGACTAAAATTGAAGCACCTATTACTAAAACCCCATAAGTCACACTTGACTTGACTTGACAAAGAGCTACTGAGAAAGAACAGCAGGCTTTGGTGGCATCTAGAGTCACCAGGTTTCAAAAAGCACCATTGGAAGCCACCTCCATAATCTCTTTGGAAGGGCTGTGAGAAGGAAGCCTTAACTGACCCAAAGACACAATAGCAAGCCCAAAAGCCATGAAATTAAAGTAATTTATATTATGACTGGATGATACCAAAAATTGCACTTCTTTGTCATGCACAACTTGGTATGTCTGGTGTTGAAACGGAGGTCCATACATGGAAAGGCCCCTCACACACACTGTGAAATATGGAGGTGGATAATCAGGCAATGTTGGATGGCAAACTGGTCACCTCTGCCAGGGGGCTGAGTCTAGGTCAGTGGTTCCCAGCCCAGTCCTCAAGGACCCCCTGTCCGGCAGGTTTTTGTCGCAGCTCTACTTTTGCACACCTTATCCATTTACGGCCCAATGCACCTTCATGCACATCCTGTTCAGGTAGATCTTTTTCAACCAGTCAGCATGAAGTCCTTAAATGGATCAGGTGTGAAAGAGTAGAAAGAGAGCAAAAACCTGCAGGGCAGGGGGTCCTTTTTTTTTTTTTTTTTTTATTTCGGCATGATTGTAAATCATTTCATGACAATTTCAACACGACACAACATGTATCATGACCGAAAGGGTCGCGGGGGAAGCGAAATCGCTTATCAGAGGCCCGCCCCCAGCTTCCAAAAAAAAAAAACAGTTTGGTAATGGTTAAAATATCATCAGGATTATAAATCACAGCAGAGTTAATGTCCATGTACGCTACGTTTTAACGTCAGAAAGTAAGATAATGAAATTAATGAATATCATAAGATAAGAATCCAAAGCGACATTATCCCGAAACCCCATTCTTGATCATTTGATTTGTTCCAGCTAATTTTTAGTAGATGAGAGGAAGCAATGATACCGGATCTATGCTTGGATCTCTTGATCAGTCCTCATTTTCATCACCTGGGTTCACCCTTGAGGACTGGGTTGGGAACCACTGGTCTAGGTCATCGGACTTTTCAGGAAAACAACAACTCGTACAATTCCACATAGAAATGGCCCCAAGAAAAAAAAAAAAATCAATGTTCTGCCATGGCCTTCTAAATCACCAGATCTGAATCGAAATGAAAGTCTGTGGGCCAGTCAGAAGAGGATAGTTGATCAGCACAAACGCAAAAATTTGACCAATCTTGAAAGGATTTGATGGGAGCAATGGTCCAAAAATCCGTGGAAATGTGTGCCTTGATCTCGTCAAACAGGACTACACTAGGCTTGCAATTAATTGGGAAACTTTGATTTTGGTGAATTTGCTGATTTATTAAATAAATGTATGATTTGTTGGTTCCATAATAATAAGCAACAATGTTTTCAGATTTTGGCATTTTGAGTGTTTGTCCACAGCTCTATTACTACCTTTTTACTGCATTTTTTGTGCATTTCTTGTCAGGGGTGCTCATAATTCTAGAGCCCACTGTATTTTACTCATCTCAACTGATTATATAGTATAATTTTTTGATCACAGTGACAGAATGACATCAATAGTGTACGGACATATACACTCATAGTCAGAGAGAGGCCACCATACTCATTGAATCATAGTACCTTCAAAACATACAAAAAAACTATAAGACATGGCCCATTCAATCCCAATAAGAACAGAGTAAACCTGAACATAGCTAGTTCTAACACAGAGGTACACTTAAGTCTATCCATCATCTAATGGTAACTTCTAGTAGGCTAATGCATCATGTCACAAAGTACGTCCCATCCCCTGCTGATTCCAAAAAAAATGATAATGAATTCAGTAAACTCAAAAGGTCTCAAAAGTCGCCAGATCTCAATCCAATACAGTACCTATGGGATGTGATGAGATGAGATTTCCAGCATGAATACGCAGCCTGCAAATCTCGGGTAACTGTGTGATGTTAACATGTCACCTTGGACCCAAATCTCTGAGGAATATTTTTAGCACAGACATGAATCCATGCCGTGAAGAATACAGGTTGATTTAGGGGCAAATACCTCGTATTAGCAGGGTGTACCTAATAAAGTAGCCACTGAGTGTAGTTCAATGCAGGAATTTGGGATATTAATTTTATGTAAGTATCATTCTCTGTAGATTCCCATATGGAATGCAATAGTTCTCAAAATTGTATCGTTGACGATGGGCATACCTCACAAACTATATGATTCAGGTGGCCCCACAACAAGGTTTAAATGAGGTAAGAGAGCTAGCCACTCCAAATTTTGGATTTTCCTTCACAGAAAGTCCCAGTAGAGTTTTGATACATGTTCTGAGTGGTCGTCTTGCTGTAACACAAAGTTTCTTCCATTTAATCTCTGTCAAAAACACTAGAGATACCAAAGTTTTGAAAGGTAGAGCATGTAAAAAAAAAAAAAAGCCATGAAAGAAATTTAGACACTCTGCCTTGTTGCTGCTGTCAGATCTGATATAAAAAAGGATTTATAAAGGACACAAGGAATGGAACAAACAAAAGTTGTTCCTTGGTCGAAGGAAAGTAAACAATATCTAATAGCTCGCCAAATACGTTTACATTTTATGGGTAAACGCGAGTACATGTGCATTAAAGCACACCAAATATATATACACTGATGGAACTCACTTATGAACAGTATGTATGTTCACATAATTCAATGTATGCCAATGTACAGAGTTCTGAAAAAATGTTTGAACTCTGTGCGATTTCTTCTATTTTTGCATGTATGTAACTTTTAAACGTTTCAAATTTCAAATCATCAAAGGAATTTTAATATAAGATAAAAATTACCTTAGCAAATACAAAATTCATTTTTCAAATAGCCAAATGATTTGGGGAAAAATATGCAACCCTTTTCACTAAACAGAAACACCCAGGCATGTTAACTACCAGCCCTGATGAGTCTAATCATCACTTAATAGAACCAGTCTGGCAATGTGAGGTTGGTAAAAAAAAAAAGCAGCAAAAGATGCCATGATCTAAAGAAATTCTAAAACCGATAAAAAACTAAGACACTGACATCTGTCAGCCAGGAAAGTTTTACAAAGCCATTTCTAAAGCTCTTAGAGTCCAGCAAACTATGGTCACAGCCATTATCTACAAATGGAGAAAACCTGGAGCAGTGGTGAACTTTCCCAGGAGTGGCCGGCATACCGAATTTCCTCCAAGGGCACATCAATGACTCATCTAGGAGATGAAAAAAGAGCCCAGACTAACATGCAAAAAACTTCAGGCCTCACTTTCCTCAGTTGAGGTTAGTGTTCAAGATTCAGCACTAAGAAAGACTGGACAAAAATGACATTCAAAGGACAGCTACAGGGCACTAACTACTGCTGACCAAAAATAAGAGAATCATCTCACATTCACTAAAAAACATCTTTATGACCTCCAAGACTTATAGAATAATATTTTGTGGACTGAGAGGGAACTTTTCAAGGTACATAGACCCCCATTACAGCTGGCATAAAGCTAGCACAGCATTCCACAATAAGAACATAATACTGACAGTCAAACAGGGTGTTGTAAGTGTGATGCTCATGGCTGCTTTGCAGCTTCAGGACCTGGGAGACTTGCCACAACTGATGGAACCATGAATTCTGGCCCCTACCAGAAAATCCTGAAGGAGAATGTCCGGCCATCACTTTGTGACCAAAAGCTCAGGCTCAAGTGGGTTACAGCGCCCTCCATAATTATTGGTACCCCTGGTTAAGTCGTGTTAAAAGTCTTAAAATAAATTCAATTTTTTTTTCTCATTTTTTAGAAAAATGTAGCCTTCAATTCAAGTGAATTTTAAGGGGAAAAAATCCCAGACTAAGAAATAATTATCTTTCATAAAAATCATCTGTTCCACAATTATTGGCACCCCAAACAATTCTTTGGAAATAAATGTAATTGAAGTATTTCTGTCATTTCTACAGTTTACAAAGTTGATCAGAGTATCTAGGAACATTTAGAACACAGAGGCAATTTCTCTCATCCACTCTTCAACATGGGTAAGGCAAAGGAACACACCATTTAAGTAAGGCATATGTGTGTTGATCTTCACAAGTGAGGCAATGGCTACAAGAAAATAGCCACTCACCTGCACCTGCCCATATCTACTGTCAGAGGAATCATTAAGATGTTTAAAACAACTGGAACAGTGGTAAACAAGCCTGGACGAGGACGCAAGGTTATTTTAAGTTCTCCAAAGCTCACTGTAAAAAAATTGCAACAAATGGTAGCATCTTGGGGGTCACAAAGTCTCCAGATCAACCATCAGGCGCTATCTACGTGCAAACAAGCTGTTTGGGAGGCATGCATGGAAAAAAGCTTTTCTCACTCACAATCATTAATGCAAACGTCTGGTGTTCGCTAAGCAGTACTGGGACTTCAACTAGGACCGTGTGCTTTGGTCAGATGAGATTAAGATAGAGCTTTTTGGCAACAAACACTCTAAGTGGGTCTGGCGGAACACGAAATATGAGTATGCAGAAAAGCACCTCATGCCCACTGTGAAGTATGGGGGAGGATCGGTCATGCTGTGGGCCTTTTTCTCTTCCAGAGGTCCTGGGAACCTTGTTAGGGTACATTGCATCATGAACGCTTTGAAATACCAGGATATTTTAAATCAAAATCTGGTGGCCTCTCCCCGAAAGCTAAAGATGGGTCATCACTGGGTCTTCAGCAAGATAATGACCCTAAACATGCGGCCAAATTTACACAGAAATGGTCACCAGACACAGAATCAAGCTCCTCCCAAGGCCATCTCAGTCCCCAGACCTCAACCCCATTGAAGATTTGTGGAGTGATCTGAAGAGGAGAGTGCAGAGGAGAGGACCCAGGTTGCTGGATGATCTAGAGAGATTGTGCAAAGAAGAATGGTCGAAGATCCCTCTTTCTGTATTCTCCCATCTTGTGAAACATTGTAGGAGAGGATTAGGTGCTGTTTTGTTGGCAAAAGGGGGTTGTAGGAAGTATTAACATCTGGGGTGCTAATAATTGTGGCACATATGATTTGATGTAAAAGAATTATTTCTTCATGTGGGATTTTTTTCCCACTGAATAAATGCACTTGAATTTTCTTCTTTTTTTCATTGTGGTCCTATATTATATATATATATATATATAAAAACTGAATTTATTAGAAGCTAAAGAACACATCTTAACCAGGGGTGCCAATAATTATGGAGTGCAGTGTATGCGGCAGGTCAATGATCCAAAGCGCACAAGCAAATCCAACTCTGAATGGCTCAAAGGAAACAAAATAAAAGTTTTAGAGTGGCCATGTCAAAGTCGAAATGTTGATCTGGGGGCATGACCTTAAACAGGCAGTTCACGCGCAAAGACCGTCCAATGTAGATGCATAAAATCAATTCTGCAAAGAAGATTTGAGTCCAATTCCTCCATAAGGATGCAAATAACTAATTGCCAGTCATCACAAATCTTTGATTGCAGTTCTTGCCACCAGGGGTGGTGCAACCCATTATTAGGATTCGGGGGACAATAAAATCTTCACATGGGTGATATTGGCTTTTAATGACTCTTTGCCTTCAATAAATATGATGAAAATCGAAAAGCTGCATGTTGTGTTTACTCATCTATGTCTAATAAATTAGTCGGATGATCTAAAATATTTAAATATGACAAATAAGTAAAAACAAAAGAAATTGGGATGGGACCAAATACTTCTTCACGGCACTGTACTCTGACACACAAAAACAAAATCCTTGCATAACCCAGTTAAGCCTTCTTTACGCCAATATTTGAACGGAATTTAGTTTTACCATTGTTCTTTATGGGCGAAGGGAATATAACATCAAGCGTTTTATCCTTGTTGGATTCAGTAATGGACATCTGCAATGCTGATTTCTTTAATCACTATCATGTTCTCCATAAAGAGACAACAGGGCACTTGGTTTGTCTGATCAATCTGGTACCGCACGCTTTGAGCGGTGACGGTCAAATAAGTAAATAATGCAGCAGGAATAATCTGACAGAAAGTAGCATACCTTCTAATGTGGGCCGTTGTATTCTATGAATGTGAGGCCATAGGATTATAGGCCGGGCCTGACAAGGCGTATCTCTGAAGCGTTTTAATTAGCAAACAAAACTCATTTCACAAACTCATCACAGAAACCATTCCTCACCATGGATAGCGGCTTCAAAAGAAATCATTCTTTATCTGGTGCCATGTTTACTACCAGAGTTATGAACGAATAAGCAACATTCTTCCAAATTCATAAATGTCAATTCAAATATTCACTGGTAATATCTATGCACAATCAGAGATACGCCGAAAATTCATGCTATACATGCGCAAGCACATAAACAGTCACACAGACAGACACACGCAAACAGACACACACAACACATACATTTATATAGTAAATGTGCCTAGTTTTGCGCCCTCTTGCAGATGGTGACCTCAGCCTTGGCGCTGGTGTCTAGGACTGGGGACAGACTGTAGCCTTTGTCTGCGCTGCATATCCATAACTTGATGACCTTTGAGAAGAAAAAAGGGGATTTTTTTTTTATTTACAAAGGGTAAGGTTAGTTCATTGTTCTGTGTTGGTACAGTTTCCCTGCCGTAAACAGAGCGTGGTTCCCAGGCATATGAGGGGCCGCACCCGAGTCGTTCCCACACTCAGCCAGGGTCAGAGCAACATCTCGCCTCCAGTCCCTGCCTCCGTTGCCCAGCATAACTCCGCACCCGCTTAACCACAGACCCGTGCGGCCTGTCTGCTCCAAACCTACGGGCCACTTAAACCACCAGAGCCATCATATACCATTCCTTTCACATTTCACTGAATAAACTACGCCACAGCTGACGTCAACAGACAGGAAGTCATAAATCATAAATACCAACACCTCCACCGCCCACATCACTCCCCTCTCGGCATCCTTACACTGGCTGCCAGTCGCAATTGACTTTCAGAATTTACATTAACATTCTTTTCTCGGCTAGTAAGACTTTAAATGCCCTCGGTCCTACCTGCCTATGAGAGCGAATCTCCTTCTGGGCCCTCGCAAATTCTCAGACCAATCCCCTCCAGATCCCTTCCAGTGGAATGCCTTCCTGACCACCTGACTGCTCCCCAAAAGATTCAATCTGGTCTTAAAACCCATTGCCATCAGTTGACATTTATGCAATGCTGGAAAACGTTGAAATATATGTGTCCATATTTTGTATCATGTTATGCTGTTTTGTATGCAGACTGTTCTCATTAATCTTTTTTACAGCCTTGCATTGTAACTTTGCGCTTGCTGTCGAAAATAAACACGATACAAATGTACAGTTACAATCTATTGACATAAATGCGCCCCCTCTTAAACAGAGACAGTGGTAATGATCTTCCGGGATTTTTTATTGACTACCTCCCTGAGTGCTGCTCAAGTACAGGCCAAAAAAAATCAAGGAGCCAGACTTACAGCCTAAAGCGGTAAGTCTGGGTATTGCACTGTACCGCCACTGGGGGAATTCTGGCTTGTTTTACACAGCTGATTGCGATGTTGCTCATCTCCACGGCTACAATATCCTGGAGTGAGAAACAGACTCTGTGTTCTGAGCAGTAGAAGTAGAGAAAGTTAAGACTGTCTTTTCAAAATACAAAAAAGCCAAAACTAGCCCACATACACCTGTACTCACACATTCAAACAAACATACATATGGACATGCATGAATGCATATAAAAACACATTTGTGAATGAGTGAATTCAGGTATTCAGACCTAAGATGCGAAAACATGGCATCTAATACAAACATAGAACATGTAGGCCTACACTAGCGAGTGCACGAACATGTACTGCCACAGATGCCCACATGCCCTTTAAACTGCACGCAAAAATAAAACACTGAAGTGTTCAGGTGAACACATGTGTCGCCTGCGAAGCTTTAGTTTGAAAGTGTGACTACAAACTGAAAGTGTGACTACCGGACAGACAGACAGACGACGGACAAAGTGATCCCTATGTGCCGCTATGCTTCGCAGGCGACACAATAAAAGGCTAGCACACTCTCACTCATATAAATGCATGCATTTGCACATGTGAGACACATTTCCATGTGCACAAAAAAGCACATATGCATCCATGTTAAGACATGCACACGTTCCTGTGAGCAAAAGTGGCCAAAACATTTCTTTGATGCTTTTATTACATTAGAAAACTTTATATACCGGTAAGTACGAAGGGAACACTGCTCTCTATTCCGTGAAGTACAATTATTTTTTACTCAGTCATTAACGCAAAATATTATAAATAACGATGAAAGGACGCATAACAATGGGCGAAAAAAAGAATCGAGCAAGTCATTTCTAAGCACATCCAAACATTAATTCAGTAAGGTGGCAACCATAATTCATAAGCGAGAATTATCCCGTTCCGCAGTTTCATCCGATTAAAAGATGTTTCTGACTAGTCCGGGGTCGCCCCAGGAGAGATACGGCGCGTTCGTTGGCCGAACTACTTGAATAAGGACGAGCTGCGCGGTACGGCAGAGCGCGGTAGGACTTCTCCAAAAAACTGCGGTTTAATAGGCTCCCTCTCCTCGCGACCGCTCCTCTAACCTCCTAAATGGCCCGATCCATTAACCCTTTTGAATTTGTCTTATAATGGGACTACGGCAGACAAACAGTTGATGCATGGCCCATTGCACAATGCCAACGCACTCTTCAGGAATGAAGCCCTGACAGGCGGGAAGAATGCGGGCGCGCACTGCTTTCACACTCGGCTCATTCAAATGCCATTTCACAGAGCAGCAGTCCGGTTCTTGCAGCAATATCTTCCTTTGATTCATTTAGCTTTTATTGTGTTAGGAATAAATGTAGAGTTTTATGTCCATGGAAATAATGACAGAAGTCAAGTAAGTAATCAAAACATGCAGCCATCATAATCATTGCAGTAATAAATAAAATTATGAATTGTAATAGAGTTTCTATAAGGAATATATTCAGAATTTTATTGCTATTCTGTATTTAAAAAACTTTCAGTATAACTATGATGCATTTTTGCTGGGGGCTGACACATTCTCTAAAAATGACAAAAATTGCACATAGTCTACAAATCTATTAAATGTGTTAAAAGAACAAAAGGCAAAACTTTCTTGAGTGGGATTATGGGAATAAATGGACTAAAATAGCATAATATGATAATATGGCCCCATGCAACTGACTGACTGCAAATGTCCCTCAAACCCTTATCAATCTACAGCTAGAATTACATGAAGAGACCTGTAAAAGGTTTTTTGTTTACACTACCTGCAATCACACTGCTGAAACCCATTTATTAGAACCTTGTACTCAAGACAAACAGTAATATGGGAACACAGAATAAACTTTCTCTCTCTCTCTCACACACACACACACACAGAAAAAAACCTAGTGTTAATTTAACTCCATTAGAGTTTATATGAGTCCTACCCATCCATCTTGGACTCAAATGAACACTACTGGAGTTGAATTAACACTGGGATTTTTGCTGTGTACTCATACTTAGACACGGACATATGCTTACATGCACAAAGAGACACATAAACACATCAGCACACACTCACATATACACAAATGTACACTCCCATTCACATACTCACACCCTGTGCGCATGCATACACACACACACACACACACACACATGTTCCAAGACCATTTGCAGTCCTCATGTTAAATCATTAGTTGTTATAGCTCAAGCTATTAGGATTTTAGAAAACTAGTTATGAAACTGAAGCAAGGGACGCAGTCATCTCCCCGGTAAGAGAGATAATAAGAGGGCTGACTGCAGTGGCACAGCACAGACAGGAGTGATCCATGCTGTTCTTATAGTGCGGACTCCCATCAGTCAACCTCATTACGCCTCACAGTCTGTTTTTTAAATGCACACATTTCTACATTTCAGATGCACTTGGGATATCTCTTGTTCCTGTTCCTGTTTGACTTACTGACGTCTACTCTATGACTATTTTCTGACTATATTTACACCACAGAACCAAATCATCTCTTTGGATGACTATTTTCACACCGTATTTAACACCACAAAATAAAATAACCTCTCCAGATGCAATACATGGAATTTTACGCTGAAGCACCAATGTTGAATTTTTGGGACACAGGAACATATCATTGAGTGATGCACAGCAGTGTGGCTCTGCATTCGAAGGAAAGTCTTCACAGAGAAAGTGGTGCCTCTTATCCTATCTGATTTTGCTGGAATGATGTGAGTTTGTCCATATGGCTGCTAAGATTCCAGCGGTTGACTGGGTGAAAGCCTAATGTAGTTAGACTCCAGGAGCACATACTCCGAACCCTCTCAGCACTGATCCAGGAACAGTGTAGCCTCCACCTCACGATTTCCCCCAGTATTATTATTTGGAAACCGTGGTGAAATTATACGAGCTCAAAAAAAAAAAAAAAAAACTTGCAAAAATAATATTCGGCAGGACTCAGTTGGGCAAGGAGGCTATGGCACGTGCATAAAAAGAGCTTACCACGTATACGCACACTCAAAGCATTTACTGGCAAACTTGTTATAAGGA
The DNA here is from genome assembly GCA_029721435.1 of Gymnothorax reevesii. Lineage (NCBI taxonomy): Eukaryota > Metazoa > Chordata > Actinopteri > Anguilliformes > Muraenidae > Gymnothorax > Gymnothorax reevesii. The sequence goes on along the minus strand of CM056574.1, from coordinate 134,982,022 downwards.
GTCTGGGAATTTAAATATTCAATGTTGACATTGTGCAGATCTGGATGGAGGCCAACTAAATTCGGCCCCCAGGGACCCAGAGCCAAGTAGCCCTGAACATTCTCTCCCTCTGACTTAATAGGTAGAAATCTTCTTCTTCCATCTTGAGTAAATAATAATCTTTAAATACGCCTCAAATTATCCCCTATTCTCAGATTGTAAGTAATGATTTAAAACTATGCCTGGAAGGGTGTTGGTCCAGCTCTGCACCCAAATTCCTTCACTTTATTTTTAGCTGTAGTCAATCGCTCAATATTAACCAGTCAAAACCACTGCTAAACTGGCAGTGGCTCTTAAGTCTACACTGTCACCGCTCACCGTGTGTGTGTGTGTGTGTGTGTGTGTGTGTGTGAGAGAGAGAGGGGGAGGGGGGGGGGGGAGGGAAACAAAGTTTGCGAAAGTGAATGCAAGAGGGATGATGATATTACTACAAATTTTTTGCAGTAATTATTATTATTGAAGTAAATTATTAATTCAGGTAGAACTTCATAAATAAATCAATTCCTTGCTGCATACTCTCCTAATATAATCTGATAAACTGTGGAGTGTGAGAAATATCTTGGTAGGAGTAATAGCCTTGAATGAGGACACACTCATGTAACAAAGAAATAATATTGCTTTACTCGAATAGATTAATTTCTTGAGAGCCACTAATCAGTAAAGGTTTATAATAATAATAATAATTATTATTATTATTATTAAGAAGAAGAAGAAGTAGAAGACGATGTTCCAATATCAGTTCCAATGTGGTGAAATGATTCACAATCAGCAGAAATAACAAAAAGTCAACAGCAGATGGAAACCTTACTTTAAATATTTTAAAATTGCGCATAACCAATTATCTTGGATATGACACTTCATTTGAGTACGGTAACCTGTAAATGAAAGCAACATGCCAACAGTGACTCGTATTTAATACAGATTAACACGCATTAACCTGAAACATTACGATGAAAGTTTTATAAAGTATCACCTTTACTGGGCCGTGAAGCAGAGAATACGAGGAGTTATTCTTCCCTAGTTAAGAAGACGTCTCTTGGCTTGCATCGTTACATGAAAAGTTTCTATATGCAGATGCAGTGTGTTTTATCGTGAAAAGAAAATTAAACACGCAGGAAAATGGTTCTTGAACCATGTGGTGCCTTACTAAAACGGCTAACGCCCTTGACTTCAGCAAGTAAGTCTGGCCTAGCAAGAATAGGTTAGTTGTTAGGACAAAGGAAATTATATTTCCGAACGTCATATTTCAGAGTAATATCCGAAACTCTTGTACCTCTCATGGAGAAAAAAATGTAAAATTTTACCATTTTTTCTTGCATCGATGCCACCCTAATCTTAAAATATGGTCCGCTTATAGGCTATAGATAGAAAAGCATCATAGTAATAGTTTACATATGCTTGATTGATGTTTTGCTCCTTAAAGACGACTTCAAAACACGGCTTTTAAAATTAGGAAGTGTTCCATGCGATATCAATATTAAAATGTAAACTGGTCATGGCAAAGTTACTTTAAACATGCATATTAAATATATATTTTTTTATTTCTTATCCGCAGGTTTAGGGCACTCCGGGCAAGTAAAGACGCAGAACAATCAAGGTGTTCCTTTGCATACCGTACCAGAAACTACAGGCTGAGTGATCATGTCAGTAAATAACCAACCGTGGAAATCACAATCAAGCATTTGAACTCCTTGCTAGACTTTAGGAGAAGTTACAACTGCTCACATGTTTGAGAGTAATTCCACAGGTTATCGATTCCAAAAAAAAAAAAAAAAGATGATCGTACGTTTGGCTAGAATGTATGCGCATAAATTTCCCAAACATTTGTGTTTAGGGAATCGGATAATCATTCACCTTAATATACATTTATCAGTTGTAAATAGGTAAATAAAAATAGCACGGCAACTCCGCAGACTTTACATTTCGAAACGTCATTAGTTTTCAATTTTCACTTGTTGCACTATTTCTCGAGACAACAGCGTCAACATACAAAGTTATAAATATGGTAATCACAACGTAACGTTAGCGGCACACGCGTATAAACATGTTGGCAATTAACAGTGCGGAACTAAGGCATACGCGAATACTATTCTACGGGCACAACATGAGAAAAGGAGTAGGTGTTACATCTTGCAGCAGGCTAACCCGACTAATAGTCTACGCTTTACAACATTACCCATTAAATGAGAAAATCGTTATTAGCCAACCTGGTAACCAAGGACCCTTATTTATTATACTGTCCGACAAAATATTTCTGTAGCCTATCTTTCGTTTCCGGTACCAGCAGTAACCCACCTGCCTTTTCAAAGCAGCAGCTGAAAATTGAAGTGACCAAAACCTCAGCGTGTGCAAAGACTGAGTCAGAGAATCGGTCAGGCAAGTTACGCTACAGCGCCCACTACGTGCAAAGCAACGCCGTTAAGAGTAAAATTCTAGAAAAGTTCCTTTCGCATTTACCCAACTAAAACTTTGTGTTACTATTTCGGGTAATTCCGCCAAACGGAGTAAGCAAAGAGGTTTTTGCCAAAGCGGCGATTGGGATGTCGCCTCGAACCATCTCCTGTTTCTCTTTTACTAAGCTGCTCGGTGTCTCTACTCATTGAGAGGTCAGTGCGCTACTGACATTAATGTAAAGAATACTGGTCCTAACTTTGTTTAGATGAGAAAGAATTTATATCACAGATATACAAACACAAAATGGCAGTTTCAAACGGCATATAAAGGGATAGTGCACCTACTCGTGGCCAGTTTCCGTGCCCTGCCTTTGGACCTCATGGTGCCAGTCTTTCGGTGTAGGTTTGTTTGATTTTTCTTGGATCTTTTCCTCCTTTTTCTTTTTTCTTGGTTCCCCTCACTGTTTCTCTCAATCCAGACTCGCTATCTCTCCAGCATTGTCAGTTTGGACACCTTCGCACATGCGCATAGCCAAACTGCCAGCGCCGCCAAAAAGTTTGGAACGATTTATCACTTGATAATACTGATCTTGTCAGATGGCAATCGTCGAGAGATCCCCTTTCGTGTCAGATCTTCAAAGATCACTGAGTCAGAAACTAGCCGTCCGCTGCTCCCGGAGAACCTGAGACATTAATTGTAATGAACTATTCTCAAACAGCGGAGCTACAATGCACACTTAATTCTTAAATTAAAGCACATTCATCACTGTTCAGCCAAATTACAAAATTAAAACATTTTCATTAAACGTTTTATGTATTTTAATTGTGTTTTTACCCACATTAAGATTATTTGAAAATGAATGAAAAGTTAACCCCTCCCCCAGAGGCAGGAGAGGTAGGGATTCAGAGCCGACATGTTTTTTTTTTTTTTTTTTGCGAGGATGACAATTATTAATCGGTAAAGTAGCCTAAATATATGACCACGTTTCTGTGTGCAGTGCACACTGCTAATTTACATTGTTTGTGGAGTGAGAGATCCCAGAAAAAGGTGTCAAATGGTGCTATTGTGTTTAAATCTTGTGCTAGTAAAGTTTAATTTTCAGAAAAGTGTCACTGTGGTCTTATCTCTAGATGTATAATTGTAGTCATGTCGTATTGTCTGTTTGAAGATTGGACAATCTTACCATTGGCTACTCATAAAAGAGAGGCAAAATTCGATATCGTATAGCCTACTACTCAGTTTTCCGACACTGAAGGAAGACTATGACTTCGTCACGTAAGTCGTGGAAATTCACTAAATAACATTTCCTTTGAGGCATCTCCGTAAAGGTAACCTGAAAGCAATTTGGCATGAATAGTTACCACATGATGTGTATTATTTGTCAGCATTACTATCAAGTTAAAATAATTTTAAAATGAAAAACATCACTTATAAAAATTAATGCGATAATATTAGTGCCGCGTGGGCACTTGTAAAACAGGTCGGAGCCCCGCACCAATCTCAGATGCTCCTTCAGCGCAAGCTGGCGTCATCGTGCAAACCTTGAGCAAAACTGTAACATCTCAGGCCTTTCATATCCACGTTTAAGCCAATTTCAACCTAGTACTCCAAGATGCAATGGTTTTTTCTGACCAAACATTCCACAGTGCTCGTTTCCAGCGTATTTGCGATGCAAATGCACTTTGAACAATTCCAGACAATCAGACACTTCGCGCTTAGTTGAACTAAGTCGACCAGCACCTGATGCAACTCTAATAATAACTTCAGGTAGGTTGTTATGTTTAAATCTCAGATTAATCCGTGGTGGGTTTTTTAATTAATTTTTTTTACTTAGCTAAATCGTTCAGGTTTCTACATTGCCACTTAATCCGGTGAAGTATTTTTTGTATCATCGTTTAAAATTCTAATCGTCAACACTGAACGACAGATAAAAAATAGGCACATCTACAACAGAAATTGCAACGGTGACGACAGGGTACTAGACCAAGACTGTCCTAAGGGCTAAAGCATTCAATACAAGTCGCATGTTTTGCTTTTCAGCGCCATAAATATGGACTCCATTAGTTTACAGTAGATATAGTTCGCGTTAAAAGCTTTGAATAATTTTATTAAATATTACTGCATGTAGGACAGAGGAACTGCAGGAAGCGGAATTTCAGTCCCACGGCTACAACTCGAGGCAGCGCACTCAATTAGCCTAAATGGAAACAGTTTTCATTCAATGCAATAACTCACTGTTCTCGCGACTACTTTCGGAATACATACTTTATTATGATACGCTGACCTCTTGGCTCGTAATGCCAGGACCGGGGAGTGGCAGAGAGATTCGAACAGCCCTGTGGGCTGTAATTATTAGAAATTAATTGGGTTCAGGACCCTGGCTAGTATAGCTAAATTAATAGCTTGTCCCTTAGTTCAAATGTAAACCTTGTCCCAGAGGAGGGAGAGGAAAATTTAAACGGCTGCAAACAGTACGCCTATCATAGTTTAGCCATGGTTAGGCTGTTAAAAATATTGGATAATGTAAAGATGAACTGACCAAATACAGCGCGTTTCTTAAACAAAGCAACCATTCTGGAAGTATTTCGTTGTATTAATAAGGTAATTTACGGGTTAAAATAAAAACATAATTTGTGTAGTCGGAGCTGTCGCGCCAGTCCAAAAGTGAAAAGGGAGCCTCAGGCGCAAGGAAATTACCGCGCGCCCGCGTGACCTTTGAGAGAGGTAATCAATCAAGTGATCAACAGGGATATTTATCAATGCTACATCCGGCACGGTGCTTCACGAAAATAAAATAAAAGATTACCGATACGTATATCTTGTTCTAAATATTAAATATTTCACGGTACGTTGATATTATGCAACCCATTGTGTCAGGAATTCAATAATAAATAACAACTACTAATGGTCTGGATCTCTGGCGTTTCTTTTATTAACATGCACACAACAGTTTCATTCTACTTGTGATTATTTTTGTTTTATTTTTTGTGATATAATCAACATTGAAATTATTGATTCGATTTCGTATGTTGTCCTGCTGGCCCGACAATTGATAGCCGACTGAGAAAATTAATATGCACTTTCCCAAAATATGGAATGTACTCGCATGATTGCAATACATTTTGTTTAATAATTCGAATTTGTCTGATTCATGATTTGTTTCTGTTTGCTCAAACGGGGTTACATTTTAGCTACTAAAATTTACCACCAAATAGGCAACCTATTTTTATCCGAATTTTGAGACGAATAAATTTCTTAGTAGGGAACTGGATATTTTAATGTATTATTTTAATAATCACACTGATATAATTTTGAGTTATTATTTTGCGGTAATAATTCATAAGTATGAAATAGTTTGTCAGGAGTCGTGCTCCTGCCTGAAAAAGGTCCCGGGGGCGCAGTGCCCCTACGTGGAGACTGAAGTAAACTCACACAGTCCTGCTCTGGCACGATTACACCCGCAATATGACTGCAATTCACCAGTGAATCTCAGGGCAGACCGGCCCATTTACCAGTTTACCATTTCAAATAATCTGCGCAGAATTTTGTTACGCTTCGCACACCGGGCATGAATCAAAATTACTGATATTTAAATATAAACATGGTTTCCTCCCATGCTTGATTGTTACAAAAAATGAAATAGTTCCACTATCATTAATAGTTAATCAGCCAATTCTGCAATTATTTTATGATATTTGTTAAGGGCAAATTTCGATTTATTATTTCAGAGTATGTATGAACATTCTAAATATACAGAAAAGTGGGGCAACAATGTTCATCTGCGAGAAAATCAGGGCACAGTGCAGTTGTTTAAAAAAAAAAAGCACGGTAGCCTACGATTTAAAAAGTTACATTTCAAAACACAGTCTGCCTCTCCGGGCAACGGAAAGGATCACCATCAAATACCATTTTATGCTATTTGCCGTAAAATGCGCGTTTGTCCAATCGCTGTTGACCGAGTTTCCTCTGAGTATGAAATAACATCGTATGGAATTCAATTATGTAGCCAAGGACTTGCGCTATTCTCTAAAGAAAATTTCTTATTTAGCAGGCTACATTTAAATCGCAAAAGCAGTTAGGTACTTACTCTCGACACACTTGAAAACAGTTGACTACATGTTTTGTGGGTTATTCCATATAAACATTTTTTTTCCGTCTCACATTGCAAGGGTGAAACAAGTGACCCCTTTCAGATCTTTAATCCATTACAAATTATGACAAGCTTTTGAATAAATATTTCTTTAAAATATTTAATTATTTAGTTATTCGGAAAAGTGCGTCTGTAATTATTTGGTCCAGAGTGGAGTAGGAACAGGTGTCTAAGCCCTCGCCTCGCTACTACATCCTCGTTGGAGAAAGCACCGTGCTTTCTCCCGAATAGGTTTTCAACTACCCCAACCACCCATTTCACCTTTTTCCACGAATTAATTTCGGGGGGGGGGGAAATAAGCTTTCAGAATGGACAAATTAATGAAATGACTTCAGATGGAATGAACCTAAAAATAATTTAAAGGGAAAGGAGTGGGGGATCATTTTAAAAGCAATTCAAAAGGAACTAATTCTGAGAAATTAGATAAATTGGAGTTGAAAGCCGACGCGTGATGGACATCATGCAGAGACCTCCCTTTGAGCCAACTAACAAGTTACAACGACCAACAAAGAGCAAATAAACATGACGTAGTTTCTCTACCAGGAAGAAGCCAGAGGAAATGTATACAATAGTTCCATTCATATTTCATAATGGACTGCAGCCGTGACTGTTGAAATGGCCCGGGTGCATGGCACGGCATACACGAGGGGAAACCTGTGTATGGTCACTGAAAAGCGAGCAAAGAAAGCTCCCTCCACCCGCTTTTCTCACTCAGAACTTAAAGCAATACTTCTCAGTTCATAAGTGTTCATTTCTGTGCACGAGTTTGACTGGGAGAAGCTGCGTCACTGATGTGAATTTCACATACATAGGTAGGATAGAGGAAGTGCATTGTATGTGATAGCTGATCCAGTTGACTTGCCAAACAAAGCCCCAAAAAACAACGAATAATTTCTTATGACCATGTAAACCGTCGTGCCATGTTGTTTCAACTGTCAATAGGTCACTATCTCGTTTTCGTCCACTCAGTTGTTAAGTTATTCAAATCTATTAGACTGAACTCAATATAGGCCTATTTTTATTTTATTATTTTATTTTATTTTACTTTTGACGAGACTTAGGCTATGTTAGGCTATGTAGTATAGTTTGTTCATATGCAACTATAGGCTAACAGCAAGAATGAAATTTTTAAAAATTAAGAGCGGAGTATAGCCATGATGAAAAGCAACTAGTCCTGGATGTGTTCATTTTCCTGCACATATGCTCTCACGCACAGCTGACAGTTATTTTCCACCTTCAGGTCTATATCGTTGTAATTTTTTTCAAATCGGCTTGCAGCTACTTTTTCAGTCAAATCACGTCTTCTAAGATGATATTTTTGTCAGAGTGAGAGCTTCTTACTTCTTGGAATCGACCGAAAAGTTGATCGGTGCCATTAGCCTAGTAATCATAGCATGAATTTAAAAGACAGCCAATCAGCTATTTACTTTTGACATGTCTTGGAGAGCATCATTGGGTGAGAGTATGTTCGCTCACCTCCATGTAACCAGGTGCAAAGCAGGGAAAACTGCAATGATTATTCATCATCAATTATACTGAAATCACCGCTTATTTTCATGCAAATGCAAGCTTACATCCATCTTCATGTCATCTTCCCTGAATTAAAGACATTATCATGACTTCAATTTGCATTTGTCAAAAATATTTGCATAAAATACCCTATAGATATTTTCCAGCAATCATTCCAGAACGCCATAATACTGCCTTTTGAGAGCTTAGACAGAATTATATCAAAAGCACAAGAATAAAACATGATTTTATATGTCAGTGAATGCAGTAACACGGGGTCTATTTATAGGTGGCTTACTACACCAAGCCCCCCTTCACGTCAGCAGGCATAGCCCTTGAATGAGGTCATCAGACTCCTGTGCAGGTCTTAATTCTTAAAGGTCCAATTCAATTTTAGTGACCTTTCTTAAATCGCGAAAATAAGAGTTCATTAATTTTGTTTAAGTCCAGTGGCAGGCAGGTGTTGCTGAGGGCTCGGAGGTCATCCTCACTAACTTTCATCATGAGGCCTTTCTAGCTGACCTTTACAATACTTGTTACTGCAGACGCTACTGAAAAAGGAGAATGTCAAGGATGCTAAACAAAGATTCAGAATTGGCAAACATTCATGTAAAATAGATCCCATCTCAGTAAAACCCTGAAATAACGTAAAAAGTAAAATTAACAACAAATATTAAATAAGCGAAGGTGTAAAATGTAGTTGTGGAAAAGAAGTGTTTCACGAAGTTGGAACGTCTCGACGCATGTTATTTTGCTGCCATCTAGCGGTCACTATACTATACAGCTGTCCTGTCATTGAACAAAAAGAGTCGTCATTTGCCGATTATGGAATTTTTTTATATGATTGGGATGAAATTAGCAATAAATCATAAAACAATTAAAACAACTTCAACCATCACATTCAAGCCCACTTTTACCAGTGCAAAGAGCAAAACACAAATGAAAATTCGCATTCAAATTCGTTACAAATGGTATCCGGTGATGAATAGGGCGGATTGCGAGGCTCTTCAGAAGGAAATTTGAGTATTTATGGTCCCTCTGGGAAGATGAGCACGCAGACATTTATGTTTGATCTCTAGGTAAAGGAGGGCGACGATGCAGCAAACAACGAAGTTACAGGCTGATCGTCAATATCTATCGACTTCGCACTGATCCAGTGCGTTCGGAGAAGACACCTGACGAGTAAATCAATCCAAAACGACATCTCTTTTATTTATCAGCGATTTCCTTAAGAGCTGGCTAGGGGATTACCGTCAGATCCGACTCGAAACAGGCTGTAAATAGAGTTTTAAAGTTGAGCAGGCTGTGAACGCTCACCACGTGACCTAAAGAGCTCAATCGAGTTGTGAATAGCAAAAATAAGAAGGTTCAGTGTTGCGTCTTGTTGGTGAAATGACATCAAATGTGCCCGTAATTAATCTCACAACAAATGAGAAGGTAATCAAATAAAAGAAAATGAGCGGAAGAATTTACCTTACAACGTTGTACATTCATTTGAAAATATAGTCCACGATTTCTCCTTAATCTAAAGACAGTTTCATCCATGAAAATCACACTGGCCATGAAGGCAAGTAAAGAACTTATTCGTGAAAGATAACGTCGAATCCTCAAGATTCAACTAATCTGCGGTCTTCTAGATTTTTCGATGCACCAATCTGGAAGGAGGACAAACAAGCTTTCAAAAGAAACCTTGTAAACAGAGATTATTGTTACGGCGTTATTGTATTGTTATTTAAAAAAATATTCGGGTTAACGTCACTGATGAGTAAGAAATTGGAGTGTAAACAATAAAATTACACTCAATAAAATAGAATGTTATCATTCATCCAAATACTGCTGCTTGTAGAGAATGCTTTCACATCAAATACTATTATGAAATAAAATTCCCCCCATCTTGTTGTGATCCTGCATTTTCTGTCTTTGCCATGCCATGTCCCATGTTTATGATCATATCTAGTTCAAGTTCTGTGCCTGGCCTAGTGCCATGTATGATTGATTCTTGTGTTTTAGTGACCACTGCTTCGACTGACCATTCTTGGATGATGTATTGTGTATTTGGTTATTAGGATTTCTTGTTTTAGTTTATCTAGTCTCCATGCTATGTTTTGTTTTCATAGCCATGTTTATTTTTCCTTGCCATGCTTAGCACTTTGTCTCCCCTGTCTTGTCAGGTGTGTATCTTTGCTCACGGTGTTGTGTTCTGGGGTCCTGGCCTTTGGCCAGGACAGCATTTATGGTTTTAACAGTTTCATGTTCAAGATTTCATAGTTTCATAGTTCATGTCACAGTTTTAACAGTTTCTTGTATTAGGATTACACATTTCATGTTTCACATTCCATGTCCATGTTTTTACTTTTCCATGTTTTTGTTTTTGCCAGGTCTGCCATGCCACTCCACCGCTTGTCTGCGTTCCGCCTCGTGCCTTCGTTGTTGCACATTTCAGAGCTCTGGAGCGCGTTTCCCAAAAACATAGTTGCTAACTAAGTTAGCAACTTACATAGTTCGTCCATTCACAGTCAATGAGCCCAACTACGTAAGTTAGCATCTGTGATTTTGGGAAACGCACCCCTGGTTGGCTTTGGTATTTCCCTCTTCCTTCTGTGCTGTGCTGATTCGGGGCTCTCTAAGCTTAATTGACAATTAACTGTTTTTAAGTTACTAACATTTACTAACACTCACTGGGTTGGTGTAATTCTTAGATAGGCACATTACTAATATTACTAATTTAGACAGGGAGTTTATAGTCATGATTCCTGCTTTGCTATTTCAAGATCTTGCTGTGCTTTTCTGTTCTTAACATTCATGCTTGCTTCCAAACTGCATACTTAATTGGTACTTAAGCTGAGCACGCTCATTCTCTTAATGAGCAGGTCTTGTCATCCAATCTCTGTCCATGTCATGATCTTGCTATGCCTCTTGTTTCTGCTTCTCCAGGTGTTGCCCCTCATGTGTCCTTGATTACTTACCCTTTATCTGGATGCGGTGGAAGTTGGCTGGCAGACAGTGTCTCGCTCCATGTTCAAGTTCTTGTTTCCAAGTCTCGTTCCATGTGCAAGTTATGTTCTCTAGTTCACGTTCCCAAGCCTTGTTCTCGTTTTTGTATATAGCCTTAGTATCGTTGATTATTTCTGTTCTTGCTTATCTCCCTGGAGTTTCCAGTGGTTTTTTGTTTTTGCCTTTTTAGCTCTTTAGTTCTTTGCTCTGTGTAGCGTACCTTAGTTTGTCTTTTGCAACCCTTTGGGCCAAGTTTTTCGTTGGCCCTCGTGCCTGTTTTGTTTTTCAATAAATCCTCATTCCCCTTCACCTCGCTTCTGGTGTCTACCTGATTTCATATCACACGGTCCCTTGTCTTGCGTGCCACTCATTCGGGTGATTTATTGGTTTCTGTGTTTCAATCTTCTTTCATTATCTCGTGTTCTTCCTTCCTCTCTTTTACTATCTTACTAACAGACTAACAGTTTATTTTTGCCAATTTCTAACCCTGTATATTTTGACTAACTTACTAACAAGCACTCGATTGTATTGCTGCACTTACTAATTGACTAACTATCTCTCAGCAGTCGCTCTATTCTAGTCTCCGCCTCCTTGCCTCTCCCTAATGATCTCTGCTGCGATTTTCTGTGGGTCTCCACAAATACTTTGCGCTTTCCTTTCTCTTAACTATGCACTTTTAGTACTCCGTGACCAGAGCTGTTTGTCTGTCCTTAGGTTTTGTCTTGTTTTCCCTGTCTGCGTTTTGGCTACGGCCAAATTCATGTGATTAGTTTATTCCTAATGTATCACTCCTTGATTATTGTACCATTGATTGCACCTGTGTTCCCTGATCATGTGTTCTCCCGGATGTGTATATAAGATGTCTGTTTCATTCACTTCCTTGTCAGATCGTTCTTCCTTGTTTCCTGTGCTACGCTTCTCTTTCCTTGATTCATAGTGATTTATCTTTCTGACTGGACTGCCCTAGACACCGAGGTTTGCCTATTCCCTGTACTTTTGCCGCATTCTTGTTTTTCAACCTCTTTTTGTCTGACAATGGTTTTGTGATTGGTGCCCTGTGTATGACTCTGGATTTCGCCCATTGGACTCTGATTTTTGGATTGCGGACATTGTACTGTTGCCAGCTCTGTTCCCCCTTCAGAAATAAAGCCTCCTTTTTGTATTCTACTGGTTTTTGCGATGGGTTTTACAAAATGAACCAAACATATCTGCATAACTCTGAATGTGCATGACTGAATTGATGTGCACTTTTCTCATTAAAGCTTTGGCAACAATCCAAACAAAAGACACGATGGCCTAAACAATTAGATTGAAAAAGTATTTGCCCAGATTTCTTATTTTTGGTTAATTTGACATGCTTAGTAGTTTTTAGATGTTCAAATTGAATTGATGACAAATTTAATAGATAATTTAACTTAGACTAGACCCAGATCTAGTTTCTACTAGCCAATCTGAATCTAAATCTCCTAAATTGAATGAACAGCCTGGTCATCATTCATTGATCTGAAGCAAAGTGCAATTGGGGTGTGCAGCAAGACAATGAGCTGAGGCTGAAGAACAAGTGCACTTTAAATGGCTCAATATAAACTTAATTCAAATTTCAGAGTGGTCAAGTTCAAGTCCTGACTTGAACTCCAGTGAGATACTGTTGCGGGACCTTAAACATGCAGTTAAAACTCAAAAACCCCCCTTTGTGGCTGGATTAATGTAATTCTGAAAAGAGCGGACCAAATTCCTCCAAGCAGTATCTAAGATGAACCTCCAGATATCAAATGCATCTGTTTGGAGTTTTTGCTGCTAAATGGTGCATTACCAGTCATTAAAGTTTAGAGGGGCAGTTGATTTGTTGAATTACACTTCATGACCAAAAAAAAAAAAAAAATCCCAAAACAGATGAGGGGAAAAATGTTGCTTAAATGAAAGAATGCTGTCTAAGTAGTCCTAGATTGCGTGCCCCGGAGACTTTCTGGCACCAGAGGATACGAACAGGGTATAGCGAAACAGGAGGAAAAGAACAGAAATAAAAACAGCATTAGAATCTACTAGGGTGCATGACAATACTGCAGAAAAATAAATACTCCATTCCTCCTCTCATCTCCCTCTGAGCTCTGGAAGCGGGAGAGGAAATAAGGGAATAGAACCAAGGCCATACATTTTTTTTCAAGGGCTGAGATGCATTACCTGCGTGGCTCAGAAAAAAATATATACAGTACAGGGAAAAAGTATTTTCCCCCTTTCCAATTTCTGCCTATTTTCATATTCAATGTTTCAGATCATCCAAACTAATTTTCGTATGAAATAGACAGTATGGCGCAGAGTGCAGCTTTTAAATGAGCATTTCATTTATTGAGGGAAAGGAGATATTCAAAATCAATACCACCCTGAGATAAAACGATTGTAGATCACACTTGTAGATCTATTCTAAAGGAATGGATGCATTATCCAGGGTCTGATCCAACTGAGTTTATCGCATGTAATTCAAAATGAAACACAATTACCCAGGCTGGTCTGCACAAGACATGTAGCAGTCATTCTTCAACAAGCACACGACACAGATGGACCATCCATTTTCAGGTTTCCCCATTTATTTTTCTTAAAGCCCCAATCGGGCCAGGGATAAAACCTGAGACCTTCTATCTTATCAGACCTCATTAGTTCCTCATGGGTACATTGTCTTCATTAGAAGCAAAACAAACGGGCTGCCCTCCAAGTATCAAATATATGGCGCTGAATCCAAAAGAAAATATGCAGAAAAATTGAAGATGTAGCACAGAACTTGCTTTATAAATATTTTAAATTAATCTTTAATTTTTTAATCATGTGAATGAAAATACACTGAACAAAAATATAAATGCCCCATGTCAAATATTGATGCCATATGGAGTTAACAACTCTAAGTGAGCATATGCTGACGTTTACTTGTACAATAGGGATATTTCTCTTGATTTGTGTACCATTTTTTAATCCATCTCTCTGTCAGTGAGCATGTGTTCAGTGATGCAGTGGTTTCACTCAGTACATGGGTGTGACATTTCCAGACGGTGGAAATGAGCAGTACCCAGACACTCCTTATACTAGGGACAATAAAAGGCCACTGTTATGGCCCCAATTTGTTATTACCTATCGGACAGCAAGGGATGACAGACAAAATTTTAAAACTTATCTGATTTAATAAACAACAAAGTCCTGACCAAGATTTTTTTTTAAAAATGATATAGTTACAGTTCCTTGGGATGGGGTTGCTTTGTGTGATGTCTTGGGACAGGAAAATGCTCCAACACAGGCAAAAATCCACAAAAAGCTTCACAGGTCTTGAAAAGAGTGACAGGTCTGGTCAAATGTATCCTTCTCCTTGCAATTTCTCCTAATACTTTACTCTCTCAATTTCTCTCCTTATATACTCTTTTGCAGCCCCCTCCCACCTTTTAGACTTTTTTCAATTCTCTGACTCTTCCCCTCTCAGGCATGCCCAGGACATGCCCAAAACCTAGCTCCAGACTGGCTTAACAAAAAAAAATGTCAACACTGTCATTTAGTGGCTTTTTTCACATTACACCACCCAAAATGTCAAATTTTGTCAAAAGTCATCATGCCTCAGATGTCTCAAGTCATGCGGGAACGTGCATTGGCACACTGGATGCAGGGATGTCCACCAGAGCAGTCTGCATGCAGTTCCTTGAAGCAGAGCATATTCCAGTTCTGGACTGGCCTGCGTATTCGCCGGACATGTCGCCCACAGAGCATCTTTGGGATGTTCTGGATCAACGTGTTTGCGATCGTGTCCCAGTTCCGGATAATGTGTGCCAGCTCCTTGTGGCCCTCCGGGAAGAATGGAATAACATTCCACAGGCCACCATAGACAACCTGATCAACTCCATGCTAAGGAGATGTGTTGCTTTGAGAGATGCAAATGGTGGGCACACAAGATATTGAACATTCAATTCCTTCAACGTGTTCAAAGGATGGTCACTCCTTTGCAGATGCCAATATCAAGATGTAATGGACGGTGATCTGAAGATTAGTCATAATAATAATAATAACAAACACTTCATATATTGCATATTCCTAATGTTTATAAAAACTCAAAAATTTGACATGGGGCATTTATATTTTTGTTCAGCTTACTTAATCATCCAATGACATTTGTGATTATTCCACTATTGTCAATGATATTGAGATTATATTTGGTAAATTAACCGTTCTGACATGCATTTTAAAAATTTCTTTACAAATATCTTTCACTGTATCTTTCACGTCAAATTATCTTTATTTTTAATTGGGCACATGCGCTGCTGCTCAACCCTGCATGGCTAGTTTGTATGAAGCAGAGTGTACGGGCGTTGTGCACTCACCTGCAAAGACGCATAATACTATCTGACTAGCACCCTGAAATGAGCCATGCAATACTGACCATTGACTTTAGACCAGGTTTTCATTGGTCAATAGCGCAATAGTTTTTTGCGGTCTCAAGATAGCAATGCACCTGACCACGCCTCATTTTATGCCCAGCATGCCCATGGGTGCACAATTTGGTGCAAATGAATTAGCTATTTATGCAGCACGGAAGCTGGACAGGAAAACGATATTTTCACCAGTCATAAAATAGTAAAGATGCTTGCATTACGTTTTGTGCCCTTCTGCGCTGGCTGAGAGATAGAGGCTCATGTTTTAAGCAGAGTAATGTCTTTTCGGTCGTCAGAAGTGTCAACCAAATCCAGTCAGTGTCATTTTCTCACAATCACCATCATTGTCATGTTCATAATCATGGAAGATTTTGTCAACCAAATCATAAAAGGAAGTGAAATGTGATCACATTTTATTAGTCAAGTTTTCAAGTAACTGATGGCACCACCTTTATTTATTTTTAATTTAACCTGAATCATCATTCAGAATTTTAGAGTTGAATCCATCCAAATTTTTTTTATTTTAAGGCTATTTTTTAACTGCTCACTAGTTGGCCAGATCAGTGTGCATTTTATCTTGCTAATTTTCATCCTTTGCGGTTTTATATCTCACTCTGTGTTATTTTCATGTCTGGTGGAATTCAGGGTCTATAAACAGACTTGACACTTGGATTCACATAACAATCACACAGTGTAATTGCTCATCAGATTTCCATTTTGTTCCCTGTAATGCATAAGTTCAACAATAAGAGAAGAGGATTAGTTGGTTGCGGCACAGCCTCCATAAACTGGTGGTTGGCAGGTAGTCCTGTTTATAAATTGTGGAAAAAATGTTTCAGTAATCAATAATCAATTTCTTCAGGCATAAAAGAAAAAAACATTTTAAGATCACTCTTCTTCGTTTGAATAAAACTCAATCATTCACATCTCTCATTCTCTTGGGACAGCTATTGTTGTCACACGCTAATGGAAAAAAGAAAACCTGCGAAAGAGTCTTATCCACATGCAACTTCTAAGACATCTCTTCTTCTTTCATGAACTGTTCAACGTAATTTCATTTAAAGACTGATTTTCTTTGATTCTCAAAGCACTATATCTGTAGTAAAGTCATTACTGTTTGAGATTGGTTTCCAAACTGAAGGATATTTTATCTGCCAATCACTTCGGCCCTCATTTATCAAACTTGGGTAGGATCTGGTGTAGATTCTGGTGTAAATATCAGTGTTCGCCAGGTGTCACGTCTGGGCCCTCATTTATCAAAAAGGGTTTAAAAGTGCTACTAAATTTTCACAAACGACGAAAAGCCAAAAATGGCGTACACCCAAAATATTTACACCCTTTTCAGATCTATCCGCAATTTCCATTGATAATTCACACCGGACCCAAGAAAAGTGCAGATGTGAACATGCCTCATATCCCGCCCTCTACACACCCAGACACAACCATATATGGTCAATGCAAATGAGCACTTGAATGTAAAGTAGCCATGCGCTCTCTGGGGATTTATGGGGTGACGTCAGTGGAAGATGGTGAAGAATGGATGAGTATCGCGAAAAGAAGCGAAACTTCTCAGAGAGTGAGATGCACCTGCTTGTTAGTGAGGTGCAGGTGTAGTATCTGAACAAATCGTTGATAAGCTTGATCCAGAGCCAGCAGCAAAATGTTTATGACCTAGGATGTTCCTGCAGCCTGCCAGTGGGGGGTAGTAACTCTGGTTTTGCTCAGCGGGGGGCGTAGTCGCAAAGCCCTGACTGCCACAAGGCTCCTCTGAGAGTCATATCACTGTCCCCAATGAATTTAAAGTCCAATTATATTAATCTGTTTAAAATAATATAAATCTGAGGGAACTTTGGGGCAGGGGATTAGGCTCCCCAAACCTGGAGTTCAACAGGCGGTGGCGGGATTGCAAAGTTCTGAGGGCACGTTAAAAGGAGTCATAGTGCAGGGGAGTAAACTGAAGGCCCTTGTGTCCAGTGAAGAATGAATTGACATACTGCAGTGGTACCGTCTAGTAGGCGATTTGTTGCATGCAAGTCTGTGGGCATCACATGGTATGTGGGTGACAGCCCACACCTAAGGAGAGGGATGCAAAGTACGACCTCTGTGAACAGGCAAGGCTGGTGAAAACGGTTAACGTTCCTACACCCATAGATAAGTTGGGTAGGGATCAGACATTCGGTTTCGACCTGGGTGGCTGGTAACCACTACGGGATTTGGGGATCGCTATCAACTGGGTCATAGGCCGGTCGGGTCGCATATGGCAGTAAGTCCCTTAAGTTTGCCGCCGCGCTCAGCTCAATGTACAGTCAGGCCACCATAAACCAAAAGCGAATGCGTTAGTAGGCGAGTGGTGCTTCTGTGATCGGTGAGCTTTGAAAAGAAGACACCGAGAAGCAGAAGGCAGATTTCTCAACCTGGAGGAGCCCGGGCGAAGACCTCTGTGGGAAGGGATCTAGCCTAGAACTGCGCCCTGGGAAGGGAGGTTCAAAGGATCAAAGTTCATAATATGTTTATATGTTCAATATCCTGTGAAGAAATCACTAATATACTTATAACCCAATTAAATGATATAATACTCCATCTTACGGCTTTTTCATGACAACTGCATCATATTAGTACATATTCCTAGCATGTTTGGTCTTGTTATTCTCGGGGGAATCCAGGGAGTTGAATGGAGCATGTTTCATTTCCATTGAAATTATGGTTCATTCCCTTTGGGAAATTCCTGACAATTAGTCAGATTTCGCTCTCCTCTCTATGCTAGATGGTTTTATTACTCCAAATGGTGGATGGACAAAACCCAGATCTGACCCCTCCCCCCTCTTCAGGGGCATTCTCCGCCTGGATCAAAGGTGTGGTTTTAGCTTAAAACAAAGAGATTCTAGCCATTGGGGGAGAATCGTATTTCGATCTCCCTGCGGACGGAAGGGCGTGAGTAGTCTTTTAATTATGGAGAGTCGCATTCCGGCTCTCTCCACTTGCCTGGGTCTGAACGCAAGTACCAAATCTAGATGGGCGGGGAGAGACGGAATCTGAGTTCTCCCTAGGCACGTGGTGCGGCTCACTCCGCGTGGTGAGTCTCCATTTTTTCAAGGTATGACTTTATTTTCTCTTTCTAAATTGTGTGTAACTTGTAATTGGCTTAACGTTGATTTGTTTGATCTAAGTTTGTGCCTACCTGGTGATTAAATTATTGTTATTCCTTTCAGCTTGTGTGGTCTCCGTGACTCTTAACACTTGTACATTCTTTCAAGCCATGTTACGACCAGTACTTAGGGGGCGATTCCTTTCCATTCCAGACTAGCTAGCTGATGTTGTAGGTAGTGATGGGTTTTAAGTTGGATTGCAGATTACGGTCTATCCCTAAAGGGTGTATGGAGTACAGGTCCTGAGGATTCGGCTCTTAAAGGTACCCCTGGGCTTCACGTTATAAGCCGGTCCCCGGCCGATCTTCTTAAGGGGCCCTTCAGTGCACATAAACCTGGGTTTGTGATATGTTTATGCTCAGTGCTGCTTGGTTTATGCCTCGATGCTACTATCATGGTAATTTCTTCCATCCTCTAGAACTATCACTGAACTAAGATCAAGCGGCTGCGTTTTTTACCCTGGGGGCGTTTGCTGAGTAACAATGGTTTTCACAGACAAGTTTGATGGCGTAGCTGCCTCGAGATTCATGCATGCTGTCCCCAAATTATCAATTCTAATTCTAATTTGGAGTCAGATATTTAACGAGGATATAACTCAATTTGGAATTCTAAATGTATTATGGAGTCAGATTAATTGTAACCGTTGTGTTTTTGTACCCCGTCTGTGGACGAAGACAAATATCTATTTTATTGTGATTCACACCAGCCAGGAAGTTGCTTGAATTAACACCAGCCAAAAAGAACACGTGAAACCTTCAGCCCTCTGCAATGTCCGTATTTTGGTATTGTTTTGTGAGATTTTACACAGGCGAGGAAAAAAGTCCTCTTCGCCAGGTATTTGCACTAATTCTGTAATTCTGATCACTTCGTCTTGTGGTTTATTTAGGAACAAGAACATATAAGTAAGAACACATAGAGAATCACAACAGAAATGAACACAATATGTTGGACCAAACAATTTCTCCTCCGGAAATTAAAACGATCTCATCTAATAAGCCACAGCCCCGGCCTCACCAAGAAGCGTAAAACTGCCGAGTGCTGCGGTCACAAGTCTTACAGAGACAATAATAAAAAAAAGAACATTTGTGTCGAATCTTTTGTCAAATGCGGTAGGTGTGTGTTTTGTTTCAGTTGCATAGAAGGACAAAAATTACAATCCTGTTTGATATACATGAATTTATTTCTGTCTCAACTTGTGGACATCAAATGTACGAGGAATGCAATACGAGGTTCTTGCAATACTGAAAACTAAATACAACTTTGCAAGACTGAAACTGAGAAACTCGTAGGCTATATACACACATTCTTGAGCTCAACATGAGGGGTGAGAGGTGGGAGAGCAGCTTCACAACCGCTGCATCACCGCAGCTCATGTTCTTAGTCCCCGTTCAAAACTCTCATGACGGGGAGGGGGCTATGGGTCTGGGTCTACATGCTGGGGTGGAGGGAGGCCCTGCGGCAGCGCAACCCCATGCCTTACTGCCACATTGTGCAGGATGGCACAGGCCCAGATGATTCTGCAGACTTTTTTCGGGCGGTAGAGGAGCCTACCACCGCAAAATAAGGAAAAATTTGATGAAACAAGTGTAAATGTGCACGCGCTAGTAATAAATTAGACTTTCTTAAATAATTACAAGCAAAATTGTTTTCCAGTCTGCCTTTAATTACCTTGCGTTTCTTTTGTTGTTCAGTATATATCTGACTGGATGAACATCTGATATACCACACGGCATATCTGTCAAGCCATGCATTGTGCTGAATAAAATTGATTGTAATTGTCAGCCGTCTGGCCTGACAAGGAGGTTGTCTCAAAATATAAGTTTAACTAATTTCTCAACACGAGTGTCTCATTTATTGATTTATTTATTTAGCCTAGTTATTAATTTTACTAATAGGAGCAACAACAACATGACATTTCCATCGCTGTATATGGTTTATTAATCATTTTGACAGCTGCACTGATTCCTACATGTTGCACGCTGGTTTCAAATTTGCGTACGCCTGGTCAGACCTGGCATGAGATTTTTGCGGACTGTTCGCTCACGTTCAGATTGATAAATGCCATTCCTTGCGGGAGATTTAGCGTACACCCATTTTTTTGGTGCACGCACGTTCGATAAATGAGGGCCATTATGCTGTGGTATTTTATACAGGACCAACATATTAGCCTGCAATTATAAAGAAACTATATAGAAATTACAGATAACTAAATTATTACATTGATAATATACTTAATAATGATACTTTAAAGATGGAGGACAAAAAATAATACAAATAAAAAGTAATTAACCCAGTGCTTTCCCTGAATTCCATCTGCTGTTCTAGGACTTTTTTTTCCAGCAGTGCAACCTCAAATTTATTTTAAGACTGCACTTCATCAAAATGTTTATGGCTTTCTAAAGGATAGGCTGCACTTGGGGGGAAGTGTAGTTGAACACTAGTTGCTGCATGAAGCAACAATAATTAATTTATTAAATTGCCAGCGCTTCTTACGTAGAAGCGTTGGTACTTGAATTCAATAAATTGGTTTTGAGTGCATTGTGAAAGTTTGACAGATGGCTAGCATGCATTTAAAATCATTTGAAATGCATAAAATGCATTGAATTTTCAAGGTAGCAAATTCATTCATGAGATTTTCATAGTCCAGCATCTAGGCAAGTTTTAGTAAGAGGCCTCATTAAATGACTTGAAGTTGTAGCTGTAATCCCATATTGTAGCCAACCTTTTTAACGCAAAGCTGTATGTCTAAACCATATTGCAGCAGTAATAGGCCACAACGCACCCGGTGGATTCTAGGGGTTAGGCGTATCAAATCAATTGGCCGTATTTGCTGAAAAAATATTCCGTTTTGTGAGCTTGAGGAATTCAGAAACTTCGTAAGACATTGACATTTTATACTACCATTAATGTGGAAAATGCTCGTTAATTATTGCAAGGTAGAATAATGCAAAATGAGGGGAAATGGATACAGATTGATCCTTGCAACTGAACAAATTAACACTCAGTTGCTAGTTAGGAAACCTAAATGGGAATGGGTTTGGAGATGTAATGTACTTTAAGGCAAGGTGAGAGCCTTGTCAGTATTCCGCTGATGGCAAGTCTGGAGTGGAAGAGGTTAATAAGAGTAAAAATTAGCCTTAGGAAACAACACTGCATGTGGTAGCATTTTGCTCAACGTGGCCATTTGCTTTAGAATTTATACCGCATTCATCGAAATGGAATGCCTAATGTTGGTTTTCACTTGTTTAAAATGCAAACAGATCGAAGACTTTGGTAAATCCCCAGCTACTTTTGTTTCAATGATTCTGTTCAATCTAGGGTAGCATATTGCCTGCTTTGACCTGATATTGAAATATCTGTTTTGTTAAAATAACATACATTTCAGATATTCCATCCTTCAGGGTCACCACTTTATCTCGGTAGGATGGTTTGCGTGTCTCAATGACCCCGAGAGCTATGTCGGCTGGAGTGATGTACTCCTGGTAGGGCCACCCATGCCGAACAGGTCGAAGGGTAGAGACCAGACGAAGTGTGACCTTCTGGTCCTCCAGGTTGGGGGTTGGGCTGGGGGCTGATAAGCTGATTTTTACGGGAGTGGGTTATTACAGAAACGGAAGACATTTGAATCTCTTTTAACATTGGTGATGTGACAAGAGCTCTTAATAGTAGGATGACGCTTTTAGGCCAAAGCCGAAAGGAAGACCAAAAGCCGACAGCTTCGATCATGAATCCAAAGAATAAAACGAGGATAGGAAACTGGAATGTTAGGACCGTGTTCGAGACTGGGAAGGCTGGCCAAGTAGCAAGAGAGATGAAGAGATATAAGTTAGATATTTTGGGTATTAGCGAATGCAGGTGGAGAGGAAGTGGAAAATCCATGCTCAATACAGGAGAGGTAATAATCTATAGTGGCAAAGAAAATATACACAAAGGAGGAGTATCAATTATGATGTCACAACAAGCAACCAGATGTCTCATGGAGTGGACACCAGAAAGTAGTCAAATTATCAGAGCAAGGTTTTATTCAAATGATAGGAAACTGACGTTGATACATGCATACTCCCCGACTAACGATGCGAGTACAGAAAGCAAAGATGATTTTTAGAGAGAACTAGAGTACAGTTCAGAAGCACAATAGAAATGACATCCTGCTTATTACTGGATACCTAAATGCCAAAGTGGGAAAAGGAAAGCCAGAAGAAAGAGAAATACTGGAACAACTTGGTACAGGGACAGGAACGAAAATGGTGAAAGGCTATGTGAGTTCTGCGAGATGAATGGCTTTGTCATCACAGGAACAATTTTCCCTCATAAAGAAATTCATAAAGCAACATGGATATCACCAAACGGCAGAGCAAAGAACCAGATAGACCACACAATGATTGCAAACGAAATATAGATCATCAGTCATGGACACTGTAGTTAGAAGAGGTGCAGATGTAGGAAGCGACCACTACCTAGTGGAGACTAGGCTTAAGCTGAAGTTGAAAAGAAACCCAAGGGAAATGAAAGGTCGAACAAGGTTGGATACGCAGAAACTAGCAGACGAAGAAATGCTTGTCAAATACAACATTGAGGTTAGAGATAGATTTCAAGCCCTGACAGAGTTGGAAGAAGAAAATGCCGACCACACAAACAACAGGATGGAGAATATATATGTCGGTGCAGCTAAAGATGTACTTGGCATAGCTAATAGAACAAGCAAACCTTGGCTGCGCAGCGGGACTTGGAGGAAAGTGGAGGAAAGGAGACAACTAAAGCTGAAGTTAGAAAGTACGCGTTCAGAAAGAGTCAAGAAAAGAATAAAAGAACAGTACAAGGGAAAAGACCAAGAAGTTAAACGGAGTGCTCGTGAAGATAAGAGGTATTGGATGAATGAAATGGCAGATATTGCTGAAAGAGCAGCAGAAAATGGGAGAGTAGGGGAACTACATCGTATAGTGAAGACTCGGACAGGTGAGAAGAAAAGAATAAGTACAGTAGTCAACAATAAAAATGCAAAACCAACAAATGAGAGGAGTAAAAGATTGAAGATCTGGAAAGAACACCTTGATACAGCACGTTCCAGGTGTTTGAGGTGGCTATGGAAATCTGGTGAAAAAATGACGACATTGTCAAGATAAATAAGCAATGTGTTGTTTATCAGACTCCCTAGGCACCGCTGCATCAGCCTCTGGAACGTTGCTGGAGCGTTACACAAGCTAAAAGGCATTCGATAGAATTCGTACAACCCAAGGGGTGTGGTGAAAGCAGTCTTTTGTCGGTCTCTGGGGTCTACTTCCACCTGCCAGTATCCGCTGGCAAGATCCAATGTGGAAAACCACCTGGATTCTTTCAGGCAGGTGAGGGACTCTTCGATCCTAGGGAGTGGAAAGGCATCTTTATGTGTCAAAGCATTCAATTTTCGATAGTCAACACAAAACCTCCATGTTCCATCCTTCTTCCTTACCAGGACAATGGGAGCTGCCCATGGGCTTGAACTCTCACTTACAACGCCACTAACAAGCATACCTTGAAGGAGCTTCCTCTGCTCTGGAAAAAGAGATGATGGGACTGGGTGATACCTCTCTCGGCTTGGTGGGGCCATACCAGTGTGAATATGGTGTTGTACTGTGTCTGTACACTCATAATCTTCCTCATGGGCTGCAAATACCTTACTCCATTTGTGTAGAAGTTTGTCCATTTCCTGTTGTTCATTCTCAGTCAACCCTTCACCTCTTAGTGCGAACACTGGGTGCTCACCCTCTGGGGGCAGTTGTACATTTTGAACGTCCACTTCCACAGTGCCCGGTTGGTCAGTGCGAAGTACCAGTTCTTTCTCTCCACGAATGTCGCCGGATTGGACCTGGAAGACAGAGGCTAGAGGATGACGTGGTGGCACAACAATAGGAAAGGGGTTAACATTTTTAATGCGAACAGGAACTTTCCCATTTTTGATGACAGCCAGAACATTGGCTACATGTCTTCATCTCTTCATCACTTATGCTCTCTACCAGTACACTAGACTGGGTGGATTTGCAAGTTTCCTGTACCTGAGCCCAGATGATCATCTCACTGTGTGCAGGTACTTCAACAGTCTCATTTCTGGGCAATCTGGCCACACCTACTTTGCCATTGGAGGAAGAATCTTCCTCAATTCGTCGGCAAGTAGCAAAAGCTTTCTCCCAGGCTCCCTTGGCCTCTGGTGGAATGGTGGAGGTAAATACAGTCATCCCTGGGTGTTCTCCCTGAAACAGAGACTTCCAGCACTGGTTAATTACATTCATACCCAGAATCCCCTTTTCTGAACCGAGACACTCATCCTTCACAATCACAACCCCTTTGTCCAAGACTCTTATCCCTCCTATGCCAAAGTCTAGGATTGCATAGCCGATGTAGGGAATCTTCAATCCGTTTGCGGCTTTGAGTGTCAACCAGTAGAGGTCCCCCTTGTCTCGTGGGTGAATGTGACCAAACCACTTGCGAAAAAAAGTCTCACTGAACAGTGTGACTTGGGAGCCAGTGTCTAATATGCAAGGTACATTCACCCCCTCAACTTCCACCATAACCCCAGGGCAAGTTCCAACAATGTCAGGCCGTTGCACTTTTTCCCCACAATCCACTACCCCAGCTACTTGCCCTGTAGTAGCTGGGGGTTCTAGTTTAACGGATTCCTCTCCTCATTTGTAGCAGCCCTGCAATAGTGCTGAATATGTCCTGGCTTCCCACAAGCTCTACATATGGTCTCCCTCCCCCGTCCCACTGAAAGTCTCCATCTGAACGTTGCCTTTGCTGATAGCATCCATACTCTACTCCAGCCCTAGGAAGCCCCTCTCGCTCCTGGTGACTGTTCACTGACACTGTAGGGGAAAGCTGTCTTCGTACTTCATCGACTAGTGTTTCACTGATTGTGGCCAGCTGCTCTTGTATCTCCTGTCTGAGCTCAGTTTTGACCTCCTCCTTCCACTTATTCAGCTCATGCACATTTGTAGGTGATGGTGCTACAACTCTAGCTGCTTGAGCCTCATCTTTCCCGTGCTGTTCTCTTTCTAAAGCTTGAGCTTCAGTGCAGGCCTCACTAAAGCTGAGCTCTGGTCTCTGCCTAATTAGTCGTTCCAATTTCTTTTTTACTTTGCCTGACCTCAGCCCCTTCACAAACTGATCTCTGGCTGTGGGCTCCACCTGTGTCGCTACGTCTGGCTCACTTTCCTTCCATCGGTTAAATAACTCTCAGAAGTGCAAGACATACATCTCAACCTTCTCGTTTTCTTTCTGCCTGCATTGAAAGAACTGAACTCTGACCTGAGCAAGTGAACATGGCTGGCCATAAAGTTTCCTTAATTCATCAAAAATTTCCCTTGAGGACCCCCTTTTTGCTGAATCTAACAGCATCACTTGTCTTTTTGCAACCCCATCCAGTCCCCAAATTACAAAATCAGCTTTTTGCTGAGCATCAAGACCTTGAGCCCTAAGCATAGACTCCATTTGTTCTACCCATGCTCCAAATTTAATGTCCCCATCTTTACATGAGAATTTTGGTATGAATGGTAAAGCCATAAACCATGGCATAGCCATAGTGGGAACTGTAACATTAGGGGGACCGGCTACAGCCTTGCTTCCTTCCTGCACATTTTCATCCATTTTGCACTGTGAGGTGTGGTATGGGGATCCTGCCGATTACGCCAAATTTATGTCACGAGGCTGTGACAACCAGTATTTTAATATACCCGGGCCACACCAACACAGACACAAAAGGAGGTACAAAATTCAATAATTTATTTCTAAAAAACAAGGTTTAAGACAGGGGGTTTAGTTACTAAAAGCCGAAGGTGCAAAAGTGATTCAGTAACTAAATGAAGAGATTAAAAGAGGTTAAAAAGCACCCCAGTCCTTGAACGTCTCATTTGTTCCTGGCCAGTCTATCAAAAGTTTTTTTATACTCAGTCCGGTTTGCAGTGAAGCTTCTTCGGTGGCAGGGAGCGTGGTCCGGCGTCAGCGTGCAGGCTGTCAGCTGTCCTTGTCTTTGCGCTGCTTCCATCTCTTCGCTCGTCGTCAATCCGTATTGCTGAAATCATCAACAGCCACAATTACTGATGGGCACCATAGCAGTTAGCAGCCCACTCACACATTTTACACAGGTCAGGCGGGTTTTCATTCCTTTACTTATCGAGATATCTGGCTCATCACAGTGTCACTGTAGCAGCAGCAGCGTCCCGTCTCCGCAGAGCCCAGCAACAGCACGCCGTCTCCTCTGCCTCGCACAACTGATTGCCCAGACCCACAGGTAGGCACGCCAGAAAAAGCCCCGTCCTGATTATCGCCAGCTGTTATGTATCAGCTGTCTTAATTGACAGCCAGTCACGGGGAAACGAAGGAGGTGACAGGGGGGCGGAACTATGCAAGTTAAAGTCCACAAGGTTTAGTCCATGCAAAAAAAACACACAACTGCTTCCCCGATACAAAAAGAAAAGACACATTAACAAGGGGAGCGAAATACTCATCAAAAATAAATACACACAAACCATAGTGGCTATAACTAGGCAGTTCGTTTCACCCTGTGACAGCAACATTCAGGGAAATCTCAACGGTGCACGCTGAAGAGCACTGCTGTACCGAGGCATCAGGTAGAAGAGTGAAACCTGTGAAAAAGTCTAATGTGACATTGCAACACAAATTGATATTGCATAGGGTCTACGCAGCCACATACTGTGTATCTGCTGTGCTGGTTAATGGAGGGATTTTTTTTTTTAAATTTGAGATGTGATTCTATGCCATTGAAAATCCGGCTCTGACGTAAACCGCTCAGAGTCTGACACAAACAGCTGATCGCTACTGTGGGCAGTGAACTACCATGCGCCTTGCGCAGGAATACGTCAGTTGGTTAGTTTAAGGGGAACTGTGCTTTTTTCCTGAGCAGCTAAAGTGCTGTAATTTTTTAAATATAGCGTACAATGGAAATGGTGTATTATTTTCAGGTAGGACCTCTTTTTGGCCGCGATAATACGCTGTTTCTGCGTTTCCAAAGTGATGCACCCGGCCGCCATATTGATACATAAAAATGAATGGTTTCCTACGAGGCCAATTTCAAATAAGTCAAAATAAGCACTAAAATGCCGAGATGTGCGGCTGCCTGTTGCAGCAATAGTCATTTGAAGGGCTGTAACAAAACGTTTCATGCGTGAGTTAAATTTGTCACTTTAATATAAAAAATTGCGTTCGCTTGCTAGCTAGGTAACTAGCCTTCCCATTGACTTAAATAGACCACTGACTAAAGCAAACACAAGCCATTGATAACGGTCTCCAGCAAGTTACCTTGGTACCCTTACCATCGCGGGGACTGCATTGACTTAGCAGTCAATAAAATGAACAAGGTGGCTAACTAGCTAGGTACTTATAATTGACATTCGAGGACAATATTTCTTACCTGCGTAATATTTAAAACAATGGACAAGTCGCTTTGTCCGTTTATACATAGTTCCAAAAGACAAGGAGGGGAGAAAGGCTTGGCTGTGAGAAAGCGGGAGAAAAAACCTTTCTCTATCCCCTCGATCCGTGCTGAGCAGCGATTATTTTTTGAGAGCAGTGTTACACTGGGACAGGGGCGAAGATGACGCTTAGTAAAGGAGTAATCAGTTAACTAGCACTTCCTTTTAAAGACGTAGGCATTAGCCATATGATTCAGGATGAACAATTCGGTCAGCGGCAAATATGCTCAATCAGGGTGCAATGAAGTGAGGAAACCAGATATTAATATGATAACGTATACAGATATTCATCGACGTTGCTAATAATCTCTTCGAAGTTTTCGAAGTTATCTTATCAGAGGGTCATTAAAAGCCTCAGTCACCTTAACTGAACTTTTCTGCTCGCACTTGAACGTTGAAACACAACATTTTGATCTTCCCTTTAGCAAGTCTGCCTCTTTCCATCCTCCAAAAAAGCACATATTTAAGGAGAGTAAATGTTGCTCTGCACAACGATACCAAAATCACCGCAACTCACACGCAAGTGTTTTTGAAAATAAAATTTTACAGTAGGCGAAAATGAATGGGAGCTTACGTGGGAATTTAACTTCCCGGTGTATACGCTCCTGGAACAGAAAAAAAAAAGAAGATCCGGAGCCGAATCTTAGACTCCCAATAAACCCAATAAATAAACCCAAATCATATCACACTCCTTTTGGTTTGTTTGCTGCGATTAAGCTAAATTGGAATTGGTGTGGGGGAACCTCCAGTCAACTGGTCCTGACTGAAATTATTCTAGGTTATAGGTGAAATTATTCTTCAGTAGACCAACAACGGAACAGCTATTTCAAGAGGTAACTAAGAAATTACAATCAGACTACAGTTTTCGCTGGTTCTTGAGTAAAAGTGTGGCAACGTTAAAGAAGTACAGTGCTAATATCAGACTGTAGGCATAAAGGCAAATCGAATATGAACTAAACGACGATAACGACAGAGATAGATAATTAGATTTATCTTAACAGTGTGATGTGAATACAGTGCTGATGGTCACACTAAGTACTTGCGCAAGGGCCGAGAGATCAGCATTTACAACCCTAATTCTAAAATAGTTGGGACAAAGTGTAAATTGTGAATAAAATCAAATGCAATGACTTTCAAATCACACCAGCGAGTATTTTATTTACAATAGAGCAGAGATAACATGGCAAATACTGAAACTAAGAAATTTTACAATTGAAGCACCTATTACTAAAACCCCATAAGTCACACTTGACTTGAAGTGACTTGACTTGACTTGTGGGGTTTTAGTAATCAGTGCTTCAATTTTATCAACAAAATGAGCTCATTTCAAATTTGATGGCTGCTATAGGTCTTAAAAAAGTTGGGACAGGGGCCTGTTTACCATGGTGTTCCATCCTCTCTCCTTTGGAGGCGTCTGGGCATTGAGGAGACAAGTTTCTTGAGTTTAGCCATTGAAATTTGATCCCATTCTTGTTAAATACAGGCTTCCAGCTGCTGGAGTGTTTTGGGTCTCCTTTGAGGGACTTTTCATTTATTTATGCACCAAATGGTCTCAATCGGTGAAAGATCAGGACTGCAGGCAGACCAATTCAGCACATGGACTCTTCTACTACGAAGCCATGCTGTTGTAATAGCTGCAGTATTTGGTATCACATTGTACTGCTGAAATACACAAGGCCTTCCCTGGAATAGATGTTGTCTGGAGAGGAGCATATGTTGCTCTAAAACCTTTATTTACCTATCAGCACTCATGGTGCTTTTTAAAACAAGCAAGTGTCCCACACCATATGCATTAATGCATCCCCCTACTATCAGAGATGCTGGCTTTTGAACTGAACGCTGATATCAGGTGGGGTGGTCTTTCTCCTCTTTAGCCCGGAGGACACAACGCCCATGATTCCCAACAAAAATGTCAAATTTGGACTCGTCTGACCACAGGACACTTTGCCACTTTGCTACAGTCCATTTTAAATGTGCCTTGGCCCACAAAACACGGCGATGCTTCTGGATCATGCTCAACAATGTTTTCTTTTTGCATGATAGAGTTCTAGGTGGCATCTGTGGATGGCACGGCAGACTGTTTTTACAGACAGTGGTTTCTTGAAGTATTCCTGGGCCCATTTAGTAATGTCAATGACAGAATCATGCCAGTGAGTGATGCAGTGGCGTCTGAGGGCCTGAAGATCACGGACATCCATTAAAGGTCTTCCGTCTCGTCCCTTACAGAGATTTTTCCAGTTCCTCTGAATCTTTTGATGATGTCAGGCACTGTCGGTGATGAGACCTTCAAATCCTTTGCAATTTGACGTTGAGGAACATTGTTTTAATAGTATTCCACAATTGTTTTTACGCAAACCTTCACAGGTTGGAGAGCCTCTGGCCATCTTTACTTCTGAGAGACTCAGTCTCTCTAAGACATCCCTTTTATAGCCAATCATGTTACATACCTGATGCCAATTAATTTAATTACTTGATAAATGTTCTTTCAGCTGATTCTCTCATATATTATTTGCTTTTTCAGCCCATTTTGCCTGTGTCCCAACCTTTTTGAGATCTGTGCAGGCAGAAAATTTGAAATAAGCTCCTTTTGTGGATAAAAATGTAAAATGTCTCATGTTTTAGCATGAGAAATGTTATCTATGTTCTATTGTAAATAACATATCGGCTCATGTGATCATAAAGCCATTGCATTTTGATTTTATTCACAATCTACACTTTGTCCCAACTAATTTGGAATTGGGGTTGTATGTAGGCCATATCCCATGACAGAAAATCCATTCACAGTACTTGGCTCATTACTTCCCTCTGTAAACCTTAGTTAAATATTTAAATATCATTTTTTATAACTTAATCTTTGGACTGATTACTGGACTTTGCATGTCCAGAAAAATGACTTACAGTGTTCACAAATGCTATTCCCTTTGGTGTGCATATAAACACAAGTATTTTTCATACAGCACTTAGAACAAAAACATGCTGAAAAAACAGTGCCATTGCTATTCTGATTTCACTGCAAGAGAAGTGTCTTTTATGTTAAGAAATCATTGTAATGCATGGAAGTTCTTTGATCAATGCAAAATTTTATTAACTAATAAAATACACTCTATTCACACAGGGTTTAAAGTGCTTGAAAGTCTGAAAAAAATATACTGAAATTGGGGTTGTAGACAGGAGTCAGTGAGCAACAAATGGATGAGGTCTAAAAGTGCTCCGGATCTTTGCACACCATATAACCGTCAGTTCCCGTGGTGTGGTGTCTATAACATTCGCTGATCACGCGAAAGATCTTAAGTATGAAACAAGGACATGCTTGCCCTTTTAATAGTTGACATAGTTTTGTAATTTTTTTTTTTTTCACTTGAAACAACAACTTTTCCCAACAAATTTTGCACGGTTAATCTGCACTCCATGCATCAAATGTGGACTGCCCAGAGTAATTATGACTGGATTAAAGTTTATTAGAAATTGCAAGTGCTTGGTTTACATAATCAGTCTAAAATATATATATATATTGTTGTCAGAGGTGAAACGCGAGTGACGAACGATAGGTTTTCTGAGGGTCAATGCAGGGCCTGACTGAGCTGTTCAAGTCATTTATGGAGTTTTGAGAAAATGAGGGTAAAGTTGAAAATGTGAGTCAATTTTTTTGCCAACTTTTACTTTTTGCACTATATATTCCACAATGCATAATTCTAAAAGTTTTCAACCCTGGTTTTTTATTTTTGGTGCACTTAAAGTAACATATTGTAGTAGTTTGTCTACAAAATTAGGTGTAGATATGACAATTATTCATTCTACTTTTGATGTTGTATTTAATTTCATCACTCACGTTTTACACATGTCGGAAGGTTTTAAGGAGCGTGCGACAAAAACTGACCCGTTAGGAGTTGGTGACTTGAATGAACCATTCCATAAAGCCAAGATATGGGGCTATCAATAAAATAAATTGTAATTAAGTAATACTGAGTTTGTTATTTTCATCCCCCTCAAGGCTCAGAGCATCATTTCTTGGATTGACCCGCATATATATATATATATATATATATATGTGTGTGTGTGTGTGTGTGTACTGCTCAACATTATTATCAAATTTATTATTAACATATTATTAACATTAATAACGCAGTTATTTTATTTGCACACACGACCGTTAAAAAAAAGGAAATGAAGTGGTCTTTCAAAAACCAAAATGTCAAACCTCTGTTGGAAGGAATATTGTGGTTAGGGCACTGCTGTTCGAAATTCTTCAGCATTACCAGCGAGCAGTGCGCGGATTGCCCTAAAAAGTTTTTCCAAATTTACTTGTACTGTTATAAAATGACCACAGAGGAGAGCTATCGCACCAAATAAAGGTATTTGGTGGTATTCAACAAAGCGCATTTATTATACTCAAAATATGAGCCTTCTCGGCCACAGTGACGAACTGTATGAAACGAATCTCAAGTAAGCCGATGGAAATCTATCTACCAGTGTACTACAGTCGTCCAGATGTGATAGCACATAGACCGGGACAAGTCTCCTCTGCTCCACCTAGTTCAGTGAATTTCAAAGTCTGATGCAGACAAGTCAATATCAACACATTAAGGGATACCTAACTGAACATGAACAAGGCATTTTTTTTTAAATATTTGTATTTTATTATTATGAAGAACAAGCAGCATTGTGGATGTGACACCATTATGTCACTTTTTTACTTGTCCCTCACTACAATGTTCATGCAATACTGTAATTGTTACAGTCCTGACCAGGAATCAAGTGCAGAGGCACTGTACAAATCAATGGTAGTTTAATGACAGCTTATATGGTAGGGAAGGGGATGGAATGCCAGAGGAAGAGGCAGGGATGGATCTCCAGATTTAGAGTGCACAGTTCAGTACACGATGTCACAGACAAAGCTGAGCTGTCAGTCGCCGGCCATTGGCTTCTGGGATCACAGCCAGTTGGTGTGTGGACTACGCCAGCATCAAACTGTCTCACAGGAGGATGGATTAGCTTGAGAGGAATTTGTTTCCAATTCTGCTGACCATATAAAGTTTGGGAGCTTGTTCCTAACAAACAGGACAGAGGAACACACTTGGAAGAGTTTACAAGAATACAGTACAAATCCTGGTCCCTGCTTAGGCTTGGGAGCTTATTCTTATAAACTGGAACTGAAAACTGACTAGAGCTTGGTTAAATTGAACGTGTTCCCAGTCATGGACCCTGATTAGGACTGGAAGATTGTTCTAATTAACTAAGTAAAAAGTATATTTTTCAGGAACTGTTATCATTAAATAAAGTGCAATTTAAAGTGTATTTAATGAAGAGTTTAAACTACTATTCTGACTGGTTCTAAGCGTAGATAGCACATCAAAATCCAGCGACTTGCAATACTGAGCAGAGAGCTAAAATACCCATCACCCTGCTATCAGAGGATAACCACGTAACAAGATTCAACAGGCAGTGCGGAGACCTGCACAACGTAAACCAATCACACAAGACATACACGTAATAGACACGCAAGTTGCTGAAGTGGAAGAGACACCAAAAGTATTCACACGACGGTTGTGAGGGTAATGGTATTAACTTGCAATTTGTAAATACAGAAATCCAGTTAAATTTGCACTACAAAGTATAGAACCAAAGGGTACATTTAAAACATTTAAGGGTACATTTAAAGTGATGCGCCAGCAGCCATTCCATGACTCGATCTGCTCCGGCTGAGTGGCTGAAACCAAGTAAGTGCGGTCTTGGGTAGTACTTTGATGGGAGACCACCTGGGAAAACTAAGTTGCTGGAGGTGGTGTTGGTGGGCCACTGGGTGGCAATCTTCCCTCTGGTTGAAATCATCCCTAAGCCTCCAGCGCAGAGATGAAGTAGACGCCGTCGATCCAATGAATAGTTACATTGAGGTTGTGACTAACAGTGGTTATGAAGAATTCCAAGACATTCTTTGGCCAGAGAAGGGGGGTTACCTGGTGTCCCCGTTAAATTCCGAACTAGGCTTTTTCAACCTGCCCCCTAATCATACCCGATTTAAACCCGTAAAACCTAGGGACTGATAAACATGAGCCTGTCAAATGCAGCTGCTATATTCAAACCTGTGGAACTTCAGTTTTATTTGAAATTTTAGGGGAGATCCTAAGGTTTCAAATAATCCCAAACATGTCCTGCTGAATTACAGGGATATGTGTTTACAATGGTACACAAGATCTTGATATTTTCCATTTGATTTAATGCAGTGGCCACAGAAATATGGCTCCGTGGGTTTGAATATTTCTTTCAATATAAGTGTGATGTAGCTTCAGTGAAGCATTATTACTAGCAGAATACATAGAATGTACAGGTATATACAGTATGTGACATTGTCCTATAATATGAAAAAAAGTTGTTTTTTTTTTCAATGTTGAATCTACATAAGGGAAAACTTACGTGAAAAGGTTACAGTCGTAGGGGTTGGCTCAGCGATTTGTCCCCTCTC
This sequence comes from Gymnothorax reevesii, assembly GCA_029721435.1. Classification (NCBI taxonomy): domain Eukaryota; kingdom Metazoa; phylum Chordata; class Actinopteri; order Anguilliformes; family Muraenidae; genus Gymnothorax; species Gymnothorax reevesii. Next base: position 134,947,463 of record CM056574.1, on the reverse strand, counting down.
ACTGCACCTCAAACTGATGTGTGGAGAGTGTTCTTGTGCAAAATGGCTGCTGTCGTATCACCCAGGTGTGTGTGAAACACTTTGGTGGTGGTGAGATAGGACTACCCATATTACTGTAAAGAACGTTGATTATCTATGAGAAGGCGCAACATTCAGTAAATGCAATGATCATTCCTAACATTTATTTGGTGGTGCTTTTTTATTTTTCTGTGTTGGTAAATACAATCCCAATTCCAAAATAGTTGGGACAAAGTGTAAATTGTGAATATAATCAAAATGCAATGACTTTAAAATCACACCAGCCAGTATTCTATTCACAACAGAACAGAGATAATAGCAAATGAGAAATTTGCGGAAACACGTTTCTTGAGTTTAGCCATTGGAATTTGATCTCACTCTTGTTTAATACAGACTTCCAGGTGCAGGAGAGTTTTGGGTCTCCTTTGACGGACTTTTCGTTAAATTTTGCGCCAAATGTTTTCACTCGGTGAAAGATCAGGACTGCAGGCAGGCCAGTTCAGCACACGAACTTTTCTACTATGAAGCCACGTTGTTGTAATAGGTGCAGTACATGGTATTGTCCTGCTGAAATACACAAGGTCTTCCCTGGAATAGATGTCGTCTGGACAGGAGCATATGTTGCTCTAAAACCTTTATATACCTTTCAGCATTCATAGTGCTTTTTAAAACAAGTTAAGTGTCCTACACCATAAGCACTAATGCATCCCCATACCATCAACGATATCGGCATTTGAACTGAACGCTGATATCAGGTGGGGTGGTCTTTCTCCTCTTTAGCCCGGAGGACACAACACCCATGATTCCCAACAAGAATGTCAAATTTGGACTCATCTGACCACAGGACACTTTGCCATTTTAAATGTTCCTTGGTCCACAAAACATGGCAATGCTTCTGGATCAGGCTCAACAATGTTTTCTTTTTGCATGATAGAGTCTTAGGTGGCATCTGTGGATGGCAAGGCGGACTGTGTTTACAGACAGTGGTTTGTTGAAGTATTCCTGCGCCCATTTAGTCATGTCAATGACAGAATCATGCTAATGACAGAATCATGCTGGTGAGTGATGCAGTGGCGTCTGAGGGCCTGAAGATCATGGGCATCCAGTAAAGGTCTTCGGCCTTGTCCCTTACAGAGATTTTTCAAGTTCCTCTGATTTTCATGATGTTATGCACTGTCGATGACGAGACCTTCAAAGCCTTTGCAATTTGACGTTGAAGATCATTGTCTTTAAAGTAATCCACAATTTATTTACGCAAACCTTTACAGGTTGGAGAGCCTCTGGCCATCTTTACTTCTGAGAGACTCAGCCTCTCCAAGACATCCCTTTTATAGCCACTCATGTTACACACCGGATGCCAGTTAACTTAATTACTTGCTAAATATTCTTTTAGCTGATTCTGTTTTATATTAATTGCCTTTTTCAGCCCTTTATTGCCTGTGTCCCAACTTTTTTGAGACCTGTGGCAGGCAGAAAATTTAAAATAAGCTCATTTTGTGGATAAAAATGTAAAATTTCAACATTTGAAATGTTATCCATGTTCTATTGTAAATAACATCTATTGTAAATAACATCTTGGCTCATGTGATCTCATATGAGTCATTGCATTTTGATTTTATTCACAATTTACACTTTGTCCCAACTATTTCTGAATTGGGGTTGTATGTAGGCTATATCCCATGAAAGAAGATCCATTCACAATACTTGGCTCATTACTTCCCTCTGTAAACCTTATTTAAATATTTAAATATCATTTTTTATAACTGGACCGATTACTAGACTTTGCATGTCCAGAAAAATGACTTACATTGTTCATAAATGCTTTTCTCTTTGGTGTGTATATACACACAAATACTTTTCATACAGCACTTAGAACAAAAACATGCTGAAAAAAACTGCCAATGCAATTCTGATTTCACTGCAAGAGAAGTGTCTTTTGTTTTAAGAAATCATTATAATGCATGGAAGTGCTTTGATCAATGCAAAATTTTATTAACTAATAAAATACACTTCTAAAAATAAACTTCTTACAGTTTACTCGATCAGTAATCCAGAACTTCCAAAAGATAGATGCGTATGGTAGCCAAGAGATTAATTTTTACAACAATGAATTGTTTCAATGATTTTTGACTGGGGAAATTTTGTCAGTGAAGCGGTTTTTGAAGCAATTTTATTACGCACGTACAATTGCACATCAGTGCTGGGAATTGTGATGGTAAATTGACGCGAAAATTCAACAACACATACGGAAAAAGACAAGAAGGAAGGAAGCTGTAGATATATTGTAAATGCGAAAACGACCGTGACTGGGAATACACGGAAGATTGTAGTGTCCTAAATTGTTTGTTGAAACACGTATGGACGTTACTAAGAAAACAATCCTTAAATACTTGTTTTTGGTTACAGTATCACAATATTTGAGCCTGTAGTTGTTTCAGCATCTTATTTCATTGGTTTATGAGCTGATGAAACATGATTACAAGGCCAGAAGAAAACAAATAAACTTTTTCTGCCTAACAGGAACATATTTCCAGTGTTGCTACTCAATTTTCATAATACTGGCAGTAATTCTGACAATTTCAGAGCAATCTACTGAATACCGCCATTCAGGAAAGACCATGACTATGCCTATAGTCAAAGTGGTTTTAACCCTCTTGTTGTGTTAGGAATTGGCACCACTGACCGTTGTTAGCGGGTCAATGTTGACCCGGGGTCTAACTCAGTCCTGACCACTAAAAAGAAAGGAGTATCACTCAATATAGCTAATACTACATCCTAACTAACATTATATGCATTCATAACCATATATTCCCATTGTAATTTGATTTTATGGCCCCTGAGACACATCATGTCCCTTATTTTTAAGCTGAAAATGAGGTTGTTCAATCATAATATACTAAATGTGAAACCCATAAATAATGATGTTTTCTGACTATAAAAGAACAATATTAGAATATAACTTTTGAAAAAAAGTTTAACATATACATATATGAGATACTTTATGTCATATGTATGTCAGATACTGTATGAGTTTTGTGTAGTTCTACCTTGCCGGGTCAAGAATGACCCTAACACCACAGTTGTACCATTTTTTCTGCCAATACCTTCAGAATGTTCAAAATGGTGAAATGTAGTTTTGCTGTGCTTATATATGTGTTGTGGAGGATATCATAAATCCTTGTTCTAATAAAATCAACTACATGGTAGTTATTACATATTATAACCTTGAAACGGGTCACTGGAGACCCTAACACCACATAAGGGTTAAGAACAGTAAGCACTTAATTTTGGGTGGAAATTTGCTTGAAAAATGAGAAAATATTATGGGATAAATCAACGCAATTGAGAGATTCTTAGTGTCTAGTGAATGTTGCCTGTTGATAATATTATAATCAAGGTCATTGTTACATATATGATTGTCTATGCAATTGATTTTTTCATGTAGGTTGTTAATTATGTCAAATAAATTATGAATATAATTTTTATGGGATTATTGCGTTCTGTTGTTTCAAACCCTCATGTTGCAGCTCTCACTATCTAGGGGCCCTAGTTGAAACTTCTTAAGTGCTAGACTGAGAATTACATGAGCAGGTGCAAGTGAGATCCTTGATGCAAAGTGTTATTCTTTTTCTTTGGTGTGTAAAAGTAAGTTGAAAAAAGCAAACTCCACAATAGAAGACTAAGGCAATTGCTCTCATTCGGAATGAATTTACTAGGCGCAGCAAGTATCTCACTTAAATCTTCCCCACGATTTACTCTCATATGTTATACTGTCTCTCATACAGTATGAAAAATGACAGAAATCAGAGAAGTAAGGCTGAATACTGTAAAATGTGTGCTAAAGTAAAAAAAATAAATAAAAAAATAAGAAACTGAAGCTTGCTGACAGGCTGTTTTGTCGAACATGTCTTGGCTGTATCTCACCAAATCATTCAATTTTTGCCCTTGTGGTCAAATGATCGCAAAAACTTAGCAAGTCTGCTGAAAGCATATGAAATGGTATCAACCCCTCACACTCCTGCCATCATTTTGGGCTCTGTGTTTTTTGATGAAGGCCGAAATTTAGGATGGCAGAAACTCCAGTCTGTTTTTGGCTGTTCAGAGCGTATGGTAAGGCTAGGTCTTACAAGTCAAAACTAGAAATTACACAAAACGGCACATTAAAATGGATCCACTGAAGGTAGAAAACTTCTTAGATTGGCTGATCACCTTCGGGATGCTTCAAGATGTAACATGTGGGACAGCTTTGTTAAAACGAGAGAGAGGCCTGAAGATAACAATACCAAAATTTGTGAAAGTTGCTGTCAAAGAATACATTGTGAAGACCTATTTTATCCAGTGTGATGCTGAAGGATTTGATAAGCCCTTATCCGGGCCGACCCTATTGGATGTGCTTGACAAATGTAAAGCAAGTCAAAGAGAAGCCCTTTCTGGCCTCTGTCATAATTGACAATTTTTTTTAAACTGCACCTGTTGCTACTCTAGCACAGGGGGTTACTATAATATAAATGAATATCATTTACTAGTTTAATTGTGTTTTGAGCCTAAAACAGGTTCCAGTTTCTTGTCATAGTGAATAGTTATCTACATTTTTTGCTGAAGAAGGTGTGCTACTGATATGGAATCAGTTGACACCAGATGCGGGAAAAGGTAATGAGGATTTTATTATAAACCAAAACAAAACAGGCACGAGGGCCAACAAAAAACTTGGCCCAAAGGGTTGCAAAAAACAAACTAAGGTAAGCTACACAGAGCTATAAACAATGAATGCAAAAGGCAAAAAACAAAAAGGCACTGGAAACTCCAGGCAAGATGCTCAAGAAAAATAAATAACCAGACTATATATATATTCACAACACAAGAGGCTAGGACAAGACTTGAAACTAGAAATGCTAGGGAACTTGACAACAAGAACTTGGCTAAACTTGAACATGCAACGAGACGCGAGACACTGTCTGCCAGCCAACTTCCACCGCAACCAGATAAAGGCTTGGTAATCATGACACATGAAGGGCAACACCTGGAGAAAGAGAAACAAGAGGCATGGCAAGATCAAGACATGGACAGAGATTGGATGACATGACCTGCTCATTAAGAGAATGAGCGTGCTCAGCTTAAGTACCAATTAAGTATGCAGTTTGGAAGCAAGCATGAATGTTAAGAACAGAAAAGCACAGCAAGATCTTGAAATAGCAAAGCAGGAATCATGACAATAAACTCCCTGTCTAAATTAGTAATATTAGTAATGTGCCTATCTAAGAATTACACCAACCCAGTGAGTGTTAGTAAATGTTAGTAACTTAAAAACAGTTAATTGTCAATTAAGCTTAGAGAGGCCCGAATCCAGCACAGCATGGAAGGAAGGGGAAATACCAAAGCCAACCAGAGCTCAGAAATGTGCAACAACGAAGGCACGGGGCGGAACGCAGACAAGCGGTGGAGTGGCATGGCAGACCTGGCATGAACAAAAACATGGAAAAGTAAAAACATGGACATGGAATGTAAAACATGAAATGCAAAACCCTGATACAAGAAACTGTTAAAACTATGACTATGAACATGACTATGGAACATGAAACTATGAACTATGAAATCTTGAAACATGAAACTGTTAAAACCATGAATAATACTGTTCTGGCCAAAGGCCAGAACCCCGGAACACAACATGCTACCATACATAATACATTCGTATTCATTATACATTACAAATGTACAGGTGACATAGAGAAACATTGTGTAGAAAAGGGTTAATTACAGCTTAGATACAGGAGGTCCCATGATTTTCTTGTTTGTCAAGTTGAGTCAACATGTGGATGCATCTTTCCACACAGTTGGATGTTCTTTATCCTGATGCAGATTTGGTGGGCGTGGCCTCAAAGTTAAGGGACCATGCCCATCTGCCAAAGTATTTGGCCCCTTAGCTCTGGTCTGTACTGCGGTCCCTTCATTTTTGTTTACAAAATGTTGAGTGGATATAGCAAAGACTTACTAGCACTAAAAAGTTGCATGGGACCTTGATGCAGATTTGTGTTTTAGCTTGATATGTGTTGCCTAAATGGACTGTGCACAGCAAATGAAGGGGGCGCTGCCGCATATCTGCATCCAGGTCCCACAAAAATAATTAGTCCAAGTTGTAGAGCACCCTTACGCTCTATCACGCAGTACCAACTGAAAAATGGTACCTTGTTGCAGATTTGAGATAAATGGATTCAAAGTTGCTCGCTGTCACAAGTGCCTAACTCAGCAGGTGAGGGGTTAATCTGAACAAACTCAGCTGAATATTCCTATTTGACCATTACCATTCACACTCTGAAACAATCAATTGATTCTGAGATGGTGTTTTTCCACTTGTGTGCCCACCTTAGAAAAAATCACTCTTCAAGGTCCCCTATTATGCCACCAGGTGCACAGCTAATTAGCCATTATGAGCCAGTTCAAAGTCTCCCCTAACTGACATCACAAGGGGGAGTGGCCACCCAGAATAATGAAATCTGATTGACTGCTTGGCTGAAGGTGATCAGTTCTTCTTGCCTCTGGTTGGTTACTTCCCCATGTGATCTCAAGAGGGAAGAGATTTTAAAATGGCTTGTAATAACTAATTTGCTGCGCGCCTGGTGACATAATTGGGGCCCTTAAGGAGTTACAGCTCTTTTGATGTATATCAATCAATATAGGCCACATCCTTACATTTTGTGTTAATTGTTTGCACCATCTAAGAGGAGATAAAAATTAAAGGTTTTCAATTTGGCAGAAAGTTTGCAAATTCAAAAATGGATGTGGCTTACATGGATTGATTCGTCTTGACCCACGAAGTGTAAATTGTGAAAAAATCAAAATGCAATGACTAGAACCAATATGTTATTTACGATAGAACATAGATAGCACTTCAAATAAACAGACATTTTACATTTTTATCCACAAAATGGGCTTGTTTTTAATTTTCTGGCCGCAACAGGTCTTAAAAAAGTCGGAAGACAGGCAAAAAAAGGGCTGAAAAAGGCAATTAATATATAAGAGAATCAGCTGAAAGAACATTTAGAAATTAATTAAGTTAACTGGCATCAGGTGTGTAACATGACTGGCTATAAAAGGGATGTCTTAGAGAGGCTGAGTCTCTCAGAAGTAAAGATGGCCAGAGGCTCGCTAACCTGTGAAGGCTTGCGTAAAAAATTGTGGAGTACTTTGAAAACAATATTCTTCAACGTCAAATTGCAATGGCTTTGAAGGTCTCATCATTGACAGTGCATAACATCATCAAAAGATTCAGAGAAACTGGAAAAATATCTGTGCGAAGGGACAAGGCCAAATAACTTTACTGGATGCCTGTGATCTTCGGGCCCTCAGACCCCACTGAATTACTCACCAGCATGATTCTGTCATTGACATTACTAAATGGGCCCAGGAATACTTCAAGAAACCACTGTCTGTAAACACAGTCTGCCGTGCCATCCACAGATGCCACCTAAAACTTTATCATGCAAAAAGGAAGCCATAGTTAAGCATGATTCAGAAGCGCTGCCACGTTCTGTGGGCCAAGGCTCATTTACAATGGACTGTAGCAAAGTGGCAAAGTGTCCTGTGGTCAGACGAGTCCAAATTTGACATTCTTGTTGGAAATCATGGGTGTTGTGTCCTTCAGGCTAAAGAGAAGAAAGACCACCCCTCCTGTTATCAGCGTTCAGTTCAAAAGCCAGTATCTGTGATGGTATGGGGATGCATGAGTGCATATGGTGTGGGACACTTACATGTTTTAAAAAGCACCATGAATGCTGAAAGGAATATATAGGCTTGAGAGCAACATACGCTCCCCTCCAGGCGACATCTAGCGGCACGGCACGGTGGTTAGCACTGCTGCCTCACAGCAAGAAGGTCGTCGGTTTGAATCCAGCCTTGGGCCTTTCTGTGTGGAGTTTGCATGTTTTACCCGTGTTCGCGTGGGTTTCCTCCGGGTACTCCGGTTTCCCCCACCCACAAAAACATGCCTCATAGGAACACTCCAACCAGTACCCCTGACCAAGGAACTGGCTTTAGAACTGAAGTTGGTCCCCGGGCGCTGCTCTGTGGCTGCCCACTGCTCCTGACTATAGGATGGGTCAAATGCAGAGGACAAAGTACCCCACGGGGTTCAATACAGTATATCTTATCTTATCTATCTTATCTATTCCAGGGAAGGCCTTGTTTACTTCAGCAGGACAATGCAAAACCACATACTGCAGCTTTTAAAACTGCATGGCTTCGTAGTAGAAAAGTCTATGTGCTGAACTGGCCTGCCTGCAGTCCTGATCTTTCACCGATTGAGAACATTTGGCGCATAATTAAACAAGAGTGGGGTCCAGTTGCTAAACTCAAGAAACTTGTCTCCTCAATGTCCAGATGCCACCACTCTGTGTTATAAGAAGAGGGGATGCTACACCATGGTAAACAGGCCCCTGTCCCAACTTTTTTGAGACCTGTAGCAGCCATCAAATTTGAAAAGAGTTCATTTTGTGGACAAAATTGTAAAAATTTTCAACAGTTTCAACATTTGCTATGTTATCTCTGTTCTATTGTGAAAGAAATACTGGCTGATACTGATACTGAATACTGATTTGAAAGTCATTGCGTTTTGATTTTATTAACAATTTACACTTTGTCCCAACTATTTCGGAATTGGGGTTGTACATCGTTAACAAGAATATAAAGTTTCATGATGACAGGTGATGGGTAAAATGTGTATAACGGCTACTGAAATTTGATTGGCTGATGTTGGCCATGTTGTTTTATTGTGTGCCTGCGGCAAGCAACACATTGTTCTTCTTAAGTCGGTTTATTTATTTATTCTTTTTCCATTCCTCACACTTTTTTGTCCCATATCAAGTGCCCGAGTCTTTGCGAAAGAGACACGCTTTAAATGCTGAAACATCCGGCCTGATGGTGTCTCTGGGCCTTGTACAAATGGTTGCATAGCCTCTATTCATTCTTTCGCAATCCCTGTTTTCCATCCCTTTTTATCTCCATTAAAATGCATGGCGGAGTTCCACCATTATGATATCATGGAACGTTAGAGGGCAGCCTCAACACCACAATGAGTATATAGACAAATGTAAGAGCGCGAACTGCTCTGAAATTTGTCCTTTAAACAATGTCAGATAATAACTGTGTGTATGCGTGTGTGTATGTGAGAGAAAGAGAGAGAGAGAGAGAGAGAGAGAGAGAGAGAGACTGCATCTTTACCATCAACATTTTAGCAAATACACTCTCGAGGTTCATCCTGACAAAATGCAGTTCTAGTTTATCGCTTTGTTCTTATAGATTTTCATAGCAACCCTGAATAAAATGAAGCATGCAAAATTTCAAGTTGATTGGACAAATGGTCTGGGAGTAATGACCATTTGTTTGCTTCAGCTCCACCTGTGGACGGAATTACGCCAATCAAACCATTTTTAATCTGTAGATCCATATGTACTTACCCACCAAAGTTGACATTGATCCCTTTAGTGGTTTGGCAGAAGAAGGTAACGCAGAGGCCAACGTCGCCACGTGATTACATAAGTTTCTTTTGGTTCGTTGGGCCCGTGACTAAAAGTGGTTTCATTTTCAAATGATGCTAAATTGGGGAGTTGGCTAAATAGTTTACAGTTCACTAAGGTGATTCAGAATCATTTGGATTGAATCCAGAAGTGAGCAGAAACTTGGCAGATGAAATTCAATATAACTAAATGTAAAGTTCTGCATATGGGAATAACAAAGTCAGACAGGACTACTTTGTGGAAGTTCAAACTTGGAATGTACTCAAAAAGACATGGGTGCAATTGTTGCCTGAGGCCTTTCAGGTTCAGGTCATTGCACTTCAGCAGTGAAAAAGCCATCAGGATGCTGGGATGATCACAGATCAGCTAGAACGTTAAAAACACTGACAGGAAAAGTGAATCGCATAGATCATCTTGTTACAATGGCTTCTGTCAAGGGGATATATTATACAGCAAGTGAACAGTCAGCTCTTAATGTCGATGTTCTGAAAGCAGGAAACTTGGGCAAGCGTTAGTATTTACACTACAGGCCAGAAGTTTGGAAGCAATTGAAGCACCTATTACTAAAACCCCATAAGTCACACTTGACTTGACTTGTGGGGTTTTAGTAATCAGTGCTTTAATTTCAAGTTTCTGTTCACAATGCCTCTTTTAGAAACCAGTATGAAATCCATGGATGTTGGGATGTATTTACAGCATGATTTGACTTTTCTTTCATTGATATGCCCTATTTTCTTCTATTTAACTTTAGGTGCTGTATACATTGATATTACCAGACTATTGCTGAATAAATGTTATCAAAAGAAAGGAGGGGCTTAGTTTTTGTGTTGAGAAGATTTACAAGAGTCACAACTTCAGTGAAAAAGTAAAACACAAATCACAGTTTGCATAATTCACTTTATGTCATAGTTCACAGCCCACCGGACACCAACGTTAATCTGGATGGCATTAGGACCATGGGCCTATTAATATGGGCCCGATAATTTGACACTTTATATAATAATCATGTTTATTTTGTCACAAAGTATGCCAATTACACAATGATCTTTCTTGTACAAATTTGATCTTGCTTCCAAGCTTTTGGCCTGTAGTTTAAGTGGCTTTGATAAGGGCGAAATTGTGATATTACGATGGCTAGATGACTAGGTTAGAGCAATTCCAAATCCGCAGGTCTTGTGGGATGTTGTTGGTAAAGTCATCCAGTGAAGGAAAACTGGTAACCCAGCGAAAGGGTCATAGCAACCAAAGCTCAATGATGCATGTGGAGAGCAAAGGTTGGCCGGTTTGCCCTAATCCCATCGAAAAGCTACTTTGGTATAAATTGCTGTAAAAGTTAATGCTGGTTTAGATTGAAAGGTGTCAGAATGTACAATGTATCACAGCTTGCAGTATGTATATGCCCATGCGGATCCCAGAGGTGTATAATCCAGGGTTCAGAAAGTAAAAATCCTACCATGTTTTAATTCCACCCATAAACTCCTGCAAGCAGATTTCACTTGTTAGTTTTACCTCCCAGCTGAAGAATAGTGCCAACTGTGGCTGGAACAATATTCTGGGATAGACTTTTACTTTCTGAACCTGGATTATACACCTCTGGCGGATCCCTATCCACCTTCAAAAGCACTTACAATGGGCAAATTCCCTGATGATAGTGGCCTGTTTCAGCAGAATAATGCACCTTGCCACCCTGCAAAAATTGTTCGTGAATGATTTGAGGAACATGACATAGAGTGTGAGAAGCTGACTTGGCCTCCTAATTCCTAAAATCTCAGTCCAATCGAGCATCTATGGGATGTGCTGGAAAAGCAAGTCCGATTTATGGAGGCTCCACTTTGCAAAGTACGAGATCTGCTGCTAACATCCTGGTGCTAGATACCATGGGACACTCTCAGAGGGCGTTGGAGTCTTTACCTCGATGTTTCAGAGGCATTAGAGTGGCAAAAGGAGAACGTGCACATTATTAGGCAGATGGTCTTAATATTGTGGCTGATTGGTGTATAGCCCAAAGTACTGAGTTTAGATTCTCATCAACCTTGAGGACCTGTAGGCATGATCTGATTTAAACATGGACAAACAAATGCAACTACCGAGGATTATTTAAGTACTATCTTCATGACAAATGGCATAAGTTTGTCTAGGTTTCATTCAGCACAGATTTTCATTAATCTTTTTTTTTGCACAGAGATGGTCCTACAGTAGAATAGCTTGCCAGCTCATGTCATAGAGGCAGAAACTCTACAAATTTTCTTGACCAGGCTTGATACATCACCAGATACTATTAAGTTACTAAGAATCTAAGAATCCAAATGTGAGGCAGACTTTAGTGGTACGGAAATGGTGGCCTAAATGGCCTGTTCTCGCTACTGTCGCTATTTTGTGATCTTAAACTACGGGGATGATAAGAACAGACAGCAATCACTCCCCCTTTTTTCAGAGGATGCATATTTCTTGTTACATTCAACATCCATTTACAGTTCATATTGTTTCTTTGTTAATAAAGTAATGTCTCCCCTTCTGGAATTTATTTGGCAGCCTTCCTACATTAGTATGAGAATCACCATTGTATTCCTTGAAAAGAATTTAATTGAACCAATCCTTAAATAAAATTCAGAGTGCCTCCTGAACCTGAAGGATTCAACAATGTCCATAAAATCTTCGCCACATTTGAAGAAAGGTATGCAATAATACCAAAAGTAATCCAATTATTTAAGTGATGCTTTCATCAATCATGACTTGCAATTTATTACACTACATAGGGTCCAATTCTCCCCTGTTGTGATAATAGTCAGAAAAGTCTCATATGCTGACAGTAATCCAATCATTTAAGTGATGCTTTCATCAATAGTGACTTGCAATTGATAACACTACATAGGGTCCGATTCTCCCTTGTTGTGATACTTCTCACAAAAGTCTCATATGCTTAAGATCCCGGGATGATACCACTGAGTTTATTTGGGAGCACATATTTTAGGAAGCAATTGTTACCTTTGTGAAGGTTCTAGTGGGAGGTCCTAGCTTGGCATGATTGGTGCATAGGTAGGATATCCTCCAACACTTCTGAGGAACCACAAGAATACAACTGAGGGAGTATTTTTGCATTAGACTCATTGTGTGAAGAAGATTTGGATCAAACTGTAGGCAGTATGTTTGGAAGAAAGGTCACTTTCTGAGGACACAGGAATAAGGAGATCATTTCAGTCACAGCAATAGTTTGCAAGCAAGAGGGGGAAGGTGCTTCCATGAGGGATGGTAATTCTGCTGGCCTGCAAGTCCCCCAAGTCAGCAATGTTGCCATAGCAGCAGATTTACTGGCAGATGTCAGCACTAAAAATGAGAACTGCTCTGCTGTTAGTACATTGTTCTAGTTTGTATTGATATTGTTCTTCGGCAGTGATGGATTTCCACTACTTCTAGTAACCACCTGCATACTCAAAACATACACTACATGATCTTCAGCCGGGGAGGGCTGTTGAGTCAGAAAGAGAGATGTGAGAGGATTGATGTCCAGATCCCTGCTAAAAGAGGAATAGCGGACACACTGTCACATTAAATTTCCAATCCACAGATAGTGTAGAATGATGACAGGTATGTGACTTATTCAGAAAGTGAGTGAAAATCAAGGATAAAGTATATTCTGATAGCGCCCAACTACACATAGAACTAAAAAAAATTGATTCATAATGGCAGAAAATATTATTAAGAGGAGGCATAACTGTGATTCATTTATTGCATAACCCCCTCTTTTATGACATCTCATGGCACACTAACAACCTGTGGTCCATGGACAACTAGCATATGGTTGGGAAGTACTGTATTATCAATAAAATATAAAAATTTCAGCCAAATTAGTCCCAACAAAAAAGAAGCTTGCATCTTAATCAGCAAAAATCTGGCTGGCTCATATCAATTAATGACTTATTGAATCAATTCTTCATGTGATGTATTAACATTGCACATTGCAACAGAGGCAATAGCAGTATCTTTTTACATAGCTGGCATCCAATTTTTCTTATGCTTTTACGCAATAATGTCAGACATTTGTTTTCTTCTTAAGTTGGGCAAGAATTTACACAGTATTCTGAGTCATACAAAAAGGCCCAGGGAAAGGAAAAGAGGCAATATCTCCTTGGAAATTATTCAATATCAATCCATCCATCCATTCTCTATAGGCCTACCCGCTGATTCCTCACTAGAGTCGTGGGAGGAGCTGTAGCCTATCCCAGTTGACTGCAGACAAAGGCAGGGACCAACCCTGGACAGCTCACCATCCATTGCAGGGCGCACACACCATGCACACACCATTCGCCCTACGTAAAATCATATCGGTGCTGAATCGCTAGAATTTCTCCTGAATTTGTGCTATGCATAAAAACTATAACTTAAATGAAAGACTAAAGGCCACAAAATCCAACGATATGTGCTCTGTCATTTTAAACCGACACCACACTCAGGCATACACTTTACAGTCTTCAGAGATGAGCAAAGAAATTTCTTACCTTTGATATTTTGTCATAAAAACTGTTTGAGGGTTAATCCACGCTTGCTATTGTTAGCTCAATGTGTCCGGGTTATAACGAAACTAGATCTGCGAGTCTCAAAGCATGTTTTTCTTCTCGAGCATTGCTTCAAAGATCTCAGTTCCTCAGCATTCAGCTTGCTTGCTTGCCATGTATTTTCCTCTCTGTGATCGACTTGTGACGCAGTCAGCAAGACTTTGCCGGCAGCCATTTGATTCTGTGGCTTCTGATGTTTCCAACAAGCCCTAAAGCACCTTTATTGCACAAAGCTAGCCTGAGCTACAGCCTTGCGTTCCCAGTGCGTCAAACCGAGTCCATGGGCCATTCGAATGTACTTGAATAGCGCAACAATATAAATGCTCAACAGGTTTGTTTGTGGTATTTTTGGTATAATTATCCGCTAAATATTCAACCATCATTTTCAATAGCCCAAAACTACACATATACACAAAGTATATGAGGGAAGGATGAATACAAGCTTCCCCGACTTCTCTGTTCCCCCCTCTTTTATGCCCAAACTCCAGACTGCGTCCTATGGTGGGGTCATAGGTCATTTGGGTTATTCGAACTAGGAAGGCTCCACCTCTCCGTAGGGGCTTTGGGAGGAGACATGACCACAAGGAAAACTGAAGTATATTTCTTTCTAAACTTATTGAATAAGGGTATGGCACATTTTTAATTCCTTCAAAATATTCCCTATGCGATTCTAGATATTTAGAGGATTAAAATGATACCAGACACGACCTGCTTGCATCAGAGTTGGTCATGAAACGTCTGATACAATACAGAATTACAAGAATAATCTGCATTAATGCTATAACTCCGCTCTTATCATACAGCATAACAGAAATACATATTTTTTTTTGTGACATCGTGAGCGAAATAAGTGTTTTAACTCAGAAATATTTACATAGATGGCAATACATTTTAATTTTAAGGGTGCAGTTATGTCCAAGTCCATTGGATGGCACTGTGGACTTGTCCCGCATGGGCAGAACAGGTCAAAAGTTTGTGGTAAGCATTTTTTGGTGGTTCGCAAGACATTTGAGCCAACCAGTACCCCAGAGATCCCCACTTACCCCACTTCTGAGGCAGGTGGCCGCCTCAGCTGTGGCAAACTAAGTTGGTGCCATACAGACCCTAATTGAGTCTGCTCCCATGACCCTGGAGGGTCTCTGCCAGGTGCTGGGGCCCTTATAACAACAAGGACCTGATTGCTAGAATCCTAACTATGCACCAGGTGCATGTAGTCCTCTGTTCTCATTTTTTTTTACCCTTTTTGAATTCATAATCTTATTAATTTGTTTTTTATTAATTAAATCTGCTCCAGTGGAGCCGAACTTCATTCTCTCTGTATTTATTGTGTTTGAATGGGAAATTGTATAGGCTATAGGCTGGCAGAAATAATAATAAAAAATTCTAATTCTAAAAATTTAAAACTGGTTGTATTTGGGTAGAATGTGTGCCTGTAGTGACATATAAGTGAAATTAGATGAGTTTTACAGTTTAATATCTGAAAAATCTGATTTGGCGCACAAGGTACCTGAAATGCCAATTTGGAGAAACCACCTAGACATTCCTCTGTAATTTTGTTCTGATTTACTTGATTTGAATAAACTTTGGCAAAGATAAAGGTGAGATTCTGTGCTGTAAATTTTTAGAGGTTTCAAACTGCAATTAATTAAGTTTACAAGGGATATAAGCAAAACTTTGTTTGGTGTAAAATGAGGTCTTTGATTTGAGCTAGGTATGGTGGGGAGTGGCGTCCCCCAGAGATCGGTGTTGGGACCCCTGCTGTTCCTCATCTACATTAATGACCTTGATAGGAATATTGAGAGTAAATTAGATAAATTTGCAGATTATACAAAATTGGGAGGTTTGGCAAATAGTTTTAAGTTCACTAATGTGATTCAAGATGATTTGGATAGAATCCAGGATTTGGCAGAAATGTGGCAAATGAAATTTAATGTAGCGAAATGTAAAGTTGTACATGTAGGTAATTAAAACATTTGATAGGATTACTTAACGGGAGGTTTAAAACAGGAATGTGCTCCACACGAAAAAGATCTGGGAGTGATTGTTGACCAAGCCCTCACAGGCTCTAGCCATTGTGCTTGAGCAGTTAAAAAAGCCAATTGGATGCTGGGATACATTGCCAAAAGTATTGAGTACAAATCCAAGGAGGTGATGCTTCTTTTGTACAACATGTTCGTTAGACCACATCTGGAGAATTGTGTATGGTTCTGGGGACCATACTTTAATAAAGGTATAAGTCCCGAGAAGCAATGGGTTAATCCAATGGGAGGGGCGTTCTAAATTAGTGCCCCTCCGCCGTTATAAAATCACTGTAACCCAGTGCTTCTGTTGTGATTCCTTTTCTGCATGTCATGTTTAAGTTCTGTGCCTGGCTCTGCCATGTTTAGGATTCTTGTGTTTAGTGACCACTGCCTGTCTGACCATTCTTAGGATTATGTATTGTGTTTTTGGTAGTTTAGATTTCTTGTAATTTTTTCATGTTTAGATCATTCAGTTGTTTTCATTTCATTTCATTTCCATGCTTTGCACTTTGTCTCCCCTGTCTTGTCATGTGTGTATCTTTGCTCACGGTCCCTTGTCTTGCGTGCCACTCATTCGGGTGATTTATTGGTTTCTGGGTTTCAATCTTCTTTCATTATCTCGTGTTCTTCCTTCCTCTCTCCTTTACTGTCTTACTAACACATACTAACAGTTTATTGTTTTTGCTAATTACTAACCACACTAATCTTGTATATTTTTACTAACTTTCTAGCATGCACTCGGGATTGTATAGCTCAGTAGTTCCCCCCCAAAAAATAGGTAATACATACGCACATTTTGTTTTCAGAGACCATTGCAGTTTATTTCACTCATTGTAATTTATATAAACCTCAACCTTTTTGGAAAAAATGTAAGTAAACGGTCATAAACTGTAGATTGTCATAAACTAAAACTAGGCAACTTTTAGAATTGGAAATAGCAAAATAACAAACAGCCACGGTGTAATTATTTTAAGTGTAACTGTTTTCAAGCACCTTAACTGTGTAATTATGTTCAGTGTAACAGGTTTATTTTTTTTATTATACAACAACATTGCTATTTATGCATTTTCCGGACACCAACAGAAACTTACTTGCATACAGCCAATCAGCAACCTTGTGCGGACCGCTGGAGTGTCTCGAGACAGTTACATTTTCCTCTCTTCACTGGCCTCGCACTTTTAAGTTAAAATACGTTAACCGAGATCGCGTCAGCTTATTATAGAGAATATTAATGCTCTGAACGGATGATTTTTGTCTAGCCTAGCTGGGAACATTAAAAATGATTGGCACGTTTGGAAACGGCCACAGTTATTTTCCAATTAAGGACACGAAAATTAAATAATGCAAAATCTCTTTTAAAAAAGTATAAAATCATTAGGCTGTATCACACTCCTCTGCCTGAGTATAGCCGTCTACTTAAAATTATGTTTCTATGATGCAGAAAGACAGCGAAGTACGAAAAAAAATTCATGAACACCACTTGCCGAACCTGCCGATATGTTTGTAACGTTCAGTTGGTGGGCTAGATAAAAATAATCTGTCGGCATACAGAGCATTCATATTATCGGGAATAAGATGACGCAATCTCGGTTATTTCTGCTTTGTATTCATCGGATTTTGTTCAGTGTCACTTACCATTTTATTATCAATATGCCAGATCAGTGCAGGATAAAAAGCGGCGAGTTGGGTATCGCGAGACTACATTACCGGCTTCAAATATTTGAACAACTACATTCATAAATTATTTATGAAAATGGCAGGCTAGATGAATGATTTGGCGAACAGTTATGTTGAGAGTAAGGCAGGCATTTACGATGTAATCGCAGAATTCTGGGCAGCGAATGGACTGTATGCAAATGATTTTCTGTTGGTGTCCGGAACTCCCGCACCCCGCGCCCCCCCTGCAATTGCTCTGCGCCCCCCCTAGGGGGCGCGCCCCCCACTTTGGGAACCACAGGTATAGCTGCTCATACTAATTGACTAATGATCTCTCAGCAGTCGCTCAATTTTAATCTCCGCCTCCTTGCCTATCCCTAATTATCTCTGCAGCAAGTTTCTGTGGTTTTCCACCTATACTTTGTGCTTTCCTTTTCTTTTATCTTGGCACCTTAGTACTCCTTAACCGGAGCTGTTGTTCTGTACTTAGGTTTGTCTTGTGATCCCTGTCTGCGTTTTGGCTACAGCCAAATTCATGTAATTAGTTTATTCCTCATGTGTCTCTCCCTGATCATTGTTACCATTGATTGCACCTGTTCTCCCTGGTCATGTGTTTACCCTGGGTGTGTATATAAGATGTCTGTTTGGTTCACTCTCTTGTCAGATCGTTCTCCCTAGTTTTCTCGTGCCATGCTTCTCGCCTTGATTTCTCAGTGTTTATCTTTCTGACTGGACCGCCCTTGATATCGAGCTTTGCCTATTCCCTGTACTTTTGCCGCATTCTTGTTTTTTGAACTCTTCTGTCTGACTATGATTTTTGTTATTGGTGCCCTGTGTATGACTCTGGATTTCGCCCTTTGGATTCTGATTTTGGATTGCGGACTTTGTACTGTTGCCAGCTCTGTTGGGGGGTTTCCCCCTTCAGAAATAAAGCCTCCTTTTTGTATTCTACTGGTTTTTGCACTTGGTTCATTTCGTAAATTCCAACAGCTTCGAGGGGCTTATTCCTTTTATAAAACGGTTACCCTACATATAGCCCATTAAATAAACACACAAGAGAAAAAATCGACAATTTATCGGTAATAATGCAACAATAAAATTGAGAACTACTTTCACCAAGCAATTAAGAGTGGACAGAATGGTTAACGTTAGCCAGCAACACCGATGCTAAGATTGCTTATTCATCTAGCGCCATTATCATGTCACATCAGGCTATTTGGGCTCGCTAATGCAGATATACTATGAAAGCAGGCTAGTTTGAATGTCTCCTTCGGTCTCCCGAAGACCCGTTAAAATTTTTGCGTTCGTGTCGGGTTTTCGAGTTTCCTTGTTCTCAACTTGCGCCGATCGGCCAAATCATTACAACCAGCAGCGAGAGTATGAAACGATTGACTTTTGTCCTCCTCACTTGCCGGCGTCCAGGAAAATATGTTGAATAGTGCATTAGTTTGCTAGCCAGCTAGTCAACTAGCTTGACCTCGTTCATTAATTTTACGTACGTTTCGGTTTTCGAGTTTCCTTGTTCTCAACTTGCGCCGATCGGCCAAATCATTACAACCAGCAGTGAGAGTAGGAAACGATTGACTTTTGTCCTGCACACTTGCCAGTACCCAGGAAAATATGTTAAATTGTGCATTAGTTTGCTAGCCAGCTTGTCAACGACCTAACTTTAGCGTTCACTACAATGGATGTGGTTTCCTATACACACAGCCCATAAAATAAATTGTTGACTTTTTCTTGTGTGTTTAACGCTAATAGGCTACTGAAATAATGAGCAAGTTAGCAACATAGCTTACCACACAAAAGTGATATCGAACGTTGTAATGCAATTGCCAGCTAGGTAGATAGCCAACTGGATATCTGGTCAAAAGGCTAAACTTCGCGGAGACTGAAATAGCGAGCTTAAAGTCTTGAAACAAAGGTAACCTAACGAGTCAGCTGAGCACAGAGCAGGTCGTTGCGCGCAGGGATATTTGGTGCTGCGACCTGCCATAGTGGGTTACAGTAACTTTATACCGGCATGGAACGCGTCTCAGCCAATCACATTTAAGGATGGGAAGTACCCGTTTTAGAAAGAAGAAATAGAGGCTCTAGAAAGAGTTCAGAGAACAGCCACTAAGCTAATTCCGGGTATAAAAGATGAAAGCTATGAGAGGAGGCTGAAGATCCTTAATCTCTTTAGTCTTAGGAAAAGAAGACTAAGGGGTGATCTGATTGAGGTCTTAAAATATGTTAAAGGGATTAACAAAGTGAATTATGTAGGATTCCTCCGACCAAGTGTTGTTCGAAGAACTCGAGGTCACAAATGGAAGTTGACCAAAGGTAAATTTAGCACTGATATTCAGAAATATTTCTTCACCCAAAGAGTTTTTTCAATGTGGAATTGCTTGCCTGACCATATTGTTGAGGCAGTGACCTTGGGAGTCTTCAAGAGCAGGCTTGACATAAAGCTAGATACCATTGAGTCATTGAATAATCTGAAGTGATGTATTCACAATAGTATAAAGAAACTGGCGAGCCTAGTTGGGCTGAACGGCCTGTTCTCGCCATTCATGTTATGTTATGTTATGTTATGTTATGTTATGTTATGTTATGTTATGTTATGTTATGTTATGTTATGTTATTTATACTGTGTTCCATCTTCATTTACTTTGACTCAGTGGCATATAGACTGATTACACAGTCTATTATCCGATTATTGACTGATTCTGCCATTACACCATGGCAGAAATCCCTAATGGTTTTACCTTTATTGTGATACCAAGATCATTCAAATGGACCAAATAGTGGCAGAGATACTCATTTTATTTTGGGCTTGCCATTTTCGAAAAAGAAGCTCGGGGCTTAAGGGGTTAATTAAATGGACCATACACAAAATGAGAATATTGGCTGTCTCCCAGAAATGATCCTTGTGTTTTCGCAGGTGATTATACTGTCCTGTTTCAGTGCCCTTAGCTAACAGACAGTCTATTTATAGAATATGATATCTTATTTGTCAGAAGGAGAGATAACAATGACTCTTTGTTGGCACAATGCTGTCAGAGCTAAGCACAAACAGGAAAAAATTGAATCTTCCAAAACAGATTTCCATGAGTCAAACAATATATATACAATTAAGTAATACTGCATGTGGAGCATTGTATCATATCTGGTAGAGCCAAGAGTGGTTCAGGAATTTATCTGTAGTCAATCCATAAGAATAATCATTATAATTACTGTCATTCATACTGTTAAGAAAACATAATGAATTGCTGCCTGAAATGAAGCAGTACTGTGACTAAGAGATTTTGGAGTGCACTGCTATGTTTTATTTCCCATACCATAGATCTGCTCCCATTGCTTCACATATTTTACCTGTAGCTTTGGGCCGAATGTAAATTCAGAATTTTGCCTTTAATTATTTAATATTTTTCCAACAGCCTCTCCCCCCCCCGTAATAATTTGGAGGGCTTTGCATCCTGTTCTCATCCCAGGTACCCAGGTAATGAGGCTAATATCAGATTAATCTTCACTTTTTTTTCAGATTGGAACTAACAATTAAGATCGAACTAACAATCTTCTGGCCCATTATTGCATGAATAGATTGTACCTTTAGCATGAAAAATATGGGTCTGACTCAGAATATTAGAAAATTGGAGTTAGACCACTATTGTTCTGAGAGGCTCAATTAATGTGTAAAATACATTTTTTTTTATTGACTATATTTCATGCTCTGTGATGAAGAGGCGGTATTTGAAATGTACTTGCCCTTTACTTGCATTGCACCAACCAGAATATACAATTTTGATACTTCAAAGAGCTTTTCCAATATTAGATGTTTGCTTTCGGATTTTTTTCCCCAAGATGGCCTGTTAAATTATTACTGATAAGAGTTTTATTAGTTTGGTCCTATTTTTATTTTGCCGTGCTGCTCAGGGTTGTGCTGACAAACAAGAGCTACATAATGTCACCCCAGAGCTGCTTCGTTCGTTTCTCCGGACCAGATCCACTGTGCTAGTTCATCGGACCAATGGGAGAATGTCTAGCAGCGCGGTGAGGTCATGATTGAGGACAAAGGACTTCCTGTCTGAAAGACAAGATGTACTCATGTTTAAAACAGTTTAAAATGATCATTACACAAAAACCAAACACGGAAATGACTAAAAGGAACAGACCTTTTTATTATTGCCTGTATAAATATTATGGTATGCTTGAAACTTTATTTTTATGTGAGTCTATAGCTTTTCCAATGCAAGTGAATGGGGAGGTAAATTCCAAACACCTCTCCTACATCAAGGAGGCATGGAATCTCGGACTGTGTATTGCACACACTGGTAATTGCAATTTAAGCTCTATAATCAAAGCTGCGAAAATATTGCTCTAACAGATGAATTAGCTCTAAACCGGACGGGCCTACACACGTGCACTCTCTTCCTCTTCAGCAGATGGAACGCTTACAGTTTGAGGTTATGTACCCATGGCAACCACAGCATCACTGGGCAGCCAATGAAAGGAAGATTGGAGAGCCTTGGAGCTTGAAAAGCCGACAAGCTTCAAATGGAATTAATCCAAACTACTGCTCATCTTCTTTACTGAACTGCCTCGCATTGAGTCTGAAAGCCAGTTCTAAACCAGCAAAATGGTAGAAAATGAAATGCTGCCGAATGATTTGATTCACATTTTTCCTTTTAAAAGGACATGATTAGTATTTTTGAATTTCAATAAAAATTATTATTAAGAAATGGAGACAAATTCAATTTCGCAAAAATGCACATGAACCTCCCTCTCCAGGCTCTCTGGGACATCAAATACAAGAAGCTTCAAGAGACACAGGGGTGAGCGCTACCTTACTGTACAACAGAGCATACACAGTGATACAGTAGCTCTCATTCATAGCTTTGGTACAGATGTTACGCATTTCTTCACATGGAGTCTTTGCACATAGTTCTCCAGTAAGCATCAACTTTGCAAAAACCAATTATATGACCAATTGGCAGATAAATCCATTCATAAGTCTTTGATCATACATGTTTTTTATGTTCTACTGCATATCCAAGACAGTTGACAGATGGCACAATTGTGGATGATCTTATTCGAGTGGCATCAGAAAGTGGAAAAGTCTTGCAATAGACTATTTGAGGACTAGCCCTTTATAAAAAATCTGGGGGTGAACTTTCAATGGGAGAAGTTTAATTAAGAGAAAAGCTTGCCCTCAGAGGAGTTGTAATCAGGCAGGTCCATCACTGAAGAACTAAAAACAGGTCTAGCCCCAAGGAGCCAAGACCCACATTCTACTAATAGAAGGCTAATGCACACAGCATGAAATATTAATCTGCTTCTGCACTGCTCTCCCCCTGCATGACAGAGTGGCATACCCTTAGCCAGTCTGTAATTACGGTTATTAATCTAACACTCGTCAGAAACCATGACCACTGATACAACTGCTCCACCTCCAAAACCCACTACAGGATCCACATACAAATGCTTGTTCGAACACAAACACTGAGGTTTGTAAAAACACCATCGGATGAGTGGCATCACAGCAGGCTACAAAAAACCACTCCAGTTCCTTAATCAGTTTAAGCTTGGCCCACACCTACTGAGTTTTGAAATTTAAACTGGAGTTCAGATGTGAGAGACCCAACATTTCACAACATAATTTTTTTTTACTTCATAGTATTTTGGTCCTCCGGCAAGTTGATGTTCAATCAACAGTTTGGACCCCACACCACTTAATATTGGATTGTGCATGTTAAACAAGTTTAATATTTCTGACTTGAAATTGATGCAGCCCTGACAGGCTTTCGAACAGATCTGGTGATATCAAATACACTCTTAACTCGGGAATATTCAGCTTGATAATTTTTGAAGCCTCCAAAAAAATCGGGCTTTGCCGTTGGAGGGGGGGACTTGGCTGAATTATCCTTTGATGTGAGCCTGGCTTTACTGATGAAGCAGATGAGGAAGGAGTTGCAGGGAGTGTCCATTTCACACCCTAATTAGTTCACCAGGGTGACATTTTTTACATCTGTAGAACTGCAGGTGTGTGCGTAAACTAAAATCAAGATTATAAGCACTATAGGAACATTCTGCAGGGAAGCTGTGCAGAGTTCAGGGATGAAGTGAAGCAAAGTAACATATCAGCTCTGATAGGATGCGAAATGAAGACTGTGTTCAATTCATATTGTAATGTAATGAATGCTGTGTTTTTTTTTTTTTTAAGCCAACTCAGCAGTCTAATAGCATAGTCTATAGCCAGCTGGAGATTACTGCAAGACAATATTTTCATCAATAGTATGGATCTTCCTCCAGGAAGTTCACAGAAAGGTGACGCTGCTTCGGTATCCAGCACCACTGTTTACAGGCACAATGTCTACACCCTAGACTTCACCAGGCTCAGGCTTGGCAGTTTCACAACCATTACACCATCTAAAGCTGCGGTTGTTCTGTCTGTGATATTTTCCCCCTATTCAGAGACAACCTCACCAATTATGATTGTGTTTGATTTTGAAGGTCAAACAAGGCAAAGTTTACTGACTCTGCCACCACAGAACACGTTTCTCACCATCCACCAGCAGCCTACTATATTGCCCATGAGTTCAAAACTTATGACCACTTTCAAACCTTTATTTCCAAATACTGGAAAGGACTACAGCAAATAAACACTTTATTCAGCAATGAACTTTGATGACTTTCAGCATGGGTTCAGTTCTTCTAACAGCATTTAAACAGCTCAGACTCATATGGCCATTGGCACTGAATGGCCTTTGATTCAGAGTTATTCTATGTGCGACTATCACTCAGCCTGAATGCATTTAATAATGGGTCACACTATTATTTTTGAATATTTAAAAATGATTTGCTAGCGATAGCATGGTTCCACTTTTATTTTATCAGAAAGAGCAGAGAGTACATGATATTTTATAACTTGTGCTCCCTCAAAATTGAAATCGATAATGTAAATTTCTTAGGCTTGCATATAAGTCTGCAGTTAATATAACCATATATGTCCCATTCTGTCTTCCTTCCACTGGCTGCCAACAGAGTTCAAAATACAGATTTTAGAATATACAATTTCTCTAATGGCCCCTTACACATCAGCTTCCTTGACGCTCAAGACACAAGCTATTTATCACCCTCCATATTCAGTAAGAAAAATTTTGGAGAACATCAAGTCACTTTTGTGCACCCAAACTCCAAGTTTGCCAGCATGACTAATTCAACTGGTTTACAGCGTTGATGATGTTGCCCATTGCACCTCTCCTCATATTTTTCCCTCTAAGCTGCTCATTCACCAAACTTATATCCCCAAACCAGAGCTGTTGACTGCATTATGTTTATGTCTGCCTGACGAGGCAGCTCTGGACCCCAGGCTTTGTGAATGTAGGTCACGTTGACTCTAGCAGGCCCTGGAGGTACTATCCTACTGCCACGCTCAATTTAACCATGACCGCAGTGCTCATGTCCCAAAGGGTCAAAGTGCTCAATCCCAAATAAGAATGTTTATAGAGTCTTAACCATACATGATGTATGACTCATGGAGACATTTCATTTTGCCCTTCTATTTGCGAGGATATCACCTTTTCACGTGTCAGATCCAACCTTTCCATTATCCCAGTGTTGAAAGTGCATTAGGTTGTGAGGTGTGGATTAAGCCCAGTGACGTCAGGTCAGTTTGAAGCGGGGTAGGAGCAAAATTCATAGCCCTTTGTTATTACTGCATCATAGGGCTCTCTGGTTCGCCACTCAAGGATTAACCTGTTATCATAAAATATCAATCAGTGAATCATTACGCAGAATAAAAAGGCCGATTGTGGAAGCAAGGATTTTGATGCTTAGGCAAAGAATGCACTGTCCGGACACCACAGTCATTTCAGCTCTAAACAGATGCATTTACCTGATTAATGGTCCACTGTTGAATCTCTGCAGAAGAATGGCTGATTAAATTCTGAAAGGACATGAATAACTGTTGGCATTTTGACTATTTCTAACCCAGGCCAGTCCACTCTTATAATTTGATCGCCTTCCCAGACCTTCTACATCTACAAGATTACTTCTGGTGATTGGTGGGTATTAGTAAGTTTGCTGATATGAGTGCAAACGTTCTGACATAAGCACGGGGATCGATGTCAAACTGTCCTGATCCTTCCTTGCTGGTTAGGTGCAAGACACAATGCCAAATGAAGTGCCTCAAAGCACAAAGAAATACTGCCCGCTGTCAAAGAGTCTGGTAAGTTTAACTGAAAGCAGGCCAAATACGTTCCCCCACGACAGGCAGTCTGGCCCCTTTGCTTCAAACATATTTCCACTGTCTATTCTCGAGGGTTACTCCGTTGCACTTATTATGTATCTAAATGCAAAGTGTACATGTAGTGAGGTCCAAGAAGTGTGGAACCCATAGCCATTACTAGATTCAATGTTTCTTCCCGGATGACGCTCTGCCAGACCTTCACTGCAGCTGACTTCAATTACTCCTTGTTCTCAGGGTGCTTTCCTCTCAATTTTTCCTTCCACAAGTAAAATTTAGATGGATTTAGTTCAGGTTGATCATTTCACTCTGGATACCTTAAGGAAGTCTCTGTAACTGGGATTTACTTTAATTGCTCCACACACACACACACACACACACACACACACTTGCGCACGCACACGCACACACAAATGTTGATAAATCACCTGTTATCTGGGCCAGGTGGCCTCCATTACTGAAATAAAGGAATCTGGGAAGTCTTGGGTTGTTTTCTCAGTGGGCTTTGGGTCATTGTCCACCTGCACTTACCGGCACTGTCTGGTGAGTTTTAAAGCATTTAGCTGAATCAGAGCAGATAATATGGCCCGATACAGTTCAGAACTCAACTTGCTGCTTTGGTCAATATAAAATCAATTAATACAAGGGTCTCAGTTCCATTGATAGCCATACAAGCCCACCCATAACCACGCCTCACAGATGAGGTGTTATGCTTCAGATTATAAACACTTATTTCCCTTCACCATACTGCTCTCTCCCCATCATTCTGAAGAAAGATGATTCTCGTCTTATCTGACTTCTGATGTTATTCAAATGCAGCGCAGGCATTTTTAGAAGATTTTTGCACAATGTCTTTTCTGAAGCTAAGGAATGTGTTTGCCCTGGTGAGGTCTTTCCTGGAGAGTGGCATTGGTATTCTTGATATGGTTAAATGTCGTGAAGGACTTTTTCTTCTCTGGGTAAATGATTCTGTTACCACAGTTGTAAACCATAGTCTTCTGGGCCTTTAGGTGGTCCTTAGATCACCTGTATGTTCTTTTTTCTTTGAAATACTGAAAATGAATGAATGAATTGGCCGCAAGTCATGCTTTTTCTAATTTTCTGATGGGTTTGTTTTCATTTCTGCCTGATAGTAGCTCACGTCACAGGCAGTGATAGCTCTTTGGACTTCATATTGAGCGATAACAGCAAAAGATTCCAAATACAAATGTCACACTTGAAATAAACTAAACAACTATGATCTGCCTTCTGGCAAATTAACTAATGAGGAAACAATACACACCTAGCTGCGGAAAAGCAGAACAGCCCGTTGTCCAATAACTTTAGATCCCTCAAAAAGGGGAGTTCGCATGTAGAAATGGCTGTATTTTCTACATTCTCCATTCTCCTGATTTGGATATAACTACCCTTAAATTATAGCTGAAAGCTTTAATATTAAAGTAATATTTATGTTAAATTTCAACTCCAATATGCTGGGGGCAAATAGGTTAAAGAGCAATAAATTTGTTAAGGTCCAAATATTTATGGACCTGACTGTGCCTGCAGATGAATTCTTTCTTTAATCCCCTCCCCCGCTCCTCTGATCTTCCCCCACTCTCTGCCACACAGAACCTACTGAGGCAGGGAACACATCTTTCAAAGACAGCATCTGTGACTAACACATTTTTTCCTTTAAACGGATTAAGCTTTATGCGTTATTTCTGGAAGCATAATTCCCTGAATGCATAGAGTTCGTGCGAGAGGAAGACTGAGTGAAGGAATGGAAACCCACATGCATAGGCAGTGTCAGTAGACATGCCCGTCGGACAGATCTGTCAGCAGTGGAAGAGATGATCCTATCAAAATTATCTCTCAATTATAAAAATATACCAGACTCAGCAGAATGACTGAGGACATGTAAAGCTTTGTGCTCCCCAGTTACAATAGGAAAGTTGCATCAGCATAACTGAAAATTTAGCTTTTTCCTAATTCCTAATTTTAAACTCTGCTTTGCTCAGACATGGGCCCAGTCACTGTAATTCATGTCACATTGCAAGTTCCAAGTCCTAAGTAATAGAAAGAAAGGGCGTAACAGTGGGGGGGAACAGAACAACTGAAACGCTTGAAACCACAAGACTACGTTTCTGTTTTTTTTTTTTTTTGCCCTTGACAGAAGGGCTTTAGGCAGGTCTCAAGTTTATATCAGCATTCCATTAAAGTCTGAAGTTTGCAATCTGGGATTGCAAGAAATCAAAGTGATAGAGAGGTGCTTTATGGAAACAGTCACAGAATTATTACATTTAAATCAAGTCACATTTTTTCTTTAAAAAAAATAGATATTCACATTGGATCATGTTTTAAGTATTGATTGTAACATCGATGTATTAGTTGAAATTAAACTATATATATATTTCAAAACAAAAAGCTGGATATTGCTATGAGTCTGGTGATTTTCACACCACCCTTCCATGACAGATTTTCATAAAGGCACCCATGAGTGGAGATTCTTTTACCACCAAATGTTATGACCTTCAGCTACCTTGAAAGGTCAAACTGAAGGTCACCCATTTCTCAGTGCCTCAGATATACTATTCACTCAAAGGCTGCCAGCTTAATGGCTTCAGCTGTATATGTAATTGGGTTTATGTGTGAATGCTGTGTAAACGCTGTAGATTTAAAAAAATAATAATTTTGCCATGCTTTGTACATCATCATAACCCTAAATTGAGTTTTCTGGTATATTATGGAGTTTGTGGTCACCATCACGACAGATCTTTTGTGTTTGCGCTGTAACTAGAACTGTTTTCATTGGAATTGCATGAAACTTCTTGTATTCAATCCCAGTGCATAAAGGACAGACTCTACACCAGACCCTACAGCCTTTCCTGTGGCTTCACTGCCAGATCAAACTTTACATTTCTGAATGCAATAACACAGTTTTCATGGAAATCATGACCAACTTCTTGTCATCTTTCCCCCTAGTACAAAGAGGAGGCTGTTATTGATGTTGGATACCCTTTGACCATTCCTGCAACACCAAGACCAGGCCTAAACTTAGACTTTTAAAAATGCTGTGACTCAGACTAGGAGCATCCAGTCAAATCTGCTGTCAACATTCTTGGTTCATATGGAACCTCATTTATTTTCATTACTGTAATGAAGCACTGTAGCCCTACCATCAGGTGAAACTGCATTTCCTAGTGCAATAAGCCAAACCGATCTAATGGGAATCAGATCAATTTCGCTTTAAAGGAGCAATCCTACTGTTTAGTTTATACTATGACCATTCCTGTAGCATCACCTTTAGTCCAAACTTAACTTCACTGAACTTCAAAAATAATATATGTCAAATAAACCTCATGGAAATTGGGTAAAATTTACTGCGAACATAACTAGAACATACAGCAGTCCCCCTATTCATTTTCTAGACCCTATACCCCTTCCTGCAGTGCCACCACTAGGCTAAACTATGAACTTTCCCAATGGGGAGAATGCTAAACGTTTTAGAGATATGCCCCGCTGTCATTCGCTGGCAGCATTTGTGTAGTTTACGACACATTAATTCGCCTAACACAGCAGTCACAGCATGAGGGAGAAGTACACTGTTTTTCAAAGTCTTACATAATCATACCCCCAACGCCCCCCCCCCCCCCCCCTTCCCCCCGCACCCTGCAGGTAGGTGACACACATAGCAATACTGGCAGAAACACTGACACAGAGTGTGAGTGAAAAAGACAGAGTGAGAAAGAGAGTGGGGGAGGGCGGGTGTGGGTGAGAACAGAAGACATGAATATCGTGAAACTAAAATGACTTACAAACATCAACCCACACCTTCAGAGGTGATTTCACATTCACAGACACCTCAATAATAATAATAAAACATTACCACAGCCCCCCTTATTTAGGCAATTCTGTCTCTCTTAATCTCATTTTCAATTTCCAGGGTTGAAGCGGGCCATATGTCTATGAGCGAACAGTGCTCATCAGTAGTGAGTTTTATAACAATCATGTGAATCACACAACAGTGCTATTCGTAAATACTTGGACAGTGACATCACTTTAGTTCTGCACTCACGTGCCCTCCTACACCTCAGTAACAGTGAATATAAAGTAAAAAATTTGGACTTTCAGTTTTAATTTGCAGGAATTTACTCATCATGCACTTGAGTGTCAGTACACAATGTCACTATCCAAAAACCGACACATTACCCTATTCGCCAAGGCTAAAGGTTGTGCTCACTGAGACAAGTTATTCCAGTACTCAAGGGAACAGATTTATGCAGTCCCTCAGCCAGGAGGTTTAACCACCAATTAGCATGTATCAATGCAATACCAATCATTTCCAACAGCTTCATAAACTGTGGTGTGCTTGTGGGTGTCTGACACTATTGGTTTGTTAATTGCCCTAACTGTCTGGCTGATGTTTGAGTATTGATCTCGTCTGCAGATCCAGCCCTCTGTTACCTCACTGAAGCAAAGCAATGAGTTTCGCTAAAGGGAACAAACTTCTATTCTAAACACTTCTGACACTGTTATTCTGTCCCAACTGGTCCCCAGTTCTTCCTCCGGTTTACCTTGGGTTTTCACCACTGGACTACAGCAGGCTTTGATGATGGACCAAAGCCCTGATAGACAGAGAATATACACTGAAAAGACATAATTAACTAATTCCCTACCCAGGGATAAATTCCGTCATACCAGCAGGCTAAATGTTGTGTAGCTTAAGGCTGAACCATCCATAGTTGTGAGCTTTACTCAATTTAATTGCTTTGCATGAAGAGTTGGCTTTATCAGTGACTGTTGCTTGGGATCAGCATCTATTGTGGTTGAGTCATTTTGGCGCATTGAGCCTGGGGAAATTTATCACACGCTTTATTCTCTCACACTTGCACTGAGCTCAATAATGCGCAGACATTGACTCCATTGCAACGTGGTCTTTGAACACACAGATCTTCAGTGGCCATTTTCAATGATGGGGAAGTGAGAGATGATCTGAAAATGGGTTCTTTTGTGATGAACACAAAGGCACAATGTGGCCTGTTCCTGATGCCCTTTGTGCGCTGAGAGAGTCAATCGGACCACCGCTGTTCACTCTGCTGCCTGGATACCTCCAGTGAATGGGCTCATCGACCCTCGTCTCCCTCCTTCCCCCCCATGGAGTGAAGATGGGAGTCAATTTTCAACACAGCACCCAGAGTAAACGCTAACGAGGTCTGAAAGTGCTCAAGAATAAGACAGCAGTTGTGGTCAGGACAAACGGGTGAACAGAATAGACATCCACCTTCAGGGCTGTAAGATTCTTCACACTTCAAATGCCAATGAACCTCTGAATTCCTGTTTAAATTAAGGGCTTCTCATTGTTCTTGAGATCTGGTAGTGCAGTGGTTAAGTGTACTTGAATTGGGACCAAAAGGTCCCGATTTAAGTTCTTGCCACGGCTTTCATGACGTATTCTTGGGCAAAAATACTTCACTCCCACAGTGCCTCAATCCACTCAGGTCTCAAGTGTATAGTTGAACACAACAAATTATCAGGGAAACCTGACTAAGAGCTGAAGGGTGACATGAAGGACTAGCATCCCATCCAGAGGAAGTAGCAATACTCCTAGTTGCCTCATGCCACAGAAACTGGGGTTAAGCACTGGCCAGATGAGCCACTGGGCTCAGAACAGATTTACTTTCTTTTCAGTGCGCCCTCTCCTGGTGACATGAGGAAATGGGGCAGGAAAGCCCGGGGGAGAGAGGCGGTGTAATCCACTTATTTGGATTGAAAAACAATGTCTCCCTGGAGACGAGGCCGGCAGCATTGGAGAGCAGCTTGTTAAATGCTCTGGCTTGAACATTTGAGAGGAGGGATGATGTCATGTTATGGGCGGAGTCAAGCAGAGAGTGATTGATAGCTGCGATGCCCCAGACAGACGTGTGCTGCTGTGAGTCTCCCACATAAGAATTTGATTGAAACCAGAGGTGAAAGTAGAGGTGCAAAAAACAACAGGACTCTTTTCATAACCCCCCCACAACTGTGTCCAGCTCAGCTGTCCCCGAGATGCTGTGCGTTACAGCCACTTACAGCCAATGAGCTGTCACATTAAAATTATGATTACAAACACCACCTAACACCTTAACTCGAGACTACGGCTGCATGTGCGTCATCTTTGGAGGAATAAAGCGGTTTGCAAGGGAACAAAGCACTCACTGTTAATTATACGTGTGCACAGTATACACTGTAGAGTACGACCACACACACATGCTCACACATAATCACACATGCACATGTACTCTCCCTTCCATACACCCCTTCATGTATGGATGAGGTAGTGCTGCAGCTTTATTTATGGGTGTGGTGCTGGCAGGGATGATGTCAGGACAGTGAAGAGCAGCGGGGAGAGGCCCTCTCTGGAACCAGGTCACACCCCTCCGAGACAATCCTGTTCCCACCCTGTGGAGCTCTTCCGGGCTCCGCCCCCCTTCACCCCCCCACTCCTCTTCCCCACTCCCCTTCAGTCTTGGACCTGTCCATGGTGCTGAAATCATCTGTGACCAGTGCTATTTAGAGAGAGTGGTAGAGAGGGAGAGAGAGAGATACAGCAAGATTAGCGAGAGGAAAAGAGAGTAAGAGAGAGGAGAGAGTGAGGGAGATATAGAGGGAGTGTTAGAGAGAGGAAGAGAGGCCGGGAGAGAAGGGGATAGAATGATAGTAAGAGAGAGCAAGAGTGAGGCAGTGAGATAGTAAGAGAAAGGAAGAGTGAGAGATCCAGAGAAAACGAGAGGGGGGAAACGAGAAGAGAGGGAAGGGGGAAGAGTAAGAGAGGAAACAGAGGAAGAGACAGAGAAACAGAGAGAAAAGGAGTGAAGGAGAGCAGGAGGGAGGGGAGGAGAGAGGGATTGAGGGACTGTAGGAAATACAGCAGATAAAACACTGGAGGAGAGTGAGAGCTCACAGAGGCGATGAGATTCACGGAGCGAACAGCGCAGCCGCTCTTTGTCTGCTGATTTAGCGTCTGCGGCCGGCGATTAATCTGCAGCGGGCGGTCAGGAGGCGCGTGGGAGAGGGACGAGCTGCACGGGTGGGAGGGGAGCGGAGCTTCGGCAGAGCGAGGAGGACCGAGGATCGTCACTCCGGCCGGCCGGGCGCTCACAGGAGAGGAGAGGCCATGTGCAGATGAGGCGCGGGCCGTTGCCAGGGGCGCCAGCGCTCACGGCTTCGCCGATAAGGAGCTCCCGGCACTCCACCCACGGCTCCAAGACCTGGAGACCGGGACGGAGGCCCCGTCGGGGGGTGCTGGAGGAGGAGGAGGAGGAGTGCCGCAAAACCTTGCTGACACGAAGATGGCTGCCCGCCCCTGCGCATCGATGCCGGGTTTCCAGGAGCTGCCTCGAGCCGTCCTCAGCTGAAAAAGTCGATTTGACCTGTGAGGTCCCCGTTCGCACGTCGCTCAGCCAGCTCCTATGGTGCCGAAGCGGGAGTCGACCCCGCACGTCAGCAGTTGGCTAGAGGGAGATCTTCGGAAAAGGGCTTTAGCTGGAGAGGACGGACCTTCTCACCCGTGCTACCCGAGCCTGAAGACTGATTTCAGCCCCTTTGGTGAGTACAACCGTCACTGTGTGCCGTGCTGTGTCATTCGAGCGTGTTCTGCAGGCTCAAGGTAGAGCAGATCCTGAGGTGTACAGGAATCTAAGGAGGTGAAAGCTTCGCATTCCTACATCCCAGCAGCCTCACCTCAGCGTACTGTTGCCTGGATACTGCTCCGCTTTCGCTTCAAGCTGCTTGCAGAATCAATGGGCTGCTCCTGCAGGAACAGGAAGGCATTAGGCTGCTTGGGTTTAGGGGTACAGGAGAGGAGAGATGGGGACAGGAGAGGTAGAGGAGCTGAGGGCGTATGAATCCCTGGGGAGAGGGACCGAGGACAGGATGAGAAAACAGCTCAGATGTGTTCGTGCTGCACATACTCACACGAGCGACACATTCCCAACCTTGGCAGTGGTGCCCGCAAGGGGGAAGGATTATAGGATTAACTCCCTTCCTCACATGAACACACAAACATCTGATGGCACGAACACTTGAATGCATAACGTACCCCCAAACATCTACATGCACGCACTCGCACATACACACATGTACACACACATACACTCTTGCACATACACGAACACACAAAAACACACACACTCACATGTACACCTGCACTCACTCTCTGACACACACATACAGGCATACACACAAATACACGAACACACAAAAACACACTCACATGTACGCGTGCACTCACACTCTGACACACACACACACACACATGCACACATACACGCATGCACACATGCGCGCGCAAACACACACACAGGCACACATGAACAAACACACACACACACAGGTATAGAGGAGCGCAGATGGAGCTCGGCCCGGGCCCTGAGGTGGACGTACAGAAGCAGACACAGCCTGTAGCAGACAGTAGCCTGTTTTCTGGTGAGCTGCATATGCTCATCTGGCACAGATCCCAGCCCCATGTCTGCTCTCTCACCCTGGAGGAAGCTCAGAGCAGTTTACTTCTCCCTCGCAAACAAATGGATCTGGACCTAAAACTGACCCACATAGCGCTAAACCACTCCTAATGATCGCAAGCCAGGTAGCAATGTTGCACAGTGGAGGACAGTGCAGTAAAAATGTCCACACGCAATGCTTCAGTGTCAGCTCCAGAGATACACGATGGCAATAGATGAGTGACAAACAGGCAGCAGACTCAGTACACGCTGGACATCTCATGCTGTGATTTCATTGGCTGCTATCTGAGCAAAAGGCATGGAGTAAAGATAGATTGGACTCAGTCCGAGCCAGCTTAACCGATCAGAGCAATCTGTGGATTTAACAAGATGAAGGGACCTTCCCATTTGCAGAGAATCCTCTAACCCTCATTTTCGTCATCTTGTATGTTCGGTAACTCTGATAGATTCACCAATTCACTTGACATGTCTCAATAAAGCTCTCCAGAATCAAACCTTTGCAGCTACCTTGTTCGTAAACACACTTCTGATACTGTCTAGCACACTCACAATCTCATTACTTTAATATTCATCTTCTATAATTTATCATAAAAGTTTCCGAAATGTGCATATCGTAAATCTTATTCCAGAAAAATGTTTGAACACAGTATGCACATACTACGTGTGCATGTCCTTTATGTCGCAAATGCAATGAAAAAAAGTGTAATTTAGGGCAGCGTTCTTCTCATGTGAATAAGGTCTCCTCCACTGACACTTATTTCACAATGTTCAGTGCCTCTGACTGGGGAACCATGAGCTCTGAGGACAACACCTTCAGTAGATTTTTCCAGTATGTGGAGGACAGTGGACTGAGGGCCTACGATGGCCTGGTCATTCAGAATGCCTCAGACATCGCCCGCGAGAGCGACCGCGTGAGGAATGAGACGAACTGGGCGTACCTGCAGGAGAAACATGAAAAGAGGCGGAAACAGGAAGAAGCCATAAGGAGGTAAGGGCAGCTCTGTTTAGATATGCTTTTGCAGTCATGTACCAACCCACACATACACACACACACGTGCGGTCACGCGCATACACAAATACTCACATAAGATTACATGTACACTTGCATATGGACACACACACACACACACACACACACACAAAGACACTCACAAACACATTTACACTTCCATGCATACAAACACGCACACATGCGCGCATATACAAATGCACATGCACACATTCACTCACAAACACAGAAAGGCACACAAACACACACACTTACATGCAGAAACTCACGCACTCACTCACTCACAAACACAAACTCACTCACATAAACTCACACACACACACTCACTCACACAAACGCACACATGCATACACACATAGTCACTCACACAAACAAACACACGCATGCATACTCACTCACTCACTCACATAAACGCACACATGCATACACACATACTCACTTTCACACCTCAATAATAGATATAAAATGTTTTGTATGATGGACAGGCGAGTCGTTTGACCTGAAAATTCCGGGGCTAATATCCCTCCCTTAATTGAAAATAATTAGTCCTGGCTAATTCTTGACAGTTTTCCTTCATTCACACGTTTTCCAATTCAAGAATAATCAAGTGGTAATTGAAGACACGGCTTCTCTCCCTCATGCGATCTAAAAGCAACAAATTAATGGGCTACATTCAGTACAGAAAAATAATTTGATTATAATTAGGTCTATGCACCGTCACTCGGCGGCGACATTTCAGAACTCTTCAGCGAATGAAGGTAATTTCGGGGGCAAGTACATACACCTGTTTTTGCAGCACGGTCACTCAACTCGCTGTAAAAAATAGACCACTGTCCGATTGGAAAATGTAAACGGACGAAACCATGTAGCTACTAGTCACGAAACTTACCTTCACTCGCTGAAGAGTTCTGAAATGCCGTCGCCGAGTGACAGTGCATAGACCTAATTGAATTATTTTTCTGTACTGAATGTAGCCCATTATTTTGTTGCTTTTAGATTGCATGGGGAAGAGGAGCTGTGTCTTCAATTGCCACTTGATTATTCTTGAATTGGAAAACGTGTTAAAGGAAACCCATCTAGAATTAGCCAGGACTAATTAATTTCAATAAAAGGGAGGGATATTAGCCCCGGAATTTTCAGGTCAAACAACGCGCCTGATGATGGAACTGCTCTTTAATATCTTCAAGAATGTATGCGGTGTTGTATCCATGCATTGTCTTCTGTTGCAATGATAAATTATTACTTAACCAGAGGGAAACTTACTCTGAACCCCCAGAAGTTGAGAACATTAAACTAGGCTTTGTAAAGACATTTTTCAGTTTTATTTATCATTTTCCTAATGCTACAATGAATAAAAAACTCTTCACTGTCATTAAGGCAGAAAAGGAAGTAAAATGAAAAACAAAAATCTATTATTATTATTAGTATTATGATTATTATTGTTGTTATATTTAAAGGTTTAAGAACTGTATTGCAGCCGATGTATGTAAAGACTAAGAATATTGCCCGTGAGAAAAAGCAGTCACAGAGGTGACCCTCATGAGAGAGAGAGAGAGAGAGAGAGAGAGAGAGAGCCAAAGCTGAGCTTTAATCCATCCTCCAGCAGGTTCAGCACTAAAATTTACCAATGAGGAGTCAGATTAGCTTAATGGGCCTGCTTGAATTCATCATGTGAAATAAATGTATTCACCCGACAACTGCAGTAATCTGGTGATCTCCATCTCTCGAGATGCCTATTTTAAGACAGAGGGGCGTTTGCTATGCTCTGATGCAGCGTCAATGTGGATTAGATAAATAAATAGCTGTGCTTTCATGTTTCATTTATGCTTTAGTGAATCAGCACCTATGACATTCCCTGGCTAAGAGCCTCTTTAATGTGCCAGCAACTGCCTTGGCAACATCCACCAAATTTCCCAAGCTTCCCACAACCAATAATAAATTCTCAGACAGGATGGTATTAATTTGCGAGTCACATGAATCTAAATTCTCAGAAAAAAGCCTGTTATATTAGGAGAGACCATCTTCATTTAAAATGAGCCATGAATCATTCAACTGCATAAACAGACATAATTAAGGTTGTTCAAGATCTCAAGGTCAGGAAAACCAAACGCTCCTCATTTCCTTTGATTTTCTGGTGCCTTTTGCCCTTCTCCTTTTTCTGCTCGTTCTCTCCATTTCTTTCCACTTCCTTTCCCTGAGATCAATACCCCACCGAGAGCGCCTCAACTGTGCCGTCATAGATGAATTTCTAAGCGCCGAGCTGATAGCTGTAATCATGAGAGTGAAATAAAAGGATTGATTTCCGTTAGGAAAAACTACAGCGTCTCCCTGTGCATCAAAGCCAAATAAAGCCCAGCTTTCACAGGAAAAAGTGCCTCCAATAAACCCTTATTAACCCGACTCCACAAGATACCAATCCCCCTCCTCTTACTGACCCCACTCCACTACATACCAATCCCCCTCCTCTTACTAACCCCACTCCACTACATACCAATCCCCCTCCTCTTTCTAACCCCACTCCACTACATACCAATGACCCTCATCTTATTAACCCCATTCCACTACATACCAATCCCCGTCCTCTTATTAACCCCACTCCCCTACATACCAATCCCCCTCCTCTTACTAACCCCACTCCACTACATACCAGTCCCCCTCCTCTTATTAACCCCACTCCACTACATACCAATCCCCCTCCTCTTACTAACCCCACTCCACTACATACCAATCCCCCTCATCTTATTAACCCCACTCCACTACATACCAATCCCCCACCTCTTATTAACCCCACTCCCCAACATACCAATCCCCCTCCTCTTACTAACCCCACTCCACTACATACCAATCCCCCTCCTCTTATTAACCCGACTCCACTACATCCCAATCCCCCTCCGCTTATTAACCCCACTCCCCTACATACCAATCCCCCTCCTCTTACTAACCCCACTCCACTACATACCAATCCCCCACCTCTTATTAACCCCACTCCCCTACATACCAATCCCCCTCCTCTTACTAACCCCACTCCACTACATATCAATCCCCCTCCTCTTATTAACCCGACTCCACTACATACCAATCCCCCTCCTCTTATTAACCCTACTCCACTACATACAAATCCCCCTCCTCTTACTAACCCCACTCCACTACATACCAATCCCCCTCCTCTTATTAACCCGACTCCCCTACATCCCAATCCCCCTCCTCTTATTAGCCTGACTCCACTACATACCAATCCCCCTCCACTGATTAACCCGACTCCCCTACATCCCAATCCCCCTCCTCTTATTAACCCGACTCCACTACATACCAATCCCCCTCTTCTTATTAACCTGACTCCACTACATACCAATCCCCCTCCTCTTATTAACCCGACTCCCCTACATCCCAATCCCCCTCCTCTTATTAACCCGACTCCACTACATACCAATCCCCCTCCTCTTACTAACCCCACTCCACTACATACCAATCCCCCTCCTCTTACTAACCCCACTCCACAACATACCAATCCCCCTCCTCTTATTAACCCGACTCCACTACATACCAATCCCCCTCCTCTTATTAACCCGACTCCACTACATACCAATCCCCCTCCACTGATTAACCCGACTCCACTACATACCAATCCCCCTCCTCTTATCAACCCGACTCCACTACATACCAATCCCCCTCCTCTTATTAACCCCACTCCACTACATTCCAATCCCCCTCCTCTCATTAACCTCACTCCACTACATACCAATCCTCCTCATCTTATTAACCCCACTCCACTACATACCAATCCCACTCCTCTTATTAACCCGACTCCACTACATACCAATCCCCCTCCTCTTACTAACCCCACTCCACTACATACCAATCCCACTCCTCTTATTAACCCGACTCCACTACATACCAATCCCCCTCCTCTTACTAACCCCACTCCACTACATACCAATCCCCCTCATCTTATTAACCCCACTCCACTACATACCAATCCCCCACCTCTTATTAACCCGACTCCACTACATACCAATCCCCCTCCTCTTACTAACCCCACTCCACTACATACCAATCCCCCTCCTCTTACTAACCCCACTCCACTACATACCAATCCCCCTCCTCTTACTAACCCCACTCCACTACATACCAATCCCCCTCCTCTTACTAACCCCACTCCACTACATACCAATCCCCCTCCTCTTATTAACCCGACTCCACTACATCCCAATCCCCCTCCTCTTATTAACCCCACTCCCCTACATACCAATCCCCCTCCTTTTACTAACCCCACTCCACTACATACCAATCCCCCACCTCTTATTAACCCCACTCCCCTACATACCAATCCCCCTCCTCTTACTAACCCCACTCCACTACATACCAATCCCCCTCCTCTTATTAACCCGACTCCACTACATACCAATCCCCCTCCTTTTACTAACCCCACTCCACTACATACCAATCCCCCTCCTCTTATTAACCCGACTCCACTACATACCAATCCCCCTCCTCTTATTAACCCTACTCCACTACATACAAATCCCCCTCCTCTTATTAACCCCACTCGACTATATACCAATCCCCCTCCTCTTATTAACCCGACTCTCCTACATCCCAATCCCCCTCCTCTTATTAGCCTGACTCCACTACATACCAATCCCCCTCCACTGATTAACCCGACTCCCCTACATCCCAATCCCCCTCCTTTTATTAACCCGTCTCCACTACATACCAATCCCCCTCTTCTTATTAACCTGACTCCACTACATACCAATCCCCCTCCTCTTACTAACCCCACTCCACTACATACCAATCCCCCTCCTCTTACTAACCCCACTCCACTACATACCAATCCCCCTCATCTTATTAACCCCACTCCACTACATACCAATCCCCCACCTCTTATTAACCCCACTCCCCAACATACCAATCTCCCTCCTCTTACTAACCCCACTCCACTACATACCAATCCCCCTCCTCTTATTAACCCGACTCCACTACATCCCAATCCCCCTCCGCTTATTAACCCCACTCCCCTACATACCAATCCCCCTCCTCTTACTAACCCCACTCCACTACATACCAATCCCCCACCTCTTATTAACCCCACTCCCCTACATACCAATCCCCCTCCTCTTATTAACCCTACTCCACTACATACAAATCCCCCTCCTCTTACTAACCCCACTCCACTACATACCAATCCCCCTCCTCTTATTAACCCGACTCCCCTACATCCCAATCCCCCTCCTCTTATTAGCCTGACTCCACTACATACCAATCCCCCTCCACTGATTAACCCGACTCCCCTACATCCCAATCCCCCTCCTCTTATTAACCCGACTCCACTACATACCAATCCCCCTCTTCTTATTAACCTGACTCCACTACATACCAATCCCCCTCCTCTTATTAACCCGACTCCCCTACATCCCAATCCCCCTCCTCTTATTAACCCGACTCCACTACATACCAATCCCCCTCCTCTTACTAACCCCACTCCACTACATACCAATCCCCCTCCTCTTACTAACCCCACTCCACAACATACCAATCCCCCTCCTCTTATTAACCCGACTCCACTACATACCAATCCCCCTCCTCTTATTAACCCGACTCCACTACATACCAATCCCCCTCCACTGATTAACCCGACTCCACTACATACCAATCCCCCTCCTCTTATCAACCCGACTCCACTACATACCAATCCCCCTCCTCTTATTAACCCCACTCCACTACATTCCAATCCCCCTCCTCTCATTAACCTCACTCCACTACATACCAATCCTCCTCATCTTATTAACCCCACTCCACTACATACCAATCCCACTCCTCTTATTAACCCGACTCCACTACATACCAATCCCCCTCCTCTTACTAACCCCACTCCACTACATACCAATCCCACTCCTCTTATTAACCCGACTCCACTACATACCAATCCCCCTCCTCTTACTAACCCCACTCCACTACATACCAATCCCCCTCATCTTATTAACCCCACTCCACTACATACCAATCCCCCACCTCTTATTAACCCGACTCCACTACATACCAATCCCCCTCCTCTTACTAACCCCACTCCACTACATACCAATCCCCCTCCTCTTACTAACCCCACTCCACTACATACCAATCCCCCTCCTCTTACTAACCCCACTCCACTACATACCAATCCCCCTCCTCTTATTAACCCGACTCCACTACATCCCAATCCCCCTCCTCTTATTAACCCCACTCCCCTACATACCAATCCCCCTCCTTTTACTAACCCCACTCCACTACATACCAATCCCCCACCTCTTATTAACCCCACTCCCCTACATACCAATCCCCCTCCTCTTACTAACCCCACTCCACTACATACCAATCCCCCTCCTCTTATTAACCCGACTCCACTACATACCAATCCCCCTCCTTTTACTAACCCCACTCCACTACATACCAATCCCCCTCCTCTTATTAACCCGACTCCACTACATACCAATCCCCCTCC
The DNA here is from genome assembly GCA_029721435.1 of Gymnothorax reevesii. Lineage (NCBI taxonomy): Eukaryota > Metazoa > Chordata > Actinopteri > Anguilliformes > Muraenidae > Gymnothorax > Gymnothorax reevesii. The sequence goes on along the minus strand of CM056574.1, from coordinate 134,905,512 downwards.
TCTTATTAACCCTACTCCACTACATACAAATCCCCCTCCTCTTATTAACCCCACTCCACTATATACCAATCCCCCTCCTCTTATTAACCCGACTCTCCTACATCCCAATCCCCCTCCTCTTATTAGCCTGACTCCACTACATACCAATCCCCCTCCACTGATTAACCCGACTCCCCTACATCCCAATCCCCCTCCTTTTATTAACCCGTCTCCACTACATACCAATCCCCCTCTTCTTATTAACCTGACTCCACTACATACCAATCCCCCTCCTCTTACTAACCCCACTCCACTACATACCAATCCCCCTCCTCTTACTAACCCCACTCCACTACATACCAATCCCCCTCATCTTATTAACCCCACTCCACTACATACCAATCCCCCACCTCTTATTAACCCCACTCCCCAACATACCAATCTCCCTCCTCTTACTAACCCCACTCCACTACATACCAATCCCCCTCCTCTTATTAACCCGACTCCACTACATCCCAATCCCCCTCCGCTTATTAACCCCACTCCCCTACATACCAATCCCCCTCCTCTTACTAACCCCACTCCACTACATACCAATCCCCCACCTCTTATTAACCCCACTCCCCTACATACCAATCCCCCTCCTCTTACTAACCCCACTCCACTACATACCAATCCCCCTCCTCTTATTAACCCGACTCCACTACATACCAATCCCCCTCCTCTTATTAACCCTACTCCACTACATACAAATCCCCCTCCTCTTACTAACCCCACTCCACAACATACCAATCCCCCTCCTCTTATTAACCCGACTCCCCTACATCCCAATCCCCCTCCACTTATTAGCCTGACTCCACTACATACCAATCCCCCTCCACTGATTAACCCGACTCCCCTACATCCCAATCCCCCTCCTCTTATTAACCCGACTCCACTACATACCAATCCCCCTCTTCTTATTAACCTGACTCCACTACATACCAATCCCCCTCCTCTTATTAACCCGACTCCCCTACATCCCAATCCCCCTCTTCTTATTAACCCGACTCCACTACATACCAATCCCCCTCCTCTTATTAACCTGACTCCACTACATACCAATCCCCCTCCTCTTACTAACCCCACTCCACTACATACCAATCCCCCTCCTCTTACTAACCCCACTCCACAACATACCAATCCCCCTCCTCTTATTAACCCGACTCCACTACATACCAATCCCCCTCCTCTTATTAACCCGACTCCACTACATACCAATCCCCCTCCTCTTACTAACCCCACTCCACTACATACCAATCCCACTCCTCTTATTAACCCGACTCCACTACATACCAATCCCCCTCCTCTTACTAACCCCACTCCACTACATACCAATCCCCCTCATCTTATTAACCCCACTCCACTACATACCAATCCCCCACCTCTTATTAACCCGACTCCACTACATACCAATCCCCCTCCTCTTACTAACCCCACTCCACTACATACCAATCCCCCTCCTCTTACTAACCCCACTCCACTACATACCAATCTCCCTCCTCTTACTAACCCCACTCCACTACATACCAATCCCCCTCCTCTTATTAACCCGACTCCACTACATCCCAATCCCCCTCCTCTTATTAACCCCACTCCCCTACATACCAATCCCACTCCTCTTACTAACCCCACTCCACTACATACCAATCCCCCACCTCTTATTAACCCCACTCCCCTACATACCAATCCCCCTCCTCTTACTAACCCCACTCCACTACATACCAATCCCCCTCCTCTTATTAACCCGACTCCACTACATACCAATCCCCCTCCTTTTACTAACCCCACTCCACTACATACCAATCCCCCTCCTCTTATTAACCCGACTCCACTACATACCAATCCCCCTCCTCTTATTAACCCTACTCCACTACATACAAATCCCCCTCCTCTTATTAACCCCACTCCACTATATACCAATCCCCCTCCTCTTATTAACCCGACTCTCCTACATCCCAATCCCCCTCCTCTTATTAGCCTGACTCCACTACATACCAATCCCCCTCCACTGATTAACCCGACTCCCCTACATCCCAATCCCCCTCCTTTTATTAACCCGACTCCACTACATACCAATCCCCCTCTTCTTATTAACCTGACTCCACTACATACCAATCCCCCTCCTCTTACTAACCCCACTCCACTACATACCAATCCCCCTCCTCTTACTAACCCCACTCCACTACATACCAATCCCCCTCCTCTTATTAACCCGACTCCACTACATACCAATCCCCCTCCTCTTATTAACCCGACTCCACTACATACCAATCCACCTCCTCTTATTAACCCGACTCCACTACATACCAATCCCCCTCCACTGATTAACCCGACTCCACTACATACCAATCCCCCTCCTCTTATCAACCCGACTCCACTACATACCAATCCCCCTCCTCTTATTAACCCCACTCCACTACATTCCCTACATTCCGATCCCCCTCCTCTCATTAACCCCACTCTACTACATACCAATCCTCCTCATCTTATTAACCCCACTCCACTACATACCAATCCCACTCCTCTTATTAACCCGACTCCACTACATACCAATCCTCCTCCTCTTATTAACCCGACTCCACTACATACCAATCCCCCTCCTTTTATTAACCCGACTCCACTACATACCAATCCCCCTCCTCTTATTAACCCGACTCCACGACATACCAATCCCCTTCCTCTTATTAACCCTACTTCACCACATACCAATCCTCCACCTCTTATTAACCCGACTCTACTACATACCAATCCCCATAAACCCGACTCCACTACATACCAATCCCCCTCCTCTTATTAACCCGACTCCACTACATACCAATCCCCTTCCTCTTATTAACCCCACTCCACAACATACCAATCCCCCACCTCTTATTAACCCCACTATACACCAATCCCCCTCGTATTAACCCCACTCCACAACATACCAATCCCCCGACTCTTATTAACCCCACCCCGCTACATACCAATCCCCCTCCTCTAATCAACCCCATTCCAATACATACCAATCCCCCTCCACTTATTAACCCCACTCCACTACACACCAATCTCCATCCTCCTATGAACCCCACTCCACGACATACCAATCCTCCTCCTCTAAAACACCCCACCCCACTACATACCAATCCCCCTTCTCTCATGAACCCCACCCCACTACATACCAATTCCAACTCTTATTAACCCCACTCCACTACATACCAAGCCCCCTCCTCTAATAAACTCCACTCCACTACATACCAATCCCCCACCTCCAATTAACCCCACTCCACTACTATACCAATCCCCCTCCTCTAATTAACCCCACTTCCCTGCATACCAATCCCCCTCCTCTTATTAACCCCACTCCCCTATGTACCAATCCCCCTCCTCTTATTAACCCCACTTCCCTGCATACCAATCCCCCTCCTCTTATTAACCCCACTCCCCTACGTACCAATCCCCCTCCTCTTATTAACCCCACTCCCTTACATACCAATCCCCCTCCTCTTATTAACCCCCCTCCCCTACATACCAATCCCCCTCCTATTATTAACCCCACTCCCCTACATTCCAATCCCCCTCCTCTTATTAACCCCACTCCCCTACATACCGGTCCCCCTCCTCTTATTTACCCCACTCCACTACATACCAATCCACCTCCTCTTATTAACCCCACTCCGCTACTTACCAGTCCTCCTTCTCTTATTAACTCACATCTTATTCCAATACATACCATCTCACTTTCTCTAATTAATCTGACTCATCTTCCAACACATATTATTCCTCCTTGTATTGTTAACCCAACTCATTTCCCAATACATACCAATCCCCCTTCTCTTATTAACCGAACTCATCCCCCAATTCATTCCAATCCCCTTCCTCTTCTGAACTTGAGGATGTCATAAAAAGACATCATAAAAACTTTCATTCTGGCTCCTCAGGGAACGTCATTTTGACATTTGTGGAAGGTCTCAAAAAGACGTCATTTGGACGTATTCTTGCTTGGTGGGTAATGGATAAAAAACGACATGGAGCAGCAAAGCTAGCGAGCCACTGCGATGTGCTAATGCTAACGTTAGGCTAAGCAAATAGCAGTTCGCCAACTGGCGGCTGAAATAAATGTCGCTGCATTAGCATTGTTAATGTATTTAAAATAGCTTTATCGCTGATGCCAGTTGCAACCCAAAAAAAAACCCCTTTCAGCAGTATTCATGTGAAATATTCGCACATTTGGGTTTTTACATTGACTAACCAGAACTCTATCACATGTTTATTCAACCAGAGAGCTCCAACAGCTGATTGTACCCGTTGCCGATGAATTTGCTAAAATGGGACAGCAAAGCTAGCTAACCACCACGTGGGAAAATAATCAAATACAAGTAACAAATAACAGTATGAGACAGCAAAGACAGTAAAAAGCAGAACATGTTCGTAGATTAACGGCGTACCCTGCTGAAAAAACCAGCCTAGGCTGGTTTAAGCTGTGTTTTGGACAGTTTTAGCTGGTCGACCAGCCCTTCACCAGCTGAAAATACCAGCTTAACCAGCTTTGATCACCTTCATCAAGCTATAGAGACCAGCTACACCAGCTATGACCAGCTAAGTACACAGCTCAGACCATCTTAAACCAGCTTAGAATTCTAGCAGATAGAATCAGATACAGTGACGTGCAGTCGGAGGTTAGTATGGTGAGGCAGAAACCTCCCCTTTGCTTGATTAGCAATCAGATGATTAACTAGTTTAGTAAGACTATTCGGCAGAATGATGGGCAGTTTAAGTTTCCGCGGCATTATTACTGAGTATAGGCTACATCGAACTTGAACTGCTCACGAAACTGCAGATTTGCAAGTATTTGCTAGGATTTCGTGAACCTGTTCCCACGCACTATTCCTGATTGACAATGAAAACAATTAAGACCAAGCCTGTAGGAAGCCTGATTTTGATAGAGGAGATAATGACTTAATTCACATATACGCTGCAATTCGAGACTGCAAGGATGGAAATCAGAATAATAAATTAGGAAAAATTCTCTTGGTAATTCTGTATATCGTTTAAACATTTTGTTAATCGGATTACGAAAGATGACTAAAAATAAACGCCCGCTTTTTGTTTAGGTGTAAAAGCGCATATTTAAAGGATAATACATTGTATAAGTTATTGATTAGGCATTGAACTCTGCATAAGTTGAACTGTATTGATATTTCTTGATGACATTGCTTCGGCTTCCTGGAAGCAGGTACGTGCAAATCTGTTGTTGAGCATTTCAGGTTCAATGTACTGAGCAATAACGCCGCGGAAACTTAAACTGGCCCGTCATTCTGCCAAATAGTCTTACTAAACTAGTTAATTGCCTGATTGCTAATTGGGTGGTTTCTGCCTCTCCAAACTAACCTCCACCGCTCGTCACTGATCAGATACATATCCAAACAAAAACCACATTTGAATGAGGCCTGGATCCGATCGAGGGCGGAATCAATGTGTTTTTTTCTGTTTGTACAGCCATGTGACATTGGATATTGGCCGCATTTGAGCAAAAGATCCGATTCGTGTCACATTTAACCCGCTGCGTAAATCCAGCCAAAGTGACTGATTGTCTCCGTAGACGGGCTGGAGGCTCAGCGGGCTCTGGGCTCTGAGGTGACTCAGAAATAGCCAGAGGTGCTGCTTTACACACAGTGACGTCATCAGGTTATTTTGAACGGCTTCTTAGAACAGAGAAGTGAACATAAAAAATCCGATATTCAGCCAAGTGCATTTTATTGCTCCCCCCTTTTGAAAATAATATTCAATTTACTTGAAAAAAAAATTATTTCCAGTGAAAAGTGGATTTTTAGGGGTGTATCCCCATCGACTCTCATTCATTCTGCACTCGCCCGCGAGCGCCCCCACATGGACAGAGCCGTGTTCCGAGAACCGGAAGTTGAACGAGAGTGGCACTTCTCAATATTAGAAATTCTCTGGCGTTACCAAGAGGTGGCAGGGGGTGGGCAGTGCCCACCCTGAGAAAAGCTCTGCCCACCAAATGTGCCCACCCAATGAAAACTCAAGATAAAAAACTGATTTACTACTATTTGACTGCAAACACGCAATATTCCACATGATTCACAGTCGGAGGTAGACTGCCATTAAGAGAGCGCTTTACGTATGCTTCATCTATCTATCACTATTTCTGATTGGTGGATTCCTTTGCCAGTCTATTCTCATGTGAAACTAACCAATGGGCACTCTCGAATAACTAGGGACCCTCCCATTCTCTTAGACTGCCGTCTTCACTCAGTCCGAGGTCACGTCTTCGCTGCTCATATCGACCTTCATCCCTGAACGTTCTATCTCCCCTGATTCATAGTGGTTCAGTGGACTCGCTGGTCCCCTTCTTGTCGACCTGTTGCTAACATTCCTTTTCATAGAACCAAGTAGTAGCTTGCTGCTAGCTACTGTTGTACAGCGGGATGTGTACATACACATACATGCGGTATATATTCAAATACAGAGGCTAGCTAACCTAGTTTTTATTTGTCCAAGACATTATTTAGCTTGACGAAGATGTGATATTTATTTGGGTGGCTACACACGTTCCTACAGCCAAAGTAAAAAAAAAAAAATCATGACTAGATGGCGTGTTGCAATTCATATGCAGGAACTGATTAGCTAGCAAACTGTGTATCAAAATGCTTTTGATTCAGCAAATAGTCTGGCAAGCAGTTTCTTTGTTTTGCACAAGAGTGAAAACCCAGCCGTCACCCGCTCCTCTACTGAATGATATTACATTAGCTGTGGGCAGCACTCATAATTCAGAGCACGGAAGTACAGTCCCCAAGCTTCACTTAGCATGCTGGAAATCACCAAAGCACAGCACGAAATAAAGATCAAAGTCCAATCCTTCAACTGCTGTAGCTGACAAGCCAAATATTTGCCACAAGAAAATAGTCAACTAAAGCTGTGGTTTCTACAAAAGCCAGGATTACGATTATGCACCTTTCAATATTCATTAACGCTACTGGTAAGCCCCTCCACTGCTCAAGGTCAACTTGTTCAAAAGTGCTAACATTAGCCTGTATAACTGCTAGTGGGTTTCAGTATGCATCCCGCGTGTGATCGTAGATGGCCACTAATTACATGGCAAACACTGGTTACTTCACCGGAAAACTAAACTGACCACTGGCTGACAATACTGCTTTTCGTTCGAAAGAAGGATACTTGTTGGACGGATCTTTGAATGCCCCCAACCCCCCAAAGAGGACAAATGCCCACCCAACCTTGGCAACCTAGCAACACCTCTGCTTGGTATTGGCCTTTCGGTCGCCGTAACTGTGGCATTCACTCTCTTCAAAGAAAAAGACAACAGTCGCGGAGCTAGAATTTAGCTGTTTACTGAGTCTTGAAGTCGCGTACTTCAGAAGTCATACTCATAAAATTATCATGATAGCACAACCTACTTACCCAACCAATGCAATATGGAAATATTTAATTAATATACTGAGTACAAATGAAAACGCACCACTTGAAAAAAGTCAATATTTAAGTTCAAATGAACTTCAATATAATTTTAATACAACAACACTACAGTGACGTCATCCGACATGCCAGGTGCCAGATATGTGAGAATTTCAAGTTAACTGTAACGCTAGGCAATTTTTTGCAAAAACGCGACATCTTGCACGCACACCATGGGAAAAATGAATTTCACTCTGAATTTGTGCACACATTGCCTTCAAAAGCATGTGAATCCGAATAAAATTTCACTTCTTCACTGACACTTGTGAAACGTCGACACTATGCCGCAACTTACAGCCCCTGAACGGGAACGTGCCATAGGCATGCTTCAAATTGGCGCCAGCACCAGGGAAATTGCCAGACGACTACACTGCGCACACACAAGGATCGCAAGACTCCATCAAAGGTTTCTGCAAACGGGGAGCACTCAGGACCGTCCTCGACCGGGTCAACAACGTGTGACAACGGCATGTCAGGACCGTCAGATCATACGGGACCATGTCCGAGACCAAACACTACCAGCGACAAGAACAGCTGGTCAAGTTCAAGGACGACGTGGATTCAACACCGTACGGAACCGTCTGCGAGCTGCAGGCCTGCGTGCACAACGTCCTTATTCCGGCCCCATATTGACGGATCGTCACCGAAGCCAGCATCTACAGTGGGCAAACAGGCACCAGAATTGGCTTCGACAATGGCACGGTGTCACCTTTTCTGACGAGTCACGATTTCACTTGAGGAACGGAGATGGCCGTTTACGTGTTTGCCGGAGACGTGGTGAACGTTATAACGCCGATTGTGTCTTTCAAACGGACCGTTGGGGTGGTGGCAGCGTTATGGTGTGGGGTGGAATAAGCTACCGTCACAGAACCCCTCTCCATATCTGCAGAGGAAGGGTGAGCGGCGTCTACTACCGGGACCAGGTTCTGCAGAACCATGTTGTGCCGTACTTCAACCAACACCACGATGTCCACACGTTCCAACAGGACAACGCTAGGGCACACACTGCAAGGATGTCCATGCAGTACCTTGCACAGCAGAACATCCCCGTGCTTCAGTGGCCAGCTCTGTCACCTGACCTCTCCCCTATCGAGCACTTATGGGATGAAATTCGACGACGTCTTTCTCGTCGACGCCAGATGGACAACATCCGAGAACTTGAGGTTGCCCTTATTCAGGAGTGGAATGCTATCCCTCAGAACACTATCCAGAGACTGATCAACTCCATGCGACGACGATGCACCGCATGTGTCAATGCAAATGGCGGTCACACCTGTTATTGACTTTCCTGTTTGACATCTACACCAGTTAAACCTCTCTCGCGCATTAACATTATGAATGAATTATGAATTATGAAATTGAATGATGTTTACATGTCTTCTTAAATCATTCATTATCTCAAATGCATCATACGTATATACTTCACATATCAATCTGTGGAGCTAGTGACTTGTTTCAGTGACAAGTACGTACATCTGTTTTTGCAGCACAGTCACCACAACTTGCTGTTAAAAAAAAAAATAGACAGCTGTTCGATTGAGAATGTAAACGGATGACAGCACTTACTTTTCACCGAAATTACCTTCATTCGCTGAAAAGTTCTGAAATGCTGCTCTTGCTGGAAAATATTATCGCCGCTGAGTGGCAGTACATACATTAATGGAAATTAATTATAAATATTGGAAATCCTACCTCAGAGCTCAGACGGCGAAACGATGCTGGTTTCTCAAACCCAACGCAAGAGGGCAATGACGCAGTGAGGATTCTCTCTGAGCAATCAGTGGGCTGCAGTGTTGTCACGTAACATTTCAGTACGTCCTATTACCCAATCAACTTTTTTTGGAACCCCAAAGAAAAAGAGCTAGCCTGGAATCCATCCATATCAAGCTTTGGTCGCTCCCAACGGTCACTTGCTTATATAGTCTCAATCAGTAGACCAGACAGTCAAATATTTGCACAAAAACCATACGAGATCTATGATTGGCTCACTGTCGCAAGGGTGCCCCGGCCCTTTAGACAGACTTAAGAAATAGAGGGTGCGTTCAGCGAATCTGCATGTAAGCCGGCTGCGTGAGATTCCTGAAAAATAATGCGAGAATCTTGCCGAAGTTGCACGATAAGCCCTCCAAACCCTGCGATAGCTGCAGCCATTGCAGGGTTTGGAGGGCTTATTGCGCAACTTCGGCAAGATTCTCGCAGAGTTTTTCGGGAATCTCGCGTAGCCGGCTTACTTTCAGATGCTGAACAGTTATGCATTCAACGGAAGTCACGCCTCCCAGCTCGTGTTTATATGAGTATTCATCTGAGTGGCAGCAGAGTCTCTGGGCAATGAACTAGACTAGAAGGTAGGCGGGACTTCCGTTGAATGCGCGAGCTTAGTTGAAGCATAACTGGTATTTTATTATTTTTAGCAAAAAATAACCGCGTTTCTAGAGTTCTGAGGATACGAGTGGACAAACAGACTTGGATAATACATTGGACGATGGTTTGAAAGTTTGTCAAAGGTCGTTTTGTGGAGTTTTCCCAATGCTACTGGATGACCCCATTTGCTTCCAGTAAAAAAGAAATTTGGATAATTTTTCAAAACTCTCCATAGAGTTGCGCCAGGTGTAGAACAACTTCGTCCGTACAAGACATCTAATGGTGACAACAATAAAGATTTGTGTTTAGCTCTCAGGGATTCATAAGTATAGATTTTACAAGTGTAGGCAATATATGCAGTACTTTTCCGATTTATATACTGTTGCTACAGCTCTGTCAATTTCCTTGCCCAGTTATATAAATTTTTACCGACTGAATTTATTTCACCGCCTGGGACAAATTGCATAATGGAGCTGTGGAGTAGTTTCTACAGGAAGCGACAGACTCGGACCAATCTAAATGACTGAGAGGACTAAACAGATACAAGGTGCTCATATATCTGCATGAGATGTCAGGCAAAGGTACAATAAACCTGAGCTGTTAGCAGCCATAATCCAGAACAGGGCAGCAAGGTACAATCTACTATAATCACATCAGAGCAGTGAGAAGAGATCTGCGGTATTTCAAACTATCATCCCTCTCACTGAATGCACACTAGTGACTTGGGTTCCATCGTAAATCCAGCTGTCTTGAGCTTGGAGTGGTGTTCCAACTGAAGCACCTATTACTAAAACCCCATAAGTCACATTTGACTTGACTTGACTTGAGGGGTTTTAGTAATCAGTGCTTCAACTGTTTTAGGGTCAGCCAGGGGTTCACCATTTTGTTTTCTGCTGTTCAGTGGACTCTGCAGATTTGGGCCGGTATTGATCCAAAGTTTATAGATGAGGCCCGTACACTACAAACAGAGGCAGCAGCAGTTAGTGCTCTGTGTGGACCCCACCTGGGCCTAAAATTTAATGTATTTAAGAAACCTGCATTTTACTATGTCATGGTTATTTTCCATGAAATCAATTGTACATGCAGGATTTACAAAGTGAAAGAATGTGAAATGATTGAATGGATTTGGATATTCATCTATTATTCATCTTGATATAAATTCTTACATTGTTTATCTACATTCAGATACAAAGATGATTTCACGGAAATATATGGAATGTAGCCTGCAGTAAATTACAATATATTGGCAAGAGCAGTCAGACCTCTGTCAAGGGCCAACAGCCCCTGACATGAGGAGCAGATACAACAAGTCGTTTTATTAACTACCAGAAGTACAAAAAAAAAAATTCCTAGATCCAGAATGCGATCTTATCACTCCCAAAAATGAAATCACTTCTAAGTTGGGCGAAGACACGCCACACACAAACGTTTTATGAAAATTTGTTCATAAATTTTTCAGTAATGTTGCTTACTAACGAACAAACAAATATACAGTACCTACCCACTAACCAAAGGAAAAACATAACCTCCATGGAAGAGGTTAACTACTTACGAATCAGTAAATTGACATAGGAAACATAAGCTCATATTTAAATGCTCATGTTTTTCACAGTTTTGGCGCGTCACCTCCCTTCCACCCCCACCATGGTTCATAGAACTTCTGTCTCTCAGAACTAAGTCTGTCACTCTGGAAAAGCAGTGGTGAGGGAACTGCTGTCCTTCTAGTGCAGTACTGTAAACAAAAAAAAGAGAAATAACAAAAAACAGCGCAAACGAACAAAAATGAAAATCAGACGAATGAATGAATGAATGAATGAATGAAACTACGAGCTGCTAATTTGGAATGATTACAGTTTGCAATACGGTTGCTTTTCTGTTTGTTTTGTTTTGCCTTATTGTTCTTTTGTAATGTGAATGTGGGAGCTAATGCCTGCAGTGATTTTTTTTTTAGATTTGAAATGGGGGGGGGGGGGGGGGGATCGGTCGGGGGTTCATTTTAAGGGGGTACTTTCTCATTTGGGGGTGGGGGTTACCCTTACGGTTGTCGCCCTGCACGTGCTGCTCGGTTATGACAGCCTTTGTATCTAGGTTTGTGGTATATCGTCGCCAGGCAGATTTAAGCCTCTCACCAATGAGCCTTCCTTCATTCCATGCACTGTTGCTGTTTATTTTGGATGGAGTCACATGGTGCACCCACAAATCATGGTCATATATGGTACATCATCATCCATATTGCCTGGCACATAACATATACAGCACAGGAACCCTTTTAAACTGGCACTCACATGGGCCCACATGACTTGCATAGCCAAACATACTCAGTTCCCCATAACTAAATACCCTTATGAATTAAGACACTTTGCACACTCACAAACACAAGAAAGCAAATTAAAACATGGATTCCCTCACAAAAATACAATGGGGCTTTATAAAAATGGAAATATTTCATTGACTTGTGTTCATAAAATCATGTGCACAGCTGGCTAACATACTGCCTAACAGTGTTTTGGTTTAGCCCTGGTGGGAACTGTTTTGGGGTAGGAGGCGGGGGGTGGGATAACTTGGGGGGCATGTAATCACATACACATGTATTGTTGTGACAAGCGCTGCGGTTGGCTTACCCAAAATCCCGAGGGGGGCTCAATATGGGGCTGCTGCTGCTGGTTACTGATGCTGATAGGATAGATTAGTAATCTGTAAGTCACATGGGTCCTGATGTTAACCAAGATAAATAGGCCACACAGGTGAACCTACATGGCATTAGAGCATATTTTGACTGTTGCCCAGTGATAATCATGGAATAATTAGACCATAGCATAATTAAAAGTGATATATAATACGGCTCTCACATATTGAAATGCACCCACAGCTGTCTTCTGTATAAAGAACTCCGAAGCGACCTTTGATGTCTGTGCAGCGGCTTAAGAAAATTCAGGGAAGCGTTTGTGCCGAGGATTGAGAAAATTCAGGGAAGCGTTTGCACAGAGGATTGATAAAATTCAGAGAGGCGTTTGCTTGTAGCTCTTTTCTATGTAGTTTTTTTTTTTTTTTTCCAAAAATGTTGACACTGTATTTGTTAGCTCACCCATAAGCTCATCTGTCGCCATGGAGGATGGAGCAAGCCAGCGTCAGCAGTGTGTTCTGGATGGGTGCCTCCCTCTTTGCTAGATTTCCCACCACGACCCTGCTCCGCCTCCACCCGCGAATAAAGCTGAAATAAGAAAGAAGTTAGGAGGTTCAATTCGGTCTAACAAACCAACATCAACAGTCACGTTCATGTGACAACCACACTTTTATTTCCAGTGCCTTGTCATCATCTCATAAATAAAAATTCATTGGCATGTACCTGCGCATTTCCATTACACTCGCCAGGGAAATGCCCTAGCCTTTGCTAAGTTGCTTGATCATGCAGAAATAGTGACTTATATCAACTTATGTTAGAATATGTACTTGTACTCCGCACCCATGGCCATTGATGTGTTGTTTAAGTCTCCTTGACATTTTTATAGTCAGTCTCACCAAGTCACACATTTTGCGTCACTTTTAATCCACTGATAAAGATTAGTGCTTGGCTCTGCTTACTTTTAAATCCTCATACAGAGCGGCAAACTGTGTAAGACATATCTTATGGCAGATGGTGTAAATACTCTCCCATCTGAGCTGTGTTGAATCTATCCTCTCTCAGACGTAAAGTTTAACTACTCTTGGAAGTGGAGGGTAAAATCATTTTTTTCAGATATATGTATTTCAAAGTATGTTTGTGCAAGCTCATGAGGGGTTGGCTTCGCATGGATGCTGATGGTGAAATGAAGCAGCATGAGCACCAGAAATCTTCACCAGTCATGGACGTCATGAGAGACATCCTGTCTCCTCATCTGCATCACCTCTGGCTGGGAAGAGACCACTGCACAACAACAGCAAATCATCACATTTGATGAAAATTCTTGCATTCTTGTAATACTCCTCTCTGAAATTTTTGACACCAAAGCTTTGGAAAAATGCCTGTTAGCATCCAGGCCAAGGTCTGTGTCGAACGGTAATGCTCATTGCAAAATATCTTAATTCGATCACTGGCGGGTGATAGGTTGCTACTGCATACCAAGCGGTATCAGCATAAATCGTAAAAATTGTCAAACAGTTGAAGCTGCCATTTAGCCTTCCTGTCCATTCAGATTTCTATCATCCATGCTGGTAATAGCGAGTAGCGTTTGCAGTATATGGAAGTAGTCTTCCACATGTCAATATTATCCCATTCCCTTTTCTCTGTTCCCCCTCTTCCATGCCTGATTGTGAGAGAGTGTGCAGTCTGCCCCTCGGAGATGAGGCAAATGAGGTTCGGAAGCAGTGGCGCATAGAGTCCCCTGCTGTTTCTCATCACAACCAAAACCACTGATACACCAACTTCAGGCTCCCATTACTCCATTCCCTGCATTTTCTAAATTATAATTGTACAAGTTGTATTGAATTTCATCCAATGGCTGTGGTTTCAGTCAACATAAACACAGGGGGCCAAGTAAGTGCGGTGCTTAAACTCCTTTTGTCTAATAGTGTTCGTACTACCACATTTAGTGGATGAGTAGACTACGGAAGGCATTTTGGACTTCGGCAGTCTCTGGGAAGCACAGGGGATGAGAATGTAAGCAGTTTTTATTACAACAGAGTGTAGCTCCTTTGAGTAATTAGCAGATGCCTGTTACTGGCACTATCAGGGGTGACATCAATCCACCCAATGCACTGGTCACTGTGTATATGTGTTAGGGAGAATAATATTTAAATGTTGTATAAAAGTTTGTAACCAAGGCATTTTTCCTGTGTTGCGCTTCTTCGGGTGTCTTTATTCTTTCTTTTCACCAGATGCTACAGGTCCAACCAAATATTGCTATCCAGCACAATTGTTCTCCTCAGACTGTGGCATGTATGGTAACAGTAAGCCATTTCATTACATTCCTGTATTTTGCTGCCCCATTTGGTGAATTTGAGTTTGATTTATGCTCGAAATAGGATAATAATTAGATATATGGAGAGACTTGGTAGAAACATTCCTGTGTTTCCTAAGCATGCAGCTTCCTGGGAAAGCCATGTCATGATTTGATATCTTTGTAAGATTTTTGTATTTGGTACTGTTGATTAATACCCTAGGCCAGCAGCAAAACCATTGATGTTTGTTGCCATTGCCTTTTTCTATTGTTCAGCAGGGGTCATGGCAGAAAAACAATAATAAAAATAAAAAGTTGACACACTACTCAAACCTATGGATGGGGAACGAGGTGGTTTAATTATCTCGAGTTTACAGATTAATATCCTTACTATAGCCTGCATCTCGGGTACAAAGTAAACATGCAAAGATCACGATCATTATGCGGGTAACTGTAACTTTCTTTAACATAAATTGAGATAATGGCGTTCAAAAGCCATGAGGAAAATAAATACGCAGTTTGTATTTTTTTTTAATCGCATTGAATACACATCTATTATCAAAGTCAAAATATGCTTTGGTTATTAAGACATAAGTGTGCACGTAGGAAGCTTACTTTTTCAGTTGAGCTGTTTATTATGCTTAATTTCACAGAACGGGTAGCCTATTCACTTCATAAGGTTAAAGACATTCATTCATCTCTAATAAATATAAACACTTACGTTGGCGATTTACCTTTTTTAAGTCAAGGAGCTTCAAAATGGACCATTTAAATTTAAAATGAGCATTTAATTTCATTTGTCCGATGAAATGCGTTTGCGAATGGGTAGGAGGACATGTCTTGCGATATGCCCCAGCAGTGAACTATTGGCGCCTCCTTTTGAAATCATTCTGGGAAATAAAAAGCAGATAAAGAGGTTGGCCATGGAATTCCTTTCGTGTTGACAATTATTTTTTTAGATACTTGGACTAAAAAAGTAGTTTGAAGACAAGTTTACGAGTCCACCTTAATTTTTACTTTAGTGTGCACTAGCGGACTACTACGAATGTCGAACCCTGTAATTATCTTGTAAGTGCAACACTGAATCTCACCTTAAAAATCTGTCAATTGGGCCCTGATTCTTCCGTTTGGCCATCTATCCGCTAGCCGTCTGCACGTCAGCTACACTTGCGTCAAACAATAACACAAGTACAATAGAGGGATTGCTAGGACGACCACTGCAGACGATTCCCACGAATTGGCTATGTCTGGAAGCGGGAAACGAAAGTTCGCTATTCGGACAGCAACATAAAGAGGGTCATTTATGTTTTGTTTATTGCGGTTTATTGAACACTGGGTGCATTCGTTTCAACTGATCTTTGAAAAAATAGTGCCGTGCGGAAAAAGCGCGTTCTGGGCTGAGTGGTTATTGGTGGATTTCGAGTGCTGGTCGGTGCATTCCGAGTGCTGGTCGGCGCCGACCACCGACTACCAGCATCGGTTAAACCCTGTAGGCCTACAACCAAGTGTTCTGTGGATTTGCAGCTTCTGTGCTTGGAAAGATTATTTCAGATCTGATTCAAAGATAGTCACCCAATATTCAGTATCATATTAATATCAGTGCTTATCCGAGATGGCTGCTGGCTTCCCAAAATGTCTTGACGACCACAAACATACTTTCATTCTGGCCAGAATTTGCGCCATCTTCGGTATTGCCTCGACTTACAGTTTATTTTGGTTTCTTCATCCTTCATTAATTCCTCTCACTCCTCTCCTTGATTAGTAATTTTCTTGTAGAACTGAAGCTTACTTAGTGATTGCAGCTTTTGCCCCCGTAATTGACTGCACTAGGCTACATAACACCACTTGACAGCTGTAATTCACTGGTTTATTTATGCTGTACAGACTCAAGGATAGCAACCATTGTCAAAATCCTTGTCATGTGAATGAAAACCAAGAATTTAATACCTGTCATCAAGTTTTTAGAGTCTTATAGAGTAGACCGAACAGCTTAAAATGGTGTTGTTAACATGGAAAGTGTCTTGGTAAGTATCCAAAATAGCTTCCTAAATGCTGGGACCATGATTTCACTGTTATGTACTGCACACCTGAATACAGGATGTCTCTTACACCAGCCAGTTGAGTACACTGGGCAAAAAGTTTGCCGGAAATGGGGCTTGATTGCAACATCCCGGTATTTTTTTTCATATTGTCAATAATCAGAATTGACTTCACATTGCTCGGGGATATTGGAGGGATACAGCTGGTCTGGGTTAGCACTCTTCATTGCTCAGGCACCTCCCACTGGCCCTCTGAGCATTCATCAGGTACATTCCATGCAAACACGTTTCGGTCTCCTCTGCCCTTGTCCTGAGCTTACAATGTTTGAATCTACTTGTGAATTGAAGCAGTGGCTTACAGGAATGTTTAAAGGAGAACTGCGAACTGTCTGCACTCTCCAGAGATGCATTCATGCACGATTGTTCATATGCCGTTGGCTGATTGGACAATCCAGATTTGGGAGGGATTGGAGATGCCAAAAAAAAGATAAACCCGTGAGATAAACCTGTTGTACCCATGGAAAATAGTATGGAGGAAACATCAGAATGACTGCATAGCATACTTAGATGATGTGAGGATTACATGCTGCAAAAAATGGGTATTTTGCATAATAGTTAGCAGCTCTCTCATCTTGAGCACAGAATCCACATGAGCAAGAGAAAGTAAGTGATTTGTTTTTCCTCTGCTTTCTATCGAGTTCGACAAGGTTTGAGTCCGTACTTATTCAGAATACTTGTTGATATTACTTAATATAGTGTGCTTTATTAGAGCACTTGTGTCAGGAGGGCTTTGTCCATGCACTGGGTATACAGCACCTATCAAGTGCTCATGATCCAGTGTGCTTTGTCAGAGTGCATAGTCAGTACACTTTTTCAGAGTGGTTTTGTGCACTTTTTGGGAGCACTTAGCTAAGCAACCATTTTCACAGGGATTGATTCACAACTGATTTAAAGTACATAATTTGGAATACTTCTTTTTAGAGAACCTAGTTTATTGTGCTTCTGCAGAGCATTGTTCTGCTGGGTTCTGTGCACTTAAAGCACTTGAGTTGGTGCCCTCTTAAGCAGGTAAAGCACTTCATTGAGTGTGTCATGGTGGAACACTTAGTATTAGTGCTGCAGCAGACAACTTGGTTTAGTGCGCTTTGTCAGATTTCCTGGATTAGGGCCCACTGTCACTCTCGAGGTCTGGTTTAGTTTATTTACTCCAAGATCTGATTAAATGGGTATGACATCCTGACAGGATTCAGATGCGCTGACATCCTCAATGACACGCTGTCCCCCCGCATCAGTGCTGCTGATGACGGCACGAAACGCAGGAAGGACACAATTATTTACTCTGGATCGGCATTAAATGTCTTGGTTTCCTGGGTGGTTATACTTATATTATATCCTCAAATGAGAGCAATATTTACAGGAGGAATAATTACGGTTTCCCTCTGTCTCTCTCATATTCAGTGTCAGATTTCATGCATATTTCATTGGCTGTGATTTAGTTTTTAAAAATTTAAATATTGATACTAATGAGTGATCAGTAAATGGCTAAAATTATCAAAATAATAGCAAATAATAGGATATTAACAATGTATAATCTAAAATCATTTCTTTGATTTCATAACAATCTCAAACTGCTTTGCAGTTAGCAAATAGAGGTATTTTTTTACTGTTAAGTATGTCATCGGAATAGAAAAAAGCATAAGAACCTCTCGCTTTGGGTGAAGTAACAATCAATGTGACTCACAAAGAATTCTCTCGGTTGAGTGGTGATAATAGCGCACTGCCCGTTAGCGGATAACGGCGCCATTTAATCCATTAGTGCACTTCTCAGCTCCCAGTGTGTGTGTGTGTGTGTGGGAGAGGGTCTCCCTCTTACTCACTGAGCCCTGCCACACACCCGCAGACAGAAGCATGTGCCCGACACAAACGCTAATTATGGAAAATGTATTTCATTGGCCTGGTGCTTCTCCTTAATCTCATTTTTGTCCAGCCAAGCAGGGACAGGGCTCCGCCTGAACGGGCCGGGCATCCATTTAATCAACTTTCCTGCTGATTTATTTCGCTGGGGCCAGTCCGGGGATATTGGCTGGGTCTTGATTTCCAATCCCAGCGACTAGAATTTCAATTACCCGTCTGTGCTAATTACGGTCTGTGTACTTGTTACCTCTGCAGGACACTCACAGTGGCAGACAGGTCTTCTATAAGGATCTACAGCCATTTCAAATGCGGCTCCGCCAGAGTTGTGATCAAGAGCGAATGAAAATGACTGGAACTGCCTGGACTTATTTCTTTCCTACTGTATTTAAAACAAGTCAGTCAGTGAATGTGCACAATATTGCAACTGAACAGTAAGCGCAAATGAGCAATGTAAGGTACACACCACAGTGTATGTCAAAAAATTCCCAAACTAAACATGCCGCAAATATGGTGAATGACTTTCACTGATGTTTATGAAAATAGCTACAGATCAGTTGAACGCATAGGTATTAAAAAATGGAAGCCTTGAAGTTCATTTCTCATAATAAAGGTCAAAGCTATTTTTTAAGCCCATCCATAGAGATATACTTTATTGAACCCCCTGGGGTAATCTGTCCTCTGCATTTGACCCATCCTATTGTTAGGAGCAGTGGGAAGCCAAGGAGCAGCGCCTGGGGACCAACTCCAGTTCTAAAGCCAGTACCTTAGTCAGGAATACTAGTTGAAATGCTCCTACAACGCATGTTTTTCTGGGTGGGGGAAACCGGCATACCTGGAGGAAACCTACGTAAACATGGGGAGAACATGCAAACTCCACGCGGAGAGGCCCTGGCTGGCCAGGGCTCGAACCTGGAATTATTGCCAGTCAGCGTTACTAATCGCAGTGCCGCCCATGCACTACAGTAGTGTGCAGTGATGATAATACACAACCAATTTCGTCTAAAAGGGGTCCTATTATATTACTTCTCCATAATTTTTTGGTGAAAATGAATTGAAATATACTACTGTAGGCAAAGAGAAAAGAAAAAATTTTGTCAAGTATATTGAGGTAAAAATATGGGTAATAAACAAAAACAGTGAAAACATCAATTTTTTTGTAACATTTGAAAGGTGTAGCAAATTTAAATTTTTTGGCTCTAGCACAGCCTGGATGCATGTTTAAAGGCTCATTCCATGATTATTCCATGATTATTGATTATGCTAAAACATTTTTAAACTGGTTTGAGGCTACAATATTCAGCAAGATTACCTCTAATGGTCAGTTTTCCAGTAAATAAGGTGACATGAGGTTTTGGCAGTGTCACATGGCAGCCATATTTGAAACTGGATCGCAACACCATGAACAAATTTTATCATCCTCGTGGGTAGGAACATGTGTGCCAAGATTCAGTTTCATTGGTCAAGTGGTTTCAGAGAAAACACAATGTTTACAGTGGCAACTGGAAAAGTGGGTGAAGCCAAACCCTAAGGGTCATATCTCACTCAAAATTTTTATATTTTGCAAAACCCACCAGATAAGTTTTTCAGGTTTGCTGCTTGTTACCAATAATGCAAAATTCAGCAAAAATGCCTGACTAATGGCGAAACGTCTCATACAAACTTTGGTGTCCTCATGGGTCAGAGCATGCATGCCAAGGTTCAGTTTCATTGGCTCAGTGGTTTGTGAGAAGAAGATGTTAACAGATGGACGACGACAACGAATGACAGGCAAGCGGCCCATTGCATAAGCCCACCGGACCGTTGTTCTGGGTGACCTGAAAAGACCTGAGTTTGCCAAGAAATTGAAGGGTCGGACACCAGTGGACTGGGAGCAAGTCCTTTGGACCAATTAATCAAAATACAAAATTTACTCACCCAAACGTGCGCTGTAGAATTAGAAAATATTTCAAAAAGGACTGTATAACCCCTTTAGTAAAACATGGAGGTGGTAATATTATGGGTTGGGGTTCAGTCTGCTTGAAAGGAGCCAGTAATCTCATAAAAATAAACAGAATCGTGGATGAAAAGAAGTATTACAGCATCCTTGTGAGGCCTGCATTTCCATCTGGAATGAGAGATTGGTTTGGGATTTTATTTTCAACAAAGACCCTAACAGACTTCTCAGTCGTGCAAGAATGATCTCAGTTAGATACTGTATCTGATGATATTAAAGTTATGACGGCCTGCTCAAAGTCCAGACCTTAATCTGATTTACAAAATCAGGGGTGGGGGGGGGGTCACACTGTAGATATTCCTTTTCTCTCAAAAAGACATTATTATTTTTGTTTTTACAATACAACCCCAATTCGAAACAGTTGGGACAAAGTGTAAATTGTGAATAAAATCAAAAAGCAATGACTTTCAAATCACACCAGCCAGTATTTTATTCACAATAGAACGGAGATAACATAACAAATGTTGAAACTGAGAAATTTTACCATTTTAAATCCACAAAATGAGCTTATTTCAAATTTGATAGCGGCTACAGGTCTCAAAAAAGTTGGGACTGGGGCCAGCTTACCATGGTGTAGCATCCCCTCTTCTTTTTAACACAGAGTGGAGGCATCTGAGCATTGAGGAGACAAGTTTCTTGAGTTTAGCCTTTGAAATGTGATCCCACACTTGTTTAATACAGACTTCCAGCTGCTGGAAAGTTTTCGGTCTCCTTTGACGGACTTTTCGTTTAATTATGCGCCAAATGTTCTCAATCAGTGAAAGATCAGGACTTTAGGCAGACCAGTTCAGCACACAGACTCTTCTGCTATGAAGCCATAATAGCTGCAGTATGTGGTTTTGCATCGTCCTGCTGAAATACACAAGGCCTTTGCTGGAATAGATGTCGTCTGTAGGGGAGTGTATGTTGCTCTAAAACCTTTATATACCTTTCAGCATTCATGGTGCTTTTTAAAACATGCAAGTGTCAGACACCATATGCACTAATGCATCCCCATTGCATCAGAGATGCTGGCTTTTGAACTGAACGCTGATAACAGGAGGGGTAGCCTTTCTCCACTTTAACCTGGAAGACACAACGCCCATGATTTCCAACGAGAATGTAAAATTTGGACTCGTCTGACCAAAGGAAACATTGCCGCTTTGCTACAGTCCATTTTTTTTTTTCTTAAAATAAATTTGGCATCTCCAATCCCACCCGAATCTGGAATGCCCAATTGGTGAACTATGTACAAGGCTTGCTCGTTTGCGACCCCTTGTTGCCAATTCAGGAGAGTGAAGACATTTCAAGGCTCTCCTCCGAAGCTCGTGCCCGTCAAACACCGCTTCTTATACACTCATTGGTTGAATCTTCGCAAGTTCAGAACGAGGGCAGAGGATATCTGGACATGACCATGCTTAGAGTCTTCCGGACGAGCGCTCGTCTGGCCAACAGGAGGCGCTTGAGCAACGAACAAAGCTATTTACTTTATTTCCTTTTACCGGCAGTCCCTTCCCAATTTGAAACCCTGTAGCGCTATGGCCAATTGTGCGCTACTCTGAAAAAGCTGCCGACCACAACCGGAGGGTACGACCGGGCTCGAACCCGCGACATGATAGAACACTTCTGCACTGCAACGCAGTGCCTTAACCGAGTGAGCTATCCGGCTGCTCAATACAGTCCATTTTAAATGGGCCTTGGCCCACAGAACACAGTGGCATTTCTGGATCATGCTCAAAAATGGCTTCCTTTTTGCATGATGGAGTTTTAGGTGGCATCTGTGGATGGCACGGGGGACTGTGTTTACAGACAGTGGTTTCTTGAAGTATTCCTGGGCCCAAGTAGCATATCAATGGCAGAATCATGCCGGTGAGTGATGCAGTGGCATCTGAGGGCCCGAAGATCACGGGCATCCAAGTAAAGGTCTTCGCCCTTGTCCCTTACGCACAGAGATTTTTCCTGTTTCTCTGAATCTTTTGATGATATTATGCACTGTCGATGATGAGACCTTCAAAGCCTTTGCAATTTGATGTTGACAAACATTGTTTTTAAAGTATTCCACAATTTTTTTACGCAAACCTTCAAAGGTTGGAGAGCCTCTGGCCATCTTTACTTCTGAGAGACTCAGCCTCTCTAAGACATCCCTTTTATAGCCAATCATGTTACACACCTGCTGCTAGTTAACTTAATTACCTGCTAAATGTTCTTTCAGCTGGTTCTCTTGTATATTAATTGCTTCTTCAGCCCTTTTTTTTTTGCCTGTGTCCCACCTTTTTTGAGACCTGTTGCAGCCAGAAAAATTGATTTAAGCTCATTTTGTGGATAAACATGTAAAATGTCTCATTTTTAACATTTGAAATGTTATGTATGTTCAATTGTAAATAACATACTGGCTTGTGTGATCTGAAAGTCATTGCATTTTGATTTTATTCACAATTTACACTTCATCTCAAGTATTTCAGAATTGGGGTTGTATGAAGTTATCTGTTTACTTATTTTCATATATGATCCAATGTTATTTGGGATAAATACTTGAATAGCAATTGGTTTCTGATTTATCTTCATTTTGTTAAGTGCATAATCATCACTGCATACTACTGTACACTATGACCGCAGATGATATTACACTGTCAACTCAGCAGAATGATGATGGAGGACATTTAATGCTTTTATCAAAGGGAATTTAACATTTTCTGTTTAATTTTTTATAATGTGTCTATTTGAAGGCCTTGACAATTTCTTTTTGAACTTTTGGTAAAATACCCCAGGGTATTGAAGATGCGATTTAATGGCGATTTGAAACATAAAAGGTCCCAGTAAAGGTTTCCAAACTGGCACCACTATTACACAAAGTTGTGTTGAGCAATATTTACCCATTCAGTATTGAGAAGATGCTTCATGTCATGGTTAAAACGCCAATGGAAGATCTCCCTGGAGATGTGATAAAATAAGGGCGCTCTCGCTCTGTCTCGGCAGGATTGGAGAGGATGTGGCCAGGGGGATGGACAGCGGGTATCCAGGGAAACACTTCCGCATGGGCTTTATGACCCTGCCTGCCCCACAGGACCGCCTGCCCCACCCCTGCGGGACGGGCTTCTCTGTGCGCTCCCAGTCTCTCCACTCTGTTGGGGGCACAGACGAGGACAGCAGCCCCAGCTCCCGCAAGCAGCCGCCCCCTAAACCTCGGAGGGACCCCAACACCAAGCTCAGCGTCTCTTCGGAGACCGTGAACACAAGTTCAATCTCAGGCAGAGCAGGGAAGGAGCAGGACAAATCCGACGGTAAGTTTGTTTGATTGACACCTGGCTCCTCCTCTGTCAGTGAGACCTCTTTGCTCCAGGCCCCCCTGATTGTCACATCAGAGTTTCACTGGTCTTTACCTCAGTGAAATTCCCAAACTAAACCTGCTAAGTGATCAAATGCTGATTGCACTACGGGAAGAAAAAAAAAAGCAAGCTGGAGTATGTGCAATAACATCATATAAGTCTTCAATGAGACTTGGCTGGTAAAGTTTATGATGGAGAGAAATGAGAGTGAAAATGAACAGCACTAATGAAAATTCTCTAAAATTAAAAAGCCCACAGTTTGCTGCGTCAGGAGCAAGCACTGTAACTGGCCAGCCACTATAACAATCAAATTTCACCTTTGCTGATGCATATTGGCAAGACTCAGTCCTTATTTGACTGCGTGGGCCCTTACAGCATAGCATGTATTTGAAAAGAAATTCATGACTGAATTTTTTTTTCCTAAGCTGTGAGACAAAGCATTACCAGTTCGCAAGGTCTATTTTTTAACCCCAGAAGAATGAACTTCAGTTCATTTAATCCCATCACCCACGATGGCATGGGTGGAAATCTCCAGAAGATGGTGTTCTAGGGTTAAGTCAGGCACTTGGCAGTGCATGTCTTTTCAATTCTAAATCGATTTCCTGGCAAATAATAAACATCACTGTTCAAATTCATGGTTAAGACTTTCCAGTACTAATCTGAGTGACTCCAGCTCTAATTTGGAAAAAATATATTGTACCACCAATTTCAATTCTGTATGGGAAATAAAACCAGTCATAGGGAATATATATTACTAGAAGCTGTTGAACTTGTTGGGGATATATGATTTAAAATGATGCATCGGTGTTTATTCATTTTATGCTGCTTAAATTAATTTTATGGCGAAAAAGACTCCATTTACAAGAGCAAAATCATGCAAAGCTCCTGCAGTCAGCTGAATATGTGAGCATGCAATAGGCTAA
Source organism: Gymnothorax reevesii (assembly GCA_029721435.1). Lineage (NCBI taxonomy): Eukaryota > Metazoa > Chordata > Actinopteri > Anguilliformes > Muraenidae > Gymnothorax > Gymnothorax reevesii. The sequence goes on along the minus strand of CM056574.1, from coordinate 134,880,570 downwards.
CTGTAATTAATCTGACGGAAATACATTTCCTGGAGCACCTTTAATAGATGTCAAAGAGAAATGGGAGACGTTGGAAGGAGAGAGAGAGAGAGAGAGAGAAGGGAGAGAATCAGAGGGAAAGAGAGAGGGATGGAGGGTAAAACAGTGGGAAAGAAAGAGTGAGAGGGGGATGGATAAAAAGGGATAAAGGGAGGGAGAGAGAGAGGGGGGAGTGAAAGATATAGAGTTAGACAGAGATATAAGGAGAGCGAAAACAGAGGGCAAAGAAAAGGGGAATGGAGAGAGAGAGATGGCGAGAAAGAGGGAAGGAGAGCTGTATAGAGAGAGAGAGGAATGTATACAGTCAGAGAGAGATATAGAGAGTGGGGGAGAGAGGGACCGAGTGAGAGGAATACAAAGACAGGATGCTATAATTTCCCTGCAGTCTGACAGTAACATTTTGACACAGCTCCTCTCCGGCTCCTCAGCCCCCACTCGACACTAAGCTGAATAATTCACTGCCAGAGGGAATCCAACATGCGGGGCTGTGTTCTAAATCTTTCAACTGAAGCATGGCATGTAGGAGTTCCCTTCTTCAGAGAAGCATCATCTGCATGCATATGTTACCCTATCTTTCTCCACCCCCTCCTCTTCCTCTCTCAGTGTCAGCTGTATGACGTGGTCCCTCTCGACAGCACTCACTCATCCTTTATACTACGGCCTCCCTCTATCTGTTTTTTTTTTTCTATATGTTAGTAAGACATATTATTTATTTGTATTGAAACAGATTTTATATATCCATCCTGTCATGATTTCGAAAGTTGTTTCTATCAGGGCTTGTATTATATAGATTTATTTGCTGCGCTTTCAATTTAGTCTTACATTAGAATCTTTGAGTAAAACGCTGGCTTCCCTCACCGCTTTTTCCCAGTCAGTGAACAAACCGGCGTCGTTGAACAAATTTGCTGCCTCCGGAGGTTATAAAGGGTACTGCAAGGCATATCATTTTGCGTGTGAATGCATGGGGCATCACCTCTGACAAACACAAACTGGTCGAGGGCAATATACAGACTCGCAGGCGTCTATAAACACGCGCACACAGACCACTGTCTCCTGCGCTGGCTCTGCGCAATGCAGAGAAAAGGACTATGGATTAGCAGAGTGTGCAGTCTCAGCCATTTCTCTTCACGGAAAGGGAGTGACAGTGTAACCACCAGTGCTGCCTTGCATTTAATGAAGCCTGGTGCAGTCAAGCACTGATGCAGAACCTACATGCCTGATTGTGTGGAACGTAAAGAAGGCTAAAATGCTAACTAAAATTACTGCTTTCTACTTATGTTTTTACTGAATGACCTACAGTAAGAGTAAAACATTGCTCTCCCTCCTTTTCTGCCAGCTCTAGAAAGTTCTTCCCAAGATAGCGGATATTTCAAAATACCACATTCAGGACCTGTTTATAGAAGTGTTGAAACATGTCTACTCCCCCCCTGCCTGCCCATCCACAAACACACACACACACACACACACACACACACACAAACTCAAACACGCACACGGACACCTGCATTTTCACAGTCTGCTTTGTATGTTCTCAATGAGCATATACGTCCTTTTGATGACTCATCTTTCAAATCGATGCCTTTAATTATGCCCCGAGCTGATATTTCGCATGGCTGTAGCTCTCCATCTCTGTTCCTGCAGACTCAACTGCCCTCCGTCAGTCTTTAGAAGCACGATGCTGTCTCGGCAAGAGAAGACTGCCGCGCATTCTGCCTGACGAGGCACGCATCTCCTCACCTGACATCTGAAGGTGCTGTGAGCACTGACCTCCATACCCTCTGCCAGTGCTCACAGATGCACTCCCATTCTGTCACTCAGAGCTGGGGGTGAGAGGGGATGGAGCTTGATTCACTGTCAGGAGTGTGATGTAATCATGCAAGCAACGCAAGCTGGTCTTCCTCAGTGCTGCTCTCTTACAGTGCTGGCACAGGGAGGTTATGCAAACCCAACCATGTGACCTCCCCTTCACAGCTTCCTATCCCAGGGGTGAGAGCCCAGGGACAGATGTGTATGATCGTCTCAGAGAGGATATGAGGTTATATGGAGCTACTCACAGTGGGCTAATTATTCAGTGCAGAATTCAATCATGAGCCACGACTGACCCAGATCCTGGCCTCCCACTCTCCCCTCCCCCTCCCCCCCCTGTGTGCTGGGAGCGATGCAGTCTCACAGCAATCACCCACATGTGCACTCCCACACGCATACACACGCATACACACACTCACTCACTCCCAGTATACTCAGCCACACATATGCACACACCTCAACAGCTTGTCACTATTGCTGGAACCAGCACTTAAGAATGCACACATTGCGTATGCCCCTTAAGAGGAATACACCCACTGGAAAACAGAAATACACCCACTGGAAATACCCCCTAACAGAAATACACCCACTAGAACTATGCCTTCGCAGAAATACACAAACCCCCCCATCCCCCCCAAATAGAAAAAAAAACACCTGCTTCATGCATCACACAGTTCAAATATACTGAAAAGAGGGCTCCCTCTGTACTTGAAAATATCACTCAAAGCTTCAGTCTAACCCCCAGCTATAATCAGATTGACTTTGCAGACCTTGTCATTAAACACACATTTGATAAACACCATTGAATCACTTTAACAAGGCCCATGTTCCTTTGCTTGCTTTGTCCGTGGCATATCAACCTGAACCACTGAGCTCTGAAGGTCAAAAACTCGCAGACTTCTTTTGAGAAATTGGCGCCACTGTGGTGACTGCAAAATTCCACTATATTTAGTGGAAGTTCTGTATTCAGCAGTCTTTTTCATTCGTGGGTGAAGGTTAATTTCTTTCTGTCCAAGGCTGAGCCAAGTATTCACGAAAAAGTGAAAGACTGCCAGTATTAGAGGCAAATGGTGACTCGGCAGGTTCTTTGATACATTGCAGAACCATAAGTATTATGAGGTCGAATTGCGATCTGCCAGCTTTAATTTGGGATCGTTTAACATTTATATCAGGTGATCTCCACAGGAACTACTGCTATTGCTTTAGTGGCTAACCAAATTCTTGCTGATAGTGCTGTATCAGAGGTTTCTGGAGTTTCGATGATATGGCAGTGTCTTTATATTGACTGTGCGCCCCCTATAGGCAGGTCCAAACCCTGCAGCGAGGATCTCAAGCGGGTCCCTCCTCCAAAGCCCAAGCGAAACCCCAACACCCAGCTTAGCACCTCCTTTGACGAGTCCTACATCAGGAACCACGGCGACAAGAAGACTCCCAAGAGGGAGAAGTCACTGTCCCAGACGCAGAGCCCCAGCCATGAGACGGATGAGGACGAGCCCGTCTACATCGAGATGGTGGGCAACATCCTGCGGCAGTTCCAGCAGGAGGAGGAGGAGCCGGGAGAGGCTGTGTACGAGGAGATGAAGTACCCCACGGCAGATGACCTGCCGCCGGAGCCGCGATGGGAGCCACTGGGCAGCTCCACCCACTGCCCCACTTCCTCTATCCCTGACCCGGAGGTCCCGCGGTCCACCGCCCCCCGTGGCTCGCTCTGCGATATCCCTGCCCCCTTTCCCAACCTCCTCCCTCACCGGCCCCCCCTGCTGGTGTTCCCCCCGGTGCCCGCGCAGTGCTCCCCGAACTCTGACGAGTCCCCGCTAACCCCTCTGGATGTCACCAAGCTGCCAATGCTGGAGAACGTGACCTACGTCAAATCCGCTGGTGAATCGCAGCCTCCGTCTCATCGCAAAGCGGATAAGGAGCTACCGGCCACGGCCACCATCACTGCCTCTGGACGTTCCTCTGCCCCCCCGCTTCCCTCCGCCCACCACAAGTCATCGGCCTCCGCTCACGGCTACCCGCGGAGCCACTCGGCCTGCCCCTCGCCCGTCAGCGTGGGGCGCTCGCTCACGCCACTGGGCCTGAAGCGGCCGCCGCCCTATGATGCGGTGGCAGCCGGGGGCAGTATGCCGCGCAGTGCCTCCGCGGTGCCTCACTCCGCTAAGAGCGCGTCTCAGGAAGGGGGCCGGCTCTCCGGCTCCTCCAGCGCCCACGGCTCCATGCAGAACGTGTCCCGCTCGCGCACGCCCACCAGCCCCGCCGACGAGCTCAATGGCGTGTTCAGCACGGGCCGCGGCGGCGCACTCAAGAAGTCCGCCAGCAGCAGGAAGTCCAAGGAGCCCACAGAGAGTGAGTGCTGCGCTCTCCTCACAGCCACAGGTCACATGATGCTAGTGGACAAGACTTAACCCCATAAAACCTACAGATCCATACATGGGTTCATCAATTGCAGCTGCTATATTCAAACCAGTGAAACTTCAGGCCTACTTTAATTTCTAGTGAAAAGCCTAAGTTTTCCAATGATCCCAAATATGTCCCCCCGAATTATAGGGAAATAAGTATGAAATGTTGCACAAGATTTAGATTTTTTCCGTTTGATCTAATGCTGTGGCCATAAATGCATGGCGTCCTGGGTTTGAATCTTTCTCTCAATATAATAGTAGGATCTAGCTTTAGAAATTTATTTGAAAAAAAAATCGGACTTTGGACTGACTTGAGGACTTGAGCGGTTTTCATCAAATTATACACGTTCCTCTCCCTATACATTGTCTGTGAAACATTTGGCGACATAGTTTAAACAGTATTTGTTGTATTAGTTCAGTACTCCAATGTGTCAGAATTCAAATGTAACTATAAAGACTAATCTTCACACTTTCAGTATGAATTTAAGGGCACATCCACACTGAGTGACCAGAGCAAAAGTTGCCACACTTTTTACACATGGCCCCTGCAGTTTAGGGTAGCAAAATCAATGGACAAATTAACACTCTTTAGTGAATGTATTATGCATTTTACATGCAGACGAATCCTTGCCATTTAATGACTGCCTGAAGTCTTTGACCCATATTAACAGATGCTGTGGATCCTCCTTGCCAAAACAATAACATGTTTCTGTAAATATCTCATTATTGTCCGAGCAGATAACTTCAAAATTATCACAGCTCACATCTTGCAGGTGCTAATCAATACTGACTGTATATCACAGGAGGAATTAAGAGAAGCAACCAGTGTCATAAAATAATGTTTTTTCAGTCAAGAGAGACATTATACTGAATGTCCTCACTGAGAGAAAGCAGCAGTATTCTTATCAGTGTCACAAACTTCCACATAAAAATCATGAAAAGCATTTATATCTCATTCAAACACAGCTCCACTACATGCACCCTCCTAGCACTGAATAAAAAAAGCTCCATGTTTCCTGTAGTGCGGTAAGTCAAAGCAGGACAACCCGAGAAAATATTAAACCCCTTCTGTATGTCAGTGCTTCTTTAAGTCTGGAAGGTTTTTGAAGTCTCCGCCACAGAATCAACTTCTTAAGGAAAATTTAATCTCACACACCAGCTCATGTGAAGCCTGCTTCCTATCCCTAGCAGAGTTGCCGTGACAACGGCAGACGATTATCCAATCACAGAGTGGGATTGGTCAGGTCTGGCAGTAGACTCATTCAAAAAGGTCTAATTCAAAACAGAATAAATGATAATCTATTAAATTCTAAACATAATCTTTCCATTACAAAATGTATCCATTATTGTGGATGAAAAACACTTCTTATTAATTAGGCCACTCATTTAAAAAAATAAACAATCACTATTGTGGAGCTGTTTAAATTGAGCTGAAACTCTCCAACTACAGCTAGAATAAAGAGCAAATATGCACGCTCATGAGCACGCACACACACACAAACACACCCATCTGTCTGACCATATGTCTGTCCGTCTGTCTGCCCGTCGGGGACCTCTATCTGCAGCTGTGTTTTGGCGGGGTATGGAGATCATATCTGATGAACTCTGTGTGTGGCGGCTGTCGACTGTTAATCTATCAGAGCCTGCATGCTGTCAGCAAGCCATTTTATAAAATGAACAGAGAATTTCTATTGCCTCATGCTGTCAACAAATTCTGCCAAGCAGAAAAACACCCACACACTGACAAAAAGAGAATAGAGGACAGACAAAAGAACTGAAAAGGCAGAGAAACCAGTAAAGACACACAAAGAGACATCGATATTGCGCATAGGACTTCAGGTCTAATGCTGGACTCAGACTGAAAAGCCTTGTCTGAAAGGAGAATTGAAGCACCTATCACTAAAACCCCATAAGTCACACTTGACTTGACTTGACTTGACTTGTGGGGTTTTAGTAATCAGGGCTTCAATTCCGGTGTGAAAGCTACGGTGTGGAGCTACTTCGAGCCTTGTTAATGATGAAAAAAATAGTGATTTATTTGCATGGCAACGCTATGCCCGATTCACAACCTTTGTAAGCCTGTTGGGAGCTTCGGCTAAAAAGCCATTTATTTCGAAATGTTGCGTGCGTACGGAGGTGGGGTATTCGACAAAAGTTAGTACTCATTATCATGTTTCAATACACCCCAAGTCAATTTCACGCCGGAATTCTCCTTTAAGTTCATTTACCTCTTGATTTCATATTGCCAAACAAAAATGCGTTTAGCCAGTTCATGGGAGAGACCAAGAGGGACAAAGCAGCGCAACTTAATTAGCCTCTAATTTTGATTCTATTTTGCTCTTTTCATCAAAACAATATGAACACTGAAGTTGTTAGTCTTGACTGTCTATTTCTCACTCAACTTTGTAGTATCACCTGTTGCATCAGTTAGCTGCACGCCGGTAAAGGGAATTGTACACACTAAAGGCTTGTCGTAGCTTCAGACAAGCAGTGCCTAATCTGCACTAACACAGATGAACGTTGGCACATACCTCCATACACATAATCAGTTTCACCATCATACTGTATACATAGAGGTACCTGAACACACACACACACACACACACACACACACACAGATATCACCTGTATACTCTCAGTCGGCGTGTCTCACCTTCGTATACACAAACACACTCCTGGAGCTGTTGACTGCGAGGACCTTTGAAAGGTTAGTAGCTTTGATAGTATTGGTGGCAAAATAATTGAAAAGCTTTCATCTGTTAACAGAGCAATTTCTTTAATGCTTTCAGCGCACTTGAAGGACGTAATGAATGAGTTTGCTAATGGAGCATTAAAGTTGGTCATGAAGAGAGATATATTGACGGGGCCGGGATATGGACTTGGCCCCTTTCCGACACCATTATCGCACCAGTGAATGCTGTGTCCTCCTGAGACCTGGCAGTGCATTTCTGTCCACTGTACTTGAGATGAGTCTCAAGTCTCAATCTCTTTTCAACTTTGCTTAAACCTACAAATCGCAGGACAGTAAAATTCTAAAATATTTAAACCTTTGACAAAGGTGTCAGTGCAACATGTTTTTGTCCATCACTGATTTAAACTGTTAACTTATTTCTCTTAGAAGAATGTTAAAGACTTATTATTAAGTTGCAGATATAGATGTAGCTACAGTACAGTACAGGACCCATAAGTCAGTGCCACCATTTCTTGAATCCTGCATATTTTCTGATTTGAAGAGGTTTTATTTGTGAGGCAGGTCTTAGCTTCCTCTGCTTTGTGAGATTTCTGACTGTGACTCACACCGATACCGATTCCACTTCGTGACTGACATAGATATATAGATTTCTTTCAGTGATTCAATGTTATCGATTCCTGTCTTTGGCATTGATACCAGTATCTGTGTTACTCACATCAATATCCATTTTTCTCAGTAACTTACTGATACTGATTCCACTGTGCGACTGAGTACTGATTCTTCTAGTTGACTCAAATAATACTGATCCCCCTGCGAATCACACTGGAGTCATTTCCTCTTTCTGACTCACAGTATTATTTCTTTGCTCTGTGACTCACACTGACACCGATTTCTCTCTCTGACTCACACTACAATTCCTTTGCTCTGTGAATGACTCCAACAATGCCTTCTCCTTGCTGGTGAGGCCAAGAGCAAAGGTAGCAGAGTGAGCACTGTACTGTACTATTACTTTGCGCTATGGTTCAGATGGATGTTGACTCCTCTCTCTGACTCACTCAACTATTCCTTTTCTCTGAGACTCATGTGGATGTTGATTCCTCTGTCTGAGTTGCAGAATCCTTGATCCCCCCCTGAATCACACGGACACTGATTTCTCTCCCTGACCCACTCTGCTTCCTTTGCTCTTGGCCTCACCAGCAAGGAGAAGGCATTGTTGGAGAGATTCACAGAGCAAAGCAATTGTAGTGTGAGTCAGAGAGAGAAATCGGAGTCAGTGTGATTTAGGGGGGGATCAGGGATTCTTTAATTCAAAAAGAGGAATCGACATTCATCTGAACCGCAGAGCAAAGGAATAGTGCAGTGAGTCACAGAGAGGAATCGGTGTCAGTGTAATTCTGCTTTCTGACTCGCTCTACAATTCCTTTGCTTTGTGAATCCCTTAATAATTTGCTCTCCTCGTAGGTGACGCCAAAAGCAGGAGTCACAGCACGGACACACTCCCACGTCACGAGGGCTGGGACAGGGGCGGTCACCACAGCAGCAAGGAGCCCTTGCAAGCTGGGGAATGGGAGGGCACATCAGGACAATCAGCCACGTCCACGCCCACGTCCACACCAATCAGATTGGGACGCAGCTCCGTCAGCCCTCCCAAGATGTTGGGGAGCAGCAGCACAGGTAAGGGGCAGCACCAAACTATGCTTAGTGTGTTCAAAAAATAAAATCACATCACGCCAAAACGCAATGGGTGAGGAGGCAGATTTACACAGTCAGTCTGTGGTTTAACTTCCTGATATCATCATTCTGTCAGGAGATTAATTTTTTTCCTGAGCAAGAGAGCCATCTAGTGGAGTTCATGAGGAGACTGAATTTCTGATTCTCCACCAGCGAATTTGCAGCTGCTAACTGACTCGAAATACGTGAGGATGCTGAACTGGCAGATCACAATTTGGATCACAATAGGCACGTTTTCACTAGGTACTTTTTGCCCACGTGAGCCGCAATGGGTGTGGCTTGGGAGAGAGGATCCACCCAAGATCCGCCCACATTCACCAATAAGCTTCTCAGGATGCGGCTCAGAAAGCACCTATATCGGGTAGGTACTTTCTCAGCCGCTTTCCGAGCCGCTACTCACTAGTCGATGCAGATTGGATACCGCTGTGACGCGATATGACGTGAGTAGACTTAGACACAAACCACAACATAAACATTGCCAAGAAATTAGCAGAGCAACATTTGAGAGAATCAAATTCAAGAATAGAAAAACAATAATGGACAAAGATAAAAGACTGCCGACAAGTGGGTTGACTGCGAGGTCCAGGTCTTGCTCGTCCACTGGGGGCAAGAGAGGGTACAGACGAGCCTGGAAGGATCCAAACGAAAAGAAAGCACGTAAGTGTTGCAGGAGTATTAACGTCACACTCCAACTCCGTTGGTGAGGTGCTACTAAAGTACCTAATGGGAACGGAGGGCCGAGAGGAACTAAAAAGTGGCATAGCCAAAACACTCAGCCGCTTTCCAAAAAGTACCCAGTGGAAACACGCCTAATGGCGTTTTGTTTATTTGCTTTGTATACCTGTCGGGCCAACAAGCCCTTGTAGATCTTATACCCGACATTGTAATGAATTTCAAGCTGCCTAAACTTAGAGAGGAAAGATCACCGGCTGCCATAAAAAAATGTGATTTAACTCAACTAAATGTGAGTCAACTCAACAAGAAGATATGCTTTATTTCAACTCATAATTGGTCAAGACAGTGCATAACTTTATGTTTAACTCTTTTACGATGTTCTAGTTTATAAACCGGCTTTGGTTTGAGGTCAGTTTTAATCCCTGCAATGAAAAAGTACACAAGATCTTTGCAAGTGAAAGTGTTACCCAGTCTCCTCTCAGTTCATTTATGCCTTTCTTCTGTTCATTTTAATGGCCAAGTACAACCCCAATTCCAAAATAGTTGGGACAAAGTGTAAATTGTGAATAAAATCAAAATGCAATGACTTTCAGATTGCATGAGCTAATATGTCATTTACAGTATAAGATGGATAGCACCTCAAATGTTGAACTGAGACATTTAACATTTTTATACATAAAATGAGCTTATTTCGAATTTCCTGGCAGGAACAGGTCTCAAAAAAGTTGGGACACAGGCAAAAAAAGGGCTGAAAAAGCAATCAATACAGTATATAAGAGAATCAGCTGAAAGAACATTTAGCAACTAATTAAGTTAACTGGCATCAGATGTGTAACATGATTGGCTATGAAAGTGATGTCCTAAAGAGGCTGAGTCTCTCAGAAGTAAAGATGGCCAGAGGCTCTCCAACCTGCGAAGGTTTGCGTTAAAAAAATTGTGGAATACTTTAAAAAACCATGTCGAATTTTAAAGGCTTTGAAGGCCTCATTATCGACAGTGCATAACATCATCAAAAGATTCAGAGAAACTGGAAAAATCTCTGTGCATGAGTGACAAGGCCGAAGACCTTTACTTGGATGCCCGTGATCTTCAGGCCCTCAGACGGCACTGCATCACTCACCAGCATGATTCTGTCATTGACATCACTAAATGGGCCCGGGAATATTTCAAGAAACCATTGTCTGTAAATAAAGTCTGCCGTACCATCCACAGATGCCACCTAAAGCTGTATCATGCAAAAAGGAAGCCATTGTTGAGCATGATCCAGAAGCGCCACAGTGGTCTGTGGGCCAAGGCTCATTTAAAATGGACTGTGGTAAAGTGGCAAAGTGTCCTGTGGTCAGACGAGTCCAAATTTGATATTCTTGCTGGAAATCATGGGTTTTGTGTCCTCCGGGCGAAAGAGGAGAAAGACCACCCCTCCTGTTATCAGTTTCAGTTCAAAAGCCTGCATCTCTAATGGAATGGGGATGTTTTAGTGCATATGGTGTGGGACACTTGCATGTTTTAAAAAGCACCATGAATGCTGAAAGGTATATTCAGGTTTTAGAGCAACATATGCTCCCCTCCAGAGGACATCTATTCCAGGGGAGGCTTTGTGTATTTCAGCAGGACAATGCAAAATTATGTACTGCAGCTATTACAACAGAAGAGTCTGTGTGCTGAACTGGCCTGCCTGAAGTCCTGATCTTTCACCAATTGAGAACATTTGGCACATAATTAAATGAAAAGTCTGTCAAAGGAGACCCAAAACTCTCCAGCAGCTGGAGGCCTGTATTAAACAAGAGTGGCATCAAATTCCAATGGCTAAACTCATGAAACTTGTCTCCTCAGTTTGAAATGAGCTATTTTGTGGATACAATTGTAAAATTTCTCAGTTTCTGCATTTGCTATGTTATCTCTGTTCTATTGTGAATAAAATACTGGCTGGTGTCATTTGAAAGTCATTGGGTTTCGATTTTATTCAGAATTTCCAGTTTGTCCCAACTATTTCTGAATTGGGCTTATAAATAAAACATGACTCCCCTATCCTCCCCTTATACATCCAGCATCGATTTTACAGGATTATCGCAAATTGAATGAGACTAAACGTGATCTGAATGAGAAATTAATTTGAATATGCCCCCAGTCTTTGGTAAGACAACAAAAGCAAGATCAAAATGATGGTCGTATGTAATAATTGATCCTGGGGTCAAAATGACCCAAACAACACCGATGCTTACAACATGTGAATATAACATAAATATTTCTTTTTTTGAGTTAAAGTCATGTTTTACCCATAAAGTTGGACAAATAATATAGCCGAAAAAGGTATATTAACCATACTTTTAGAGACATTGAACATAGGGTCAGGTCAAATTGACCCAATACGTAATAGGAGGGTTAACTTTGGAATACATAATCTTGAACTAATATCTAAAACTTGTCCTGGAAAGTAGAGTTAAAGTGAAGAATGGATGAATGAATGATGAATGATATCATTATTAAATGTCTCATGCACACAGAGGTGCCCAACCCTCACGGGTTTATATGACTCGCACTAAATTCAATGATTACAGTGATCGCAGTAACATTTAGAAGAAGGGTCATTCCGTGTCAATTGTGGGACTTGCAGAAAAACTTCCCACTTGACCATCTCAGACTTGGCTGAAAAACATTCCAGTGGGTGCATACACCTCTTAATAGGATAAATCCAAAATTTAAGCTCTCAACTCCTTATAGTTTTGTCATAAAAAATAGTTTTGCAACTAAGTTCCGGCCCTTTTTGAACAGCAATTCTGAGGAGCCACTTTCACATGGGTACATCTATGAAAGTATTTCAGTTAGGTCCTTCAAATTTTCAGGGGTGAAAATCTGCTACACTAAGTTGAGGAATATGTAATTATGAAGGTGTCCCTTTAGTTCATCTTATATTTCTAGGTGCTTAAAATTGCTCGAAGATTTTACTCTGCGCTGTGCGAAGGACTGTAAAAATGCTAATGTCAAAGACAGGGATTTGGTATTGCACATATAGCTTCCCATATATGTAGTGTATTTTGTATTCTAATTCTGCCCCTCTCTCATGAATAATCTAGAAAATACTTAGGCTTGAAGATGGAAAAAAAAAAATTTATGCTATTTTTAACATTTCATACCAAAAAAATGACACCATCCACCAACATCAAATTGAGTATTTTAGAAAGATTAGATGCCTGTTATTAACATATCCAAAATTTGTGATGGTGTTCTGCTTTATTTTCTCAAAATAATTTTTTGAAAATATGGTATTTTTGTGGACATGGCATTTAATGGCATCAAAGACATATTCCAACATTATTTTAGAAAATGTGCATAGTTCACAACAGAAAGCTGAAACTCAATGAAGTGCTTTATTTCATAAGTCCATATTCCTCAATTTCGAGTAGCAGTTTTTAACCCCCAAAAATTTGAACAACCTAGCTGAAATACTTTTCTAGATAAAGCCATGTGAAAGGTGCTCCTCAGTAATCGCTGTCCAAAAAGGGCCAGAACTTAGTTGCAAAACTATTTTTTTATGACAAAACTATTAGGAGTTGAGAGCTAAAATTTTGGATTTCTCCTATTAAGAGGTGAATGCACTGGCTGGATTTTTTTTCAGCCAAATCTGAGATGGTCAAATGGGAGCCATTCGGACGTTTGACATGGAATGACCCAGAGTTAAGTTAACATAACTGTATGAAGCTATCAAGCAGCAAACCAAGCATCTTTGACACTCTTCTTCCACTTGCCTGCATCAGTTTATGATCAAGCGTGACGGTTCTCCCTCCTTTCAGAGCCCAGGGCAGGATGCAAACTGGGCCGTTCGGCCTCCACACCGGGTGTGCCCCCCCATCCAGGGACCCCGCAGCGTCAGGCCTCTGAGCCCCTGCAGAGCCAGGTACCGCATCGCCCCGGAGACTGACCCGGGCCTCACCTGTGTGTCCCGTGCCTGTGTGTCTGCCCTCTGCGCCCCCCTCTCTGTGTCCTGAACTTTGACCCCGGCATCTCCTCTGTCTGTCAGATTTCAACAGGAAGCTCTTCGTTTGTTACGTGCTCTTTGTTGTCTTCATTCGGTAACACTGGCAGATGGATATATACAAACATCAAATAAAGAGCTATTCCTCGCCAACCTCAGGAGCAGGGGTCGGAGCAAGCTATTGTTTTCACTGTATCTCAGAGGCCAAATACTAAATGCTGTCAGGTTCAGAAAAAAACCATAAAACAGCTATGCAGTTTGTTCACCAGGGTCACTAGATTTTCTAGAATTCACAACAACATTGATTTACTTAATGTTTGATGTGTGTATATATGCATTTCATCACTGTGCTGGACATTCGCTGTTGTGTTATTCGTGTCTACTGAGAAACTTTGCCGTCAAAATATTCTGTATGTTTGTGATGGACAGTCTGTGAGGGAGAAAATGCCTTTCGGTCCTCCAGTCAGATCTGTGAGGGAACCGTTTCAACTGTGAAGTTTTTAATGCTGTAGTGACACTCAGATATCACATCTCTTAACTATCTCCAGGGTAAAGTTTTGCCCCCTCACACATTGACTCAATCAGAACTGCCACTCCTAACAGACTACAACCACAAAAACACTACTAATTTTATTCATTTATATACATTTATAAAATTAATAAGAAACCCCACATACTAAACACACTACTTTATCGCAAAACAAATGCATTTGCCCCAAAGTTCACAACTGTACCCAAAATACCCTACTGTCCCCTAAAACACACACAAATGAACAAAACACACTAAGGCGATGCACCCCGATACCATCACACCTCTGAAACTGCAATGCTCTCAAGCTAAGCAGCCATCTCTCTCTGTCATTGTGTGGAAATGTTATCAAGTTAAGCCAAAATTTAAGTAAATAAATCCCATTAAAGCCTCAGTCTTATACTGTCCTTGTGTTGTCCTTTTATGTCTGTCTGTGTCGTTGGATTAAATTATTCACTTGTGTGTGTGTGAGTGTGTGTGTGTGTGTGTGTGTGTGTAGCTGTGTGTGTGTATGTGCAGGTGTGTGCTTGTGTGTGTGTGTGTACGCGCATGGGTGTGTAGGCGTGTGTGTGTGTAGCTGTGTGTGTGTATGTGCAGGTGCATGTGTGTGTGTGTGTGTGTGTCCAAGAGCAAATGCGATCGTGAATATGCAGCTTCAGCCCATCTACCAAATAGAAAAGTCGTGGACAGTGGCACAATATTCTGGTACACAAAAACCAGTGGCAGCTGTTATTAGAGGAAGTAACCAATCATTCCTTTAAATGAGTGATTGGTCTTGACCGATTTTCATTTATCTTCCTTGATTAGACAAGGCAAAGCAAGGTAAATGTATTTATACAGCACATTCCATACCCTAAGGTAACCCAAACTGCTTTAACAAATTACACAGGCAAAAGCACAAGAAAGCAATTACCAAACAACAAAAGCAGGCACAGAAATGCCTATAAAATGAAACGATAAAAGCAAACCGCAAAAGCAGGCTGAGTAAAAACAATAAGAACAATGAAAAAAAAACAAACAAAAAAAATCACAGCGTAAAAACAAGATTGCGAAATATGAGATAAGTTTGATTCAGAAAAGCAATAGGATAACAGATGAATAACAGGAAATTAATTAAAAGCAAAGAAAAACAGGCAGGTCTTTAGCGTTGATAATGCCTCAAATCGCAGCTCTTCTGGTAATTTGTTCCACATTTAAGAGGCATAGAAGCTAAAGGCAGCATCACTGTATTTAGTTTTTACTCTGCAAACAGCCAATGATCAAGAACCAGCCAACCAGAGAGGTCTGTGAGGTTATTACTGGGTCAGAAGATCTGACAAGTATCTTGAGCCACTCAATAATCTATGGGTAAGTAATGGAATTCAATTTAATTAAAGTTAATTCTGTTAGAAACTGGTAGCCAAGGCATTGATCTGAGAACTTAAGTCATATGCTGTGCTTTTTTGGTCCTTTTAACAACCCAGGCAACCAGCACTGTGGATCAGCTGCAGCTGTCTGATTGTTGTCTTAGACAGACCTGTGAATAGTCCCTTGCAATAGTCTGGTCTACAAGAGATGATTTCATTCAACTAGAGAGGCATGTTTCTCCTGATTATGATTTCAAATCAACTCTCTGATCCTTGCAATATTTCTGAGGAGGTAAAAAGCTGATTTTGTAATTCATTTAATATGACTTCTAAAATTAAAATCCAAGTCCAGGATAAAACTAAGATTTTTAGCTACATTTTCACAACTTGGAAACAGATCATTAAGGTAAGCATGGATTTTAGTTCTGTTTTGAGTCCAAAAGTAATGACTTCAGTTCTGTCCTCATTCAACTTAAGAAAAATTTGGAACATCTAGCTAATAATTTGTTTAATGCACTGATTGGACCAGAGTTTTTTGGTGAAAGATGTGTTTGCATGTCATTGGTATACATTTGATAAGAAACCTTTTAATTCTGGATAACTTTGGCTAATGGCTGCATGTAAAGATGAAACAACAGAGGTCCGAGAATTCATACTTGAGGAACTCCTCATGTTATTGGGACAGACCCTGAGATAAAGCTACCAATTAAGGCAGAATAATTTCTGTCTTGAATGGAAGACTTGAACTAATGGAGGGCCATACCAGGGACATCAAATCAATGTTCTAATCCTTCTACGTAATAATATTTTATGTTCAAACATATCAAAGACAGCATTGAGGTCCAACTGCATAAGAACTGAGACTTTACTAAAATCAGTTGCGAGATTAATGTCATTTAGAATGTTAATCAGAGCAGTCTCAGTACTCTGGTGAGGCATAAATCCAGAGTGAAAAATTTCAAGGTGCACCCCCCCCCCCCCTTCCTCCTGCCCCCTCTTCTTTACTTTTAATTATGATCATAAGAAACAAAACATTTTGGTGAAGCCTCACACAGGAAGGGCATGGCAAACAAGACAAGATTGAGGGTGAAAAAACTGAGTGTCTGTGCCTGCGTGCATGTGTGTGTGCATGTGTGAGAAAAGAGCAAATGTGCCTGTATGTGAGTATGCATCTGTTTAACAAACAATTGAACATACTGGTTCTTTTCTCCATATTTTTATTTTTCTGCAGTGTGTGGGTAGGATTGTGATGCCTGTATAAGTCTGTAGAAGTGCGTGTGGATGGGTGAGTGTTTGCATGTTAAGCTGCAACTGTGGTGCTTGTCTTTATATATGAGAGTGAGCACATTTGTGATTCATATAGGTATTTGCATATTTGTGTCACTGTGGGAAAGTGTACAATGCTAGGTCAGTCCCAATGCAGACAAGAATGGGGACCATCTTTTTGTAAAAACTGTAATTTGGCTGTTATTGTTGGCAAAGACTTTTTCCATAGATATGTATTCTGACTGAAAATAAGTCCCAGGGTTACTATCCATTGAGGTTTGATTTCCAGTTTAACCAAATTGTTTTCTTGGCAACAGTCAAACAGATGAACAGACTATTATTGTACTTGTCAGGTCATTTTCTCCATGCCAACAAGTTGTTGATTAATGTAAAGAAAACTTTCTCAGCAATTCTACTGATGAATGGCAGATTTGAAATAGGTCTGTAGTTATTTAGTCCCAATGCATCCAGATTAGCTTTTATTTTTTTTTTAAGTGGCTTTATTACAACAGTTTTCCAGGCTTTGGGGAAGACACCTGAAAGCAGTGAACTGTTGACTTTGTGTAAAACATCTGTTGCCAGGCAACTAAAAACCTTTTTAAAAAGCCTGCAGGCAGCAAGTTGAGGCAGCACATGGAGATATTGAGATGTAAAATAATATCTTCAAGATCCATGTGGTCTATGAGATCTAAATGAGTCATTTTTACCACATTACTTTTAGTTGGTAGATGTGGTGAATTATTGAGCTTTAGCTAGGATACGCAAATCGTTTGATGAGAGAAGATGACACAACTTTGTAGAATTAAATTTAGGAGGTTTTAGTTCTCATGGATTGATAAGTTTCTCCACAGTGGCAAACATAACATAACATAACATAACATAACATAACATGACATGACATGACATGACATGACATGACATGACATGAATGGCAAGAACAGGCCATTCAGCCCAACTACAGTCGCCAGTTTCTTTATACCATTGTGAATATATCCCTTTAGACACTCAATGACTCAAACTCAAACAGCGTCCATGTATTGTACCTCTCTGAATTGATAATCTTAGAGAATCATAATTGTTGCGCTTTTTTCAGCTCTAAATAATGTCTGTGGATACCTTCTTCACTGAGGTTATAGTGAATTTGGAGTTTGCGTTTCCCCCATTTACACTTAGCTTTACGACACATTCTTTTTTTAACCCTCAAGTGACCGACTGGGGTCATTTATGACCCCAGACGTACATTTTTATGTGCTGTTTTAATATTTCATATCAGAAAAATGTTTCCTTCAATGAGTTTGTCAAGCTGTTCCTCCAACGAATTTTCATTGATTTTCAGAGGAATTGGCCTATTGCTGTGTCAAAGACAACTGAAAGATATATGGGGTCATTTATGACCCCAGAGATAGTTTTGTTGACAAAAAAGCACTCCAAGGCATCATACCTCATTCAAAGCAAATGTTATTATTTTTATCATGATTACATTTTATTGAGGTAGAAGATGCATACTCTGAGGGGCCACAAACCATCCATCAAATGACAAAAAACACTAAATCCGTTCATCTGGCATTTTTTTAATGCAAAAATTATTTTTAGTGTCATAGTTCTCGGCTCAAATGAGATCAAATTTTTTCAATTTTGTCCTTGGACCAATAATGACCCCTATGTAAATTTTTGTGCAGATTGCACCACTAGTTTTTTGGGTGAAGTTTGTGACGGACAGATAGACACACACACAAATGAAAATATATCTTCCTTGGCGAGGGTAAATACAGCTGCAAACCATGTTATTCTAGTTCTGAGAGGCAAAGTTAGTGAATAAAAATTGACCATTGCCATAAATCTATGATATTACGGTCAAAAAACGTATATTTTTTGGGGTCATAAATGACCCACAAAACTTTGCATTCTTCTTAGCATTCAAAAAAAATTATCAAATTGCTTAATTTTTAGCATTTGATCAGGCACTTATATCTGCCATACATTAATGAAGCTGTCTGGATGTGATGAACATAAAAATAGTAATTAAAAATAAGTATTTTTGCATAAAACACAGCGGGGTCATTTATGACCAGACTCGGTCATTTTAGTTGCTAAAAATACTCGGCCGCTCGAGGGTTAAGAATGTGACTAAAAAGTTTTCCAATGATAAAAATAGTCCACCGGTAGTGAAATACACGGCTTCCTTCTTAATGCAAGGTTAAAGCAATTAAATAGTAAATCAGATTTGATATAATACTCCAGTCACAAAGTATGCAATATGAAAAAATACAAACTTCTCTCAAAACCTCCATGCTTGTTTTTTGCTCATCCTACTATGCAGGCTCGCCAACCTGTGCCTTATTTATTTATTTACTGAAGTCTTTTTAATTAATTTTCCAAAAAGTCTGAAATACTGGATCTCAATAACACGTTCGGCATAGACAAAACCGATAAAACAAAATACATAGCAGCTCACTTGCACAAAGTTGAAAAAGAATTCATCACTGTCAGAGAAAAAGAAAAGAAAAAAACATATGCCTACATAGGCAAGGACAAACAACGACAAACAATACAGATTTACCATGATAGCAAATGATTAATTTACCAAATAATGTTTCCCAAGACAGGAATGTATTGGGCTGTGCCCTTCGTATAGCTGTGGTATGGTCTGAAGAGACAGTATTCTGAAAAACAATGAGCCATTGCTTATCTCATGGAATAGTAGGATTGAATAAATGCTGTATTGTACATTTTTTTGGCAGCTGACATCCCACTGAAAATGGACCGTTTCTGCTTGATCTAACCTGTGCTTTCTGACTGTTTAAAATATGACGAAATAAAGATTTTCAGCATGTACCCACAATTTTGAATAACGTTGATTTAAGTGCAATATCGCGTCCAAAAAAACGGGTTTTATTTCTTGTCCCACCTCATCGAGGAGAAACGGCCACACCTGATGATGGTGAGTGTTTTTGGAGTTCACATAAATGTGAATTTTAAAAAATGTCTAATGGAATGTTTTGTGCCTTCACTGTTTTATGCGCAGCAGCCATTACTGACATGAACACTGACTCATCTTACCACACATAAGGTTCTTACGCACACGTTTAGAGCGGACTAATAGATTTCCTCTCACTTACCCAGGAAACAGCCTCCCCGTGCTGTGAGAACAGAGATTAGCCAGTCTCTCTCACCCACTGTCTCGTCTGTAGTTTTCCCGCGGCTCCTCGCTCCTCCAACACTGCACATGCATATCTCTCCATATCTGTGTACATACCCAGTGAATAATACACTCTTGCTGACGCATTAATCAGCACAACATTTTCAAGGTCCATACTGCATGCATAATCTTGATTTCATTATGGACAAAAATAGAGAACACCAGTTGTTACAATATGACCACTAGAGGGCAGTATCTGTCAATGTTCTTCTGTACATTGTTCCCCAAACCTTCTAAGAGGGAAAAAAAAAAAAAAAAACTAACAAAATCAGTTTGCTATTTCACTTGCATAATGCTTCATCAATGGGCAGCACATCTACCGTAAGTCAGCATGACAAGGGCTATTCTGGATACAGCCTATTATACTTGCGGGCAGACGGAAAAATTTACATCTTACTATACTTATATCGCCATCAGTTAGACCACATAATCACCTGACAATTAGCACTCATATGCACCACTCTACAAAAACCATATGCTACAAACAATCAATAAATCTTTGATCATAAACAACTAAAATCTGCCATTGGCATTCTCTGAGACAGGGGAATTTTTCCAGTTTTCCTGTTCAGCGTTAGATAATTTTTCAAACTGTAATTTACTGGGCGACAACAGTATTCTGTTAACCCAGTGACCCACTGATACTAGAACCAATGGTGTTTAAAAACGGTGAAAATATGGCTGAAATGTGATCCCACTGTTGTGTCTAATATTTAGGGCGAAACTGGCTCAAAGCACAGCTCTGAACTATTCTTAAATTTGATTCTGTGTACTCTTGAAGCCAAGCGTTTCACACAGTGCAACTATACCACTAACTGACGGATGTATATACACCCACATGAGTACACAATGAACCGTTGACCCCTTTGTTGCTGCTACTGCTGCCGCAATGGGAATACCAACCTTGTATGTCCTCGGCAGGTGCCGCTGATGCCCTGGGCGTGTGGGGACAGCACCATGATGGAGACCATCGAGCGAAAGCGCAGCCTGTGTCGAGAAATCCGGGCACAACAGTGGGCAGAGCGAGGCCTATGTAAACAGGAGAGCCAGCCCGCGCTCTCCAGCTGGAGGAGGAGTAACAGCCCAAAGAAGTATGGCCCGCCCCCTTACTCCACCCACACGGCCGTCGTCTGGGACACCGCTATATGATAGATAGCCTATCTGATGCTATCTGCCAATGAGAGAGCTGGTGAAGAGGGCCAATTAACTGTAGCAACTGAAATTATCTGGGAATTCAGATCATCACGTTTTACAATGTGTTTATATTTGAATATTTTTGTATTTGAATTTTGTCTTAAGATTAAATCTATTAGCTATTAGCTATTTTCTATTCAAAGAGGAGTACGTTTTAAAAAACGAAAAAAAAATTGTAGATTTGTTGATGTTTTGTTTTTGGATCTTGTTCTGGTATTTCTATTGCAAAAAATTTATGTGGATCAATATTGCTTTGTTGGCAAAAAAAAAAAAAATATGATGAGTGTTAAAGTCAATTCAGTGAGTACTTCACTGTTTTATGGAAAAAAAAATGTGAAAGATTGATTTTCATAAGGGGTTAAAAAGTGCTATTTTGGATGGAATATATTTTGGCATGTTGTATTGAGATGTTTATTGGAGGTTTTTGATTATGTAAGACTTTTGCTGCCTTCTTGTCAACCCACGCCCTTTTGAACCTGAGTTGTTGGTCACAGGCAGAGCTGCAGATGCAAACAATGTCACAGGTGATGTCAGGTCGTGCTGACCTGCAGCAGGAATCACAAGGGCAGGGACATCCTGAATAAGAAGTGGTGCTAGGTCTGCAACGGGCATGACAGGTGGTAGTGCCCAGCGCTGAATGACTTCTCAACAAATCAGGCCATTTTAATCCTGGTGCCTGTGATGGAGCACACAGAGAGACGCTCAAAATAAATCTATTTCAACCTGACAATGTCTCTGGGTTGAAATGGTAGGGCTATTATCATCCTGGATCACCAGTGAAGTGGCAATAACTACATGCAGACCACAGCTCTCACGTGAAACATTTACTGTATCATCCAGCAAACTACCATTGCTTTCTGAAATATTTCACTCTGCTAATGTAATCAATTTGGAAGAAGCACAGTGTTAAGGTTGTCGTGTTTATTTTTGCGGTAGTCCTCTTTGAACTGAATGGAAGTACAGTCGTGTGGAGTGATGATTATACACCACCACTTTCGTCTATAAGAGGTGCTAATATATTACTTCTCTGTAATTCTTTGCTGAAAATTTATTGAAAAATACTATTGTAAGCAATCAGAACAAAAAAAAAATAATTCCTACAAGTATCTTGAGGTAAAAAATATCGATAACAGCCAAAAACACTGAAAATAGTAATTATTTGTAAAAATTGATGTTGAAATTTAATTTTTTTTTTTTTTACTCTTGCATAGCCCGAATGCATGTTTGAAGGCTCATTCTTTAATTATTGAGGCAAAAAATAGTTTGAACAGGTTTGAGGCAACATTCCTCTGAAAATTTCCTCTGATGGTCAGTTGTTCCAGTATATAAGGTGACATGAACGTTCAGCAGCGTCACGATGTTAAACATGATGGTACGGCAGGAGGGCCTCTCTGAGATTGTTCATAGCCACATTGTAGCCTTACATGATGCTGAATACGTTAAATGCTGCCATTGCATTGCAACAAACACCATGAAGCATTTCTAAGAGACCGGGTCACTGAAAACTAGTGGCATTAGAAGTGCAAAATGAAAGTTAAGTTGCCATCTGGAAAGAGACTGATTGCTCGGGGATTTTATTTTCAACAAGATAATGACCTTAAACACACTTCTAAGTTGTGTCAGAATTATGTCAGTCAGAAAAAAATATCTAGTGACATAAAAATTATGATTTGGCCTGCTCAAAATCCAGACGTTAATCCGATTGAGTAAATCTGTCGGAACATCAAAAGAATCTATTTGGAATGAACTTCAAACCATATGGAATGGTTTAGCGACTGAGAAATTGAAAAAAATATGTGAAAACTATGCCTGGAAGATTAAATGCTGCAATCAAACCAAAGGGTGATCATACTAGTAATTGACTTTTTCTCTCAAAAAGACATTATTATTTTTTTTGCTACATATCATTGCCTTTTTACTTATTTTCATCAGTATGATTCAATATTACATGAAATAAATACTTGAATAGTATGAACAGTACATGGTTTCTTCATTTTGTTAAGTGTATAATCATCACTGCACACTACTGTACCAGTTTCAATGAACATTTTTAATCACATAATTTCCAAAGGACATGACCCCACTCCATCAAAAACGGAGTTTGACCACTGTGACTGTTAATTGGCTCAATGCTAAATCTTCTAAGCAGTGATTGGCTGGTAGCCCAGTAAATGGTCATCACTCTGGAAGGGCGCTGCAGCTATGGCTCCAGATATGCTCATTAATTAGAGTTAAATCTTCCGTCTCACAAAAATGACCAAACATCTCTCTCAGATGCACACCTCCCTGTCTAGACAGTAGAAACATTCAATTGTCAGAAATCATGGCCCAAAGCCTGTTTTCTGTTTCACTTTATGTCATTGCATTTGTGCACTTTAAATTATACCGTTTTTCTGAGAACAAAGTAAAAGCTGATGCTTTAAAGCAATTCTGATAATAATAGGCACG
This sequence comes from Gymnothorax reevesii, assembly GCA_029721435.1. Lineage (NCBI taxonomy): Eukaryota > Metazoa > Chordata > Actinopteri > Anguilliformes > Muraenidae > Gymnothorax > Gymnothorax reevesii. The sequence goes on along the minus strand of CM056574.1, from coordinate 134,857,273 downwards.
CGTTTAACTTAACACCTGGTCTTTTTCTTTGCGCAGTTCCAGCTTTTGAGGTGTGCTTTCAAAGTGCCCGAGGCTAATGCTATCACAGATCCCCCTCAATAAAGAAGGACTCAGTTGCGGGTGGGATATCTTTATGTGAAACTAGCAGAAACTAGCTCAGAGTTGCCGTAAGAAAACAAAATAAGTCTCCATCCAGCTTTGTAATGCGTGGGCCACTAGGCACCGTGTAGACAGGTAAGTGGACAGGGGCATATCTCATAAGTGGTGATGTGTGTTCTGCGGGCTCTTGCATCTCTGAAAGTGTTCCTGTGATGTGTAGGACTACATGCAGAATACAGGATGGCTCAGGTAGACACAGGAAATATGTTCACAGTTCAGTGCCGCTGGAGGGACTTTGGGTGTCGGAGGGAGGTGTTCCTAGTTCCCTTAGACACCTCAAACCCCTAAACCCCACTTCCTCCTCTGTACACACCTTTTCGCCCTCCCTTTCCAGTCACTCCTGTCCTACTCCTGTCGCAACACAACGTGCACAATTAGCTACACAGCACAGACACACACTTGAACTGAGTCAAACACGCAGAGACTGACAGAAGGACAGACAGATCTGCACAGAAGCACATATTGTGATCAGCTCCCACGGACATCTTTGTAAAATGCGTTGCCTTGGAGACCAAGGTTCACTGTGACACAGTGGTCACTACGGGGTTAAAGGATGCCCACACTGAGGCTGCCAGTCAAAGTCGCTGTTTCAGTTGCACCATGAGCAGGTTAACAATGTGAGATTGATGAAAATCCTTCCAAAATAGCAAATAACAATGGGAACAAGCTACCAAATATATTACTTCAGCTTAATGCAGAGTCCCAACCTAGAAGATGAACATGGCATCCGATAAAAGACCAGCCTTACCTGGGGTTCGAATGGAGTCAGATAGCCTCTATCTGCTGTGTGTCCTGAGCTGATAAATGCACTGATCAGTTAAGAAATGATTGTTCAAATCTCTATTCTCTGCAGATGTGAGTGCAGATTTGAAAAACACAATGAAGCTGTACAGTATATTTTGTGTCAATCTCTGAACTGTGAAATCTAAGAACCGAACAGTGATGTCACTGTATATGTCTTTCTTGCACTGAGAGTGTTTAATGTTTATTTTTTGAATATGTCGGAAAGGTATGCTTATTGTAAGTTCTGAGAATTAACTGAAGATGGGAAATAAATATGTTTTTGCATTTCATTGCGAGGATCTTGTATTTTTTTATGGAGTGTTGATTTACTGGCATGACATCAATAGACTGAATAGCATTACCAAAACTAAGAGAATGTTCCCTGAATGTTGTGATAATGTTTCTCAATTTTTCTGCATTCCCTCTGTAGTGCTGATGCACTGAATCCATGCCAATAAAACATGATGAACTACTTTTACACAATTTCCTTTTGGCTCCCAGCAAGGTTTTGGGGAAGTTCTAATATTATAGCAAGAAAAACAAAGACCCATTATATCCCATCTGCCCTGCATGTGTTGCACATGTCCGTGGAATAGGAAAAGAGGAGGGACCTCGGTTATAATGTCTGAAGTCATTGTAGGACAAAGATGTTAATTCTGCATACAAGCCACTAGGTGGCCTTGTTGGCCATTGCTAACATGATTCATACCAGACCATTCATACAAAGAACAAACACAAAACACACCCTCTGAGCAATTCTGCTGAGTCTAATAGGGTTGTTGTAACACATACTCTTTCATGTTAGTTATTTGGATAGTTATTGTAAACATGCTTATGCACGACAATGGCTTTAAAAGCCAGCGCTATCAGTGGTATATTGCATCTGCAGTGAAGTTACCTACCAGCCAAGATGGAAACAAAACATTAAATTGTGCCGATGTGGGTCAATAGATTGTAATAACCTTGGACATTTGGTGTCATAATTTGGCTGATCGCACATCAAATTTGTTGTGACAGTAGCCTGAATACAATGCCAAAATAAATACCCTGATCTATATTCTTAAATGCACAAAGGATAGTGGAAACAGGACATTTTTAATTGTAAAGTACCATGTGTTGTTTAACAATAACTAACAAGAAGAAATGAGAAAAACATAATTTTCATTTTTTGCTCAAAATGCAAGATGGTATTGGAAAAATAAAGAAAAATAATCAGGCACAGAGGAATGTCAGGAAAAAGGCGCAGATACAGAGGAGGAGAGGAAATGGAGGAAAGAGGACGCAGGACAGAGCACAAGAGAATAACATGAGATGGAGAGACCGAAAAAGTGAAAAAGTAACTCAGTGAGCAGATGACTGAGTGGAAAATACCTCCCGGAAAGGACGCGATTCATTTTCATCTTTGCCTGTGCGTACACGCTTAACGACAGACAAGGCACAATAACTGCTGACGGCCTGGTTTTAAATTCCTCAGGTACACACAAGATGTTTATGCGTTCACGTGCGTGGGCTTATTTGTGCGTGTGTGTGTGTTGCTAATATTCAGCAAAGACAAAAAAAAAAAAACTCCTCTGACCCTTCAGGGTGGTGAAACGTTACCACGGTGACCGCCAAGCATGCGCCGTCCCTGCAGACTCGCCTGAGCCCCTGCACCAGCCCCAACATTCCACTCCTGTTTCCAGGGCAACCTCACAACAACAGCACAGCTTTGTTTGGGCTGTCGTCCCCCACCGTTTACTGACCCCGCTAAAACACTTCCTCTCAGTCCATATTTTACCAATGTAGAAGCCCTCAATGATGCCATAACAATAAAGGATCATTATGTCCAATTACGTGACTTTTACACAGAGAGTTATTCTTTAAGTGTTCCCAAATGGCACATCCAACTCCAGTACTAAGCGTATTTATGCACCCTGTGTCAAGACTCAAGTATGAGGCCCGTATAAGGGGCAAGACCACAACAAGTGATCAGGTTCTAAACTGAACATCGTGATTTTGATGCAATGTAACTAAACTGAGCAACAGACGTTGGAGGCAATTGAGTTCAAAGCGAGGGGAGTCTGGAGGTCACATGCACCCACTCGGGAAGGACAATGGAAACAAAAAGACAAGGGAATTTCAGATGCCTCAAATACCAGGTTCAGCTGCCGTGACTGACGCAGCCATTGATATCGACTTCTGGGCAATAGAGCAACATATCGTGGTGCTGTGAAAGTCTAAATTTACCTCCCCATCATGCTTCGCTTGGCTTAATAGATGGGTTATTTTGAAATAAGGAATATATGACAGTAATGGAAAAATTGTTCCACTCCTTTACCAGTACAATGTTAGCACCATATGCAGTGTACATAAATGCTTAACTGGGCTACTTGCTGAATTACAATGACACCTATGGTAAGGTTTACAACATTAGATGAGGAAAAAATGAGTGGCCATTAAATCCAATTCAAACCTACAACACAGGATGAGGTTTAACTTTTCATTGAACTTGACCCCTAAAGGCAGAACATGAGGGCTTAAAACAGACTGCGGTTGCGTTAAATTTGACAATGTGCTCGCGCGAGCACGCACATCATGTGCCAGTCTGTCTCTATAGCAGCGGTACACAGTAAATCATCAATGGCATAATTTGCCCTTCTTTGTCTGTCTGGCGCTCTCTTGTCTCTCCGCACAAGGGCAGCGCCACGAGTTCATTAAGACAGCACTGAAAGAGGACTCGGGCCGCGAGACCGCAGGACACCAGCTGACACACATATCGGAGAGTGACGCAGGACCTCACGTTACGGGGGAGTGTTTTACCGTCGGTCACACGGTTTTCCCCGCGGAGCCTGTCAGAGACCTCAGGATATATTTGCTTGGGAATTCCAAAACGAGTAACAGAGAGGAACAGGGGCTCTGTCGGGGGCTCGTAACGTACCGGGGATTCAGTTTCACTTGACGACCGGTCCCATTCCTCCCAGGGGCTCCCGCACCTCTGCCTCGTGCCCCAAAGGTTTAAAGGTGAAGACGAAATTAGCCCTAATTTGCATAGGAGGGATGAGAGGAATCTGTACTGAACTCAGAGAGTGATCCAATTCAGCTCATGCACATGAACTGACGCAAGTGCAAACCCCCGAGTATGTACTGACATGTACAGTCACAGTCACTCACTCGCTAACACTTCATAGATGGGGGGGGTTAGTAGGGAGCTCAGCAGAAGGAGCTCGTAGGATGGTGCTAGTGATGGCTTTGATTGTGGATCAGTGCAGGAGAGTATTTTTTTAAAGGCTCTTCAGGTAAGCAGAGCCAGTCAATGTATTGATATCCCTCAAGTATCTTCAGAGAAACCTGGAAGGGAAATATATGAGCAGCCGCTGTATGCCATTAGAGGAGTGGTTCTCAACCTTATCCAGAAAGGACCGATTTGGGAGCAGCTACACACTTGAATCCGCTAATCAAGGTCTTAAGGGAAAACTCTTAAGATTGGGTAGTAGAATTATTTGTGTAACTGCTTGGTTGGAGTGAAAACCTGCACCCACGTCAGCCCTCTCTGGAAAAGGTTGAGATCCCCTGTTAGAGGGTTCCTGCCTTATTAACAGATACACCAGGAAGAGAGCAGTGCTTTGTAGCTCTATACCTTTCCCCTTTAGGAAGATGAGTTTTTGGTTCCTGCCCACAATCAAAATGTTCCAAGTCACTGGGAATACTTGCTTGTTGAGATTACTGGGAGTACTGGGATGCCGTGTTGGTGTGATCAGACTGCCCGTACATCCACAGCTTGATTTGCATATGCTGACAAAGGCTCACTGAAGTCAAAAAAAAAATTAACTGCGGTCCATGTCAAGGCAGCACAGCGGTTTCAGTCACTAGCAGCACATTAACACTTCTTAACTGTCTCACACTGTCACACATTCTCACCTACCCCCTCCCTCACATGGCCACAATTCCACACCTGCAGTGCTGTCTTCTGTCTACACACAACTGTGCAAATTCTTGTTACTCATATTACTGAGGTTCTACATTGTGGTGTTGTACTTACTTGATGTTCTAAATTTTGTTGAGTCACCCCAATCTCCACCAAGAGACAGGCGAACACACACATACACACAGGCGAACACGCACGCACACACACACACACACAGACAGACACATACACACGTGAACTCGCACAAACACATGCACATACACACACTCACACATCACCACACTCAAGAACATACGTGTATACACACACACACATACACACACACACACACACACATACACACACACACACACGCGCGCACACACACACACACACACACACACACACACACACACACACCATTCACAGAGATGAGGCTAAATTTAGACCCAAGAGTCATATTTCAGAAACCTTTAACGGGCAATTATATTACAGTAAGTGAAATATCATACAGCTGAAATTGGATCATCGTCATGTGGGGATAAGAAATCAATTTTTTAGATTAACACATTTGAGCTAGATACAAGTGAAAAGTGAATTAATGCAATTCGCCCTTCATGTATCCAAATTCTATTTTGTGAAAGGCGTGGGGCATCAGGGTCCTCTAATTAATGGATTTATTTCAGTGTGTGTGTGTGTGTGTGTGTGTGTGTGTGTGTGTGTGTGTGTGCATCATATGGTTTTTCAATCTGTTACCATAAACACAAGTGATAGGAATAGGACCACTGGCCCCCATCTTTAAAACACAGATTAGCCCATTAAATCCTGCACACTTCTTGGCAGCAATGCCTTGAACACCTGTGATGTCGCCCATCACTCACACACCTGTTGCAGAAATCTCCCCTCCCCACTGGAGCAGAGCTGTACTGAGGGGCCATTTTCTATGTACAGTTACCTCAGAAACAAAATGCCACACTTCAGCTTAACCACGTCATCATTTTCACCTGCCGTTATTTCTTGCCTAATTCATTTACAACGTATTTAATCAACATATGATCAGTCTTATTCAAGGCAGAAAAGCAAAATGTTAATTAGCCGTTACCTTTCTAGTAGTATTGAAAGACTTAAAACAAACTTCTCTTCATCATCAGATATTTCACAATCTGAGGAGGTGGATCCGCTACTTATGCTGGTGCTAGTGCAAACCACAAATACACTCCCAGAAGTCTTTATTTTATTTATTAATTTATTTATTTATTTTTTGTTACTTTGCTGCTTTTATCTGCACATCATGGATGCAATGAAGTCCCATATTCTCAGTGCTATATTATGCTATTTTGAAAATGAAAAATTAAATTAATTTAGACGATCAAGGGGAATTATCACGCCCCAGTTGATTGAAGAGCAGACACATGACCATTAAAACTTGCCATGTGCAAAATAATTACGAATTTACAGGCAATATGACTGATAATGAGTCAAGCAACTGTTTTGTTAAAAAGACAATATTAAACAACAAAACATTTTAACACCTATTTGTAATGCCATTTCTGTAGCAATATAGATTAAACACGTGCATTCATACATTTCTTCACTATATTTACAATTTATACTGCTAGCATCAGGTATCTCATTGCTACCACAATAAAATCAGATCACTTGTAATGGCCAGAAATAGCGGTTTGCCAGAATGCTGTACAACAAATAGGGAAAGAGCAAGCACGTTAGAACAAGCATCTTTCAAATTATATTGCACAATATTACCATGCCCATAGTTGGTTGTTTCTATGCATTGCTCTTTCTCCAGATATGCTAATGCTATGATATCCTCTTAGACTAGCTCTTACAAGCACTTATGGAAATCTGGGACTTTCAGGGTCAATAGTGACCCAAGGATGTAGTTAAATTCTCAAAAACTGAAAAACCACAGACTGACACTTTAAGGAAAATATATTGTCAAACCTAAAATGTGTCATACAACTTTAACTGAGCAAGCGACTGGCTGGTAAAAAAAACAGGCATAAATGATTCCCTCAGGAACAAACTTGAGAACCACTCATCTGAAATATCAGCCGGTTGTGTGATAGCATGCTAACTTTCAAAGGATTAACAGTTTGAATGTGTTTTTCGCGTGTAGATAGGGTTACCGAAAATATGAGATGAGGACATCCTGGGACACTCAGATCTCAGACTGTGTTCCACGACCTCGTTTTGTGTGGAACCTTGTGAAAATGTAATCAACGTTAAATAATAGGCATGTACAAACAATTCAGGGAGCCCCCTTTCTTGTTTTGCTTTGCAAATGCACTCACTCTGAAAATCAGCTAACTTAAATCTTTAAAGACATAAAACTGACAGCCCACAGCATGAGCAAAATCTGAGGCCCATTGATTGTTATTCAGCAGTATGCCAGAGTACATCAAACCATCTTATTATCATCACTCCTGAAGTCTATGCATCGAACCAAGAGGTAACCACAGTAATCCAGTTTTGAGATATCCTTACTCTCATCTTTGCAGAGCAGAGTAAATACAGAAACATACATCAAGCTCCATCCATGCGTCACATGGCGCACCACAGAAGCTGAGAACAAGGAAGACAAAGTGGCACCAAAATGAGGACTTTTCATATTTTCGGCACAAACTCAACTTAGCAAAATAGCTTGAATAGGATTGTAGAGTGTGGTTACAATAGTATACATTGAGAGATAGGCCGAAATAAGTGCTTGCATGGCTATCTAGCCTGCTCATTGTCTCAGAGAAATTAGCAATGGCTCAGTTTTGCATCTTGTAAGTTTTAGAAAGGAGAATTCTGGGTAATGTACTCAGGCATGTTGTATGCGAAACAACAATTGAATGTTTGACATTAAATTGAGGGTATCTCCAATACGCAAAAAATGCTCGGATGTAGCGCTTTCAGCGAATTATATTGCTACTTCTGGAGCCCACTTACTTCTGGTGCATTACTGAGGTCACGGCGATCGCTTAGCTTCAGCTAGCTGAGGCTCGACCATGCACGCACACATATGTAAATCAAGCCAAGGAAAATGTAAACATTCTTCAAGTGCAAAGCTAGTTTCATGAGCGTAAGGGCGAGTATGCCGAGTATGAGTATGTAAGTACCCGATGCGGTAGGCGAAACCAAGCACGCCTCGGCAGTGTTCGATTTTTTCCCGCAGCCGCAAAAGAGACTGAAAGCGACTAGGTTACCAAAGTATCCCACAATGCACCGGGGCACGAATGCAACATCCGGGCATTTTTCGCGTATTGGCTCTATTGCTTTGCATATGGGATCATCTTCTTATGTCTTGAGGTTAACAATGGTGAAAACTAAAAGAACTGTGACAAACAACTTCAGACTCAAGACTACAATGTCTGACAGAGAAAAAAATGAACATTTGGATTTGGTAGCCTGCATTACAGTCACAATCATTAAAGGGGACCTAATATGCTATTTTTCCAAGTTAATATTTTGGTCCCCAGAGTACTCCTGATTGCACAAAGTAAAAAAAGGGTACTTATTTCGCTCATATTGCCATCCTCAAAAAACCTCATTTGTAGTCCATGTAAGTCTCCGCCTGAAACGCCTCATTGGGATGGCTCTTCCGCTATGGCCTCCACTCCCCGTGTGCCTACTCTCTTTTGACTGGACAGCTCTGTGGAGGGCAAATCTAGGCGGTATTAGGCAGTAGAACGCAGTTTTCCTGGTGAAGAGGGAAGCTGAAAACTCCCAAAGGAATCGACGGGCATATTCTGCGATCTAACGCAGTACATATGTATAGATCTAATGAAATTAACTTGTTCTAATAAAGGCAACGGCGAAAGTGGAGGACGTAGTGCGAAAGTCTGGCAGCTCAAGCACGAATTTGCTATCGGCTACAGTTTGCGACGGCAACAGTTGGTGAGTACAGTGGTTTTACAACTCCGTAGCTCAAATGCAGGGAAAGCTAGAATCCACCCCATATAGACGCATTTGTAGAATGGGTCAACATGCCCAAGTGTAGACCAGAGACTGTAGAAATCCGGTGGGTCTGAGTTTAGATTGAAACATGGACAGTGAGGAGCAGCTAAAAGTGGACCAACAGCTTATGGACTGTTTCGGTGTGTATAAGGACCTGCTGGATTGTGTGCATAGCCATGGTGTGTTGTTAGCGTGGAGAAACGAACAGCTTCCGCGTTGGTATATGATGGAGGGGTGAAAGCTCCAAGCTAAACAGCCTTTTGGGAAATTGCTTGGGGTAATGGTTTACTTATTGCTTCGGAATGACCAGCTTTTCCTCGCAGAAAATGGGCGCATTATGGATAGCGTGCGAGAGTTAGACAGAGCTCTGGTTAGGTCATGAACATAATACAGGTTTTACAGACCCTAGGTTCCGTCTGCGTGAACCGTTGCTTATGTGGAGCTAGCGAATCGATCACTTTTACAGGAAAGAATTTAATATTCAATCGATGACAATGCAGAGAAATCGTTTGTGATATCGGACACATTATAGCCTGCGTGCTTCCCTTTTGCTTTCACCAGTAGTATCAGAGAGCTTGCCCAGACATTGGAGGTGTATCTGGCTGACCCCGGTCATGGATAAGTAAAGCGATCACTTCATAAGCACCCAAAAACGCAACCCAAGCTCTGCAAAATCTACGTCTGGTCTAACTGCAGCCCAACTGGGCAGACACATACAGCACCTCTCCGTTTAGCTTCAACTGAAGTGGCTACAATCAAGCAACGTTATGATGACCCTGTCACATTGATGCTTACCAAAGTAACACAGGCATACCGATCAGATTTACTGCTTAAGTTAACCAGGAGCATTTTTTATTAGCACAACACACAAACTAACATGTAGTAGCTGGTAACCGAGCGGACATAACCACAGAGACAAGCCCTTGCAATACAGGTTTTACAGACAGCAAGTTCTGTTACTGTGAACAGTTGTACCAAGCATTCAAATTACAGGCAAGTATTGAAAGTTAGCTTCAAATGAGGTTTATGTTCACATACCTTCTTTAGAATTTGCCCTGATATCACTCTTGCGTAATTAGGACACAAACATTAACAACAGTAACTTGGCTGTGTTAGCTGCTGTGCTACAGCCACAATCAACTGGCTATCACGGGGCATGGCATCAATATGTTACCAGAAAACCAATCTTGTCAGCCCCTCCTGGACGCTACCTGAATTTAGTCTTAAAAAGTGGGGAATGTATGTCTTATCACACTACCAAAAATTCCCTATGCCAGAACATGGAGCATTTCCCGGGAATTTCCGCCTAAATGAAATCTCAAAAAACAAGTAGTACTTTTAAAAAGACAAGCCGGGTAGTCAATATCATTAATACGTAAATTGTCAGGATTCTCTCTGTGGTATGTATATTGTCTTACAAGTGGCATCAGGTTTTGAATTATTGTCAAGGTCAATGACTATAACGTTCACCTGATGAGTTTTTATAAAATAATGTTCACTTAATGCTACATTGTATTTTCCAATGTTTGTTCAATAAACATATACCAACTGTTTGATTGTGGATTCCTTCTTGCATTTTGTCCGTTTTATTCAGGATAATGGTATTATAAATGAATTTAAGGAGCATACAATACAATACAACCCCAATTCTGAAATAGTTGGGACAAAGTGTAAATTGAGAATAAAATCAAAATGCAATGACTTTCAGATCACGAGCCAATATGGTATTGACAATAGAACGTAGATAACATTTCAAATGTTGAAACTGAGAAATTTTCCATTTTTATCTATGAAATGAGCTCATTTCAAATTTTCTGGCTGCAACAGGTCTCAAAAAAGGTGGGACGCAGGCAAAAAAAGGGCTGAAAAACCAATTAATATAAAAGAAAATCAGCTGAACGAACATTTAGCAAGTAATTAAGTTAGCTGGCATCAGGTGTGTAACATGATTGGTTATAAAAGGGATGACTTAGAGAGGCTAACTCTCTCAGGAGTTATGATGACCAGAGGCTCTCCAACCTGTGAAGGCTTGTGTAAAAAATTGTGGAGTACTTTATAAACAATGTTCCTCAACGTCAAATTGCAAAGGCTTTGAAGGTCTCATCATCGACAGTGCATAACCTCATTAAAATGTTCAGAGAAACTTGAAACATCACTATGCATAAGGGACAAGGCCAAAGACCTTTACAGGATGCCCATGATCTTCGGGCCCTCAGATGCAACTGCATCACTCACCGGTATGATTCTGTCATTGACATTACTAAATGGGCCTAGGAATACTTCAAGAAACCAATGTCTGTAAACACAGTCTGCCGTGCCATCCACAGATGCCACCTAAAACTCTATCATGCAAAAAAGGAAGCCATTGTTGAGCATGATCCAGCAGTGCCGCCATGTTCTGTGGGCCAAGGCTCCCTTAAAATGGACTGTAGGAAAGTAGTAAAGTATCCTGTGGCCAGTTGAGTCCAAATTTGACATTCTTGTTGGAAATCATGAGCGTTGTGTCCTCCGGCCTAAAGAGAAGAAAGACCACCCCATCTGTTATCAGCGTTCAGTTCTACAGGAAGCATCTGTGATTGTATGGGGATGCATTAGTGCATATGGTGTGGGACACTTGCGTGTTTTAAAAAGCACCATGAATGTTGAAAGGTATATAAAGGTTTTAGAGAAACATATGCTTCCCTCCAACGACATCTATTCCAGGAATGCCCTCGTGTATTTCAGTAGGACAATTCGAAACCATATACTGCTGCTATTACAACAGCATAGCTTCATAGTAGAAGCATAGCATAGCTTCGATATCGGTGTATGGTGTATTACATTTGTATACACCATACGCCACTATGGAATAAAGCTGTTGGACTAAACTTTAGTCCATGATTTATTTTATTCCAGGAATAAACATATTCATTCTTTGTGAATACCAGCAATTGGCTTACATTCTAAACACTTGGTGTAAGGTGTAAGGGTGGACTAAATTCAGTCCTGAAAGTATTTGATAGCCTAACCACTATGATCTAGTTCCTGAACGGCTGCCAACATTATCATAATAAGTCTCTTCAGGGTCAGACATAGGTCAGAACTAAATTCAGTCAATCCTTACAAATAATGCACCAGTTTTCTTAGTAAACTGCAAATGATATCATAAATCCAAGTATCTTGGATGCCCGTGATCAGCGTGTTTTTTTTTTTTTTTTTTTTTCATCAAATCATAATACATGTATAAAGCAAGAGGGTTATTCTTGGCACCAAAAGCTCTTCAAGGATGCGGTAAGTTATGTATAAATTGGTGACATACCTTTTGAAATGTTATTTTTGAGACTCACATTATATTAACTTTTATCAAAACTAGATATTGCACAAGTAAATTATTACTGAAATAATGGATCTGTAATGAATCGAAATCTATGATAATATTTGTATGAATATTATTAAAATCTGTAAAATAGTAACTTGCATAATAATCATACAAATCTTTCATTTTTACAATAATACAACTTGTATAACATAAGTTAATTAAATAATATAATGATTACAAATCAGATTTTGACTAATGACGAACGTGATTGGTTCACTCAGTGATATCCTTCAATGTAAACATTTTATACACCAATCGGAACAATAAATTGAGGCAGCATTAGGAAAGCGTTAGTTGGCAACAAAGATCGATGAAACTGAGAATTTTATTGGTTGAAATTTGGTTCAATAAATTTTATTGATGATGAATTCAATCATTGATTTTACAATTAAAAAAAAAATGCTCCCCTTCCCGATGCGGGAGACACACTGATAAAATTTTAAAAATTCATCTATGGATTTAAAGACCAGTATAGGTGGTGTGCATATGGGGGTCGCAAGGGAAGCATTCTGATTGGCATGCCCCATAGTCTATATGCAGTAAAAGTAACTTACAGCTTCTGTGTCTGTGAGTCACGGACAGTCGCAACCAATACAGACTTTATCTTCAGATATTTTACAAAGCCTACGTTTGAGGCCAGTCGTTAGTGCTAACTATCGCTAGCGGTCCTGTTAGCCACCCGTAACTTGTTAGCTTCACTTATATTATTTGCTGTCATATGGTTACTTACAGCTTGTGGCTCCGAGCGCTTGATTGATGCAACTGCTTCAGGTTTGAGAAGCAGCGGAAACGCTTATCCTGTGTCAAATTATCCTTTATTGACAAAGCTGTCTTTGGTGAAATGCTGAGCACAAACAGCTAACATTCCCTTAGGCCGTGGCTGTTTGCTGCCAGCAAACAAAATAAAGCTACCCTCTGATTTCTGGTGGCATCATCTTTTGGAAGAGAAATATTTGTTTTTCTTTGTGTCCAAAAGTAAACGGACAAGTAGCTTTGGGAGAGATACTGACAAAATTTCACCTCAAATGATCTGCGGTTCTTCTTTTGTATTTCCAAAAGTGTAGACGCTACTGAGGCATAGTGTGATCTGCCGTTGTTAGTGCCTGCTAGAATATTTTCCGGTGTAGGCAGTTCCAGCGCAGTGATTGGCTCTGGCTAGGTCTGTACTAATTGGATGGCACTACCTGACGTCATGTTTTACCCAGATCTCGTGAAGATCTCGGGAGGAGCTGTTCAAAGAGGAAATCACGCTCACGAAATCACATTCTTGGATTACGGCAAAATCCCTGTATCTTATGTTTAGAAACTTTTCAGAGGTTGAGCATGGACAACCAACATTATAACATTACTTATATGTATTAAAAAAAGGATCAGCATGTTAGGTCCCCTTTAAGGGAATTAATGTGAGTTGTGTATAGTGGAAGTGGGTGGGACAATGAAAAACCAAGCAAAACTAGGCTGCTAACTCGTTCAAAAAAAGAAAATTCTTATTTAAGTTAAACATGTTTAATTATTCACAAATCTATTCATGGCTCGCAAGCATCAGATAAGGATATTTACAACTGTAGATACTATATAGTACTTTTGTACAATAAACACTAATATTAATTAGTATCCAAGTATCCAAACAAGATAACATTTTAACATTTAACACAGACCTCCTCCCCACACTACTCTTCTTATTTTGTAGAACTGTTCCATCTTCTAATCTTACTAACATCTTTCACTGTACGTACAGACCCAAGTCTAGTGACAGCACAAAGCTTGTAGCATGAATGACAGCACAATCATATTGCACTATTATGTTACTCAAGAAGTGGTTTTATTCATTAGGCCCAGGTACCTCACCATTTTGCCATTGTATAAACTGTCATGGCCACTTGAAGAGATTTTGATCTGGACCTTAAGGCAAAACATTAAACAGCAGCTAAGGTTTTCTCTGACATCATTTGTCGTTGACCCAGACACAGACACGACATAGTGTCTACATTTCAGCTGAATCACAGAAATTTGCACATGCACCGTGAGTTAAAGCCCACAGGATATAAACAAGCTTGTAAAAGATTAGCTCTTGTTGCCTCGGAGGACGTCATCAAGACAAAAACATCCTTGAGAATTTCACTAGTTTAACATTCTAAATGGGTGCACATGCAAATATTGTTTCTGGACTGGGCCGAAAGCCTACCATTCCCTGGCACCTTAATCAATTGTGAAAAATCTTTATCCCCTAAGTGTGGCTTCAGGTTTCAGAATGGCCTGAAAAAGATACTACAGATAGTCTGCCCTCTCTCGGCTTCATTTCACTGTTTTTTGCAAGTCAGGCTAAAGGGAGATGATTCACTCCAGGCGCTCATGAGTGACATGACACTGGCGAAAACTGAAAGAGCCCCCCCCTCTCTCTCTCTCTCTCTGTGTCTCCTCCATAATCCTGCACTCAAGGTCAGAGTCATGTTCAGAAGTGCTTCATTGGCATGACAAGTTTCCACCGACATTGCCAAAGCATTTGAGAACAAAAATACTGATATTTGAATGGAGGACAAAAGAAAAACAAAAACGACAATGAAACATCCCTCACATGCGCACACAAACACACGCGCATGCACACGCACACACACTCATCCTTCTCATTATATCTTTACATTGACTTCTGTTAATTCTTCCTGTGTCTCTACAGCCTTTACCTATTCTTAACAATAAGCAATGTATTCCTAACCCAAACCCTTACTCTAACCTTAACCTATCCCTAATTCTAACCTTACCCCTAACCTTAACTAATAAGTCACAATTTGCCTTTGTAGAAGTGAGGACCGGCCAAAATGTCCTCACTTCCCAAAAAAGACTTTGCCTTGTTTGTGAAAAACTCATGCCGGTTCTCAGTACATAGCAAGCACAAGAACACAAACACACACACACACACACACACACACACGAGGCAAGATTAGTCAGTGACCTTGCAACTGGTTTCTGTGCCATGACTGGTTTGCTCTGATGGTTCAGAACAAATACTTAAGTTTTCTGAGTTTAATTTCCTCCCAAAAGCAGGACTTTAATGGGGTCACATCATTCCAGTGTACAAATTTGGGCTTAAAGAGCCACATAATCTCTGGTACTCCTCCCTGATCTCCACATCCCTCACCAAAACTGCCATAATATGCACGCTATATCCTTAACACAGGCACAGCGTCCCACAAAACAGGCCGCTCCAACTATCTAACCACAACTCCCTTAAGTCACGCACAACCAGACCCAACAAAAACAATGCTCTCACTGACACTCACCACCTCCCCATTAGCATTAGG
The DNA here is from genome assembly GCA_029721435.1 of Gymnothorax reevesii. Lineage (NCBI taxonomy): Eukaryota > Metazoa > Chordata > Actinopteri > Anguilliformes > Muraenidae > Gymnothorax > Gymnothorax reevesii. Next base: position 134,841,831 of record CM056574.1, on the reverse strand, counting down.
CACACTACCAGGTCTATGTTCACACCCGCCCACGGTTAGCCAGCCTTATACCACCTAGCAAAAGAGTCTTTCATTAAAATCAATTGCATGTTGCTCAGTGTTTCCCATCAAAAGCATTTATAAAAATAAAACAGCTCTTTACTGATGTCAAATGACATCAACTAAAACAATAAGCTCGGTGGAATTTACAGCTGGGTTTCTGTGTACAAAAGATTAATTCTCTGGAGCATTATGTCCAAAACAATAAACAAGACAGCTCTCAGATCCGTTGGTAATGAGCTGTTGCATACAGACGAGTGACGTGAATATGTGCAGTGCCGCTTTTCTCTGGTAAGGGGAGGGTGTGTCTCAGACGCTTATTCAGAGCGATTTTAGCTCTGTCTTAGGGATCATTTTAGAAACTTTATCAAACAGGATCAAATACATGATTTATGACAACTGGCCTTTCAAGTGCCTGACTAATTCCACGCTCAAGTGATGCAATCCAGGGAGACCCAGTGGCTGTGGAAATGCCAGAGGGATACATTTGCACCAGATGTATCATGTAGGATCTACAATTTGTTGAGGTTCATTGAGAACCTGTTTCAGTTGATTCTCCCTTGACAACATCATAAGAATCTCAGTCCTCTTCTGCAAGAGATTGAAACGCCCATGTGACATCAGCCCAAGCAAAGCCATTCAGAATACTCCAACCTATCTGATCTTCAACTGAACTAATTCTGCAAATGTCACTTCAATTTTGTCGGCAGTGGCCTCCAGTGTCTGCTCTCATTGAAATCAAATCAGCACTACTGGCGTAGCGAGCTACAAATGGTACCCATTTCCTGTCTTTAAGGATTGATATGGATTTCAAAATGAACACATTTCAGCCACAACATTAAAAGCACGTCAGTTTAAATGAATAACTAATTAACTTGTGACAGTGGCACCTGTCAAGGGATGGGATACAGTCAGGTCCATAAGTATTTGGACAATGACAATGTTTTCATCACGTTTGCTCTGTACGCCAGCACTAATTCAAATGAATAACTCCAGAGGTGCTTGACTTTCAGACTAATAGGTTTTTCCAAAAACATTGAATGAACCATCTTGGAATTGCAACCATGTATATTCATCGTCTTTCCAGTTTCAAGGGATTCAAAATATTTGGACTGTAATGTGAATATAGGCCACTAGATGGCAGTATTTACCTTTTTTCTGTTAAGCTCAGACTGGAGTCATGTTTAGACATGTCCTGGACATGTCTGGGGCAAGTCTTAGAAAATAAAAAAAAAGAGGTCTAAATGTGGGTGGGGTCTGCAAAAGAGTATATAAGGAAAAGAATTGAGACAGTAAAGTAGTAGGAGAAATTGCAAGAAGATGACCAGACTTGCCATTCTGTTCAAGACCTGTGACGTTTCTTTTGTGGATTTCTTTGCCTGTGTTTGAGCATTTTCATCATCCAGGACATCACCAAGCCACCCCCACGAAAAGGGATTGTAAATATTTATGTTTTGTACATAATTCAATCTTGGTCTTGAGGTTAGTTAGTTGTTATTGTCTTTGTTAATTAAATGTGTTGAGGTTTTTAAAACTGTGTCTGTCATCCCTTGCTGTTGCTGTTGTGTTATAAATGTAATAACAAATTGGGGCCATAACAAATTGGGGGCTCAAGGTCCGGGATAGACCATTTTGTGAGTAATTTATTGAAAATCTAACATTTCAAATTGTAAAATTGATTTTTTTTAATTGAATACATATATATTGACAACAGCAATGGATGATTTCTTGGCATCACCAACCGTAGGGGTTTTGAAGTCTTTTAAAAAGACAGAACTGCAAGAAATTTGCAGACATTTAGAGCTGACAGAGGTGAAACCAGCCATGCGAAAAGCAAGACTGGCTCGAGAGATAGTTGAATATTACATTGATGAAAATGTGTTTGCACCCAGAGATCTGGAACAGTTTCCAGTGGAAAATCCAAATATAGAAATGGAACTTAAATTAAAAATGCTAGAGATTGAAAGGGAGGAAAGAGAAAAAGAAAGAGAGGAAAAAGAAAAGCAAAGAGAATTTGAGAGGGAAGAAAGAGAGAAATAAAGGCAGTTTGAGTTAGAAAAATTAGCAAGAGAAGAGAAAATAGAAAGGGAGGAAAAAGAAAAACAAAGAGAATTTGAGTTAGAAAAATTTGCAAGACAGAGAGATTTTGAATTAAAGAAATTCGATAGAGAAGAAAGACTCCAAATGGAGCAACTAAAAATTAAAATTGAAACTAAAAATAAATTTCGGGCTAGCCATGAGGTAAAATTGGTGCCTCCATTTTCGGAAAAGGATGTTGACAACTATTTCCAGTGTTTTGAAAAGGTAGCAAAGAGTTGCCAGTGGCCAAAGGAACACTGGCCTCTGATGTTGCAAACTGTCCTCAAGGGTAAAGCTCAACAAGCGTATTCGGCTTTGTCTGCAGATGATTCCTCTGATTATGAGGTTGTCAAAAAGGTTATTTTGAGAGCTTATGAGTTGGTTCCAGAGGCTTACCGACAGAAATTCAGAGGTCTGAAGAAATCTGAAAATCAGACTTATGTTGAATTTGCTAATGAAAAGCAGGTTTGCTTTGAGCGCTGGTGTACTTCTATGGAGGTCAAGGATGATTTCAACTCACTAAAAGAGATGGTGTTAGTTGAAGAATTCAAGAACTGTGTTAAGGATGATGTTAAGACCTACCTTAATGAGAAGCAAGCACTGAATTTGCAATCAGCTGCCAAATTTGCAGATGAATATGTTCTCACACATAAGTCCAAATTTCAGTCTAGCAGTAACAATAGATGGTCCCAATTTCAGAAAAAGGGTTACGGTGATACCCAAGATTCCTCACCCAAAGACAAAGACAAATCTGGTGATGGTGCTCAGAAATCCAGTAACAGGTCTGATCAAAGTGTGAAAGCTGACAGTGACAAAAGTGGTCTAGTTTGCAGTTATTGCAAGAAATCTGGTCATGTTACAACTAACTGTTGGTTCCTTAAAGCTCAGAAAGAAAAAGAAAAGGATACCAAACCAAATGCCTTTGTGAAAACAAGGTTAGAAACCCCTGTAGTAGATAACCAATCTGTTAAATTGCCTGCTTCTTGTGGGGCTAAAAAGCCTGATACAGCTGACTTTGTGAGGGAGGAATTTCTTCCATTTGTGTCAGAGGGATTTGTGGCTCTGAATGAGCATACTACTCCTGTCCCCATATATATCCTAAGGGATACCGGAGCTTCTCAGTCACTTTTGTTGATGGACTCCTTGGAGTTACGTGATGAGACCGCTTCAGGGGATTTCATACTTGTACAAGGTATTGAAGGGAGGACTGTATCTGTACCCCTGCATTCTATATTCTTGAAGTCAGATTTAGTTACAGGACAGGTAAAGGTGGGACTTATGTCAAGTCTACCTATAAAGGGTGTTTCTCTGTTGCTAGGCAATGACCTGGCTGGGGGCAAAGTAGTTCCCCCTGTACATCTTACTTCACAGCCGAGCACTGAAGATGAGGATGAGGACCCATCTCTGTATCCTTCTTGCGCAGTGACTCGTGCTATGGCCAAGAAGGCTGAAGAAGAAGATGATGTGGTGCCGTCCAGTAGGTTGAATAGTCAGGACTCAGGTGGTTCGCCTCATGACTCTGATTGGCCTACTATGGTTTCTCCGTTTGAGGATTTATCAGATACTTTTATCAGTTCTCTATTCAGCCAGCCGGATGGGTCTGGTGATTCTGATGTGTCTGCAGACTTGTCTCTGTCCAGAAAGCGGTTGATTGAGGAGCAAACTAATGATCCTGAAATTTGTGCACTAAAGAGGAGAGCCCTTCCTGATAAAGAAATAGACGCAGTTCCAGTTGGGTATTATCTCAAGGATGGTGTGTTGATGCGGAAGTGGCGCCCTCCTGATATCCCTGCCAATGCAGATTGGGCAGTGGTCAGGCAAATTGTTGTTCCGAAGGTCTATAGGAATGAGATCTTAACAATGGCTCATAGTTTACCTTTAGGAGGTCATCTTGGTGTTAACAAGACTGTTGATAAGATCATGAAACACTTTTTTTGGCCTGGGCTTCGGAAAGACGTTTCCAACTTTTGCAAAACCTGTCACACTTGTCAGGTAGTTGGAAAACACCAGTTAGACCCACCTGTAGCTCCATTGCAGCCTATCCCAGCATTTGGGGAGCCATTCTCTAGGGTCATTGTTGATTGCGTTGGTCCATTACCCAAGACGAGATCGGGAAATCAGTACTTGTTGACAATCATGTGTGCATCTACCAGATTCCCCGAAGCCATACCTCTACGTAACATCAAGGCAACTGCAATCTCGAAGGCTTTGATAAAGTTCTTCACGTTGTTTGGCCTTCCCAGGGAAATTCAGTCAGACCAGGGTAGCAATTTCACTTCAGGATTGTTTCAGCAGGTTGTGTATGAACTAGGTGCAAAGCAGATTCTTTCTAGTGCCTATCATCCAGAAAGTCAGGGTGCCTTAGAGCGGTTTCATTCCACTCTCAAGACAATGATGAGGACTTAATTGTTATGACCATGAGAAAGACTGGGATGAAGGGGTTCATTTGCTGTTGTTTGCAGCTAGAGAAGCAGTACAGGAGTCTACTGGATTCAGTCCATTTGAGCTAGTGTTTGGTCATGAAGTGAGAGGACCTTTGCTATTATTGAGTGAACAATGGCGAGAGGAAGAGCCGCAAATCAGTCTGTTAGACTATGTTAGCAAGTTCAAGGAAAGATTGCGTGCAGCTTGTGACCTTGCCAAAGAGAACTTGAAATCAAGTCAGGGAAAAATGAAAACTTGGTATGATCATAAGGCTAGAAGCCGTGAGTTTAAACCAGGAGACAAGGTCCTTGTGTTGTTTCCCTTGCAGTCCAATCCATTGCAGGCTAGATTTCATGGTCCTTATGAAATTCTGACAAAACTCAATGATCTCAATTACATTGTGAAGACTCCAGATAGGAGAAAACCAAAACAATTGTGTCATATTAACATGCTAAAGCCTTATCATGACAGAAATGCTAGGGTTGCAGCTGTCACTTCAGATTCTCCAATGGTCGAAACGTGTGAAGATGAGGGGGAGTTGCAAGATGATGAACCAAGAATTAAAGCTGAAGTTCTTTCATGTAAATTGTCAAACACTGAAGTGTTGCAAAATCTTGATGTAAAACTCCAGCACTTAGAACCCTCACAGAGAGATCAGTTTGAAAGGTTGATCAAGAAATATGAGGATTTGTTTCCTGATGTTCCAAAGAGAGTTACTATAGCCTCTCATGATGTAGATGTTGGTGATGCCAAACCAATAAAACAGCATCCATACCGGATGAATCCTGAAAAGAGAAAGATTGCTGAGAAAGAGGTTGAGTACATGTTAAAACATGATATTATCAGACCCTCCAACTCCGATTGGAGTTCACCCTGTGTACTAGTTCCAAAACCTGATGGAAGTGCTAGATTCTGTACAGATTATCGCAAAGTCAATGCTGTAACTAGAACTGATGTGTTTCCAATACCTAGGATTGATGATTGTATTGATAGTGTAGGGCAAGCAAAGTTTCTGACCAAGATTGATTTATTGAAGGGTTATTGGTGTGTGCCTTTCACTGAGAGGGCCAAGAGCATCTCTGCTTTTGCCACACCATCTGGATGGTACCAGTATGAAGTCCTACCCTTTGGCATGGAAAATGCCCCAGCCACGTTCCAAAGGATGATACAGTCTACAATCGCCGGATTACCACACACGGGTGCGTATATCGATGACCTGATCACATGGAGTGACTCCTGGGAAGAACATCTAAAAGATGTAGAGACGTTGTTCCAGCGCCTGACCCAGGCTAACCTGACTGTTAACCTGAGCAAGAGTGACTTTGGTTGTGCTACTGTCACCTATCTTGGCTACGTCATAGGCCAGGGTAAGGTGGCACCCATAAATGCTAAAGTCCAAGCCATCATGGACTTTCCAGTTCCTGACAACAAAAAAGCTTTGCGCCGCTTCCTTGGAATGATCGGGTACTACCGCAAGTTCTGCAAGAACTTTGCTGAGATTGCTCTCAGTCTAACTAACCAACTGAAGAAAGGCGTAAAGTTCACCTGGGATGATGCATGCCAGAGAGCCTTCGATCGCCTGAAGTCTCTGCTGTGTCACTTCCCCGTGCTCAAATCTCCTGACTTCAACAAACCGTTCTCCATCGTGGTCGATGCTAGCGACCAAGCTTGTAGATCAGTGCTCCTACAGAGAAGTGACTCTGATGACATTGAGCATCCCGTGGCATACTTCTCCAGGAAGTTCAATCGCCACCAAAGGAACAATTCCACAATAGAGAAGGAGCTGTTGGCTCTGGTCCTTTCTTTACAACACTTTGAGGTTTATGTTTGTACAGGACAAAAGCCAATGATTGTGTACACTGACCACAATCCGTTAATGTTTTTGAGTAAGATGAAAAACAAGAATCGGAGATTGTTGAATTGGAGTTTGATTTTACAGGAGTTTGACTTGGAAATTAAGCATGTGAAGGGTACAGACAATGTAATTGCTGATTGCTTATCCCGTGTTTGAATGTGTATATATATATATATCATGTGTTTGAATATTGTATGATATGTATATATAGACACGTGTTCACTTAACCATTTTGTATTGAAAAGAAAAATTTTGCCTTTATGAGTCAAAATTTTTCCCTTTTGGAATGGAGGTGTAATGTGAATAAAGGCCACTAGATGGCAGTATTTACCTTTTTTTTGTTAAGCTCAGACTGGAGTCATGTTTAGACATGTCCTGGACATGTCTGGGGCAAGTCTCAGAAAATTAAAAAAAAGAGGTCTAAATTTGGGTGGGGTCTGCAAAAGAGTATATAAGGAAAAGAATTAAGACAGTAAAGTAGTAGGAGAAATTTCAAGAAGATGACCAGACCTGCCATTCTGTTCAAGACCTGTGACGTTTCTTTTGTGGATTTCTTTGCCTGTGTTTGAGCATTTTCATCATCCAGGACATCACCAAGCCACCCCCACGAAAAGGGATTGTAAATATTTATGTTTCGTACATAATTCAATCTTGGTCTTTAGGTTAGTTAGTTGTTATTGTCTTTGTTAATTAAAAGTGTTGAGGTTTTTAAAACTGTGTCTGTCATCCCTTGCTGTTGCTGTTGTGTTATAAATGTAATAACAAATTGGGGCCATAACAGGACCAATTAACATAATCATGAATTCAATTTTCATTTTTAACACTTGGTAGCAATACCTTTGCCGTCACTGATTGCCTGAAGTTGAGAGCACGTGGACATCACCAGATGCCAAAATTCTTCCCTGAAGATGTTCGGCCTGGTCTTCACTGAAGCGGCCATCAGGTTCTGCTTGTTCTTGGGGTGTTTTTCCTTCAGTTTTGTTTTAACAGGTTTTCACTTTTAACAAGTGAAATGCACGTTTGATTGGACCCCGAGTTCCCTGCATCTCACTCTGTTTGAGCATCTGTGGGATGTGCTGGAAAAATAAGTTGGATTCATGGTGGCCCCACCTCACAACTTAAAGGACTAAAGGATCTGCTGCTAAAGACTTGATGCCAGATACCAAAGGAAACCGAATGGGACTTCAATATTTGGCAGATGGTTTGAATGTTGCGACTGATTGGAGTATTGTATTCAGCAGACCTCTTCATGCATCCAGGCAAGAGGATGTCCCTGTTTCTCTGAAAACCTGACTGCAGGTCCAAAAACTAAAAACTCTTCTGACTCCATACCGATAGCGAGAAACCAATCAGCCAAGAAACCCATAGCCGACCACACCGAGATCTCAACCTGACCGCCGTCCATCGCTGGTACAGACTCGACTGGGCCAATAGTCACCTTCACTGGACACTTGCACGGTGGAGGACAGTGTTATTCAGCGACGAATCGCGATTCCAACTGTACCGTGCTGATGGCAGACAATACATATGGCGACGTATGGGCGAGCGTTACGCTGACACCAATGTTGTGCGTCAGGTGGCACATGGTGGTGCAATGGTATGGGCAGGTAATGGTAAGGGGTATGCCACATGCCATACCTGTCTGCATTTCATTGAGGGTAACTTGAACAGGCAGCGGTATCGCGACGAGATCCTGAGGCCCATAGTCGTAATGTTCGTGCGACTCCCTCACATGACATTCCAGCACGATAATGCCCAGCCACACACTGCCCGGATCTGCTCACAGTATCTTGATGAGGAGGATGTCCCTGTTCTCAATTGGAAATCATATTCACTCGCGATATGTCACCGGTTGAACAGCTTTGGGATGTTCTGGATCAGCGGAGGGATGGGGCAACATTCCACAGGCCACTATTGACAATCTCGTGGACTCCATGCGCCGGAGAAGTACTGCTTTACATGAAGCCGATGGTGAACACACTCATTACTGAGCGCTGTTAACTCTGCCTGCTGACCCCTGGTGGGTTCAGGCTGTGATAATTCATGAATTGTGTACAGTAAATTGTTAGTCATGTTTCTGTTGCTTGAATATTGAGGGAAGAATAAAATAATAATTGTTTTGTTGAAATATTTCCCAATTGTTAAAAAATAAATCAAAAAAAATTACTTTGTGTGTTTATTTATTTATATTTGTTCAGGGTATGTTCCATGTTTAAGCTGTGAGTAAGATGGCGGCAGCAGGAAGTAGAGGAGGTATTGGGCAAACCTTAAAGCTGATTCTGAAAGAAGGAAGAGATACCTGCAGTATAAAAGTATATTTGACCAGATGAGGGTTGGCTCTCATGCCTGAACACACACACACACGCGCACACACACACATACACACACTCCACCTTATGTTACATTTGAGCAATTAACTTTACAATGTTTGACAGATAATATGTTGTTGTAGTTGTTTTTAATTTAGGTTAATAAAACTCAGTTCAGCTGCAATTTATATCTGTTGTCCTTCTCATGGTTACATAATGAAATACAATGCTCATAGAAAATCCTATCCAGTGAATAGAGAGTAAAAAGACAACTATCAATATGTAAAGTTGTATTTTTCCCTTCAACCCTGTTACCATCTTCAACCCCGTTACCCTCGTCTCAACCCTGTCACACCTACATGTTCAAACATAATTTTTTAAGAATGTGTAAAAAATAATTTAATGTTTGTTGACTTCTGTCTAAAATGTTGAGAGCTACCATAAGATCATTGATTTTGATGATAATTCTTCGGTTAAACAACACTGAACAAAAATATAAACGCCCCAAGTCAAATATAGATGCCACGTGGAGTTAACAACTTGAAGTGAGCATATGCTGACTTTTACTTGTACAATAGGGATATTTCTCTTGATTTGTGATACCATTTTTGAATCCATTTCTCTGTCAGTGAGCATTTGCTCGGTGATGCAGTGATTTCACTCAGTACATGGGTGTGGCATTTCCAGACGGTGATCAGACAGAATGAGCAGTACCCAGACACTCCTTACGCTGTCGACAATGAAAGGCCCCCCAAAATGTCAAATTTTGTCAGAAGTCATCATGCCTCAGATGTCTCAGGTCATGCGGGAACGTACCATTGGCATGCTGGAAGCAGGGATGTCCACCAGAGCGGTCTGCATTCAGTTCCTTGTAGCAGAGCACATTCCAGTTCTGGACTGGCCTGCGTATTCGCTGGACATGTTGCCCATAGAGCATCTTTGTGATGTTCTGGATCGACTTGTCTGCGACCGTGTTCCAGTTCCGGATAATCTGCGCCAGCTCCGGGTGGCCCTCGGGGAAGAAAGGAATAATATTACACAGACCACGATAGACAACCTGATCAACTCCATGTGAAGGAGATGTGTTGCTCTGAGAGATGCAAATGGTGGACACACAAGATATTGAACATTCAATTTCTTAAACCTGATCCCCAAGGTGTTCAAAGGCTTGTCACTCCTTTGCAGATGCCAATATCAAGATGTAATGGACGGTGATCTGAAGATAAGTCATTAACAAAAATGAATTTTGATTCGCTTAATATATTGCATAACCCTAATGTTAATAAAAACTCAAAAATTTGACATGGGACGTTTATATTTTTGTTCAGTGTACATTTTTGATGAAAAATTAAGAATACTTTCACGTATAGGTACATTTCAGGCTTTAGTACAGCAAAAATGTGAGATTTTATGTCATTTTTATATTTGCAATTATTGAATTAGTGTGGGGGACATCAGATTAATATAAAAATAGTGCTTTATTTAGAAATACATTTTATGATCGTATTCAATGAGCTCCCATAGTGTACATAATGGGGTTGAAGAATAACAGTGCCCACATCTTGAAATAATGACCAATGATAATAGAAAGCTAATGCCTGAGATGGGAAAATATGTTTTTCTGCTAGTTGAATATGTCCGTACACTGTGGGATATACATACAAATAATACATTTTGGTATAAAATGTGAAAATGTCAAGTCAAATATGAACCATTCTCATGGAATGACTCTTATGTTAAACTTAGATTAGCTTGAGCTTTGCGCTCTTACCTTGTGAAATGCACTGCATTGGATTCTACGGTTAGAAGCATCGTAGGAATTGCTTAAATAGCACTGTGTAAAATGTACACTATTTCTGTATTTCGAGCATGCTTCTATTTGCATTCATTTAAAAAAAATGGTATGAGTAGACTATTCATTCAGTGTGCTTTCATTTAGCATGGCTGAGCATGCCAATTATAGAGCTGACCGACATGGTAGGACGTAATCTGTAATGGTAGGACGCCTGTAACAAACCCAGCAAGAGAAAAATTACGGAGCGTGTACAGATAAATATGGACCAAACAGAATACTTGTGATGAAGATACAATCCTCTGTTGAAGAACTGTTTTTGTCTTTCTTGAAGGAGACTGAAGTTTCCCCTGAAGGAAAAGCAACAGGTCACCCATCAATGCTGGCTCTCACTCGCCCGCATCCTGCAGTTTTAAGACACGACTGATCGCAAGGTGGATAATTAACACCAACTGAAGGCCAAACGCATATGAATTTTTTTTATTTTTTGGTAAGTCTGTCCTGTCTACAAGCCACTTTGACAGGTAACCTTCCTTTATTGGGAGTTTCTGTATCATTATAAATTATAAAGTTAAAACAGTGAAACTGGCACCACAACCTGTGGAAAGTAAAGTAAATTTCCCGCTGTTTCCTCACTGTGTTGGCCCCTCAACCAAGGTACCCTTATAGCTCCCATGACCCCACATACAGACAAGTCATATGCAAACCCTGGCACACAATGCTAGTCTATCCCTGTATCACAGCATTTCATGCTCTTTAGCAATTGTTTTTCACCATCTTCAGCTTGTTTACGTGCCTGTACTTCTGCAATCCTTTGTAATTCGCTTTGAATGAAAGATTCAAAAAAATACATGCAAACAATGTGATGTAATGAATGCAATGCAGACATGCAGCAGGCCACCCCATCTTTCAGTGTGCCTCTGACGCAAAGGATTATGATTAGCCACCAGGACATTTCGCCTCAAGCCATGTACCAGATTAAGAGGCTAGTTCTAATCCCGCATTTACAGTTGTGTCCTGAGCTAATCAGACTTACACTTCCCTGAAGTAAATCAGATCCAGTGTTTCCGTTAAGTCACATGACTGGGACTATTTCAGGTCTGATTGTTGCCATAGCGGTGCATTATTCAGCATCACTCACAAGGCTCTCAATTACATACCTAAATATGGCCACTGGCAGTGGCGGCAAGTTAACCAACTGTCAAGTCAGGAGGAACTGGTGACATTCCTGCTGTGACCACACACCCACCACAAAGTCTCTGAACAGCCAAAAACAAATAGTTTTTTTTTCTATCTGCTTCTCTGACATATTAAAACCGGGAGACATACAGTTGTAATCACTGACACCAAAGCAAAACAACAGCTCAGTACTAACAAAGGCCACGAGTTTCATTCCTGACAACACATATGCACACCGTGAGACACATAAGCACCAACCAGTGCATCTCTCTGACATCCCTTCCACATGAGTAAATGGAAGTATCTGAAGCTATGGAACAGTCTGGCAAAGGTCTGTAAGGGACACAGGGCGAGTGGCTCACTCACCACTCAATCTAAGTGCACCCAGCAGGTTTTGAAACTGACTCTATTGTGGGATTAATTATCTTAATTAACTGGTGTGGAATAGCCCGTGTGGAATAAAAACCTCTGGCAGCGGATCAGGAGCGACCTCTGGTATCAATGACAGAGATTAATGTTTCCACTCCCAAAGCAGGCAGCCATGGGGTGACGTCATGTCGCCCAGCTCAGAGTCAGATAAGAGCACATCTGCTGAACATTATCCTTTATGGTTTATGAGCAGAGACCGGGGGGCCCTCACTACACTCTCTCACCCCTTCTCTCACGGACACACCCCCTTCTTTGTCCATGCGAGCAGTGGAGCCACTCCCACCTGTACAACAGCAGAAAAACAGCAGCACATTGAAAAATGGCCATCTTCTACTCTTTCCACGTTCTGTGGCTTCACAATGCTAACATTTGATTTTCATTCCTGAAGAAAGTAAACTTGTAACGTGTACCTGGCCTCTCCCTTTCAGCTGGCAACTTTAGTAGAGGCCTGTCAAATGCTCATACTTTCCACTTCCACTGAATTGCAGTAATGACAGGGTGCAGAAGTTGTTACAGGAATGAGATGGAGGTAGAGAAGATGAATCCAGATTCAGACAGTAAAAATCCTCCCTGGACCATAATTCTAGCCACCTGGATTTACTCCAGATACGGAAGAGCTAATTGGGGAGATCAGCTGATTTTGAGGGAGGGAGCAAAACATGACCGGATTTTTACTTCCTGAATCTGGGATTTTCCACCTCTGATTGGAGGAACAATAAACACATTTTCACAAGCTTTACAGCCTCATGCAGCCTCAGATTTTGAAATTTAAACTGTAACATCCCTACAGCAGGGGTATGGGAAGCCCTGCATAAAAAAAACCATACAATTCGCATCTCCCAGTCAAAGAAGGTCACAATGTAAAGAATTAATGAAAATGTAGAACCATCTGGGACGGCACAGTGGTTAGCAATGCTGCCTCACAGCAAAAAGGTCATGGGTTTGAATCCAGCCTGGGGCTTTTCTGCACAGAGTTTGCATGTTCTCCCACTGTTCGAATGGGTTTCCTGCGGGTTCTCCGGTTGCCACCCACAGTCCAAAGACATTCACATCAGGCTAATTGAAGATGGTAAATTGCCCATAGGTATGAGTGTGAGAGCGAATGGTGTGTGAATTGTGTGTGCGCGCCCTACGGTGGATTGGCGAGCCATCCAAGGTGGGGCCCTGCATTTCGCTCATGCTAGCCAGCTAGCCCCGCGACCCTAGTGGGGAACAAGCGGTACACAGAACAGACGGGGATGGGATAGAATTGTCTGAAGAGGCATGAAAGCTTGTGAATCAGTCTGCATTCTTCACATTCTTCAGTACTGAACGTGTTTTCAAAAAAAAAATAAAAATCACTTCATCACGAGCATCCGTCAGACATGCTTCCGATCCGCATCAAAATCATTCAGCAAGTCCAATCAAAAAAATGCCATAATTTCACTTCCACTTGTCATGCACTTGAATGTGTGAGTCACACACATTAATTTGAAACAGTCATGGGAGAGAAAGTGTGAAGCGCCTCTATGAAGTCCAGAAGTCCTCCAATCATCAAAAGATCCCATGTCCTCGGCTGTGACAGGCATTCCTGAAATTCATGTCGGTATATACTGAATACTAGAAGCAAAATTGATGACCATCGAGCTTCAAGAAATTAAATCACATATTCACACGATACGAAGGGTGGAAAAATTTCTTTCATAGTTAGCCAAATCGGTTTTCTCAAGATGGACACTTTGTAACTTAAGCACTTCTAGAACTGGGGTCCTCAATGAGCAAATTGTTGTATTCACCATATATTCTGACCCCTTGTTTCTTCAAAATAGACATTTTGTGACTTCATACATTGGAAAACCAGGTCTTGGTCTTCGATGATCAGATTTTATGGATCCATTTGACATTCAGACCCCTTTTTTCTCACAATAAACTTAACTGTGACTTAAGTACTTTTGGCTTCAGGCTCCTCTGCTGCAAACACAGGTTTTATTGGCTGAAACACTGCATGCGGGTGAGCAGCTTAGAGGATTTGGCAGGTTTCTTGACCTGGACATTCATGAAACCTTTATTTCATCACTGAGTGGAAGTCAATACCTCAGTAAAACTGCAGGCCTGAAGAATCAAGGTATAACACAAAAGGTATCCAGGAATAGACCCCAAGGAGAGCCACATCAGTTCCTTTAGTTGGCATTTTTGCTCAAGGAAAATACTGAACTTACGCACACTAGTCTGGTTTGCTTGCTAAAAATTTGGATGACATAGTTTTGGACCCCAGAGACAACCAATCATTACTTGACTTTAGTGAGACATGCTTAATAAGAATTAGGTAAGAATTTGCATCAAATAGTTCAGTGCAAAATTTGCCAATAACCTCCACAAATAATTTACTCAAAGGAACATCACTTTTCACCGCAAATTATGAACATCTGCTTTTCTGCAGAGTTAATTTTGTTTTACAAGCGCTGAAGAGGGAGTGAAAGTCGTTTAGGATTTGTTGCTTAGATATGTGTGTGTAAGAGAAATCCAGTTCAGTGTAAGGGAAGCCCAAGAGTGAAATGATTTAATGCAGAACAGCAAGACCTCACAGTTGGTCGTTTGTTGTACCATTAAAAAAAAACAAAAAAAAAAAAACTGCATAGGCCCCGAGTTCAAGAGGAAAATTTCTACTTTATTACACATCAGCTTTCAGAGCAGACAAAAACTTCCATGTTCTGTCCTGTCAGAGGTGGTCGCTTTCCATTGCATTCATATTCCATTCCATCCACAGATTCACACAAGCATTCACTTGATTGTTCATTTGCTCACGAGCACTGAATTAATCAATGCAACAGTCAATTTACCCCCCCGCCCCCCACCCCCCATTTCCTCAACTGAATATTTGTTCATCAATTAACCTTTTTACATTACATACAGTGGAAGACATGGTCAGAGCTGCTGGTGACTGGAGATAAAATACTCTGAGCCAGTCTGACAATGTCTTTGATCCACAAGATGACGAAACCAAATGCGTTGAGAACAGTATAAACCTGGTAATGAGGGTGCTGCTGCATGCTGGTCGGAGTACCAAATCATGCACCATCACTGCAAATTAGTTATAAAAAAGTAAACAACCACCCATTCTTCCTGCACTACGTTTAAGCAATTCATTTAGAACATACATAAAATACCAGACACATATGCAAAAAATGTGCCCTTTACATTTAATTTCTAAAAAACAAAGTACCAATATAAACCATGAAATGTTAAATACAAAAATGAATTCCATTTCTACATTAAATAATTTACACAGACTGTTCTTCAGTCTTTTCAGCAGCAAATGAGACAAATATTATGAACTCCTGTTTTCTCGCAGCCGTGATCCGACAAACAACTGCAGATTTCTGATAATTGATAAACCCCAAAATTTAAATAAAAATGCAAGCGATTTTACAGCAGCATTCCTGTGCATTAAAATATTAATTTAAGCATACAAGAAAAATAGGTTGAGTCTAATTTTTTCATTGGTTCATCAATTTCAACAATTGTAAATTTCAATTAAACTTGGGCATTCTCTTGGTAATAAAAAATATCTTTGGACATTGGTCTTTATTAAAACATTACAGGCCACAATATGCAGGGAACCCCATAGCAATGAAACGGACAGAAAATACACGTGGAGTGGTTCTACATTTTCATTGGCCGAGGAGGCACATCGTCCGAAAGCAGCGCCTATCAGGGAAATACAAGCTACCAAAATCGACTTGCATTCCTGCTGCACCAAACATTTATCCAGTAACAGATTGTGGATACTGTCGCATGACAGCACTCGATGCAGAGTAGTGATACTACTTCGAAGTGGAGCACTTTTTCGAAGAAAGGGTACATTTCTGACCAAAGTCGATGTGACTGATTCGTCAACAGTGCATACAAGGGGCTTAACCTGCCAGAAAAATGGACAAGATAAACATATTATTAACATCCCAGCAAGGGTGGTAGCCTAGCATATGTACTCCAGACTACAACTAACAATTCTACAAAGAAAAATTGTCTCAAGAGCCCCAAATCATAATGATTAAAATCCCTATGCCGATGGGCCGAGGTGCGTTGGTGGAGTCAGTAAACAAACCTGTGGGTGAGCTCTTGTGCTTGAGTCCTGAGATGAAACTGCGTAAACAAGGTTGTCTGTTTGCAGTGTTCAAGGTTTCCTTACTGCCCAGAGAGGAACAGCACCTGGTGATACAGACTGTTGCATCACTGTCCAGAGGAAAGCTGCTCTGCCATCAGAGAAGGAAGGTGCTGTTCCTTTCACCTGTGTGGCTTCTTCACCCAGAGAAGGATGGCGCTGCTGTACTTTTTCTCCTTTCTGCAACACCTTCACTCCCAGAGAGACGATGTTGCACCGTTTTTCTGCTGAACTTCGGCTCTGAGAAGAGCAGGGCCCCATTATTCAGCTGTTGCATCTCCAAGAACAGGAGGAGTGTGGGGTACTCGTTTCCTACTGTACTTTCACTCACAGGAGAGTGCTGTACCGTTAGTCTGTCGTACCTTAGGTCTCAGAACAAAAGAGCAGTACCGGTTTTTTCTGCAGTAACTCCACTCACGGCCAGTCCTGTACCGTTTTTCTGCAGTAATTTAAGTGTCAGAACAATATAGCAGTAACATTTCTCCGGCAGTACCGTCACTCAAAGGACAGAGCTGTACCGTTTTTCGATGGTGACTTTGGTCTCTGAACCATTGAGAAGTACTGTTTTTTCCAGCAGTATCTTAACTCAAAGACAATTCTGCACCGTTGTCTGATAAAATATACTAACAGAATGACGGAGCAGCACCATTTTTTCTGGAGTATCTTTACTCAAAGAAAAGAACTGTACTTTTTTTTGCATTATCGTAGGTCTCCGAATGAACTGGTACTGCTTTTCTGCAGCGTATTCGCTCACAGGACTGTGCTGTACCGTTTTTTTATTTTATTTGATCTTTACTCAATGATGGAGTCGTGCCGTGAGCTTGCACTGCACCATTACTCGGTCAACAATAATGCTGTGCTGCAGTTGTTACGAAGGCACAATACCACTGACTTGCGGTCCACCATTGCCATCATCAAGATGACAAGGCCCCAAGTCTATGCAGTAATTTTATATCAGGAGGGAGGTGTGTTTTCTGGAAAAGTAGGATAATTGACCAGAGCTCAGAAGTGTCCAGGTCTTCACTCTGCAAAGCAAGCAAGAAAATAAACATGAAGCAACCGGTTAAAAGTATGCAACTTTATTTTCTGCAGAAACAACACCCAAAGAGAATTCTAAATCCTCAAGTTACTATGGTTACGATATGCTTCTTAAGCCGCTTTCACACTGGACGCGAAACAAATTTTTCGCACAGCAGATTACATTCAAAGTCAATGCAAAGACGCCTTTGCATTGACTTTGAATGTAATCTACCGCGTGAAAAATTCGTTTTGCGTCCGAAAGCTTCTTTATGAGTCATTTACTTTTCCATTTGTAGTGGAACTTGTATTAAATGGCAGTGAAACAATAACTGTGCAAGATAAGCAAGTGAAACAGCAACTACTGAAGTTGACTGCTGCTTTAGGCTGTGCTGCTGATCTAGGTCACACACTGTGCTTATGGGAGGCTGATCCCGTTAAGCTCATAAGCGCCATATCAGCAAAGGGCTCCATGGAATAATGCCACAACGGTTTAGTAACACATGCTATTCATGTTGTTCCTCAGATTACTAAAGGGCAATAATGTAAATCAGTTTTAATTGGGTTAATTCCACTTGCAAGCAGTAATCACAGACAAAAAAAAAAAAGTTTTAGGCAAAATAATTGCCAACAACCAAACAGTCAGGAAATTAAACTGATCAGCTCATCTCAAAAATGGATGGATTTAGAAACCAAATGAGCAGGACACAGCTTTCTTGGGCAGCCAGAGGGCCAAGTTAATATTACTGATAGAAAAATAAGGCAATGAGTTAGATCTTGGGGTGAGTAAAAATATCCTATTGGCCTCTCTTGGATAAGTGATGAGTTTCCAAGTTCTTGACAAGAAGTCCATGCCACTCAGAGCAGGGTTTACACATTTAAAAAGCCTTTCTTAAAGCATGGCAATAGAATGTTAAAGTCAACGGCCCGGCGTTTATCCTGGTGTACCTTGATGAAAGCTTTCTAAGTTGCAATGCGTCCATTGTTGAAATTATCATAGGCACGTTTAGTCAGTGGTTGATTTTAAATACACCATTGCCATTCTTCCATGAAGTTTATTTAAATTTATACACCCTACTTTGAATGTCATGGACTACTTGCCTGTTAATAAAATATCACTTTGAAGAGGCACTCACAGTCTCTAAAATGCGGGTTATTAGTCCATGAACCAAAAGCATTAGCGACCACAGCAGACATTCCACCAGCCCCTGAAGCTCAAGGAGTCTCCCAGAATTTTGTGAGCTGCTCCCTCATAACTCCCCCAACCACAGTCACATAATACACATTTTACAGGGGATTTTCTAGAAAAAGACCCACTTTTGCAGGAGGAGAGAGTAGCAATCATCAACAAAGCAACAGTTTTGGGATGGAACCTTAAGGGAAGGGGGCGGGGGCGGGGGGGATGGGAACTAAAGACCTGCAAGAGTTCAGTATCATTCGTAACTAACAAACAAGCATCAGTGTTTTTCTAGCAACCCATAAAAACCAGCAACAGACAAGCAAGCAAGGAGTGAAATCCCAATGACATCATCTTTTGGCTGAGGGACGCAGGGAGACCGACCCCCACACACCATGGTCCACTCCCTGCCCCTACCCCACGATTAAGCGAGGTCTGCGGTGGGAATGACTTGTTCTTTCCGCACGTCCGATATGCTCGCTCACCCCATGCAGACTCCTGCAGGTTTCTGTTGTAGTACAGCATTTACGCAAGAGCTCTTGGTATTATGCAGTCCCAGTACCCAGCAGGGGAGGGTACCCAGGATCACAAGTCAGTCACGAACCACACTCTTGACAGGATAATGGAAAATCAGCCACATCATTGTGTGAATGATGGAGACGTACAGTTGCAGCGTCTGCAAATTGTGCAACAATTTCTAAAGATAGTCGATGCCAAATCTGGTAACTCGACTGGTTTAATATCACATTTAATCTCCAGCAGCTACCACCCACTACACGACAACACAATCAATCTAGATCACACACACATCCACGCAACCACACATACGCACACGTTTCATCCCAGCTCCATTTTCTAATGCCTTCAAACAATACACACCAACACAGTAACTCAGTGCTCCGCAGTCACAACTTGAGTGAATTGTTCCGACAGCAGTTTTCAGTGCATTCTGAGAGACCGTGCACAAGGTTAGAGTGACGGCCACCATGTCCGTAATTATTCCCAAGGACAGTTACGATGAGACTGCGAGGAGAGGGATGCAATAACCCAGATCAAAGCGGATGGCAGGTTTTCAACAGCAACAAAATTACTTTCCATTTTGTTCATAGTGAAAGCCCAAGAAAAGCCTGGGCTGAGAAATTAAATTCCGCTGCTTCTCGATGTGGACGGGCCTATAGTGACAACAGGAGGCGAGAGGAGAGCTGAGACTGCCCCGAGCATGAACACCAGCGGAAACAAACCACAAACAGGAAGTCACCCTGTCTGCATGGCACATACCACACAGTGACATTGCCAATGACCCTTCGACATGCAGATTCTTTACTGCAATAGGGTTTGACACGGTGGGGTGAGGGAGAGGTTCTGCATGGGATGGGGGGGGTTGGGCTGTACAAAGCCTTCGCTCAGGCCTCCCCTTTTAACCACAGCTCTGAAACATTAGCCGGTGTTCACCCTAAACCCAGCAGGGACAAAAAGAGTGGCATTTCCACAGCATGTAGGAGAGACTGGAGGTGGCCCCATCTTAGCGAGGTCAGAATCTCCTTTTAGGGGTGCGTGCGTGTCCCACTCCGACCAGCGAGACCACAGGTGCAAGGCAGGAGGAGGTTCTCATCACAGAGAGACACATGTGGGCCTACTAAAGACATGCAACAGACACACTCAAGTGCCACATTCCTGCAGAGACAAAATGTCATTTTTAAACTGCTTCTTCGTTTAAGTTTGGCAACACAAGCCAACCGACACCTCTGTTTAGATGACTGGTGCGAATCAAAACACTGGCAGAAGCTGCCTCGACCCTAATTGGTGCCAACCTAAGCCAGGCTGTCCATTTTGACAGATTGGTCAAAACAAGACTAAACATTAGCACAAGTAGCTTCACCCAGCTTCATTAGCCATCTACCTGCAGAGTGCAGCCACAGAACAGTTTGTTCATCAGCTGAAGGGAAGCGAATCCTTTTAAAACAACTGAGTACATGTTTGAACTTGGTGTCAATGATTACAATAAACCTTATTTAAACATGACTCAGGATTATGTATATGAACTCTAGGGTGGAATTACCACCTTCAGACTGATTTGGATACAAGATGTTCCAGTCAGCAGACTCTTCCCTCCCTCCCTCCCTCCTTCCCTGAATAATCACACCTCCGCTGGGTTAATCAGGCACCTGGAGCTTTCTTCTGGCAGTCACACAGAGCACAGCACAGCCGCTGGTCTCAAGCTAAACGGGCCATTCTGATCAAAATTGAATATTTTGAAAAACACTGGAATCTATTCATGGATTACAGTGCCATGAAAAAGTATTTGCCCACTTCCTCATTTCTTACTTTTTTGCATATTTGTCACACTTAAATGTTTCAGATCAAAGAAATTTTAATATTAGACCAAGATAACATGAGTAAATACAAAATTCAGTTTTTAAATGATTTCATTTATTGAGGAGAAAAAGCTATCCAAACCTACCTGGCCCCATGTGAAAAAATAATTTCCCCCTAAACCTAATGACTGGTTTTGCCACCCTCAGCGACAATTGCAATCAAAAAATTTGCATTCACTGGCAATGAGTCTTTCACATCACTGTGGAAGAATTTTTTCCCACTCTCCTTTGCAGAATTGTTTTGATTCAGCCACATTGGAGGGTTTTTGAGCAAGAACGGCCCGTTTAAGGTCCTTCCACATCATCACAATCAGATTTAAGTCCAGACTTTGACTGCCACTCCAAAATCTTCATTTAATTTTTTTTTTTTTTTTTTTAAGCCATTCAGAGGTGGGCTTGCTGGTGTGTGCCCTGCTGCATAACCCAAGTGTGCTTGAGCTTGAGGTCATAAACTGATGGTTGGACACTCTTCTTCAGGATTTAACGGTAGAGAGCAGTATTCATGGTCCCATCAGTTACGGCAAGTCGTCTAGGTCCTGAAGCAGAAAAGCAGCCCCAGACCATCACACTGCCACCACATTTGACTGTTGGCATGATGTTCTATTACACCTGATGTAAGGGGATGTACACCTTCCAAAAAGTTAAACTTTTGTCTCATCAGTCCACAGAATATTTTCCTAAAAGTCTTGGGGATCATTAAGGTGTATTTTGGAAAATGTAAGATGAGCCTTTGTGTTCTTCTTGGTCAGCAGTGGTTTTCGCCTTGGAACTCTCCCACGGATGCCATTTTTACTCAGTTTCTGTCTTATTGTTGAATCATAAACACTGACTTTAACTGAAACAAGTGACGCCTGCTGTTCTCGGTTCTTTTGAGACCTCCTGGATGAGTAGTCAATGTGCTTTTGGAGTCATCTTGGTAGGCTGGCCAGTCCTGGGAAGGTTCACCCTAGTTCCAAGTTTTCTCCATTTGTGAATAATGGCTCTCGCCGTGATTCCCTGGAGTCCCAAAGCCTTAGAAATGGCTTTGAAACCCTTTCCAGACTGAAAGATGTCAATAAATTTGTTTCTCACCTGTTCTTGAATTCCTTAAATTTGTGGCATGATGTGTTGCTTTTTGAGATCCTTTCGTCCTCTTCACTTTGTCAAACAGGCTCCATTTAAGTGATTTCTTGATTCAACAGGTCTGGCTGTAATCAGGGCTGGGTAAGGCCAGTGAAATTGAACTTAAAAAAAAAAAAAAAAAAAAGTGGTAATCACAGTTAATTCATGATTTAGCAAGGGGTGGGGCAATTACTTTTTTACACAGGGCCAGGTAGGTTTGGGTAGCTTTTTCCCCTAAATAAATGAAATAATCATTTAAAAACTGCATTTTGTATTCACTCGAGTTATCTTTGTCTAATATTAAAAATTTTTCAATGATTTTAAACGTTGAAGAATGACAAATATGCAAAACAATAGGAAATCAGGAAGGGGGCAAATACTTTTTTTCAAGGAACTGTAAATAAAGAATACATTGAATACATTATGGGGCCACATATGACCCATAGAAACTTAAAAATGTCTTTTCAAAATGAAAAACAAACCAAAATACTGTACATTATGTATATTGAAATAATAAATTATATAGTGAGTTGATGAGATGAGTATGCAGAAAAGCACCTCATGCCCACTGTGAAGTATGGGGGAGGATCGGTGATGCTGTGGGCCTGTTTCTCTTCCAGAGGCCCTGGGAACCTTGTTAGGGTGCATGGCATCATGAACGCTTTGAAATACCAGGACATTTTAAATCAAAATCTGGTGGCCTCTGCCCAAAAGCTGAAGATGGGTCGTCACTGGGTCTTTCAGCAAGATAATGACCCTAAACATGTGGCCAAATCTACACAGAAATGGTTCACCAGACACAGAATCAAGCTCCTCCCAGGCCATCTCAGTCCCCAGACCCCAATCCCATTGAAAACCTGTGGAGTGAGCTGAAGAGGAGAGTACAGAGGAGAGGACCCAGGTCGCTGGATGATTTGGAGAGATTGTGCAAAGAGGAATGGTCGAATATCCCTCTTTCTGTATTCTCCCATCTTGTGAAACATCATAGGAAAAGATTAGGCGCTGTTTTGTTGGCAGAAGGGGGTTGTACAAAGTATTAACATCAGGGGTGCCCATAATTGTGGCACACATGATGTAATGTAAAATAAATATTTCTTCAAGTGGGATTTTTTTCCCACTGAATAAATGCACTTGAATTAAAGGTTAGATTTTCCTCTTTTTTCCCATTGTGGTCCTATATTATTTATAAAAAAAAAATACTGAATTTATTAGAAGCTAAAGAACACATCTTAACCAGGGGAGGCAATAATTATTGAGGGCGCTGTATATTGTTGCCCGGCGGCAATTTCCCTGCATCCAGTCCTCAATAAGCAAAGCAAAGAGGCAGGACTAGGGTTAAAACAATAAATATTTCAACTTTATGAAATGACACAAATATTGTTTCTTTTATGGAACTAAATCAATATAGCATTCGGGAAAAGGGAAAAAAAAATGAAGATTAAAAATAGATCCCCAAAATCAGACAACAGCTTTACTTGCAGAGAAAGAGAGAATGTACTGCTTTAATCATGGCTGTGTGATTTGAAAGCACTTTTGACTTTGCTAAATTCCATTCCTTTCAGTCTTCCCTCCCCTATAATCCTTGCATGTTTTGCAGACTTAAGCAAGTTCAGACACACACGGGGTGTTTTTTTTTTTTTTTTTTTTTACACACACACGCACACAAGTTTTTTCCCCTGGTACAGCTCCCTGGATGTTATGAACTCAGTAGGGCCCCGGAGCAGGTTTTCCCTGCCTGGCGCAGGCCTCGCCATGTTCGGCAATGAGATCATTTTTTCTGAGTCTTCACTGGAACTGTGTGCAAACGGCAGCGAATCCTCCACGAATCCCATTCTTTACACATCGGAGTTACAGGAGGATTTAAGGAGAACTATAGGACTGCACCAAAGTAAAGATGAAAGATGTTAACAAAAACACATTCAGCAGTATGCATTATGTGGCCACGCGATGACATCATTAAGTGCCGAGCCCTCACATGAACCACAGAAGGCTGCGGTGCACGGATTTGAGCCCCAGATTACACTAAACAGATGGAAATGGAGATGGACATGAAGTCTTTAACAAGTAATGCCAGACAAAGGAAAAAAAATAATTCAGCCAAATTTCAACTACCTTTATGGTTAAATTAGGCATAATGTTTAAATTAGCTGTGATTATACACTAGATTCCTTGTTCCTCAGCCAGAAAATCTGTTCTTTCCGATTTTAGAGTTCCAGGGGCAGTTTGTCAGCGGCAAACCTCACCTTTCCACACTTAATTACCTCAATTCTGTTACAGTTTACTTTGCCTGATTATCAATTACAAAAACTAACTGTGAGAATTAAAGTCAATGTTTTTGAGAGCATTAGGGCAATAAAGATTTCATTACAAAGTCATGAGGCTTTAGTCAATGTTTTTTAAACATTTTGAACTCACAGGCTCATGAAACATCACAGATTTGCAAAATTAGCTTGCGAGCATCATTAAGCAATAAGGAACAAGAGGCCATATTACAGCATTGTGAATATAGTGACTGCTAAAGGCTGTTATTAGGCTTGACACAGCGCAGTGACATTGCAAGGATGGCAAAAATCATAAAAAATGCAAAAAGTCCCAAGTTCTCTCAGATTTCTTGTGTTTATCTGGACTAATGCTGTACTGGTGTCACAGCAATTATTAAAATGCATCTAATAAGTAATCACTTTGTCATTATCATTTATTTCTTAATGATCATAAGCCATGTATCTGTCCAGATTATTCAGTCAATGAACTGACTGATAATCAGGTGAACTTAAATGGGAACAGACAGGGAGCAGTCATGCAGTTAGAGGTGAGGTGACTGTAGGCTCTCTGAACACCTAACATTTTTAAGGTTTTCCCCCCCAAGGATGCAGAGGTACCATCTTAAAAAAAATAAAAAATCTTCGGAATTTGGAACTAGATCATCCCCCCCCCAGCTATTCAGCAGCACTGCTCATACAGTAAAAGAGTTCTCCCAGCAGTCTACTAGCAGTCAGTCTTGATTTTACAGTCTAAGATTCTAGTCAGGAGCTTTTTTAAGCTGCTGGTACTGCAAATGCACTTTTCTACATTTCACGGCAAACAAAACAATATAAAACTGGGGCAACAATTCAACAGCACAGGCACGGCATCCCAATAAGAGCAAAAAGCAGATCTACACACCAGAGTCAAAAGAAGGACTAAACACAAAGCACAGAAACATGTAAGAGTTTCCAGATTCAGGCTGAGACATGCCAGAGCCGACACACTTTGCAAAACTTTCCACTGCCGTTCTGGTGACCTCCGCGATGAGGACATAAATAAGGACATAAGCACTTGTGGAAATAACGTTATATGCCTGTTGGCAAGCTGCACTGCCTGCTGCAGTGGATACGCTCGCAGCTCAAAAAACTGTTTACAGTTTTAATGCAAACACAGCGAGGTTTTAATAAGTTTGTTGTAGTTAATCGCGCTTTCCACTGGACCGCTGCCAGAAAGGATTCCTCCAGTTCCGATGCAGGAGGAGAAGAAGCTCTGCAAACACAGAGATGGAGGCACTGATCTCAGATCAGATCACACAGATGACTTACAGGTGACGCAACGCTGTTCCGATGCTGCCAGATTGGCCAAATCTGAGAAGGGCCAACTCCAAGCAGGTAATGCCAACCTTAGTCTGTTTCTGGAAACATTTTTATGGGGCTGTTGCAAAACAGAGGCGGCGTGCTTTCAGTGAAATTCAATGAGCGCAAGCAGGCTGTCATCAGTTCGGTCTGCGGAAAAGATGAGCCAATCCTTGGTCATATGATTCCATGAAATCCGTAATGCATTAAGTCGCCCTGGTGGCAGAGGACTGGGCCTAAGCAACCAGCACAGACCTCACAGACAGGCAGCCGACTGGACTGCCGTGCGCTTTCCCCCGGTTCAACGAGCGCCGTGTCTGATCTGGCCCAAACTCACCAGGTTACACTCGGCTGAGGGCGAGGCAAGGACAGCCTACGCCTTAGCAGCAATAGGGCAGGAGATCTCACACAAAAGCAGGCAGGCAGAGCCCCTCCAAACTCCGCAATCCACACATCCCTCACCAGGTCCAAAACAGCAGCCCCAGAAAGTTCTTTTATTAAAAAAAAAAAAAGCCATTGGGCCACTTCTCACACCTAATACGAACTCCTACATTTTTCCACACGCACACGCGTGACTGTTAACCTGTAGGTGCAAAACAAAGCTTTCGAGCAAAGTGTTTAGTCCATATCCACACGATGATCCGTTTTCCAATGCCACTGGATTTCAATTTTCAGGAAAAAAATAAAAATAAAAAATTCAAGACAAAGTAATGATGAAACATTGAAAATCATTCATAGCTCAGCTATAGTCTTCTTTCTCCAATTAGGTGTGAGAATGGAAAATGAGACAGTAGAATTGCACAAACTGAACAGATAGCTCTTGGAGGACACTCCACCAACAGTGCCATGAATATCCAACTTCCAAAGAAATCAACTGTGCCCATCTAAGGGCATGCCTGTTCAGAGATAATGGCACCTACACAGTCAATCTTATTTATGAAATTAATAACGGACATTGAAGCCATTCAGAAAACAGCACTGGATTATCAGATTTTCTGCCATTTATAAAGCTGTTTTGAAACTCTCGGCGTGGGCCATTGGCCAGCCTTTAATTGCAAAGACCGTCTTAAAGTCTCCATGACATCGAAGATAATGCGGAGAATGCTTCCCCAATATGACCTATACCCCATTAAAACAATTTTCAGCAGAATTTTTCAATGGAGCGGAGTCGACATGACGGATGTTAGATGCAGATGTGTGTTCAGAGCTGCAATGGATTAGAAAAGTGTGAAAGGATTAATGGCTGGGGAATGGACGATTGACCGATAACCTTTACACCACGCTCACCGATATCCGATGGCATGTCAGTAAAAGCCAGGAAGAGGAGAGAAATTATCTTTCAAGTGAAAATACACAAGTTTCCCAAGTTAATGATTTTTAATGTGGAGAACATAAACATAAGTTGTTTTCACAGTTATTCAGAATCGGCAAAATTCAGGAAGAAGTTAATACTCATTTCATTACCTGTCGATTCTGTTCATTCGAAGAATCAGTTCAAAATGCACAAATCTTAGAAAATGTGTTTCATGATGGGTTTTAATTCATTTTTGACAGCAATCTTGGTGCAGTTTCAAAACACTGGATCCCAGACCCTTCTTTTCAAGTGAACTTGAATCTGGTTTTTGCATGTGTTAGAGTTCAAACAGCATTCATGCAAGACTAAATTCACAGCCTCTGGTGTGGAAAATCCACACAGTAGAAGCTCGGATAAATAGCTCAGGATCATTAAGGACCCATTAAAAAAAAAAAAAAAACTGATAGTGAAGTAACACTTCAGTTTTCCAACTCAAGGCATTAGGTTTCTCATTCACACTCCTTTAGCAGAAGATAA
The DNA here is from genome assembly GCA_029721435.1 of Gymnothorax reevesii. Lineage (NCBI taxonomy): Eukaryota > Metazoa > Chordata > Actinopteri > Anguilliformes > Muraenidae > Gymnothorax > Gymnothorax reevesii. The sequence goes on along the minus strand of CM056574.1, from coordinate 134,814,484 downwards.
CGCGTGTAATTTACAGGGTACTTTAAATGCCAGAGCAATCTGTATGGTGTCATACAATTATAACTCCAAAGGCCATCACTGCACAACCCACAAAGTGAACAGCCCAAGAGGGAAAGCAGATCTTAGAGACTTCATAATGCTCAACCGTGGAGCTGCGTCTGAGATGATCAAGGGGGGGAGGGGGGGTGGCGTGGCGCAGTGGATGTAGGCTACATTCATAACTGGACGAGATCGCCCACCCCCGGCACAACATATAGAAACCTAGCAGGAGCCTCAATGATAAGATGATGACCAGAAAGGGGAAAATATGAAACAAAAACAGTTTTAAAAACAAATTATAGAATTTTTTTAAGTCCCTTCATTCAAAAAAATCCCCCTGCCAACCCCACCCCAAAAAACCCCAAAGATTGGAAGCATTAACTGCCAGCGCCTATCGCTCCATATAAAATATTTACAACACTGCAAACTGACATTAGTTCATCACTATACTGACACCCAATTTTCAGGCAGGCAGTCGGAGCAAAGTACACCAAGGTACTGCAACACAATGGCACACGAAGGAATGAATCATCAACAGCCTCCTTTCCAAACTTCTAAATGTAAAATCAGTAAAGCCGATTGTGCTCAAGCCAAATGACCAGAGATGAGCATGAAAAAAGAAAAGAAAAAAGGGGAAAAAAAACTGCCACACTGCTTTTATTCTACAGACCCCAAAAGTCACCCTGCTCATGCAAACGCCATTTTCAACGCAAATGCACCAAGTAAAACATTGGGTTTAAACAAAGAAGCTCTGGCAACATAAAAACAGTACTTCCGTTTCAAAGTGGGTTTGATTCCTGGACAGTCTGTGCAGAAGGCGCCAACCTGCCTACACAAATCTAGCCCGTTATAAAGAGCATACAATGTCAGACGACTCAAGCATCAGGGCTAACACAGAGCACGAAAGCAAATGTTCTGACATACATGTGCGATAGCGAACACGGTCATGAGCAAGCAAGCATGCATAAGCACTGTGGGTTTTTATAAACAGGACATTGTTTCCACCCTCAGCGTGTTAAACACTTCCCCTAGATAAGACGCCTCTCAACAACTACCCCCCCCCACCACCACCCACACCCCATCCACACCCCCACAACCTAAATCCCATAAAGGGTTTCCCACAGAGGCACATATACAGCGGCGTAAGAGGGTTATACAACCGTACAGACCCCCACTCCCCTGCCCCTCTATAATGACCACTCTGTAGCATGGGACGCCACTGCGATCTCACTCCCTTTCAATTATTCATTACCCTGCACCGCAAAGCTGAGAAAAGACCTCCAGTCTTCTGGACGTGTGGGATTTCTAACAAGTGCTGGAAGCCATAACGGGATACAGACAAACATACACCCCAAAACAAACACACACCAGCCTCACTCACACCCCCCATCCCCCTCCCCCGGATGTTTAGAATCAAGTGAAAGCCAAATTATGAGCAACTCCAATCAATAATGCAGGATACTTTTTTTTTTTTTTAATGTGAAGAAACCACATGCTTCAATATTATATTGTTTTACTGCCCTACCCCAAGAAAGTACGATTTCGCCAATGCCTTTGAAAATGCGCAAATATTTACAATGGCCCTTTGCATAATTACACTCCTGCCACACAAACAAAAAGCCTTGAATACATTCTGGGAGGGTCAGCTTTGAGTGCACTCCAGTCAGTGTTAAAAATTCCATTCCTAGGCTGTAACAAGCCAGCATCCACATGCACACTAGGTAAAACAGCAACAGATTAACACTTCGAACTGGACACCGTAAACATGAATAAATGACCAGACAGACAGACAGACAGACAGACACACACGCACACTTGTTCCCAGTAACAAACACTACCCATTTCACACCCACTGACACTGTACAGCTGCAAGCTCTAAGAGAAAACTGTACATATCTTCATTAGATGATACCCTCTTCCTAGTACATGCTCTCAAGATGAGCTTAGTGTTTTGGTTTGACTGACTGAGCTTAACTCAAATCTGGCAGGAGGAAAAAAAACAACCTTCAACGCATATTAAAATAGCATCTCATAGTGTCCATTTTGTGTGAAAACTCAAGAGAATAGAAAGCAGTATGTGGGAAGAGTCTGACCTTCTCTATTCGCTGGGGCCTTGCTCAGGTCTTCCTCCCTCTGAAACCTGATGCTGGCATAGGTGCTGGGGTCATCAGAGTGCTCAGTCCTTGATGGGGTGTGCTGCTTTGTCAGGTCCAAGTCCATGTAGTTGAGGCCATTTTGGACGGCAGACCCAACCGAAGCCCCCTTCCTGTCAGACGAAGCCTGTGATTCGCAGCGATTCAGCCACACATTCTCAAAAGAGGCTGAACTGTGGCGCTTCACGTCCTCAGCGCCGGTTGTGCCAGCTGCCGCTCCGGCTACGGCAGTCGCTGACGAAAAAGTCTCGGAACTGTGCCGCCTGCGGCCCTGCAGGTCGGCTCGAATCACTTTGGCACTTGGCCTCCGGCTGGGACTGGAATGGAGCCTGGAAAAACCGCTCAGCACAGATGTTGATCCCATTGGCCCGAGACAGCCAGCGTCTGGGCACACGCTCACCAGAGCCTCTTCTCGCTTGGGGGAGATTGAGCAGCTTGGGGTCTGGGCAGAACTGCTCACTTCCAAGTTTCCGACTGCCATCTCTGCTTCGGAGTACCCGCGGCAGGGGACTCCGAGCTGCATGCGAACGTACTCGCCTGTCTGAAGTCTTGCACAGCCACTAACAGGCGGGAAGGCCTCTGGATCGTCATTTGCACTGACCGAGCCTTCAGCCTCGGGCCTAGGCTTTCTGCCCTGGGCATCCTGCTCCATGTTCATGTACTCCGATGAATGCAGGCTTTCAGAGTCTGTCCCCACAAACGAAGGCGTAAGGAGAGAGGCCAGGCTGGCAGAGAAAGGCTTGTCGTTAAACTCCATATCCACATACTCCTCAAGGTTAGAAGGAACTGGTGGGAACGGGCCGTCCCGTGTCCTCGGGAGTGTGCTGGCCCTGCCACCGTCCAGGGAGAGGCGTGACGGCCGTGCCATTCGACCTTCGGTCGCTTCCTGCGGTACAACTGCCAGCTGCCCGTTTCCCTGCCCTCCAAGACTGTCGCTGCTGGTGGAGGAGGAGGAGGAGTCACCGTAAGCCAGACGGCCTACACTTGTGGGGAGACGCAGAGAACTCTGTCCCTGCTTCCTGTGAGAGTGCCTGAAGGATCGAGGTAGCGAGTAATAGGAGTGCATGGACCTGTGCATCTCTTCAACTGGGCTAAAGTAGCTGTCGGGCGGAGTGTTGGCCGTGGAGCAGCTGGCAGGGGACATGTTGATATAGTCTCCACATAAGCTTTTGTCCTCGCTGCTCTCGGACAGTGCGGGATTAGCTCCATTAGTCCAGACTTTTCCAAAGTTCGTGCTTTCCGGTGAACTACTCAAACTGGGCGACATCATCATGTACCCGCTGGGGTCCTCTCTGCAGAGCGGTCGTGGACTGAGGATCTGCTGTGGTGCGGAGACACTTTTTGCACTCATGGACATGTAATCATTGATCTTAGATGTAACAGGAACCACACCCGGAGACATAGGCATGTACCCATCCTCCACCAGTCCTGTTCTGCTACTTTCCAGGTTCAGATTTGCAGTCGGCTCCAAATACGACGGCGCTGGTAGAAATGCAGATTGCCTGGATAATGACGCTCTGCCATAAGTGGGCATCATGGGCGCATACTCCTCCAGTGATGCGTCGGAGGAATGTGATGTGGTTTTCTGGTGACACGCGGTTGGGGGTGAGGCGCCGGAGGAATGAGTCCGTTTCCGGAAGCTCTTCTCCAGCTCAGCAGAGTCCTCCAGTCGGGAGGGTGTGCAGCGAGGCTGGAGGCGACTGCAGTGCCCGCTAGGCACCAAGCCAGGCTTTGACATGGACATGTAGTTATTCAGCTCTTCCCCCTGGGCTGGAGGGGTGTGATCCAGGGAATCGGGTGTAGCACTGCGGAAGGAGGGGCTGGGGCTGGAGCCATACTCATCAGAGGAAATAAAGCCCCCATCACTGAGAGACCCAGAAGCAGATGCACTGGAGCGGCGGGGGTACAGGCCTTCTGAGGTGGAGCCGTGGCCGCTGGTGCTGCTGGAAGAGAGGCTGACGGGGCTAGTGGCCGAGGGAGAGCAGCGGGAGGATGGCATGGGGATAGACCGGCTGTGGCTGAGAGGCGGATGGAGCCGGGAGCTGCCCCTGTGTCTTTGAGCGTGCACCCTGGAGGCACTAGGACTGCCTGGGCTACCGTCCACAGAGCCCGGTCTGGACATTGTGCCCTCACCGTCGCTGCAGGCTCGCACTCGGAAAGAATGGGCCTGCTTCCCAGGAGCTGCTGGAGACATAGCAGTCACACTCTCTGCCCGAGACCTTCTGCCTAGCCCCACCTGGCTAGGCGGTGGGTTGTTGTGGTGGTGCCTTCTCAGAGGGACAGAGATGGGAGTGGAGCAATTGGATGAGGACTGACTTTTACTCCTTGGGCGAAATTCCTCACTCATCGCCTTCATGGAATCCAAAATGGTCTCATGCATGTTCTGCGCTACAACAGAGTCATCAACTTGCATCCAGAATTCCCCAGGTCCTGTAACTGCAGACCTCCCCACTTCGATGAAAAAGAAATTCTCTGAATGGCCACATCTCCTAATATTCATTAGCTGCAGAACAACAGCGGCTGCATCAGAGTTAAGTTTAACAAAGCTTATAGTTTTATTTGTAAGGCACAATCTATATACTCCTATCAAATTCTTTATTTGTCCCAGTCCCTTTGGTTTTAAAATAACCTGCCAAACTTCTTTGAAGGCAGGTCCTGGCGTGGCCTCTGCGTAACAGTCTTCCCCAATTCCACCGCCCCCCGCGGGCTCATGCAGCTTACCCCTGTTATGCAAGTCTAGCAGAGCTTGGTACCAGAGGTCCTGCTCCTGTTCACCATCAGCTGCCATTGCAAAATATTCCTCCTTAGTGTACAGCGCCACCAGATACTTATTTTTAGAATCGGCCCTCTTGTTAATATTGAAGCAACTCTCTAGTGGAATAGATCTCTTGGGAGCGCCCGATTTGTGTCTCCACTTCTTCTCGTTTTCGTAGTATTCCAGTCGGGACGGCCCAGAGACACTTGCAGCCCGCAGGACAAAAAACCTCCTGTGCATGCTTTTGGGCTTCCTTAAATAACCCACCTTTCTCACGTCCGAAAAACAAGCATGATCTGAAGTCGGGCTTGCCATGTTGGAAAAAAATGTTTATATGCAACAACGCTCAAAAAGTAAAACAGCCTCTCCTGGGCTCCAAATCAGGCGAATAAAAAGCAAGTTGCTCAACGGGACTGACCCAGCTTTCCGCAAAAATCTCAACGTACCCTTGGTTTACTCGAATATGCCTTCGTTAGCGTAGTTAGCAGTTCAATTAGGCAACAACTCCATGCCAAAACAATCCCCTGCTAGAATACGAGACCTTGGAAGATTTACATCTTCACATACATTTCAAACAATTAAAAAAATTTTAAAAAATCCATCCAGTACCCGCCGTAAGCATTGCAAACTACTCGTAACAATGAGTTGAAACGGGAATGAATTAATAAACATGAATAATTTCAGCCCGGAGTCCCAAATCCACAACCAAAACAAGTACCGTTCCCATACGACCCCATGGATACAGCCAGTTCGCTGATTCAGTCAATATCCTTGCAAACGAAAAAGTGCAAACAAGAACAACAAAAGAATAAAAGTACCAGACTTTTACAATGAAAAATCTCATAAGTTTCAAAAAAGAGCAATACCAGTACAATGCTCTGTAATAGCGTAAACTGTTTTCGCGGCTCGCCCACTCAACTCTCTGATCAAGAGCTCCCACAATAAGGCACCGTGCCTCTGTGCGTGCACAATCCCTCCTGCCGACTCTAGCCAGCTCTGAAGGAGGTGAACACGTGATGACTCGTTGCGTGGACAGTTCAAAAAGGAGGTAAAACCTACCTTAGTAAAAACACAACGGGTTGACCCGCCTTGTAAAGTCTGATTGGCTAGAAAGTACTTGCATAGAGGAGTATTTGGTTCTGATTGGACAAGTATTGTACCAGTCCAAGGAAATAGGCAAAAATTATATTTGAAAGTTAGATAGAGCCAAAGCTGCCGTAGTGTTGCGGGTTAGCTACTGACGCCATTGTAGTGCATTTTACATAGTAGAAATGATGCGATTAACGTGCAGTTTTTTGCTGCAAGAGTAGTGTAAACGTTGGAGTGGCACGGCTGGTAATTTCTTGGTGGAGTTCCCTAAATTGCGGTCAAGTAATGCCAGCTTGCTACTTCAAGCCTGCTAAATTAGGCTTTTGTGTAGTTTCGTATAAATGAAATTAATCATCATTTCGCAGATCAGTCAGACTGAAGAAGAGCGTTACCACAGTTTATGGCGTAATTATTTTTACTTAAGTTCATATTATTAATGTATTACCCTCGCTGGGACTGGGTTATTTAGGCAATACAACTAAGAAAGCTGCACTGCAGAGTACTTCTTGACCCAGCGCTTGGCTATGCAGTTTACCAAGCGCAAAATTCATGGAAACAATTTACGAACGTGTAATTATTATTCATTGACCTGGAAGGCTAACAGATTTGTTTGTTTGTAATTTATGTGACATAAAGTCGTGCTATATGGCTGCAAAATGCCTGGGTAATTGCAGCTTGAAAGTGCACACTAGCGCGCATTGCCCAGTTAACCCAATGTGACTGCAGTGCAGCAGCAGCACACAAGCTACAGCTTGTCCTCTCCCCAAGTTCGCCACCTGCTGTAGCATCAAAGAAAACAACTAGCACTTTTTCTTGGCTCTCTGTTTCTTATGATTAGCTCTTAATGCTTTGGGAAACACGGACATGGTATTTCAGGAACGTCAAAGACAGTGATGGGAGCCGTTTTTAAAGACCAATTTAGCATCATACAACGGCAAGAAAATGATTCATGCACATGCTAGAGGTGGCTGTACTACAGACACCTTTCACAACGGGCATTGGTCTACCATTAAGGAGGGAAAAAAAATCAAGCTTTTCACGGACACTAATTTTCAAATATTTTGAATCCAGCAAGAAACTGAACATTTTCGCCGCAGTAACTGCATTATCTCACAATTCACTGTGATCAGCAATTTTATTGGTGGGTGGGGGTACAATAATTATGTTGCACTTCCCGTGGGTGCTGTTTCACAAAGCGGGAATACTGGGCAGGGCTTTGAACCAGATTTTTTACCCAATTGGTTCGTTCTTAACAGAAACAGTATTTTAACGTTTCCGGTTTTGGGTTCCACCCCAAAATTTACGTTTTCGAACCGGTTAGAATAAAAAAAATTCATTCCTGAACCGGTAAATATTGTTCCATGTCAGCCATAGGACTTTCAATTGGTAAGTTTAACATAAGCACTTTCAAATGGGCTATTATTTCCTTTATCCCACAACAAACACTACAATTCACAAGGCCTATGCTTTATACAAGTTGCATCACTAAGTAATTACATGGTCACATTTGTTAAATACTGACCAAAACTTCAAACGCAACACATACAATTTTGAAATGTTTGGTGTACATAAAATGGGATATTGGTTTTGAGCCATGATACATCAACTACAACTGAAAAGCTACGAAAAGAAAATTATTTTGATTTTGTTGTGTGGGCAGCTCGTTCCACTTGATTGCACATTGTTTAGAATTTTGCCTATCCCGTCAGGTTGAGTTAGAACTCCTTGACCAATCCTTTGAGAATTTGGTCAATAAATAGGCGTAGCAATGGGCAACTTTAATATTCCTTTGCATAATCCTGGGTCAACGTGTGTCCATGCTGCGCCTAAGTCAAAATCAGCGAGAGCGAGCCGTTGGTATGCTCACTGGTGGAATGTCGCAAAGACTGGTTGCAAGGAACTTGGGCGTCCATGTGTCGACCATATCACGTCACTGGAGCCGGTATAATGAAACAGGAAGCACCGGTGATCGACCACATGCCCCCAGACTACGTGTCACCACCCCTCAGCAGGATCGCCATATTTGCCTCCAGCACCTGCGCAATCGCTTCCTGCCAGCTACAGTCACTGCTGCTCAGACCAGAGGTCGTCACCAGAACTGGATTAGCGACCAAACTGTACGCAACCGCCTCCGTGAAGCCGACTTGCACAACCGACGTGGTCTGATGTTGACTCCTGCACGTCGCGGTGTCCGTCTGCGATGGTCAAGGGCACATTTGGGCTGGATTGCTCTCAGGTGGAACAGGGTGCTCTTCTCCGATGAATAGAGGTTCAAGTTGAGTGTGTCTGACGGACGACTGCGTGTATGGCGTAGGCGATGGGAACATTATACTGACGCTACCAGCCTGCAGCATGACCGTTGGGGTGGACCCAGTGTGATGGTTTGGGCTGGAAAAAGCAGTAGACACAAGACAGAGCTCATTTTCATCGATGGAAACCTCAGTGCGGCCCGTTACCGTGACAACATCCTTACTCCTGTCACAGTTCCACTTGTCCATCGCTATCGCCTAACGCTGCAACAATGTAACGCGAGACCACATGTCGCCAGAGTCTGTCAGGACTACCTGAGGCAGAATAATGTTCAGTGTCTTGATTGGCCTGCGTATTCCCCAGATTTAAACCCTATAGAACATCTATGGGATATTCTGGATCGCCGGGTGAGAAGGCGTGATCCAGAACCAGCCACAGTCCAACAGCTGCGTCAAGCGCTCCAGGAGGAATGGGATCGCATCACACAGGCTGAAATTCGGCATTTGATTGACTCCATGCATCGCAGAATCCATGCAGGCTGTGTGTGACGCCAGAGGAGGCCATACAAGATACTGACTTCGGTGATCCAGAATTGCGCCTTCAACTGATGCAATGAATTGGAAACCAGGAAAAATCTGTTCTTCATTCCTGACTCTAAAACTGTGTTTTTGATTTGAATCTTAATATTTGTTATGTATTGTTAAATTTATCATAAGAAAATGAAGTGTTGCAATAAACCCGAGAGTTGCGTTGGAAGTTTTGGTCAGTATATTATTATTGATGAATTAAGACAAGAATAACTTCTGCTACGTCATTTATTGCCAAAAAATAGAGCAGATCCCATTTTGCTTCTCAAATTGCTCAATATATGCAAATGACAGAAACAGGACAGGCTATACATTTAATAAGTGGCAAGATCTTGTGAGGACTCACTCAGTGCATTTCACATGCTCTTCTGATCACTCGGTACATTTTTTTCTACTCGTGCAGTCAAATCTTGAATTAGGGCGACTGAGCCCAGACACCAACACGACAAAAGCAAAAGAGATGCAGAAGCCGCGGGAAACAGATCCAGTCGTGTTCCTCGATTCAGCAAAGTAAAATTGCCGAAAAACTGCAGGCAAACACAATGGTTTTGGTTTTCTTTCTATAATCAATTTAGCATTGTAAGGATGGCAAATTGGTGATATTAATGGAAAAAAAAAAAAAAAACAACTTTCCATGATGCGCAGCTATCGTTTTCGCGATTCTCATAATCGCCATACTGCTGTACACCATGCCTAACAGAGCTCTTGTGACTATACTCAGAATATAAAACAAATTCTCCTGGCTTATTGCTTAATGAGCCTTGCAAAAAAAATTTCAAGAGGTAAATGTCTGCAGAATTTGTAAGGATATTTCAAGTCTTCATTTATGTGCAGATGAAAACGCCTCAAAATTTTGTCGTCCAATGTATAACAGTGCAATCAAGAACAAATTTGACGTCTCCCATTGACTTTGATCAATTAGTCTGAGCAGCTGTTGCTAATCGGGTAAAGTGAACTGCGAGAGGTTTGTGTTAATAAGAACTGAAAGCTGAGATTTCAGGGGCCTTTGTGACTGTGACTGACTGCTGCTGTGTTACGCTTTTGTACCCTTGGATTGTGCTAATGGTCGAGAACTATTGCGTTTTAGTGAAGAAAATTGACAGGCTACGCATAACATTAGGCTTAGCTGTTTCCAACATCACTTTAACATGTTCAACACAGCCCACAACCACAAAATTCTTGTTAGGCAAGTAAATAGGTTACAAACATTTTCAGATTAGCTTATTAGTCTATAATATTTAGCCTACCTCTTATAGTTATGTCTGAGTTTGAGAGTGATATGGAATCAGTTAGACACCAGATGCGGGAAAAGGTAATGAGGATTTTATTATAAACAAAACAAAACAGGCACGAGGGCCAACAAAAAACTTGGCCCAAAGGGTTGCAAAAAACAAACTAAGGTATGCTACACAGAGCTATAAACAAAGAATGCAAATGACAAAAAACAAAAGGCACTGGAAACTCCAGGCAAGAAGATCAAGAAAAATAAATAACAAGACTATATATATACACACAAGACAAGAGCTATAATTACAAGACTTGACAAGAGGCTAGAACAAGGCTTGAAACTAGATATGCAAGGGAACTTGACAACAAGAACTTGAGACACTGTCTGCCAGCCAACTTCCACCGCATCCAGATAAAGCTTGGAAATCAAGGACACATGAGGGGCAACACCTGGAGAAGCAGAAACAAGAGGCATGGCAAGATCAAGACATGGACAGAGATTGGTTGACAAGACTTGCTCATTAAGAGAATGAGCGTGCTCAGCTTAAGTACCAATTAAGTATGCAGTTTGGAAGCAAGCATGAATGTTTAGAACAGAAAAGCACAGCAAGATCTTGAAATAGCAAAGTAGGAATCATGACAATAAACTCCCTGTCTAAATTAGTAATATTAGTAATGTGCCTATCTAAGAATTACACCACCCAGTGAGTGTTAGTAAATGTTAGTAACAAAAACAGTTAATTGCCAATTAAGCTTAGAGAGCCCCGAATCAGCACAGCACAGAAGGAAGAGGGAAATACCAAAGCCAACCCAGAGCTCTGAAATGTGCAACAACGAAGGCACGGGGCGGAACGCAGACAAGCGGTGGAGTGGCATGGCAGACCTGGCAAAAACAAAAACATGGAAAAGTAAAAACATGGACAAGGAACATGAATTATGAAATGAGTAATCCTAAACAAGAAACTGTTAAAACTGTGACTATGAAACATGAACTATGGAACTATGAACTATGAACTATGAAACTTGAACATGAAACTGTTAAAACCATAAATGCTGTCCTGGCCAAAGGCCAGGACCCCAGAACACAACAGAGAGACTGCAGTTACTTATTTCTTCTTTCGCCTCTTGCCTGCTGGTGATAGGTGGCTGAATTCTCTTTACTCTGCCGGATATTCCAGGGAACAACACACAGGAAGCAAACGTCTGTTAGGCAGTGTAGCCCAAACACAAAAAATTTCAAGAACGGAAAAAATAACGGTATTAACCAGTTACCATTCCGCTTCAGAACATTAAAAATTCTAAAGTTTCTGGTATCGTTTTTGTTCCTAGCAGAATATAAAAAGTTTCTGTTTTTCGTTTTCATTTCGCGAACTGGTTCAAAGCCCTGCTACTGGGTAAGGGTAAAGCCCGTAATCATTATAGGGCTGGAACATTGACGAAAAAAAAAAACATAATGCGTTTCTGAATACCCCTCGGCCCGGACAAGATCTCCTGCCTCAAGGTCACAGCGCTAAGGTCAAACAGTGAAATCCAGCAAAAAAGATGATGTTGCACATCTGTGTCACAGTGAGTTACCATACCAAATTTGGTGAAGCTGCAATAGTTAGTTGACAAGTACTGACCCGTACAAGATTTCCAGGGTCAGGGTCACAGAGCTAAGGTCAAAGGTCAAATCCAGCAAAAAACCTGACTTTGCACATGCATGGGTCATAGTGAGGTACCATACCAAATTTGGTGAAGCTGTGATGATAAATTGCGGAGTACTGACCCGGACAATATTTCCAGGGTCATGGTCACAACGCTAAGGTCACAGGTCAAATCCAGCAAAAAACCTGACGTTGCATATATATGGGTCATACTGAGTTGTATACCAAATTTGGTGAAGCTTCGATCATTAGTTGCTGAGTACTGACCCGGACAAGATTTCCAGGGTCAAGGTCACAGCGCTATGTTCAAAGGTCAAATCCAGCAAAAAACCTGATGTTGCACATCTATGGGTCATAGTGAGTTACCATACCGATTTTGGTGAAGCTGCAATCATTAGTTGTCGAGTACTGGCCCGGACGAAAATATGGACGGACAACGGACGCTGGATGATGGACGGACACGCAGGTGACGACAATACCCCTCCGGCCAGAGTCAGCCGAGGGGTAAAAAACCTGTTTCAAGTTTTCATGAGAGTAGCTACAAGTCTAAATCCATAATTCTGCTTTATGAAATGCCCCTGATTTTTTTTTCTTCTATGATCACTTGTGAGGCACTTTGACTGAATATGATAATGTTAAGTATACTTATTGAACCTCGCATAGTAATTTGTCCTCTGCTTATGACCAATCCTAGTTATTTAGGGGCAGTTGGATGCGGCACAATGGGTCACAATGGGGCACACAGGGACTGATTGCAGTTTCAGTTTATGTTCAGGTGCCTGTTGTGGAGGATATCATGAGGTTTTGAGGTGATTGGATAAAAAGCACATCATTTATGCTTCAGGAAGGCTGTAAAATCGGTGAGATTTGACCGAAACTTCACGAGGGATAAACTTGCTCGTGAATCCTGAATTTTTTTCAAAGTACATTAATGCCACTCGTGTTGTGCCCTGGTTGTGCCCGCTCAGAATCTGCCTCTTCGTCAGCACATTTATTGTAGCCCCCGGACGAAGTCGGGTGGCTACAATGGATTCACGTTTTCAAGATCACCACTGACTTCAGTTGATTTGGACTGGTCATCAATGCAGTTTTTTTTTGGAACCCGAAGTGTTTTGAGGACGAAAGAAATTCACGGACCCTTCGATTAGCCTTGGGGTGAGAAGATGAAGAGTGAATTTAGATATTTGAGCGAACTATCTCTTTAAAGGGGAGATGAAATCACGTGGTCTTTTCGTCACTTCCACTGCCCGAAGTTCAGACCAAAACAAAGCAGGCAAAATGACGAAATTGGATGTAAAATCAAAAGCTATATTAATGACGTGTACAAAATTGACAGCTACTGTTTGAGACCGAGAGAACAGAGCAACTTCCGTGTGTGGGACTGGAATTGATGGAATAATTAACGTTCCACGTAAGGAGAAGAGGAAACCAGAAGTTTCATCCTGCTGAAATATCTGACAGCCTAAGCTGCTCTGAGGTAACGTTATTCTACTTGAGTTTCAGTTATTGCCCAGACTGGGCATGTACTGATGTTTCATTATTCTTGATCAACAATGCTTATTCATATGAATATATTTTGGCAGTGGTACGTCCTCCGCATAAACTAGCTATCTAGCTACATTAACTTCGTTCGGATATTTTTTAACTGTAGAATACGTGCATAGTCTTAAATTCAACTTCAGGTCCAAACTAGACAAGTTGTTTTACGGCCTCGGTTGTTAACTATTCATCCCAGTTGTCAATTCAGTTTCTTCAGGTAAGGCTCGCTAAGGTGGCTCGTATTTGAAGGTCCAATACTCAGTTACGATCCAGCAAGCTGCACGACAATTTTAGCCACAGGACGACAAACTTTGAGTAATTTTGCTTGGTTTAAGAATCGCATGTTGTTATGAGAAAGCAACGTCGCATTAAGTCTTTTTTTGTGCCCATATAAAATTTTGTGATTGACTAGACCGTCCGTGCAATGATGTGCGGACTTGATCTAGGTTTGTGAAGATCGGTAGATCTGTGCTAGGATGCAAATCGATATTTCATATTATCATGAAGATTATTTATGATTCCCATTGTTCTTCTGCGCCTTTAATCAACTGAATGGAAAATGACGCTGTCGTCAACTCCCGGATAACCTGTTTGTGAATTTGGGACCGGTCATCCATGCCGAGATCATGTTTATCTTCAGAGGTGAATAATCCATGTTCAGAAAGTAAAAGTCCGTCCCGGAATATTGTTCCAGCCATAAAAGACCGGTCATTTGGCACTATTCTTCAGCTGGGAGGTAAAACTAACAAGTGAAATCTGCTAGCAGGAGTTTACGGGTGGAATGAAAACATGGTAGGATTTTTACTTTCTGACCCCTGGATTATACACCTCTGTTTATCTTACCGCCCGTGGTCGTATTAACGGCTGATTAATTGATTGGTTGACTGACTGACTGACTGATTGATTGATTAGTAAGTGACGCTCGAGTTCCTAGCCTCTTTTCTTTAACTTTTGTGGAAAACGTCATTAGGTAAAGGAAAGGTGTAAAAAGGGAATTCCTAACGGTTTAGGAAGGCAACCGTGCTAATCAGAGAATGCATTCGCACTTGGCATCGTGATCATGAGTCCCCTGTCCAATGTCCATCATATAGGCCTACGTTTCTTTCCGGGATAGGTCGGATGAATGGTGCCGCTTTAAATATTGCTGCTGCGCAGAATTGTGAGATAGCGTTATCTCCTTTCTTTTCGAAAAGGTTGGTTCAGTGTACCATATGCTAAAGGAGGTAAATTAGGTAGCACCGAGACACCTTTCCTTAACATCTAAAGAATATTAATCCACTTATCATGGCTGCCAGGTAATTATTTCCGGACCATTTTTTAGGAGTTAGGAACTTTTCTAAGCAAAAAATGACTATTAGGCTGCAGCCTAGGAGGAAAAAGGGCATTTCTAGCCTTTGTCTGCTCTCCAACCCTATTACCCTATCCCTGATAACTTTCCTGAGAGGGCGAGCGGAAGTCTTGCCAGATTGAACACTCTCATTAAAATGAAATAATTTAGTTTCTTATTAAAAACCAGCTGATTACCATGCCCTACATCAGTTTTCAAACTCCATCCTGGGAGACCACCATGTATGCAGGTGTTCATTCCAACCACATATGCAACCCTAGAATTTTAATGAGTTATTCATTTTTCTTAATGACCCATTTAAGCAATATTGTCAAAAATATCTATGCATGCTGTGAACAATTTAAGTTTCATATTCACATCAGGCTATATATCACAACAGCAGAATGATGAGAGAAATTTAAAATGATGTACCAATAACTTTCAAAATAGCAGTAGGCTCTTAATTAGTATCATTATTGATGCGTTGTCACTAAATTGAACCATTTATTTGATAATGAGGAGCTAGAAGGCAAAGCAATTCACAATGACACAATGGTTTGTGTTTATATCGTAGGAAAAAAAGAACTTTGTACGCAGCTGTCTATGGGAGCTCAATAGTAAACTTTTGTATGACTTGGATCATTAATTATATTAGACCTTGTGTATTGCAGCATCACAAACACAATATTGAGGGCTGATTGCAATAAACAGTTATGTCCAGATGTTATATTTTGGGCATACTGTAACTGTTTATTGTAGTCAGCCCTCGATATTGACATGGGGCTTTCATTTCTTATGGCAGGCATTGCATGTCTCTCATAATGGGAAGTTAGAGGGTTTTAAATCAACAGCTTACATTGCAATTGTGGTCCATAGTGGTCCCCTAGGGCTGAGTTTGAGAAGCACTGGCCTACATGACTATATTGTCTATTACATTCACTGCCAGGCCCAAAGGAAAAGTCGCACATTGTTATTTTGTGGGACCGCCTTTAGCCTTAATCATGGCATGCATTCATTGTGCCATTGCGTCAATAATTTCACCCAATGTTGTTTATCTATTTTGAACAGTTACATCATTAATTGCCCAATGTCTTTTATTGACGACGGACAAGTCAAGCCACATCGCTCACACCTGCACGTCTCAAAGACTTTCAGTTAGTTAAGGCGAGGGCTCTGTGGTGGCTAAATCATGTGTAAAAATGATTCCTCATGCCTGCGGAATCACTCTTTCATAAGTCGAGCATGATGAATCTTGGCGTATGGCGTATAATCTTGGAATATGCCTGTGCCATCAGGGATTAAAAAAATCTATTGATGGTATAACTTGGTCATTCAGTACATTAAAGGGCATCTAAAGTCAATTCCCATTTTTTTCGGCTGCACCTGTTTAAGTTCCTAAATACGCACCCCCCCCCCCCAAAAAAAAAAAAAAAAAAATTGCATGAGGGCAATTCCGCGGTAACGGAATTATGATCAAGAGACATTTTCCATGTAATTTTTACCTGCCATCTATTACTCTAATGCAGTAGCTACTTGCCTGTGCTTTTATCAGTTCAACTGGCATGCCTACTGAGCTTTATAACACAAAGTTTAGAAGAATCCATTTTGTAGAAGGCTATACGAAGGTGAAAGTGTTTAATGGAATTACGGCAGAAAAAATGCAATTATTTTTGCCTTTACTTTGTTAGGCATTTTTCTGAAATCTGGCAATGATGGGAAGTTGGTTTCAGCTTAAGTAGGTGGCCTCGGATCTTGACCAGGCCATGGTAAGTTTATATTGACTGGTATACTCACAGATATTTTGTAGGATGCCATTTATGAGAAAGAGACACCGGTAACGGAATTACATTTTCTGAGAATCAACTAAATTTATTATAGTCAAAACAAAGCAATTGAAAATTGGGATCATAAATGATGTTTGTGTTGCTGACCTCCTGTTGAACCAAAATTTTGATCAACAAGTCAGGGCAAAAGGAAGACAATACATGATATCCATGAGAATAACTAATTTTTCTACAAGAACAGTATACACACACACACACACACGCACGTACACACACACACACACTCACACACACACACTGCTCGAAAAAAAATAAAGGGAACTCTTAAATAACACATCCTAGATCTGAATGAATGAAATATTCTTATTAAATTCTTTGTGTTTTACGTAGTTTTATGTGCTGACAACAAAATCACACAAAAATTATCAATGGAAATCAAATTTATTTACCCACGGAGGTCTTAATTTGGAGTCACTCAAAATTAAAGTGGAAAAAAAAACCACACCACACCATACTATAGGCTGATCCAACTGTGATGTAATGTCCTTAAAAACAAGTCAAAATGAGGCTCAGTAGCGTGTGTGGCCTCCACATGCCTGTATGACCTCCCTACAACACCTGGGCATGCTCCTGATGAGGTGGCGGATGGTCTCCTGAGGGATCTCCTCCCAGACCTGGCCTAAAGCATCCGCCAACTCCTGGCCAGTTGGTGGTGCAACGTGGCGTTGGTGAATGGAGCGAGACATGATGTCCCAGATGTGCTCAGTTGGATTCAGGTCTGGGGAACGGGCGGGCCAGTCCATAGCATCAATGCCTTCTTCTTGCAGGAACTGCTGACACACTCCAGCCACATGAGGTCTAGCATTGTCTTGCATTAGGAGGAACCCAGGGCCAACCGCACCAGCATATGGTCTCACAAGGGGTCTGAGGATCCCATCTCGGTACCTAATGGCAGTCAGGCTACCTCTGGCGAGCACATGGAGGGCTGTGTGGCTCCCAAAAGAAATGCCACCCCACACCATTACTGACCCACTGCCAAACCAGTCATGCTGGAGGATGTTGCAGGCAGCAGAAAGTTCTCCACGGCGTCTCTAGACTGTCACGTCTGTCACATGTGCTCAGTGTGAACCTGCCTTTATCTGAAGAGCACAGGGCACCAGTGGCGAATTAGCCAATCTTGGTGTTCTCTGGCAAATGCCAAACATCCTGCATGGTGTTGGGCTGTTAGCACAACCCCCACCTGTGGATGTCGGGCCCTCATACCATCCTCATGGAGTCGGTTTCTGACCGTTTGAGCAGACACATGCACATTTGTGGCCTGCTGGAGGTCATTTTGCAGGGCTCTGGCAGTGCTCCTCCTGTTCCCCCTTGCACAAAGGCGGTGGTAGCGGTCCTGCTGCTGGGTTGTTGCCCTCCTACGGCCTCTTCCAGGTCTCCTGACGTACTGGCCTGTCTCCTGGTAGCGCCTCCATGCCCTGGACACTACGCTCTCTCACGCACACACCATCAGTCTCTCACACACACACAATCTTTCTCTCACACACACACACCATCATTCTCTCTCACAGACACCATCATTCTCTCTCACTCACACCATCAATCTCTCACACCCACACCCCATCATCCTCTCTCACAGACACCATCATTCTGTCACAAACACACTCTCATTCTCTCACGCAAACCATCATTCTCTCATACACACACCATAATTCTCTCACACACACACACACACACACCATCTATCTCTCACACACACTATCATTCTCACACACACACTGTCATTCTCACACACACACCATCATTCTCTCACACGCACACACCATCAATCTCTCTCACACACACTATCATTCTCTCACACACACACACACCATTATACTCTCACACACACACTATTCTTTCTCTTAAACACCATCATTCTCTCTCACACACACCATCAATCTCTCACACACACACCATTATTCTCTCACGCACACACTGTCATTCACTCACGCGCACGCTATTATACTCTCACACACACTATCATTGTCACACACACACCATCATTCTCTCACACACGCACCGTTATACTCTCACGCATACACTATCATTCTCTCACGCGCATACCATCAATCTCTCACACACACACACCATTATTCTCTCACGCACACACCATTACACTCACGCACACAATATCATTCTCACACGCACCATCATTCTCTCACACACACACCATTACACTCACGCACACAATATCATTCTCTCTCACACGCACCATCATTCTCTCACACACACACCATTATACTCCCACACAAACCAAAACTTGTTCAAGTGACAAAATGACAGTGAATTTAAAACAGAATGATAGTGTATGTGATTGAGAATCGGTGATTGTGTGAGAGAGTTTGATGGAAATTGAAGTTAGTTTGATAGAAACGGATGTAGTATTAAATTCTCAGTTCCTGATTGGTTATAATTGAAATCTTTGAAACTTTAGTCAGAAGCAGGATTTCACGGTCATATCCCACCCTCCCGTTCGACAAAGAAGCATGGTGAAAAAACTGCATGCTCGTTCCGGGAGCAGCATGTCTTTCCTAATCCATTTGAAACGTGAAGTGTTGCTCTTTATTCATCCCAATTCAGTCCGGAAAGTGGAGTATAGCACCAAAGTGAAGTAGCCTATATCACACTATAAAATTGAAGCAGAGCTAGTTTTTCTTTCCAATTCCATTCGAAAAGCAGAGTATAGCACCAGAAGAGATGTATACCTGATTGCACCAAAAGCGAAGTGTCGCTCGTCTATCATCCTAATTATTCAAAAAGTGAAATATAGCACCTGAAGAGAAGCACAGACCATCATTCATTGTAATTCCATTCCAAAAGTGAATAATAGCTTTAATATTGCCTCTAAATGGACTGAGGGAAGAACGGGTTTCATGTTTCAATTACTTGCGAAGGCAATATCCATTTCATAGTTTAAACTAGGCTTATGCCGTCGGAGGCGATGGCTGGGGGTATATCCCCGAATGCCTCCAATCCTCCAATTCCCCAATCCTTAGACCTTGAATAGACTTTCATTTGAACTTAATTTCAGGTCAGTCGGTCAAATGGTTCTGAAGATATGGTCCATCACAAAACGCCACCTGGTGGCAAAATATTGAACCATACAGGTATGAAGTCATCATGTGACATGTTGTGAGGTCATGACCTTGCCGTTGCACATAGTTTCATGTCAATTGGAGAAATAGTTCCAAAGATATAGCAGAAATGGTGAATTTTATGTGACAAAGCTCCACCTTGTGTCAAAATTTTGTACCAAACAGGTATAATGTCATCGTGGGACACATCCTCAGGTCATGACCTTTCATTTGCACTTGCACAAATATTTCCAGAGATATGATAAAAACAGTGATTTTTTTCAGTTTTTGGCCCCTGGTGGCCATCTAGAAATAGTAAATTGTCCAAAATCGAATCAGTTCTTCCTCTTTATGATACTTGTGCGCAAAATTTGGAAGTTGTAATTGAAATATTGCTGAAGTTATCACGTTAACACCTAGTGCGGCGGCGGCGATCGGACCAAAAACATAATATCCCCCGGTACGCCATTCGGGGATATAATAATCCATGTAATTATGTCACGACAAAACATCAGCATGACACGTAGGCTCATAGCCTACTAGCTATAACGAACGCAAATTGCACAAAGCTGGTTTACTCTACGACTTTGCT
This sequence comes from Gymnothorax reevesii, assembly GCA_029721435.1. NCBI lineage: Eukaryota > Metazoa > Chordata > Actinopteri > Anguilliformes > Muraenidae > Gymnothorax > Gymnothorax reevesii. The sequence goes on along the minus strand of CM056574.1, from coordinate 134,794,383 downwards.
TTTTATGGATCTAAAGCCTTGTATGTAGCCGAGTAAATAATAAAATTTAAATGACGGTTTGGACCATGCTGGTTAGCCTGTGTTACCTTCACTCAGCGATAAGCCCTAGGTGCCCACCAGCCGGTCACCAGTTTAGGGTTTGTCCCTCCTTGGACCATTTTTAGTGGGTTATCACCACTGCGGTCTGTGAGCACCCCACAAGCCTTGATGCTTTGGCGATACTCTGACCCTGTCAACAATTTGGCCCTTGTCAAAGATACTCGGGTCATATTTCTTCTGTGTCCAAAATGTAAAGTACGAGAACTGACTGTTCACTTGACATGACAAGTTGTTATTGTCAGTCAACATTATATACTGTATTTAATCTGTGTCCAGTCATAATGTTCTGGCTAATCAGTGTGTATTATTATTATTATTATCAGCACAAATTCTGCATTTTGTTCATGTTTTAATTTAACATTTAATTTAGGGCTTTGCTCAGGTGGCCCTATAATGAGCAGTTAAAATTAAATGCTTTTACAAGGTCTCAGGTTGTAGCTTGGCTGTAAGTTTGCATTCAGTGTTGCTGTTTCACTCAAAAAACAAAGTTGGCAAATGCTGCATATTTTCCCATCCATGGCTATTCACCACAGTCTGCATGTGTATGAATCAAGTGTTAAGCTGTAGTGTGCCGTAGTCTCTCAGCAGACAGTCCCGTGTTTGACACACATAATTGCCCTGGTCCTGCCCTTTGGGAGCTCATTCACGGCCATGTCTGTATATAAAGCATTTCTCAGTTGTATCTGATGCAGGATCGCTGTGCTGGTGCATTCCGGACATTGCAGGCCCTGAGAGCACAGTCAGCTGTTGTGTGTATTTGTTTCCGTGTGTGTGTGTGTGTGTGTGTTTGTGCGGGAGGCGCAGTGATGTCGGCGCGTGGCTGCCGGGCGGCACACAAAGGCCCGTTTCAAACCGCCACTGAAAATTTGTCCATTCTGGGGGCGACAGCATGTTTTGGAAGTTGCTGCGAAGTTCAACAGCAAAACCCTTGTCTGCCATTTGCTGTGAATTTTAGTATGAGCGATGAAGAGGTCAGGTGAAGAACTCTGGCTGAAAGTGAAGAAGTTTCCCAGTGGGAATCTCTCAAGCTTTTAACGATGTGGTGCCTTTGAAATGAGCTGAGTGCGTGATTGGGTGGCTGTGCATGAGTGGACTGCTTCTACGTGAGCTGATGACGCTGGCCTTTTTTACATTCAGTCCTGTGATGTATCAGCATCCAGTGAGGTGAGGAAGAAGTACAGGCACGACAAAAAAATATTTCTAGGGAACGCAGGGCACACCCTCGGCATCCCCAGGCCATTTTACCTGCGTACACCCTCCCAACAGTGTCCCTGAAAATAATTCTCCAGATTCCCTTTACGAAAGTAAGTTGCGGGCACCTCTCTTTAGGTCTCAACCTTCCTTAATCACAATAAAAAAGATTATTATTATTACTACCTCCTCCAAGGAGGTTATGCTTTAGGCAGCGTTTGTCTGTTTGTTTGTTTGCTTGTTAGTTAGCAAGATAACTCAAAAAGTGATGCAGCAATTTGGATGAAATTTTCAGAGAAGGTGGGTATTAATTCAAGGAACAGGTGATCAAATTTTGGCAGATCTAGGCCTAAGTACAGCTGAGATATATGCTAAAGTTCAAGATTTCAAGTCTTTCCAATGGGCCGGAGTTCCAATCGCTGTGCTTTTTGGTTTTGCTGCCCCCTGGCGGAGGTCTGCACACTCTGAGTGCTTTTCTAGTTATTACTTTGTCGTGTTTCCACAACTCTGCGTTGCGGATGCTCTGAGAAGTATACAAAGGAATTTCTATTTGCGGACAGTGTTGGGAGGTTGCCTGGCTGTGGATGCCTGGCTTGGGTATGTATTTTCATGCGTGCCAAAGGCGTTCATTGCCTACACTCCAACTATTTTTTGTAGTGTTACATGTCATCTCTGTCTGTACCAAACATCATACTAGGATAATACGCGACAGCCTTTCTGCAGTCCTCCCAGCAAGCGCACTTTGTGCTGTCATTGGAATATAGACCCCTGTGTGTTAACATCTGACAGATCACACCAGGAGGGATTTTGTATTTATGTAATGGCCTGTGCCCAGCCTGATATCTGTGCCAATTTCTTGAAATTTCAGGTGTGATCCTGTGCATAGGTCACAATGCGAAACCGACAGAGGGGAGGTAACCTGGGCCTGCTGCTGCTGGCCTCTCAGGTTTTCCAGATGGGGCTGAATGATATCCCCCCGGTGACTCTGGCCACCCTGGCGCTGAACGTGTACCTGTTCCTGGTCCCTCTGGTGCCCCTGATGCAGGCATGCATCAGCGTGCAGACCCTCTGGGGTCGGGACTGGCGTCGCCTGCTGCTCGCCCCTCTGCACCACGCTGACGACTGGCACCTGTACTACAACATGGTGTCCCTGCTGTGGAAGGGCTCGCGGCTGGAGAGGCGGCTGGGCGGGGCCTGGTTCGCCTACCTGCTGTCTGTCTTCTCCCTGCTCACTGGCGTGGTCTACATACTGCTGGAGCACTGGCTTGCACAGCTGACAAACGACCCCTCCTACTACATGCAATGCGCAGTAGGATTTTCAGGTACGCTTGTATATGTGTATCTGTTGTCTTCCTGTTCTGCATTTGTTGCTTTTAATTGCCTGTTATTTGTGTTGTTTTTATTTGTCTGCTTGCTTTTTTAAATGTATATATTTATGAAATAAAGCACTTTGAGTATACACTTTCTATCATTAACTATGTGCATTTCATAAAATAATGTTTAAATATGCCTTTGATGCCTGTAAATGCTGTGTCAACAAAAATATCATATTTTCAAAAATTTATTTTGAGAAAATAAATCCGAACCCCATCACAAATTTTGCATATGTTAATAACAGGCATCTAATCTTTCGAGAACAGTCAATTTGATGTTGGTGGATGTGTCATTTTTTTTGGTATAAAATGTTAAAAATGGCACAAATTTATTTATTTTTTTCATTTTCATGCTTTGATATTTTCTAGATTATTTATAAGAGGGGGCCAGAATTACAATACAAAATACACTACATGTATGGTAAACTGTATGTGCAATACCAAATCCCTGTCTTTGACAGTAGGCTTTGTACAGTCCTTCAAATATGCTACCGCAGAGCGCACATTTTCAAGCAACTTTAATAAGCACCCAGAAATATGTGAGGAACTAAAGGGACACAAGTCCATATTAGCTAAAATTTTGGATTTATACTCTTAGGAGGTGTATGTACCCGCCAGATTTTTTTCTGCCAAATCTGAGATGGTCTAGTGGGAAGTTTCCCTGAAATGAACCTTATTGGAGTCGAGGCCCTTGGATCGAATCGTCTTTCTTTGTGCATTGGATCTAATGGTGACACGCTTTCTCAGGAAGTTTCACAGGCAAATTGTTGAAACTTCACACATTGATTAATCGCCTTATGAATTTAGCTTTCCTATTTTATTTCTTTTACTGATATTGGACAGCACTTTGGCTCAACGTGTTGTTTTTAAATGTGCTTTATAAATAAACTTAACTTTGCTTGGCTATATGCCTGTGCCCCGATTTTGGGTGCTACTAAGCGTTTTTTTGTGTCTGGTTGGCTATCTACAGTATTGTGATTTGATTTTCCATTGGCAGTAGCGGACAGGAAAACCAGCACTTCATCCGGCTATGAGAAGGTGCAGCCAAAAAAAGACAGCAAACTGTAGATTGAGGAAGGCACCGCATCTACGTTTTTAATATTTAACCCTGTAGTAAACATTTTCTGTTTTTTTACTGTAAGAATGTGCTATTAGCAAGAAATTATATTACTTTTGTACTTTGACTTGCAGTGTTAGCCTTGAATTTGAAAAGCTTAACATGCAACCCCATTTCCAAAAAAGTTTGGGGCGTGGTGTAAAATGTAAATAAAAACAGAATGCAATGATTTTCCAATCACTTAAACTTTATATTTATTTGAAAATAGTTCAAAGACAATATATCTGATGGAGAAACAGTTTATTGTTTTTGGAAAATATGTGCTCATTTTGAATTTGATGCCAGGGATACCTTTCAAAAACGTTGGCATGGGGACATGTGTGTCACTATGTCGCATCACGTCTTCTTCAGTCAACAATCTGCTAGTGTTTGGGAACTAAGGAGACCAACTGTGGTAGTTTTGAAAGCAAAATGTTTTCCCATTCTTGCTTTTTGCAGGATTTCAGCTGCTCAACACCTTGCAACCTCCTTTGGCATATTTTTTGTATCATAATGCACCGAATAACGTCAGTGGGTGACAGGTCTGGACTGCTGGCAGACTTCAGCACCCAGACTGTTTCACTACAGAGCCATGTTGTTGTTATACTGCCAGGGTATGGTGCTTGGCATGCTGAAATGAGCAAGGCTTTCCCTTAAAGCAATACATGACAACTTTTGTACCTCAACAAAAATTCCTTATAATTATTTTACTGTTATATTGACTAAAAATATTGCAAATGATCATTCTACCATTTCTACAATGTCAGTAGTTCTTTTACTATGAGTGCCTGAAGTGGCCAAATGCACTTATTAACGACAGTGCAATTACACCCGGGAACTGTAGGGGCGCTGTTTTGTCAAAAGTTTAAGAAACTGTTATGTATTGCTTTAAAGAAGGCATCTGGATGGCAGTAAATGTTGCACTAAAACCTATATATATATCGTTCACCATTGATGGTGTCTGAATGGATGCGCAAGTTACCCATGCCATGTGTACTAAGGCACCCCCATAATATCATGGATGCTGGCTTTTGAATTGTTTTTTGATAAGTTGGATATCCCCCCACCTGTTTAGCCCAGAGGCGGTGGCATCCATGACTTCCAAAAAGAATTTCACATTTTGATTTGTCAAAGCACAGGGTAGTTTTCCCCTTTCACCTCAGTACATTTTAAATGAGCTCGCGCCCAGAGAAGAGGGCAGTGTTTCTGGATCTTGTTTATACAGTGTATGGTTTAATCTTTACATGGCAGAGTTTTAATTTCCATTTGTGGATTCAGCAACAAATTGAATTTACTGACAATGGTTTACAGAAGTGCTACTGAGTCCATGCTGCGATTTCCACAAGAGAACCTTGTCTGAGCACCTGAAATTACACCCATTCAAACTTGGATTTTGGCCTTGTCCCATGCGCACAGAGATTTTTCTGGATTCTCAGAATCATTTAATGACATTATGTACCATAAAAAAATCCCCAACCTCTTTTCAATTTTAAGTTGAAAACATTATTCTTAAAATGAATATGTGAATTCCCTTAGGGCCCAACTCCACACATTTTCAACACGGCGTTGGGCCCTTATTGAATTCACCAATTCAATTGTGGACCTATTGCCCCATGCAGTCCTTAATAGAGTGGTGAAGCCCTCCCCGTATTTACTCATGAGAGACTTTTTTTTCCAATCACGTTTCTGACCTGTTGCTAAATAATCTAATTAGCTGTGAGATCTTCTGCCAGTTGTCTTTTTTTAGCATCCTGCTAATTTTTCAGTCTTTTATTGTCCCGCCCCAAGTTTTTGAAAACATGTTGCTGTCATCAAATTCAAAATGGGCAGAAATTTTTCCAAAAACCAGAAAAATTTACTAGTTTCAACATCTGATATGTTGCCTTTATCCTATTTTCAGTTTAAATGTAGTGTTTTAACTGATTCGCAAATCATTGTATTCTGTTTTATTTACATATGGCACAATGTCCGAACTTTCTTGGAAGTGGGGCTGTAAAAACCTTATGTATAATATCCCAAATACTCCCCTCTGTCTTCCAGGAGTGTTGTTTGGGTTAAAGGTGGTGAATAACTACTACAACCCAGGTGGAGTCACCCACATTTTGGGCTTCTCTGTAACCAATCGATATGCCTGCTGGGTGGAGCTCATCCTCATTCATGTAATGTCACCAGGGTAAGGTCTTCCGTTAAGAGTGCCACTACATACCTTTTCAGCCATTCGTCCAGTACTTCTTCAGTTTTACATAATTTACAATAGTCTGAAGAGGATATGAGAAAAGCTTATCAGATCACCACCAGAGCAGGTCCTTCAGACCCAGCGCTGACAGTGGTCTCGACAGCAGTTTCAAAATTATTAAAAATGGACTACACTGCCCCCTGCTGACACAGTTCCATTGTACAGTAGATTGCATTCATTCAACTTACGTTAACAAATATGTAAATAACACTAAGAATCCGATTGAGTGGATTCATGGCAATATACTCGTATAGCAATATGGTTTTGGTATTTCATGTGGGGAAGAAAAGTATGCCGATTAATGCATGCGTTGTCAGATTACATGAATGTAAAATTTACTCAAATTATAGCACTAATTTACATGTGTTATTTAACTGCTACCAATTTTACACCAAGATGTCAGAAGATGCATTGTGTATCAACTGACTAAAGCCACGAGCTTCCACAGTAGAATGTAAAGTTGGGGTTTTGAGAAGAGGATCACATTCGGAGAACAGTTTGTGGTGTGGGTGTGTGTGTGTGAGCGAGCATGTGTGTATATGTTTGTGTATGTGTGTGTGTGTGTATGTCAAGTGAACGACAGCTGTAATGAAAAGTTCTGATCAATGATTCGCAGGACCTCATTTGTGGGACATCTGTCTGGTATCCTCGTGGGGCTTCTCTACACCCAAGGTCCTCTGAGGTCCATCATGGAAGCGGCTGCAGGTCAGTGTGTCCCGCGCTCCTTTCTTCATCTCTCTGTCCGTCACTCCAGCACATATTTCTCACTGCCTCTCAGGCTTACTGTGTGCCTCCCTGTGCGTACCGTTCCCTCACTCATCACACCTGTCACATTTCTGTCGCATAGACAGTGCCCCATTTCCTCTCCAAGCTCGCCTAGGTTGCTTAGCACCATCCTCCTCTCTACGTGCCTGACTCTCTCGCCAGTGTTTCTCTCAGATGATCAACTCGCATTACCTGTTCCTCTGTATTATACAAACATTTATTTTCATAATTACGTAATAATTTTGTGAATGCATATATCCAGTTTATGAAGGTGACATGCTTGTATGTACAATAGTTCGTAATAAGATTTTACATAAACTCCATACTATACTGTCAGCTTATAATATGCATAGTAAAATACTGTACATATTTCATTTTGGGGAAAAAAACACACCTACCAAATAAGAACTATTTTCAAGGAAGTAACTGTCACGTTTAATATTATAATACTAAATAGTACGAGGTTTAAGTATAAATGATTGAAAATGTCACTTAACATACTATTCAGATATTCTTGGTGATTGTGTGATAAATGTGTGTATATTTTTAGGATTTTTGACATTCAATGGCTACAGTTCAAGAGGAAGACACTACTACAGTTCCTCAGGTATGACAATGAATGATCTCTGTGGGCATATAAGAGGGCTGTGCTCAGAATAACTCAGCCATTCTTCACACTTAGTAAGCAATTTAGTGATTGTTTAATACTCACCTTATTCCTTCACGCATTGTCCATAAACTCTTGATGATTTGACCCCTTTCTCTTAATCACAGTCTGTGAGCCATTTTTTGCTGTTTACCTGAAGTCAGGCAGAGGCCTTAATGATCGAGGCTGAATTGAATTGTTGAGCCTTTGCCTAGACTGCTCTATGTTGGTCTGGTCTACACTTATTGAGGCATTTTTCATGGTGGCTGAAGCAAAGATGTGATTCACACAAATACGGAATCGCCATTCCGTTTGATTACAGTATATTGAAATTTTCACATACTTGTTATTATTATTATTATTAAATTTTACTTTGTGGTCCTAATTCTTGTGGGTGGGCTGTGTGGGTTCAACATGCAGGAGTCAGCGGTTACACCAGGGCGCAATCAAATTCTCTGTACACCCAGAATCGATCCCCCCAGGCCCAGAACCCTTACCCAGGGTTCCACCCCTACACCGCCGGCCTATCAGAGGAAGAGGAGTATGAGGCCGCCATCAGAGCCAGCCTGAGAGACAGAGGTGAGGGGTCCAATTAAAATGTCCAATTAAAATGTCATTAAAATGTCCAATTTTAACCGTATGATAAGTACATTGGTTCCTATTTCCATTCTAACTGATTTTTACAAAAGGACAAAGACACCACTACAGTTCCACAGGCATGACAATGCAAGATTTCTGTGAGCATATAAGAGGACATGGCTCAGAATAATTTGGCTGCTTTTCACGCTTTGTAAGCAATTTGGTTGGTGATTACTTCTCACCTTATTCCCTCATGCATTGTTCATGAACTCTTAATGATTTGACCCCTTTCTCTTAATCACAGTCTGTGAGCCATTTTTTCAGCTGTTTACCTGAGGTCAGGCAAAGACCTTATTGATTGAGGCTGAATTGAGCTGTTGGGCCTTCGCCCAGATTGCTCTCTGTTGAAAGGCTCCACAATATTGCAATATTTTCATAGTGGTTGCAGGGAAGATGCGATTTACACAAATGCTGAATCCCCATTCCGTTTTATTACTGTATTTTGACATTTTCCACATACTTCTTATTAAATTTTACTTTGTGGTCCTAATTTTTGTGGGTGGGCTGTGTGGTTTGAACATGCAGGATCCAGTGGCTACAATACAGCCCAGTCAAATTTTCCCTACACTCAGAATCAACCCCCTCAGGGCCAGAACCCTTACCCAGGGTTCCACCCCTACACTGACGGCCTATCAGAGGAAGAGGAGTATGAGGCCGCCGTCAGAGCCAGCCTGAGAGACAGAGGTGAGGGGTCAAAGCGACGGGATTATGGGTAAAGTGTCCCAGGGATGGCATGGAGTCACTTGGGGTCACTTCCCTTGCACATCCTGCCACAGTAAATACTAATAAATATTTGGTTTTGAATCAGCTAAGGTAGAATGTAATTGTTGTTAGACTTGTATATGAGATGAATGAGCTTCAAGTATGAATGCTGTTCATCATGGGTAGATAAGTAATCTGAAAACTTGAATGTCCAAATTTAAAAGTATAACAAGTATATCGGTTCCAATGACGACTGTCTGATTTTTACTCCTGTCAAGAATGTTATGTTTTACTTCAAATTTGTGGGTTTGTTTGTTAGTTGAATAACGGAGAAGGTAATGGGCATATTTTAATGAAATGTTTACCAGTGGTGTAAAAAAAAAAAAAAAAGATTTTTTTTTATTTGGAACTGATCCGGATCAAATTCTGGATCCATGAATTTTTGAAAGGATTCTTCACCATTCTGAGTTTGGAAAATTGAAATAATAAATGCCATGTATCTTACAAACCCCAATTCCAATGAAGTTGGGATGTTGTTTTAGATGTGAATGAAAACAATACAATGATTTGCAAATCTCATAAACCCACATTTTATTCACAATAGAGCACAGAAACATATCAGATGTTAAGTGAGACATTTTACCATTTCGTGAAAAATATTAGCTCTTTTCGAATTTGATGGCAGCAACGTCTCAAAAAAAGTTGGGAGGAGGGTAACAAAAGGCTGGAAAAGTAAAAGGTACTGATAAACAGCTGGAGAAGCATTTTGCAACTAATGAAGTTCATTGGCAACAGGTCAGCAACATGACTGTGTATGAAAAGAGCATTTTAGAGAGGCAGAGTCTCTCAGAAGTAAAGATGGGCAGATGTTCACAAATCTGAAAAACTGTGTCAAAAAATTCTGAAACAATTTCAGAAAAATGGTCTGAAAGACTTCGAATGTGCCACCATCTACAGTACATAATATCATCAAAAGATTCAGAAAATCTGGAGTAATCTCTGTGCACAAGGGACAAGGTCAAAGGTCAGTATTGGATGCTCGTGATCTTCGAGCCCTCAGGCGGCACTGCATTAAAATCAGGCATGATTCTGCTCTGGAATTCACAGCAAGGGCTCAGGAACTCTTCCAGAAATCATTGTCTGTGAACACAGTTTACTGTGCAATCCATAAATGCAAATTAAAGGAATAGTTCATCCAAAAATTAAATTCAGTCATTATCGACTTACCCTCATGCTGAAGTCTGGTGTAGTTTTTTATTCATCAAAGTGCAGCCGGGGACTTACAGGGTTTTCCTCCTGCACCACAAATCCATATAACGAGCGTCTATGTTTACCGAAAAGAAAAGGTCCATAAAACTACACAAAAACTATGTAATATTCCTCCATACTGCTTGTCTGCTGCAATCCAAGTGTCCTGAAGGGGTAACATCCAGAGTTTACCCGAAATGACGTCATTTTGTACTGTTTTATAGCCTATTATTCTCTCTAGTATGTTTGCCTGGAGGCGCGCTTGCGCGTTCACGCAGTTCTCAAGTATGTTTCGGGAAAACTCTGGATGTTACCCCTTCAGGACACTTGGATTGCAGTGGTCGAGCAGTATGGAGGAATATTACAAAGTTTTTGCTTAGTTTTATGGACCTTTTCTTTTTGGTAACCATAGACGCTCGTTATATGGATTTGCGGTGCAGGAGGAAAACCCCCCGAGTCTCTGGCTGCACTTTGAGGAATAAAAAACTACACCGGACTTCTCGTCAGCATGAGGGTAAGTCGATAATGACCGAATTTCATTTTTGGGGGAGCTATTCCTTTAAAGCTGTATCATGCAAAGAAGAAGCCATATGTGAACACGATCCAGAAAAGCTCCTGTCCTCTGTGGGCCAAAGCTCATTTAAAACAGGCTGAGGCAAAGTAGAAAACTGTTCTGTGGTAAGATTAATTGAAAATTTGAAATTCTTTTTTGAAACCATGGACGCCGTGTCGTGCAGTCTAAAGAGGAGAGGGACCATGCAGCTTGTTATCAGCACTCAGTTCTAACACCTGCATCTCTGATGGTATGGGGTTGCATTAGTGCCTATGGCTTGGGCAGCTTGCAGATCTAGAAAGGGACTATCAATGTTGATAAGTATGTAGAGGTTTTGCAACAACATATTGTCCCATCTTACCGTCTCTTTTAGGGCAGGTCTTGCATAATTCAGCAAGACAATGCTAAACTACATACTGCGTCCATCACAATAGCATGGCTTGCATTGGCTTCACAGTAGAAGAGTCCGGGTGCTGAAATGGCCTGCCTGCAGTCCAGGCTTTTCAATAGAAAACCTTTGGCGCATCATAAAACAGAAAATCCAGCAAAGACAACCCAGGACTGTTGAGCAGCTAGAATCCTACATCAGACAAGAGTGGGACAACATCCCTCTTCCAAAACTCCAGCAGTTGGTCTCCTCACTTCCCAGATGTTTACAGACTGTTGTTAAAAGAAGAGGGGATGCTACACAATGGTAGACATGGCCCTGTCCCAACTTTTTTGAGATGTGGTGCTGCCATCAAATTCAAAATGAGGCAGTATTTTTCATGAAATGGTAAAATGTCTCACTTGCAACATCTGATATGTTGCCTATGTTACATTGTGAATAAAATATGGGTTTATGAGATTTGCACATCATTGTATTCTGTTTTTATTCACTTTTTACGCAATGTCCCAACTTCATTGGAATTGGGGTTTGTAATATCCACTCGATGGTAGAAAAGTTCAAGTGTCTTGGTGGAGGTATTTGCGCTCTGAGTGCACTTGTTAATATTTTGTTCTGAATCTTTGAAAATGACAGTAGGTATTGAGTTCTCATGGCTTTTGACAAAGATGTGCCTTTTATTTTCAGTTTCTACATGTGTCTTTTTATAATTGCATGATTGATGTGTGAAGTTCTGGTTGTTTTGTCTCTTTGCAGTTCATGAACTTTGAACAGACAGCAGAAATTCTACTTCCAGAGTAATTGTTGGTCCTCTTCTGTCATTTTATTTTAATTACAAGCTTTCCAATGGAGTGATCACTTAGCAGAAACCGCGCGCACGCACGCACACACACAGTGGCATTCTATCCTGGGTTCCTGTCATAGACTGGATAAAAAGATGGACGAAGCAACCATTACATCACCCATTAGTTTCTGCATACCATTTAGGAAGCCTCGATTTTGGCTATTTGAACAGAGCCATTTTGTAATTTTGAAACCGGATGTGATTCCTATTGGACAAGAGCGTGATTTGACGAGCCAGGGAGGAGCGAGGGGTGGATCTATGGGGGTATCTGACCGCATCAGACGAGGACCCGCGGATAGCCACGCCCCTAAAGCATATTCTGGCGTTATCCTTTATTCTAGTCTATTTGGGACCATAATTTGCAAAAATGAACTTCATGATATATTGAGGGAGACTTGAAGTTTGCGATAGATACCATAAAATAATGTGGAAAATCATTATTCAAATAATAAATCAGGTGGGAAAGTAGGGTTATTTTCTCATAGACTTATATAGCATTGAACTACTTTCTGCAACCACCATCTGCTGGCCATTAAATAGAATGCAGTTTTTAGAGATTTCCGTATTGGCCTCACTTTTCAGACCCGGGTGCTGCGTACGTCTGTTTATACAGTCTATGGTTCCTGTCCTGCCGGAAGCCGGTGCTTACAATTTGAAGCTGCTGCCCTCTGCTGGTGTAAAATAGTGCTCCCTCCATTGATTTCACGCATCTCCTGGGGAATGGTGGGGAGCTTGGAGTTTCTTTGACTGCAATGGCAGACATAATTACTATATTGCCAGATGGAGATCAATTCTTTCCCAATTAAATTTGGAGGCATAAGGTGGAATGTTTTATGGGTACTGTCTTTCTCAGCAGTGTTTTCTTTCCCATTTGTCCTTTAGGGGGAGCTTATCATGAAAGCCCAGCATATGGCTTTCGTATCCCTTCACAACCGCATACTTTGGAGGAAATTCGACAACGCAGACTGCGGAGATTTGAGCGTTGAGGAGAGTTGCTCTTCGCTTGAAATGAAAACTGGCAAAATGTTTGTTTTCCTCAACATGATCTATACCCAGAGTGCCTCTTACTTTTTACAAATGTGCTGGTCATGCAAATTTTAGTCTTAAAAAATGATAAAGTCTTGACGTCCAGCTAGGACCTGATTGTCCATATCAGGGCTATTCAACCATGTCCAGAAAGGGCCGGTGTGGATGCAGGCTTTCATTCCAACCAAGCAGCTACACACCTGACACTGCTAATCAGCCCCAAGAGTCTTTGCTAATGAGCTTGATTAGTAGTATCAGGTTTATAAGTGCTGGCTTGGAATGAAAGCCTGCGCCCACACCGGCCCTTGCATGGTAATGTAGAATAGCCCTGGTCTACACGGTCTGTACTTCCTAATTGGTTCTTGATGTGATTCTCTGGTCCCAGCTTTTTGAACCATTCAAAGGTTACAAACTCTTCTCCCAGCCTGCTCACTTTGCAAATGGATGTCCTCTTCTAACGGGGTGAGACTGTGGGTGCCTTCAAGCGTGTCTGCAAGTAAGCCGGCTACGCGAGATTCCCAAAAAATTCAGTGAGAATCTCGCTGAAGTTGCGCGAGAAGCCCTCCAAACCCCGCGATGGCTGCAAGATCGTGCAGCTATTGCAGGGTTTGGAGGGCTTCTCGCGCAACTTCGGCCAGATTCAGCGTAACTTTTCAGGAATCTCGCGCAGCCGGCTTACTTGCAGATGCGCTCGAACGCACCCTATATCTGGCTCGATGCAACTTCAGTGGGATAAAAAACAGTCTGAACCTTGCCTGGGTTTTGAGAATATTGTTCACCGTATTTATAAAGCAAATTGCAGATGTATTAAATTGGGATTAAAATGTATATTTCATTATGTCCTACAACATGTTACATTTGTATTAGTTCACAAGTATTTTTGCACACATTTATTTTTTTACAGAAATAAAAGCACACTTGGATACTAGTGAAAGGTATTTATTTGTCTGTTTTGTGATAATTTAAATAAAGAAATTTACTGAACTATTCTGAAAACAAATCCTCACTGACAACGTTTAACACTGATATTATGTAGCATTAAGTGTGGCTGAATAAGTGAATGACGAAATGTTTGACTTCTGATTTATCACAAATACACAATATAATGTGTCAGGTTTTGTGTACATGTAGAATACTGGCATGTGCTGAGAGTGAGATGCAATTGAAGTGTGTGTAGAGGCTCCGTATTCGTTGAGGATTTAGCCAGATTTCTGAAATCACAGAGACTAAGCCTTTTTCAGCCGTGTGTCTCTGTCTCAATAAACTAATAGCAGCAACATCTCAGGCCACTGCGTCCGGACTGTGCAAAGAAGTGCCACTGTGGAAGGGGTGCTCGCGAGCTTCACTGAGGACAGTAAAATCAACGTAATCCTAAAAGCTCATATATTCTAAGCATCTAAGCTGCATATAAGAGCAGCGGGAGCTGCGTTTCTTGAAACGTAAAAAAAAAATGAAACAAAGAGGAGAGACCGCTTACAAATGTTTATTTGAAGATCCACAAAGCCTCTGATAAGATCTTGATATCCTCCTCTTAAGATAAATGTTTTTGAAAGGTGAATTACAAAGTCAGCTACTGAATTTGAGTTTTGTGCTAATTTCCAAAGCATTAGCTTCTCTCTCAAAATGGCTGTCATTTATGATCTGTGGTGTTCGGCACATTCGGAAAGAAATTACCAAGGATTTCACTTGGATTCAGACAATGTAAGAGTGGCCATTAGTGAGCCAATGGTGTTTGGTTAAATACCCATCCAATAAATGACTGGCTGTGGGCCGTCCTTGACATGTCCGTGTTCTCATACTGCACTCTGGCCATGCGATTACAGTAGACAGGACAAAAACAAGCCTCAAAATATGAATGCGTAGCTCTTGCGAGGAACAATGATTATGTGTTTTCTTTGCTATAAATAAGCGATCATGCCGGTTGCAATAGATAGAAGAAAGCAAAAATCAGTCCGGCAGGTACTGCAGCAGGTATAGCTCCAGTATGTTAATTCTTTTTCAGAATGTACCAAATTGATAGATTTGGCCACACCCAATGATTTTGCCATCTCTCTATGTTTATTTCAATGTTTCAACCCATTGATGACTGGCAGTGACAGCACTTCGGACCTCATACTGAGTTAACCATACCAAACGCCTAATGCAAAATCCACACTTGAAATCGACAAAACCTTTTATCCGATAACTGTAAATGCAAAAATAAGGGAATCTCGCATATTCTTTCATCGAGAATCTGAAGCTCTAAGTGCCTTGTTACTTTTGACCCCATAAAAAGGGCGGACTGTGAAAAAAAATTCAGCACCGTTTTGATTTGTAAATACTCTGAAATTCAAGCCAAAAATCTGCATTTTGAGAAAATGTTCATGTTTTTATCCCCAGTGCATTGAAGCACCCAGCTGAAATAGCAATAACTTTGCCAACGTCCATTTATGGACGAGCATACCTGCCTTTTGCATTAATAATGGAGTCAAAACATTGTTATGTATTTGAAACTGGGAAAAGTTTTTGGCACTTAGGAGTTACAGTGCCATGAAAAAGTATTTGCTCCCTTCCTGATTTCTTACTTTTTTGAACATTTTTCACACTTAAATGTTTCAGATCATCAAACAAATTTTAATATAAGACAAAAATAAACCGTGTAAACACAAATTGTAGTTTTGAAATGATGATTTCATTTATTAAGGGGAAAAAGCTATCCAAACCAACCTGGCCTTATGGGAAAAAGTAAGCTCAAGCGCATTTGGGTTATGCAGCAGGACAATGATCTGAAGCACTCTAGCAAGTCTAACCTGAATGGCTTAAAAAAAAAACAAACTGAGGGTTTTGGAGTGGCCTAAGCAAAGTCCGGACTTGAATCCGATTGTGATGCTGTGGCATGACCTTAAACAGGCCGTTCATGCTCAGAAACCCTCTAATGTGGCTGAATTTAAACATTCTACAAAGAAGAGTGAGCCACAATTCCTCTACAGCGATGTGAAAGACTCATTTCCAGTTTTTGCGAACACTTGATTGCAGTTGTTGTCGCAGAGAGTGGCACAACTAGTTATTAGGTTTAGGGGGCAATTACTTTTTCACACCAGGCCAGGTAGGTTTGGATAGCTTTTTCTCCATAATAAATTAAATCTTTAAACACTGCATTTTGTATTTAATTGGGTTGTCTTTGTCTAATATTAACATTTATTTGCTGATCTGAAACATTTAAGTGTGACTAATAAGCAAATAAATAAGATATCAGGAAGGGGGCAAATACTTTTTCACGGCGCTGTATATTGATATTACTTTGAATTGATGTACTACAGTAGGCCCCCACTTAATGCAATCAGAAGTTGCTGCGCTGTTGAAACTACTGAACGCAACCGTGTACATTATTGGATGGATTTTAACCAGCCCAAGTTCAGAACTAAACAGCTAAGATAGTTTTTAATCTATTTTGAACCACTTTTTAATGAGGGGATTTATGTATGTTCAGACATTAAGCCCTGCAAGGAGTAGGTAAGCTTTGTACTATACTGGATATTTAAGTGTCCCCACTTAAACTCCCTTCCACTCCCTGTTGCCAAAAATACACCTAACATGATGCCCTCTGGAAAGTAATGCCCTTTGGAAAGAAGCACATTCACCATTTCAAATAGCACCAAAATGATCAATACCTAAATAAATACTCTTAACATTTACAGTACAAAATATATAAAGAGTTCCTGTTCTTTCAACAGTGCAAACGTTTGTACATACAATAGAAAATTATGCAAAGTTCAAAAACATTGAAAAAAAGGTCTTAAAAGTCTGTGGTTTAGGCCATATGAACTGTTATATGTGTGGATATAACTCATAATTAATACTGTATCTGTGTTAGTTTTGTTTAACTGGATGTTAGTGCTTGGAATGTGAGTTATGTTGAGCTGTGGTGGCCATTTTGTGGGGTGGGAATTACCTGCTGAATGTCTGAACCTGTGAGCTAATATAAGTGTTGTGGAATGTCAAGCTAGCCACTAACGGAGGACTGAAGCAAGTGTATATCAGACTACTCCCTTTACACATGTGACCGAGGATGAAACGGCAGACAAATAAAATATTGATGTTTTTAAAAGAGACAATTTGCATTTGAACACTAAGATGAGTGTGTGTGCAAGTAAGTGAAGGGGATCCCTGCAGATGACTGAGAGGAGTCTAAACTGCTCCTTATCAAAATGCTGTACATTGTAGATGATATGTCCATGTATCCATATTTGACATGCTGAATTTAAGTATGCAGCTCCCAAGTACTGGGACCCAATTCTATAAGCAGAACTGAGATGACCACTGCCAAAGAGGCGGCTACAAATGCATACTCAAGTGAGCACATGAATGCTAGTGCTTACAGAGAAACTAATAAACATCTAGACAACATGGCTGTGCCATTGAGACAGGCTCCCTCCACCCGAAGAGGTTTCAGAATGAGGTTAGCAAAGGACAAGACCATCTCTAGAAGGACCCCTGAATGCTGTTGAGATGATGGTCATCAACATTAGTATTGATGGTAATGTAAACTGCAAATATGTTTCTCAAAGTGCTCTCATATGGATATCATCGAAAACGTCTTTGTGTAATACATAGACTGTATGAAAAGATGGACGCAGTACCCTGGTCTGAAAAATGAAGCCCATGCGGAAGTCCGGTGAAATGGCATTCTATTTAATGTCCAGCAGATGGCGACGTCGATGGTTGCAGAAAGAAGTTCAATGCTATAGAAGTCTGAAAAAAATGACTCAACTTTCCCACCTGATTTTTCATTTAAATAATGATTTTTCACATTATTTTATGGTAGCTATAGCAAGTTTCAAGTCTCCTTCAATATATTATGATGATAATTTTTGTAAATTATGGTCCCATATAGACTAGAATAAAGGATAAAGCCAGAATATGCTTTGGGGCGTGGCTATCCTCTGGTCCTTGTCCGATACAGTCAGATCCAGAGCCACGGCCCTCACCGGATCTTCAATCCATGCTTTCATCCAATAGAAATCACCTCCGGTTTCAAAATGACAAAATGGTGCAATTTAAATTGCCAAAATCGAGGCTTCCTTTATGGTATGCTGAAACTAATAGGTGACGTCACGGTAGCTTTGTCCATCTTTATATACAGTCTATGGTATAATTCTGTATTAGTGTCACATTTAAAATGGTCGTTTTAAGAGGACCTGTTGATTCACTGTGTACAGTACTTCAGAGAGGGGCTGGTCTACTTTCGCTCTCCTGTCTCCTGTTTATGACATCATGTGAAACGTGCACGTGCTGTCCAGTGCAGGTGTGCAGAAGCAGAACAGAATGCAGCCACAGCTCTTGGACCTATGTCTCAGGAGTGCTCTCTGGCCTCTCAGCCAATGGACACTTGCCTTACTACTGACCATGGAGCACCAAGCCAAAGGAAATATGCAATGCATCGCTTGTGTTCCATTTTCACTGTTTTGCGTAACTAGTCAAGTAGGTTCATTGAATGAACTTAGGATACAACACATAAAGGAAGGTAAATACCAGTGTGTTCACATACTCTCGGATAACCAGTGTGCACTCATCCTCTCAGCCAACCAAATCAGCATGGTCACAGCCTATAAGGAAACCAAATCTGTAATGTCACAGCTTTTAAGGAAACCAAATCAGTGTGGTCACAGCCTTTAAGAAAATCAAATTAGTGTGCTCAAAGCCTTTAGGGAAACCAAATAGGTGAGCTCACAGCCTTTATGGAGACCAAACTAGAGACCTCACAGCCCTTCAGGAAGCCAAATTAGTGAGCTTTAGTGTGCTCACAGCCTTTAAAGAAACCAAATCTGTGCGCTCACAACCTTTCGGGAGACCAAATCTGTGTGCTCATTACCTTTAAGGAAACAAAATCTGTGTGCTCACAACCTTTAAGGAAACCAAATTACAGTGCTCACAGCCTTTATGGTAGCCGAATTGGAGTGCTCACAGCCTTTAAGGTAGCCAAGTTGGTGTGGTCACAGTCTCTCTGGTAATCTCTCATTGTGCATTATCAGTGCAGTTCTCACAGGGGTGCGGCAGGAGGGGGCCTTGGGTGAGGCTCACCAGCGGGGGCGCCCCTCCCTCATGCAGACGTTACAGCGGCTGATTCGCTGGCGCTGCTCCCACTCCTCCTTCAGCGTGCTCATGGGGGGAGAGGGGCTGAACTGCTGGTCCGCGTCCACACGAGTCAGCCAGAAGCTGTAAGCACAAAGGAGGTACTGGCAGGTGCCGCGGGGGCCCTGGCACTCTATGAAGGGCTGTCTGCGGAAGTCCTTCAGGCAGCTCCCAGATGATGTCAGCGACTGACCGCCGCCCTCGTCCCCCGACCCTGTGTGCTGCAACAGAGACCTCGCAAATCATTTCCTGTTTCCTGAATGCAAGCTTGCAGGTTACAGCTTTTGCTGATCAACAGACTCACACCCACACTCATAAGCATCCACAGGGGCCGTGAAAACTACTGCCATGGTCTACGCACTGCAAATTGCCGTCAGTTGGCCAATCTGCTGGTCGGTTGCTCGCTCACTCACTCACTCACTCACTCACTCAGCTACTCACGCTCACACAGCCACTCACTCACTCACTCACTCATGCACTCGCTCACACAGCCACTCACTCACGCACACTGCTACTCACTCACTCAGGCACTCGCTCACTCACATAGCCACTCACAAAGCTAATCAGTCACTCACACTCACTCACACAGCCACTCACTCACTCACTCAGCTACTCTTGCAGCCACGCAATCACTCACACAGCCACTCAATCACTCACACAGCTACTCAGTCACTCAATCACTCACATAGCTACTCACTCACTGACTCACTCACACAGCGACAAGCCCTCACTCACTCACTCACTCACTCACTCACACAGCTACTCACTCAGCCACTCACTCACTCACTCAACCACCCAGTCACTCACTCATTCAGCCACTCACTTATACACTCACTCACAAACTCACTCACTCACTACTGTACCTTTAGCAGAGGATTCCTGGTAAAGATGTTTTGTGGGACATGTTGCAATATGCACCATGGGTCTAGACAGGTTTGGCTTATCATATACTCTCATCTGTAGAAATAGTTTTGCACACTGTTTTTGATATGTGATTCAATTTAAATGAGCCCCATTTGGGTTGTTCACACTTGCCCCTCAAATTTTGTTTCTGAATTTAAGTGTGCACTCAATAGCTTCTTCATTGGGATCACATTTGGGTCATTCCACATCAAATCATCCAGGGGGTGCCAGGTCACCTCCTCAAAATTCTTTGAAAAGATTCACGAGTAAATATTCACACAAAATGAAAAAAAAAACAAATATTACGCCAGTATCTCAAATAATTTTCAAGTTATAGCCCTTTGAAATTTGAATATTTTCAGTTTTTGGCAAAACCATTTTCACCCAACTTTGGCAACATATTGCACCAAATTAATTGCTTATACAAGGCTGAAATTGGGTGTACTACCCATATTCATCCCCTAGAATCTGAAAATTGTGTATCTTGATCCACTTTTGTATGGTAAAGCCTCAAAATCAGCCGAAAACACAAAATGCTCAAAAATGAGACCACATTTCATGACCTGTAACTCAGTAACTATGTAAGATAAAAGGCTAGAGTTTATTTTTTTTCAGAATCTTATGATATCTCTCTCTGTACAAATGCAGTAATCTAAGTAATATTGTTTGTGTAAGTTTTTTTAATGAAATAATTTCTGAGTAAATGTTTCCGGTTTTACGCCAAAATGCCCTTTTTTGAGGCAAAAAATGACCATGTCACCAGTTATTTATCTCACTGAAATTTTTACTGTGCAATCTTATAAATGTGAATAATGTCTGACAAAAAAATTTGAATGATGTTCAGCTTACTTTTTTTGTTATGAATTTTTAAATTGTTCCAAAATTGGGATCTGCACAGTACCTTTGATTCTTCTCATCGCAAGTTAAAAACATTTTCTCATGAACACACAGAATCAATCTGCGGAACACCGGACCGCCACCGCATTAAGGTAGTATCCTCACATGAGAAAGTATCTAGTCCCAATAGTGCAGTTTTTCATGTAAATTTCCTTGAATGACATACATCATCTGTATGGGTTCCAATACTGCACCAAGGTAAATTACTCCCCTCCATTTCAGTGCTCATGATGATCTAATAATCCCTAAGTGGGATTGCCTCCTTTCATGGTGAACTATTATTACCCAATTCAGTATACAAGGGCTCATTTAGGATTACTTCAGTAGCCTGTGATCAGTCAAGTCATGGCTTGTTCGAGGCACTGATGCCATCCTCAAACAGTCAACCCCAACAAAACAATGAACGCAATGAAATTGAGGAATAAATCTGTGGAATCAAGCAAACACTGAAAATATTCTGACAAGACCTCTGTCATGTATGTACTTTTAGATGGTGTATCATGTTCAAATATTTTTAATCAAAGTTTTGTTTTATATGTAGTAGATAACAGTACTTGCAGCAGGCCTATACCCTTTTAGTCAACGAAAAAATACACAATTTCGGAACATATTTGAAAAATTCGTAACAAAAAAAGTAGGCTGAAAATCATTCTGATTTTTTGTCAGACACTGTTCACATTTATAAGATTGCACAGTAAAATTTTCAGAAAGATGAATGACTGGTGACATGGTCATTTTTTTCCCCCAAAAAGGGCATTTTGGGGAAAAACCAGAAAAAACTTACTTATTTCATTTAAAAACTTCTACAAATGATATTACTTAAATTACTGCATTTTTACAGAGAGATATATCATACTTGGCTTTACCATACAAAAGTGCATCAAGGTACACAGAATCTAAGGTCATGTTTAGATTCTAGGGGCTGAATATGGATAGTATACCCAATTTCAGCCTTGTATAAGCAATCAATTTGAAGCAATAAGTTGCCAAAGTTGGCTAAAAATGGGTTCACCAAAAATCAAACTATTATTCAAATTTTTATAGGCTATAACTCAAAATCTATTTGAGATAATGGCCTAATATTTGGCATTTTTTTATTTTATGTGAATATTTACTCGGGAATTTTTACAAAAATTTGAGGTGACCTGGAAAATTTTTCAAAATCTGGATGATTTGACATGGAATGACCCTTTTCTAATTCTGGGTTGAACCCCCCACCTTTGTTTCCGGAACAATTTTAATTCATTGTCGCATGGATTCAACAAGGTACTGAACACATTCCTGATAAATTCTGGTCCTTATTGAAGAAAGAGCATCACACCGTGTCCGTGACATACATCTACTCTCTACATATGAGGCAGGGCGGGTGCATGCTGTGTAATATATATATATATATATACATAATATGTATATATATATATATATATATATATATATAATAACTTTTCACTGCAGCTGTATATATGTATATATATATATATATATATATATATATATATATATATATATATATACACACACACACACAGCTGCAGTAAAAATTTACTTTAAATAATTGTGTCACCATTTTTTCAGTGACCTTGAAAAAATAGGCCAAGGTCACCTTTAGGCACGTCCTTTGTTAGACTTTATGAGATGCATGCCCAGTAAAAATTGGAAGCCTGTAACTGAAATAGTTGATGAGATAAAGCAAAATGTGTTGACGGACGCACGCACGCATGCACATGGACGGAGCCCGATACCATAGCTTCCGCACCCCAAGCGGCGGGAACTAATAACTAAGACAGCGATTTGTATGGGCAAAGCAGTTCAAAGGAGAGTTCTGAGGAAGAAAATATGACCCTGTGCAATCAATTGTGGTTCGCCGTCGCCCTCATCTTTCAAATTATCTTCATCCTCTACATCGATATTTTCCTCTTTCAAACTCTCCTTCAGACCAGCTGGCACACACAAAAACTCCATATATATATATATATATACACACACACACACACATGTCCTTAGTAGGAAAGAGGTTATAGAACATATCTTCCCAGCAGCTCATGTTTGATCTTTGCAACAACAGAGCCTCTTGACCACGTCAGTAAGCTTTTGGGCATAAAGAGTCTCAGCCACAAGATCTGCTGATTGGATAACAAGCAGGCCCACAGATATATTCAATAAAGCAACCAATGAGTGCATGGCTTTTGAAAGTTTTGATTTTTGCTTTTTCATAGTTTTTAATCAGTGCAGATCAAGACTGACTGGAAACCTCTCTCAGGACCCTTAAATATCTTTGTGTTTTCCCTGTGAAAAGCCCAGGCTATTTGATGTACAGGCACTTTCATAAACGAGTATCTACCCAATATGGAATATTGCACACAATGCCACACTGATGAAAGGACACGGCATATAAACCCATAAACAAGCAAACATGCACACACATTTGTATAGCTATACTTGTGAGGACAATTTATTAACATACAGTACATTCATTCAGTACAGCCTTTCTCAAACCACAACCATAACCAAATTTTGCCTTACCTTAAGCCAACCCTCATTGTAACTGTAAACATAATTTTAAACAATCAGCCATAACCCTCTGTAATGCTCCGTGAGGGCCACCCAAAGTGTCCTTATAACCGCCAAATACAACACTTGTGGTTTCTCAAGTGTTGGTTTGCACAAGTTTAGCTATACAAGCCCGCACACATGAACACACATACAGACTAACCATGAGGAAGGAGTAGCCCATCCAAAGGCTCCTCCAGAAGGGGGGGCAGGGAGGGATGCTGGTGTCCTGGCTGTGTACGGCCACAGCAGGCGATGGAGCCTGGCACACCACACAGCGGCTGACATGCTGCCGGATCCCAGGCCCTGACACCGGAATCGCCGGCGCCGGCGCCGTGGTCGACAGCCAGTACGACTTGTCATTCCTGCTAGCGTAGTCACAGGAGGCCATGTTGCAGGAGGTGAACGGCATAGTGCCAAAGACTCTGAGACAAGACCCGGCTTGGCCTGAGGGGGAAATATTATATGAACAAACATGTTTACACACCGAGTTATGAATCGAGCTAGGGATTCTGAACACAAAATTAAAGGTGCGCACACCTTTTGGTAGTATGAGCCACTCCCAAGGTCTTTTCACACCAAGGGGGAAACGAAAAAAAACAAATCGAAAGTGTGAAATAGATCATGACCACGAATCAGGAAAATTTATAATTAGGTAGGGATAGTTATGATGATAAACTTGGTTTTAATTTTTAATAGATGTGAGTAGTATTAATAGAGACCAATATCACAATCTGAAATAAAAATCACTATCGACAGCATGGCTAGCGGGCGCGCACAAGGTGAAGATGGATATAGTATCGACTTCTTTAAAACCTTTTCCCCATTATAAGTCAATAAACTGGAAAGGGTGTTTCATGAAGCTAAGGTAAGAGGTCACCTACCAAGCTCTTCCCAGGTTTCCCTTATTACAGTCCTGCTTAAGTCTAATAAGGACCCTTTACAATGTGCAGTATACCACCCTATCTCTCTTCTTAATTCGGAGATAAAAATTTATGCTAAAATCCTGGCAAGAAGATTAGATGGAATTTTATTCAAACTCATTCACAAAGACCAAATTGGATATGTAAAATCAAGGCAAATTTCCAATAACATGCGTAAGTTATTTCATATAATGCACTATGCCAACTCATCGACCATTCCACCTATTGCGGGATCGTTGGACGCCGAAAAGGCATTTGACCGCATTGAATAGCCCTATCTTTTCAAAACACTGTATAAATTTGGATTTGGTCCCAATTTCATCAAGTGTATATCTTTAATTTATTCACAAGCAAAGCCAAAATTATTACAACTATAATTTCAAATCAATTTCCACTTAAACGTGGGACCCCACAAGGGCGTAATTTGAGCCCTTTTTTCTTTGTTTTATCATTATAACCTCTGGCCATTTCAATAAGAAACAAGTATTTGCCACTAACGTGTCTTTGTCCCCCGCCACAAGATGTGAAATCATGTCAAAATGAGCAATCTCTCTGTGAGACCTTGAGAGTGACGCGAAGGTCACCAAAATCGACTGGCGCCGGGGTATCACACTAATACATGTTGACATGAAATTTGAAGTAAATACGTCGATTCGTTCTTGAGATATCTCGCTGACAAGGCTATCAGTGTGAAAATGCACAATCTCTCGGTGTGACCTTGAGAATGGCGCGAAGGTCACCGAAATTGACTGGCGCCGGGGTATTACCCTAATACAGTACATGTTAACATGAAATTTGAAGTAAATCCGTCGAATGGTTCTTGAGATATCTCGCTGATAAGGCTATCAGTGTGAAAATCCACAATCTATTGGTGTGACCTTGAGAATGGCGCGAAGGTCACCAAAATTGACTGGCGCCGGGGTATCACACTAATACATGTTGACATGAAATTTGAAGTAAATACGTTGATTCTTTCTTGAGATATCTTGCTGACAAGGCTATCAGTGTGAAAATGCACAATCTCTCGGTGTGACCTTGAGAATGGCGCGAAGGTCACCGAAACCGACTGGCGCCGGGGTATCACACTAATACATGTTGACATGAAATTTGAAGGAAATCCGTCAATTCGTTCTTGAGATATCTCGCTGACAAGGCTATCAGTGTGAAAATCCACAATCTGTCGGTGTGACCTTAAGAATGGCGCAAAGGTCACCGAAATTGACTGGTGCCGGGGTATCACCCTTATACATGTTGACATGAAATTTGAAGGAAATCCGTCAATTCGTTCTTGAGATATCTCGCTGACAAGGTTATCAGTGTGAAAATCCACAATCTGTCGGTGTGACCTTGAGAATGGCGCAAAGGTCACCAAAATCGACTGGCGCCGGGGTATCATCCTAATACATGTTAACATGAAATTTAAAGTAAATCCGTCGATTCGTTCTTGAGATATCTCGCTGATAAGGCTATCAGTGTGAAAATCCACGATCTCTCGGTGTGACCTTGAGAATGGCGCGAAGGTCACCGAAATCAACTGGCGCCGGGGTATCACACTAATACATGTTGACATGAAATTTGAAGTGAATACGTCGATTCGTTGTTGAGATATCTTGCTGACAAAGCTATCAGTGTGAAAATGCACAATGTCTCGGTGTGACCTTGAGAATGGCGCGAAGGTCACCGAAATCAACTGACGCCGGGGTATCACACTAATACATGTTGACAACAAATTTGAAGAAAATCCGTCGATTCGTTCTTGAGATATCTCGCTGACAAAGATTCGGGACGTACGGACGGACGGACGGATGGACGGACGGTCATGAATACCATGTCCCGCCGCTTCACGCGTTCCGCGCGGCGGGGGACAATAACCAAAATATAAAAAGCATTGTAGCCCCCGCAACAAAAATAAAATAAGTCTTTTTTCAGATGATATATTGTTGACAGTATCCGACTCTCCCGCCTCTCTGAAATATATTCTGGTCATCTCAGTCCCCAGACCTAAACTTCTTTGAAAAAACTGTGGAGTGAGCTGAAGAGGAGAGTGCAGAGGAGAGGACCCAGGTCGCTGGATGATTTAGAGAGATTGTGCAAAGAGGAATGGTCGAAGATCCCTCTTTCTGCATTCTACCATCTTGAGAAACATTATAGGAGAAGATTAGGTGCCATTTTGTTGGCAAAAGAGGGTTGTACAAAGTATTAACATCAGGGGTGCTAATAATTGAGGCACACATGATTTGATGTAAAAGAATTATTTCTTAATGTGGGATTTTTTCTCCACTGAATAAATGCACTTGAATAAAAGGTTGGATTTTCCTCTTTTTTTCATTGTGGTCCTTTATTATTTAGAAAAAAAAACGAATTTATTAGAAGCTAAAGAACACATCTTAAAAATAATTATGGAGGGGGCTGTAAATACTATATAGCATTTAATGCCAGATATCCATTGAAGTGTGGTTACGGGGTCAAATTTAGAGACACTAGCAGGGAAAGCATTGAACAGGAAGCCTTAGATATGAAAAAAAGACAAGCTATCATAACAAGGGTCGTGGTATGCTCCTATATGTAAAAAAAAAAATTGACAATCCTATGATTGATTTTTCCTGCTCTATGGTGAAAAAAATTCAGGATATGATCAATTTTAGAGTTAACAACTCTCCGAATGCTCCCTTGTGGAACAACTACAAGTTTACCTTAAATGGAAAACCTCTTAAAAATGATCTTTGGGAGAGTAAAGGTATAAGAACTATCAGTGACTTGGTAAACCCCAGGGACAGAAAACTAAAACCTTTTGCTTAACTTTCAGATTCCTGAAATGATGACAAGGATTATCCAACTTATATGCAAATAAGATCTCACCTGACTTATTTTCTAGGGGTAAGGAACACTGGAGGAGTAGTACCTTTCTGGCTGGCCAATTACAACATAGCATCCCAGACTGGCCTCCCCTATATCCAGCGGCACGTGAGGTGCAAAATACGGCCATCTCATCATCAGCAAGCGGCCAGGCCATCTAGCCTCTCACATGCTGAAGACCGTCCGCAGTGGCTCTCAGCACCGCCCCTAGTGTTGCAGAATGCGGCAGATCTAGGGAAGTAAACCCCAAAAAGAAATCAGAACAATTCTCTGTATGGGTTAGCCCACTGGTCCTTAAGAAAGCCTCTTTGGTTTTAGATCTAGTGATTTGTGTCTTGTCATGATTCCACTCCAAATTCGAACCACTGAGGAACACAAGCACGGTAGAGGGCAGCCTGCTTGCCCACAGCAAGGGGCTAGCAACCCCGAGCAATAGCATTTTTACCCACTACGGACCCAATAGTGATGACATCACAACAACTCCTTCATGTACGTCGTCGATCTGGGCAGCCTAGCAGCAAGTATGAAGGCTCCCGGGTAAAGCCTCGAGGACCCCTTGGCCCTGATCAACTTTTATCTGCTCGTAAAAAGAACCCCAAGCAAGTCAAACTAGCTTGTTAGAACGTCAGGACTATGTCTGACGTAGTTACCACCAAACGCCAGGCCCCGGAGCGATGATCAGCTTCAAGGAGTCGCCATTGCAATCAAGAACACCATCCGTCCCCTTGTGATCAGCTGGAAGGGAAACAGCTCCAGGGTAATGAACATGAGGATCAAGCTGGACAAATTCACTGCTACTGTGGTTAGTGCCTACACCCCTACCTTTAAAAGACCACCCAAGGAGATAGCGCTTTTTTATGATCAATTATCGGAAGTTCTAACTGCAATTACTAGACTTGACAGGATTTTCCTGCTTGGCGACTTCAATGCTCGTGTTGGCACTGACTCCGAAGCCTGCCCAAACGTAAATCGACCGCCACGGTCTCGGTGGCATCACTGAACAAGGCATCCTCTTTGTAGATCTGTGCACCCGATTTGGCCTATGTATTACCAACACGCTTTTCTCCCATGCGAACATCCATAAGTGAATGTGGCAACACCTAAGATCCAAAAAATGGCACCTTATTGATTATACCATTGTCAAGCAACTCCACAAGAATGATATGATAGATTTAAGGGTTCGCTGCAGCATGGACTACTGGACCGACCACAAATTGGTCTGCGCCCGTGTGAAATTTCACTTCCATCTGTCTGCTCAAAAGCAGAAAAGCTGCACACCAAAGCGACTCAATGTCAACAACCTTAAAGACCCAAGCAAAGCAGAACATCTGCGTGAATCCATGAGTAAGAACCTAACAACCAACCGTGCTGGAAACGAACCCCTTGAACAACACTGGAAAAACCTTCGAGATGCCATCCACTCTAGCGCTGCAAACACCATCGGTTACCAAAAGCGTAATCATCGAGACTGGTACCTCGAAAATAATCCAGCCATTATGGACCTGCTGCACCAGAAGCAAACTGCCTTCCCAGCGGTCCTCGGCAATGACACCCAGGAGAACCGAATTTTACAGAGTTACCAGAAACAACTGCCAAAGGTAAATCTGCCGCATTCAAGACCAGTGGTGGCTGGATTGTGTCGAAGAAATCAAACAGCATGCAGAAAGGCATGACTCCAGATCCTTTTTTCAGCCGGTCAAATTCGTCTACCAGTGACGCCAGAGTGGCGTGAGTCCCATCAATGATGAAAATGGCAACCGACTGTCCAATAAAGATTATATCTTAACTCTTTGGAAACACCATTTCTGTGCCCTACTAAACCAATCAGGTACGGCAGACCCTAGCGTCCTCGATGATATACCCCAGGAGGAGGCACTCATGGGCCTCGAAACACTACCAAAACACATGAGGAATTGAAATCAGCTCTCTTCCATCTGGCTGACAATAAAGCTCCTGGCCCTGACTGTATCCTGGCAGAGGTGCTCAAAGCAGGTGGACCTGCACTCCTCTTGGAACTCCATGACCTTCTCCTTGCCATCAGGAAGGAAGAAAGGGTGCCGCAGGATCTGAAGAATGGCTCCATTGTTACTGTCTTCAAGAACCAATGCCGCTTCAACTGTGGGACCTATCGTGGGACCAAACTTCTCTCAGTCATCAGAAAGCTCTTCGCGGTTGTCATCCTGAGCAGGGTGTGGCCCTGCATAGAGGAACACCTTCCCGAGGCGCAGTGCAGCTTTAGAAGCAGTTGGTCGACTAATGACATGATGTTTGCTGTCCGCCAGCTTCTTGGAAAGTGCCGAGAACAACACCGCAAGCTACACATAGTCTTTGTGGATTTAGTTAAGGCCTTTGACAAGGTTTACAGATGCCTTATGTGGGCTCTGCTGAAACAGATCAGAATTCCCCCCAAAATTGTCAACATCGTTCAAAGATTCCATGACGGCATGGAAGTAAGAGTACTTGTTGGTGGAGAGTTCACTCAACCCTTTGAAGTATCTAATAGCCTTTACTAAAGATGTATCCCAGCATCTAAGCTGTTTATCCTCCTCTTCTCCTTTGTCCTCCAGCACGCCCACGCCCACAAATCTATTCCATCGTTCGGCGTGGACATAAAACACAGCTAAGTCAGTAGTGACTACAAAGCTCGATGACCTTCTCGATGCCGATGATGCTGCTTTAGTTACAAAATCACCAGAGTCCCTGCAAGAAGGCATCACAGCTCTGAATGATTCCTGCAGTTCATGGGGTCTCACAATCAGCAAACCGAAGACAGAAGTGATGCACACTCAGTGTGACCAACCCCCCGTCATACTGATCGACGGCACTAAACTAAAGCGCGCCCAGACTTTCACATATCTTGGAGATAATTTGTCAGATGAAGCAAATCTGGACTCGAAAATCCAACGCAGAGTGTCTCGTGATACGGCTGCCTTCAACGCGCTCCAAACAAGATGCTTCAGCAGAAGAGGTCTCAGCCTATCCACCAAGCTGACAGTCCATAAAGATATAGCTATTCCATCACTTCTCTACGGCTCTGAAACGTGGCCAACTTTTGCTCACCACATCCGTCGCCTAGAGGTTTTCCATCAAAGATCCCTTCGACAAATCATGGATGTAAAATGGTGGCAGCGCATTACTAACGCAGAAATCCTCAACCGTGCTAACTCCACCACCATTGAAACCATGCTGCGAGGAAACAGGCTGTGTTGGCTCGGCCATGGAGCATGAATGGAAGACCACGGAGTTCCGAAACAGCTGCTATTTGGAGAGCTCAAGGTTGGCAAACAAAACAGGGGGAGGCCACGCAAACGGTGGAAGGACTTTGCAAAAGAGGATCTCCGCCTCTTTGACATTGAAAAGACGACCTAGTATGAGACCGCACAAGATTGCAAGGCTTGGAGGTGCGCTCTCCGGACTGGCAAGCAGCTCTGTGAGGACCATCTCCAAGCTCGAGCAGAGGACAGACGAAGGAGGAGGGAAAACAAGGGTCTCCCGTTGTCGAACCATGGGGACCATAATGAATGTAATGAAATGAATAATTACTTATTTTCTCAGTGAAGTGGTTAAAATATCTACAGTGACAGAGGTGGAAATCATACTTGAATCAATAGTCAAACAGAAACAACAAGATTGCCTCAAAACTTTATAAACTGTTAAACAGCCCAACAAGAAATAATTGGAACGTGGTTCAAAGAAACTGGGAAACTGATCTGGGCAGACCATTAGGAAGGGAAAAATGAAATCAAATTTGGAAAAATTTACATAAAATATCAAAATCAGTAAAGAACAAAATGATATATTATAATATTATACTGTATATAGAACATATTTTACCCCTGTTCGATAACATAGTATGAACTCTGTCTCTGACCAATGTTGGCACTGTCAACAAGAAAAAGGTACATTTTACCACATGTTATGGGCTTGTCCAAAAATAAAAGCATTCTGGGAAAGTGTAACACAGTCCCTGGGGGGAATTATCGGTAACTATGTTGTTTGCGACCCAGATCTACAGTACAGGCCAAAAGTTTGGACGCACCTTCTCATTCAATGCATTTCCTTTATTTTCATGACTATTTACATTGTAGATTCTCACTGAAGGCATCAAAACTATGAATGGACACATGTGGAATTATGTATGTATGTATCAAACAGTTGTCCAATAGGGCTGTCGGCTGTGTTTCAACCTGACTTCTGCACAACACAACTGATGGCCCCAACCCCATTGATAAGGCAGGAAATTCCACTAATTAACCCTGACAAGGCACACCTGTGAAGTGAAAACCATTTCAGATGACTACCTCTTGAAGCTCATCAAGAGAATGCCAAGAGTGTGCAAAGCAGTAATCAGAGCAATGGGTGGCTACTTTGAAGAAACTAGAATGTAAGACATGTTTTCAGTTACAAGTATTTCACACTTTTTTGTGAAGTGCATAATTCCACGTGTTCATTCATAGTTTTGATTCCTTTAGTGAGAATTTACGATGTAAATAGTCATGAAAATAAAGGAAACGCATTGAATGAGTAGGTGTTTCCAAACTTTTGGCCTGTACTGTATGTTTGTTGAATTACATGGGCAATGGATCATGGCCCAAATATAACAAACAAATTATAATAACCGGATGTATGACGGCTAAAAGACTCATTGCCACTAACTGGAAGGACGCTGACCACCTGGAAATAGGAAGATGGCCTCAGACTTTCCTAGACACAGTTTCTATGGCCGCCTCAAATCTCCTGGAAATGTGTGATGAGGAGCAGCTCTTATGGAGAGAAATAAATAATATGATACGTAGGTTACCCTGTGCCCAGAGGATCCTGAAAGATCCTCAAGCCGCTGGCTGGGTTTGATTTCAAGCAGATTGTTCATGCCTGGTCCGTAATCGTTCACAAATTGCGTCCCCCCTCCCAATGAACTATTTCAAAATAGAATCTCTGTACACTACCACCTTGTCTTTTTTTTGGTTGTTTTTGTTTTTATTCTTCTCTCTTTCTCTTTCTTTTTTTCTTTTCTTTCTGTCCCACTAAATTCATTTACTAATTCTGCAACCCCCAATTCCAAAATAGTTGGGACAAAGTGTAAATTGTGAATAAAATCAAAATGCAATGACTTTCAAATCACACCAGCCAGTGTTTAATTACCCCCTCTTCTTTTTAACACAGAGTGGAGGCATCTGGGCATTGAGGAGACAAGTTTCTAGAGTTTAGCCATTGGAATTAGATCCCACTCTTGTTTAATACAGGCTTCCAGCTGCTGGAGAGTTTTGGATCTCCTTTGACGAACTTTTTGTAAAATGATGCACCAAATGTTCTCAATTGGTGAAATATCAGGACTGCAGACAGGCCAGTTCAGCACATGGACTCTTCTACTATGAAGCCATGCTATTGTAATAGCTACAGTATGTCTTTTTGCATTGTCCTGCTGAAATGCACAAGGCCTTCCCTGGAATAGATGTCCTCTGGAGGGGAGCGCATGTTGCTCTAAAACCTTTATATACCTTCTCAGAATTCATGGTGCATTTTAAAACATGCAAGTGTCCCACGTTATATGCACTAAAGCATCCCCATACCAACAGAGATGCTGGCTTTTGAACTGAACGCTGATAACAGGAGGAGTGGTCTTTCTCCTCTTTAGCCCAGAAGACACAACGCCCATGATTTCCAACAAGAATGTCAAATTTGGACTTGTCTGACCACAGGACACTTTGCTACATTTTAAATGAGCCTTGGCCCACAGAACATGGCGGTGCTTCTGGGTCATGCTCAACAATGGCCTTCTTTTTGCATGACAGAGTTTTAGGTGACATCTGTGGGTGGCATGGAGGACTGTGTTTACAGACAGTGGTTTTTTGAAGTATTCCTGGGCCCATTTAGTAATGTCAATGACAAAATCATGCCGGAGAGTGATGCAGTGGTGTCTGAGGGCCCGAAGATCACAGGCATGCAGTAAAGGTCTTCAGCCTTGTCCCTTACGCACAGAGATTATTCCAGTTTCTCTGAATCTTTTGATGATGTTATGCACTGTCGTTGATGAGACCTTCAAAGTCTTTGCAATTTGATGTTGAGGAACATTGTTTTTTAAGTATTCCACAATTTTCTTTACGCAAACCTTCAAAGGTTGGAGAGTCTCTGGCCATCTTTACTTCTGAGAGACAGCCTCTCTAAGACATCCCTTTTATAGCCAATCATGTTACACTCCTGATGCCAATTAACTTAATTACTTCCTAAATGTTCTTTCAGCTGATTCTCTAATATGCTAGTTGAATTTTCAGCCTTTTTTTTTGCCTGTGTCCCAACTTTTTTGAGACTTGTTGCGGCCAGAAAATGTGAAATTAGCTCATTTTGTGGATAAAAATGTAAAATGTCTCAGTTTCAACATTTGAAATGTTCTATTGTAAATAACATACAGGCTCATGTGATCTGAAAGTCATTGCATTTTGATTTTATTCACCATTTACACTTCGTCCCAACTATTTCCGAATTGGGGTTGTATATGTACCACATAATTTCATGTGTTTTGTATGCATTTGTTTCATGTTGGTTTAGATTTTGCTGCTTTGAGTTTTTTTTTCTTTTTCTTTCTGTTTTTGTTTTTCATGAACTGAAAAATGTATTGGCAACTAGAAAAGCACTCAGAGAGCGCAGACCTCCGCCAGGGGGCAGCAAAACCCAAAAGCACAGCGATTGGAACTTCGGCCCATTGGAAAGACTTGAAATCTTGAACTTTGGCGTATATCTCAGCAGTACCATGGCCTAGATATTCCAAAATCTAATCACCTGTTCCTTGACTTAATACCCACCTTCTCTGAAAATTTCATCAAAATCTGTCCATAACTTTTTGAGTTATTCTGGAAACCAATAGTCTTATCATCATTTTTGACTTTCAGCCAATAAAAAAAAAGGATGCATTTTTGTTTAGTTCTTTCGTTCTGTCTTTGGTGAGAAATGGCCTCGAGTCTGCTAGCACACAGGAGCGTGCATGTTGCTAGGGATGGATATGCGTAAATAGATTGCGGGTAGAGTTTAAGCATTTGACTTCAGTTTTGAAGTATGGCCATAACTGTGTATGTGTAAATAACATTGTGAGTGTAATATGTGCATCAGTACAACAGAAATAAATACCCAGGTCTTGTGTGTGCGCTTTCTCCTGCCCCTCCACGTACAGCAGACTGTAGCCGCTCCACAAAGCAATCATGTCCGTCGGACATTCGGGAACGGCCTCGGACTGACTGTGCATTACCAAAAGGAATGCGGAGCTGAACACCCTGTCTGTGCCTGGATACCCAGGGTCTCCTGCTGGACCAGGGATCCCTGTACCAATGCGGCGTGAGAAATGGAAAAATGCCAGTCTTAGTGCAGTGGGGACAGGCACACTACAAGCCAGGGGAATTTCAGAAAAGCCCCGCAAACGCTCACCTTTCGGCCCAGGGAGTCCTTGCTCTCCAGACACGCCAACATCGCCAATGGGCCCAGGCAGCCCAGGAAGCCCCTCCAGTCCTGGCAAGCCTGGCCACCCAACTGTTCCCAGTGGCCCTGGGACAATGCACAAACTAAGACTTCCAATCTCAATATGACCTGATTCTCTGACTCATCACCACAAACTCCTCTGCAGCACAATGCACAGAAACCCCCAACACCCCATACAAACGGAGACTGCCTTTGCTCAGACAAATTAAGGATCATCTACAAAAGACACCCTGAAACTCTCATGGAGTTCCTGCAGACATTCGTATCTCTGGGGTTAAATGAGTGTTACCTCTATGCCCCTCCCTCCCCGGGGGGCCAGGATTGCCAGGAAAACCGTTTGGTCCCAGCAGACCAGGAAGCCCTGGGATCCCAGGCTGAGGGCGTTCCACTAGTGGGGTAACAGCCTCGCCGTTAGCACCTTTGGGACCTGGAACAAGTCCAAAGAAAGTCTCAGAAAAACAGGGAAGTGCACAACTTGAAGAGTGCAGCATGTGGCAGTATTAAGCTGCAACAGTGAGTCAGTATTTGGCTTGTGAGATCTGAATAGAATACAGCAGTTCCCAAACCTCACCGCTGGGCAGACCAGCCTGATCCAGGTATTTGTTTAGTTCCACTTTAGGCTCACCTGATTTAACTAATTAAGCCCACAAATAGTCGCATCTAAGTGTGCATAATAGAGCTG
The DNA here is from genome assembly GCA_029721435.1 of Gymnothorax reevesii. Taxonomy (NCBI): domain Eukaryota; kingdom Metazoa; phylum Chordata; class Actinopteri; order Anguilliformes; family Muraenidae; genus Gymnothorax; species Gymnothorax reevesii. The sequence goes on along the minus strand of CM056574.1, from coordinate 134,759,191 downwards.
GGTCGTGATTACTTCATATGCTCAGAACAGCTTAACCTAACAAGAAATTAGAAAAAGTAAATCCACTCTTCTGCAAATCAAAATCTGATTCCAAATTAAAATCTGATGGAAATTTGAGGATTCAAAGCAAGATTTTAGTGCTTTAGCCGAAGGATATGGAGAATATAAGCTGGTTTGCTAACTGCCAATAAACATCATTGAAGAAGAGATTCTTCTTCAATGTCGACCCCAGTATACAAATGTGGGGAAACATCCCTTAATCACATACATTCACCCTTAGAGAATGAATTGGTGGAACTGCAACTAGCATAAATATCAATTGTGCCGAGGAAATGGGATCAGCCAGACTTCATTAGATAGGATTCTTCAGTTTTGCCCTGTGGGAGGGTTGGCAATATTACTCTGTATCTGCTAATGCAGCTTTACTGTTATGTAAAATATACTGCTCTTTATGTCAGGAAAGGGTGGCAGTGCATGCTGAACCTCCATGGGGGGACAAAACTAACCTTGTGATCCTGGAATCCCTTTTTGTCCCCTGATCCCTGGATAACCAGACGTGCCAGGAAGACCTGGGGCTCCTAGATACCCTATTAACCCTGGAGATCCTCTCTCACCTGTCCGACAAACATCCGCATACTCACATACTGCATGATGACGCTGGTCTGGCCAGCCAGAGTTATTCACTTCTAACACCTCAGAGCCAACAGCAGACCACAATACAGACTACAATCTACGAGAAAAACTGCAGACTGAACAGCAAACTACATACAAAGTTGAGATTAATTCAACTTATGATTATTTGTTGTCTGTAACACACAGTAACAGGGAGTAAAACTATATTTTTTTTACTACTTATGAAGCAATTATACCACATTTTTTGAAGAAAGAGGTGCAGTTTTTTTTCCCCAGAGTCTAGAGACTATCATTTGCTAACTGAGTTAAATTACCTTTTGCGCCTTTGAGTCCTGGCCGCCCAGAAAATCCAGGAGAGCCAGTGGGGCCTACAGCCCCTTTGGCCCCTGTGTATCCTCGTCCACCTGTATCGCCCCGGTCACCCAGAAATGGCAGTGATAGACCCGGGGCCCCAATTTCACCCATTAATCCTGGATATGAACACATATTTACACATAGAGTCCATTTTGCGCATACAAACACATACACACGCCCAAAACCTATCTAACCTGGTGGACCATCTGGGCCAAGGAAGCCCATTTCTCCCGGAGGTCCTGGTCTGGCATCTGTGCAGTCCTTTCCTGGTGGGCCGGCTGGTCCCTGAGGTCCAGGGGCTCCTACATCAATCAAAAATTTTCAGTAATGAACAGTAATTTCTTGGCTAGTTTGAGCTAGAAGCCAACAGAGAGAGTCTGAGATTTTAAGTCTTGATATGTATATCAGTCCTTTCCACTAAAAATAGCAGATGAGGAGAATATATTCTAAATTAAAGCAAAAGCAAAATGTTTCCTATTACATCTCCAAAAATTGTTATTGGTTGAATATAGAAATTCAACAGATTGAAGGTTCTTGCAAGATTCAAAATCGAGGAAAGGCCATGTCCCACCAAACAGTATATTCACCAATTTCACAATGGGGAATGGAAAGGAGATGAGCAGATACTGTATTTCACGTACCAGGACGCCCCAGCTGACCCTGGGAACCCTTTGGGCCGGGTTGTGAGGGCCCGGGAGGCCCTGGGACACCACGAGGGCCCTTCTCTCCTGGGAAGCCGCTGGCTCCTGGGGCTCCTGGTACAGCTGGTCCTGAGAAAAGCAAACTTTATTTCAGAAAATGGAGAATATATGTACACAAGATTACACATCCACACATTCCCAGTCCCACACACAAACTTTCACATGTACACACACACACATACAAATATACACACATAAAACACAGACACGGAGCGATGTGTTAGACTACAGAGCACGTGGACAGAGTGCGTTAGTGGCTACCTCTTGCTCCACTCTCTCCTTTGACCCCCTTTAGACCATCCAGACCATGTAAACCAATGGGACCGGGAGGACCTGAGAGAGAATGAACAAGAAACTCATCCACCACAGTCACGGAGTCATCGCCCTCACTACTCACAATCACTTCAGCGGGCATTTACTGTGATGATCTTCATCAATCTAATACAAACCGCTTTACTGCTATCATCGGAAAATCACTTGTGATCTGGAAAAAGCTAGTAAGTTTATCAGTGGCAAAGATCTCGCAATTGAACAAAAAACTTTTAGGTTTCCTAACAGAAAAAAAATAATAGAAACTTGATTTTGAAAGTTCAACTGGCACTTATAGCTAGTGTTTTAAGATTTTTACCACTTTTAATTACTGCAAATGAAGGTTAAAATCAGTTTCTACCAAAAGTGACACACATACTAGGTTTTTCCAGATCACAGGAGAAATCACACAATCTTTTTCTGGAAAGCATCTAATTTACTACTTCTATGTTACTTTCAAGCAAGCTTACTGGTTGTGTGCATCCTAGCTGAGTATTTTACACCGATATTGTATAAATAGCAGTATGCATAACAAGAAAAATCCAGTTTACTGTTTTTACGGTAGTATTTTATGTATAAGAGGTATACCTCTGACACCGGGGTATCCTGGGTTTCCTTTTGGCCCTGCATGTCCAGGTTGGCCCAATAGCCCTTCAGCCCCTGTTTCTCCATGCGGCCCAGGAGGCCCAATGGCACCTTCCAGCATACAGCAAAGATACAGGTTCAAATGGTGAGTGTTTCCCTGAGCAACATCTTCAATCAAAGTAATGATCTGCCTTTCCATCCAATCAGACTACAGAGAAGAGTGAGGGTGCAAGGCAATATTTAAAGCACAAAACCACATCATAAAGACTTGGGAAGGTACGTCAAATTAAACAATTAAAATTGAACGCAGTGATTTATAAGCTATCTCCGACCAGTGTTACATTGAAAACAATACATCTTATTATTTGATGTTTCACGACAAGAATTTTGTTTTTCAAAATAAACATATTTCAATTTTGATTCTAGCAACATTTCAAAAACGTTGGGACATTTGCCGCCTTATAATTTTACCATTCTCGTCATGGTTTTGGGGGGTTGCTGCCTGCGGTGCCATGCTGCTGTGTGATCTGGAGGTTGATTGCTTATTGTTTGCAGCTGTGGAGAGACTATTTAAGAGGCGCCTCCGGCGCTGTCCGGCGATTTTGTGTCACTCTTGTGAGATCCACGAAGGCCTTAGAGTGTAGTTGAGGGAAACTCCTTGAAAGAGTTTAGGATTTGGTGTTTGTCCTTATTTATTGTTCTGTTTGTCAGAGTTTATGTTCTGTCCTGCAGAAGGTCTTGTTTGTTGGAGCATATTCTTTGCTCACAGACCTCCGTCGGTTCGCTCCTGTTCCAGCAGGAGGGGGTGGTTACCCTGTCTGTCTCTTAAGAGAAAATTCTTATTTTCTGGGAGGATTTTCACCCATTTTTTCTGGGTTGTTTTTTATTGGCGGAATTACCGGGGAGTGACACTCCCTTTTTCTGTTACCTTTTCTCTATTTAGTGGTCACTCACATTTCGTGGGTGGCATTTAGATACCCTAACTTGTGTCTTGTCTGGGCCTCCGACCCATTCCCCCGCACAATTCTTTTTAACAGCACCAAGTGATTGTTTCAGGCGTAATTTTGACCAATTCTTCTTGTAAGATCACAGAAATTCAGCTTAGGCTTGTACCCTTGTTAATGAATTAATTATTAAGGTGAAATACTAAATTCCTTCATATCTACCTTTAACACATATTGTTTTTGCACCTTTCAATGTTTTTCTCTCTCATTTGTGGGCCAATGTCAATCCTCACCCCATCTTTCTTCCTGACGAATAAGGCCTTTCCTGGCAGCTGTTTTTGTGCCAAATCATAACATCACCAGCTGACATCAGCTGTTTCAAATCATATCATCATTCAAACTTTTAACCCTCTCCAGCCCAATTTATTATATTGAGATATGAAAAATCTTTCATTCGTGGAGAATAGTTCTCATACAATAGTGGCTGCAGGTGGATCTAATGTTGTATTTTTGCAATACTGAGCTGGAAGAGTAACTTTATCAAACCATTTCCCATGTGGTCTTTATATTTTATCATCAGTCATCAATTTATTTATTGTTGCAAATTCGCAACATGAGCCTGGAGAGGGTTAAACTTCATTACTAGTCTATACTTGCCCCGGTTTTATGTGCATCATCCATCTCGTTATAACTTTTTCTAAGTTAGGGTTATAAATCAGCGGGGGATGGTTTCCATACCTTGGGGTCCTATAGGGCCAGGGCTCCCTGTGGGACCAGGGGAGCCCCTGCATCCATCTGGCCCCGGGACTCCAGGGTCACCATCGTCCCCCGGTTCACCTCCTGGAGCTGAAGGCCAAAGGGAGCGATGAGGAGCAGAGACTGGTCCTAAAGCACCTTATCTGAGTTATCAACCCTCTTATCCTCGAGCATCTAGAATTCATCTGACTGAGTTCATCAACTAACACTGCACTCAAATGAATTAGCACTCAAAATAATAGGAACTCATGGGAAAGATGCAAGAGCAGCTACTACTATCTTGCGACCACAAAAAAAAAACAACTATTCTTCAGGACAGCATTGAGGAAGCAATAACACATTAGTTTCAGTGAATTAAGATGTGTTTGATAGGGGCTATGGCCCTGCAGTATTAAACACATCCAAACTGTATGCCCCCTCCCCAGCGTCTATTGTTCCTTACCGCAAGGTCCGGTATCGCCAGGAGGACCCTTCTCGCCAGGTGGACCAGGAGCATTTGTAGATTCCCCTCTTTCACCTGTTTCGGAGAAAGGTGTAAGGCATCAACAGCTTCACATCCATTTCTCTCGGTCACCATGCACTCTTGTGTCTATGATCGCTGCAATCAGCACTGATGAAGCTGTTCTCAACACAAACAAGAGGCTCCTCAGAGCCTGTACTCGGGCCAGGTCTAGGCCTGGGCCAATCGTGGAACCACGCACGTGCATGAGCAGGTCAATCGCTACCCTGAGAAAAAAAAAAAGAAAGAAGAACGGAGCCGAAACTTAGACTCGGCCTACCTGCCCGAGTAATGACAATCTACTTATTACACAAAATGCACGGCTCATTGCCTCATAATTCCGATAGCACCATCTGTCATCATAATAAAAAGAATTTGTTGAGTAGAATGGAAAAGGCTCTCATCAACATCTATAGTGACTTCTTCCACCTTTACCTTCCTATTTAAAACCTTTTGTAAGTGTTTCAGAATGAAAAAAACTGTCAACTCATAACAAACTTATCATAATGCTTACGCTGTATTATTGCTTTAACAGCACCGGATTGGTAGTCGATAAATGGCATTATACTTTTATTAACCCCTTCTTGCCCATTTAATCTCCTTACATTTACATTCACCTGCTTCACCATAGCTGCCATTCTCCTTATACCAATCAGAGCCACAATACATTATCTCCAGTAGGGTGACGGGAAGATATCAGCCCACTGACACCCACTTAAGCTTCTCAACAAAAGCCCTGATCCCACACCCCCACCCACACCCACAGAACCCCAGCTCCGGACCCGGAAGCCAGACTGTAACTCAAACCCTGAGCTCCAGTAACTCCTAAATTTCTCAGGATCTCCCTCATCGCACAACCTGGGGCTCTTGTACTGTAAAGTAAAGAAACGGTGTACGGCAGTCTCACCTTTTTTGCCATTGGCTCCAGGATTGCCTGGATAACCAGCAGTTCCGCTAGGTCCAGGATCACCCTGTAAGACACAGAAACTGCTCTGGTCACATATTTCCCCCTCACAGAGTTTATACGGTCAAAACAAATATCCAAACACCATCCTCCCCATTTAAACAACAACACATCTCCGACACATCCACCTTGCTGTAATGCACTCAAATTACACAGTAATGCAGCAATGTGATGCTGTAAGGAAATCACATCCACTGCACTATACTCAGTCATACCACCTTATAACAGAACAGCATAACACCACTGCAACACACTGTGTCATAATAAATCATGTGAAATTATTATAGATGAAGAGAAAAATAATAGGGGATTTCACCATAAAATAAAAATATGTTTCAGGTTCTATTTACAGATCCACATGGTTTCACAGAGATTTGACAAGTTTTTTATGTGCAGTTGACTGCTCCACAATGGAAATCCATCGACCCATATTATCATGGACCTCAATATGTCAAAACTTGCACTTAAAAAAACTTTCCTTATTCCAAGTAAAGTATAATATATACTACAAGGACATCTAGGGCTCTAAATTCCTTGACCAGACACAGGCGCGGCGAATGGGGGGAGCGCCGCGCCAACCAGGTGTATCCAGGCGCATTTTTGCAATTTTGTGCCCGACGCATGTATTCCTCTGTCCTGCCTCTTTCCCTCCTGCCGGCGCAAGTGGCAAAGAGGGAGGCGAGAAGGCCTGAGTGGGTTTAACACAGCCGAGTCAAATCTTCACCAATAAAATTACCTCCTCTCCTCACCTTAAAAATGTTGGAATAAAGAAGCCTCTGTCCTATATCTGGATGATGCGTTAATGTTGCATTTTACTTTGCTGCTTCAATCATGTTTTCTGCACCGCTTACGTGTATATTAAGCATTACGAATATGCGTTACCTGGCTTGCTACGGCATTCGCAAATTATTACCATTAGCAAACTTGAATGGAATTTCAAAACAAAACTACGTCAGATCATTCAAACTTAAGAAGTTGGAATTAAAGACGGTAAATTGCTCATTTATTTCTTCTGCCTGCATCATTGGGAAGAGAAACGATGGAGAGTGCATTCTTATTATTGCACCCTGTTACTGCTTTAAAATTTTGGGATTAACATGCATGGACAATAATGCAAGATACGTTACACATTTATGTTCATTCTGTGATCTTAACTGAGATTCTGAGATCATAGCAATCAGGCTGTATTCCTTTCCCCCACTAAACACGATAAAACCTAAGTGACAACAATAGTATTAAGCCGGTTGCGCACTGGACGTGAGACAAATTTTTCGCACGACAGATTACATTCAAAGTCAATGCAAAGACACAAATATACCAGTGTATTTGTGTCTTTGTATTGACTTTGAATGTAATCAGTCGTGCAAAAAATTCATTTCGCGTCCGGTGTGAAAGCAGCTGAAGGACACATACCCACATAGCCTACACACACTCATGCGCCCACATGCACACACTTCTAAGTGACTGTAATTTAATGTAAATGCAATGGAAAAAAATGTATTTTACTTCTTTCTGTCTCATTTTCAGATTGCATAACCCTCAGTGTAAACGAGAAAATAAATCAACTGGGAGCTTAACAATTTGACAAATCTCTCTCTCTCTCCCTTTGATCTGACATCAGGACAATCAGTGGTTGCTGTAATTATTTATTGCATTGAAAAGTGCCTGACATTCTTGAAAACTGCCCGTGAGGTATCATGACGTGCGCACTGTCCTCCGGTCATCCAAATTACCACTGCGCAGAAAGTACACCAGGTTGGAGCTGGCAAGCTCTCTGCGCACTTTTGGCGGAACCTTTTACCATGAAATTGTCACTGCTTCATGATGAATATGTGACACCTCCCCCTACTATGCCGCCACACCCATCTCGGCGCACGTCCGTCTACCAATTTGCCAAAGTGGCCGCGCACGGTGTTGCACTGAACGAAATTACCACTGCACGGGCTGCACCGGACGAAATTACCACTGCACGACGCTGCGCCACCCTGTGCTGTGCCAAGAAATTAGAGCCCCAAGCATGCAACTTGTGCACTGCTTTATGCAGATGTACTTCTAGTGGATATTAAATCAGATTTAAGCTTTAGTGAATCGTAAGTTTAGGAGAGAGGATGTTTGTAATATGTAACAGCAGCTGTGGTTTAACAATAAAAACTTCCGAGCATCTTATTTCAGTTATTAGAGCACATAACAGCATATAATACAGTGTTTTGGCTTCACACTGGCAGAGATTACACTAACGCTAACAACACGCAGATTGTGAATCAATCTACAGGTACAGTGCAAAATATTAGAATCACGTGAACGTGTGGGGTGTGATCTTATGTAATGCTGCATTAACAATAACTCTTTATTGACCATTTAATGGCATGTACCACAAAACGTATACTTTATTTCCTGTTAAGTGAACCCATAAGTTGACAACCAATATTTATTCAGCACGATTATCAAGCATTAAAAAAATTAAAAGCAAAGCAAAAAAATTGAATCACAAAATCTTTGGTGCAAAAAAATAGAATCAAACATGTTTATGTTACACATCAATTTGTTGGCTCTGCCTTTTGCATTGATTACAGCTTTAATTCTACGCGGCATGGAATGAACCAGTCTTAGGCATCGCTCTCTGGTAACAGAATTCCAAGATCTTTTCACGCAGCCCTTCAGCTCAATAAGATTGCTTGGCTTCATTAAGACTAACTTTTTCTTAGTAATGTTCCACAAGTTTTCAATTGGGTTGAGGTCGGGTGAATTTGCTGGCCACGGCAAAACGTCAATGTTGTGAGCCGAAACCAATCTGACGTACTCTTAGCAGAATGAACGGACGCTAAGTCCTGCTGGAAAGTAAAGTCTTCAGATCCAAAAAGATGTTGGGCAGTTGGTATCATGTAACTCTCAAGCAACTCTTGGTAAATTCCAGCAGTGACTGTTATACTGTACTATTATAAGATAATCCCTGTGTTACGACCCCTGTCGTGCATTTGTGAATCTGCGCTTGAAATCTGTTAACTTTTTTTTTGGTTCGCCTAAGGTCTGATACTTCCGTTTCCGGTTTACCCCTTGAAAAGGCGCGGTCTAGTGTCAACCGCGGAGACTAGCTCTTCTGATCTATTAATAGCGTTAACGATCTGTGAGACTTTTTTTTCCTGCCTTCTTTGACTCGGATTGCCCCTGGATTTACGATTCTTGCCGTTCCCTTTAATTGGTTTGTTTGAATTGTGGTGGCTGACCCTTGGCTTGTCCCATTTGACTAGAATTCTAGCCCTTGCGTTTTGGTTTGGTTGCTTGGTGAATTCCCGGTGTTTGACCTTGGTTTCTGTATCTGACTACCCCTCTCGTCTTGCCCTTTCCGGTACGCTGTTAGGTCTACTGTGGTTAGTCAGCTGCTCCCAGCTGGATCTCACAGTCCTTCCATCGGGGCACTTTTTTGTTATTTTGCTTTGTTATTTTTCCTTTATTATTATAAAGGTGATTCCGGGCGGAAACTTGTTTCCATAGGGGGTACACTATTCGTTCCCTCAGTCTTTATTTGCGGACTGAGAGTTCGGGAGCTCAGTGTTTAAAAGCCGCCCCGAGCCCGGCGAACCTTCGAAGATTAGCCATAGGAATAGTTTAGCTTTGGTTAGGCAGATAGGGACCAGAGTAACTGAGCAGCGTGCTATTCGTGCCTTTTACAGTTCTCCCCGCCCGTCCTTCCCTTACTGTCTTTACCTGTTGCTGCCTGCCCTAGACCGGGTCGTAACACCCTGCTGCACAAGGAAGAGTATTAAATTCCCTCAGAGCATATTGGTTTGGGGAGGTATGAGTGCGGATGGTGTCGAGCCCCTCAGTATTATCAAGTCAACGGTCACTGCAGGAATTAACCAAGAGTTGCTTGAGAGTTACATGATACCAACTGCTGAACATATTTTTGGATCTGAACACTTTACTTTCCAGCAGGACTCAGCGCCCACTCATTCTGCTAAGAGTACATCAGATTGGTTTCGGGCTCTCAAAACTGATGGTTTGCCGTGGCCAGCGAATTCATTCAACCTCAACCCGATTGAAAACTTGTGGAACATTGGCAGAACCCCCAAATATTGATTAAAATGAACTATTACATGGACAATGTGAAACATTAACATGTTTGATTCTATTTTTCTTGCACCAAAGATTTTGTGATTAAATTTTTTTGCTTCAATTATAATTTTTTCAATTTTTGATAAATCATGCTGAATTGTTGACTGGTTGTCAACTTATGGGTTCACTTTACAGGGAATAAAGCACAAAGGTTTTTGTGGTACATGCCATTAAACGGTCAATAAAGAGTTATTGTTAACAATGCAACATTACATAAGATCACACCCCACATGCTCACATGATTCTAATATTTTGCTCTGTACCTGTAATGTTACAGGTGAACGGCTTAAGAGGGAGACTCAGCAGAAGAATCACTGAGCCTTTCCCAAGGTCGGGGCTGTCAATCATGTTTCAGTCCTCACCTGGTCCCCAGTCTCTCCTGGGAAGCCGGCAGGTCCTCTCGGACCGGGGGGCCCAGGTGACCCAGGGCCACCATTCCGCCCAGCCTTCCCAGGAGGTCCTCGTGGGCCAATCTCAAAACCTGGTGGTCCGGTCCAACCTGGGTACCCAGGTGTTCCGTTGGCCCCGGGCTGGCCCTTATCGCCTGAAAAATAACTCTTGTTAATCACACAAACTTTCAATGCCATAATTGCACAATTACAAACTTATTTTACCAATGGGTCAGGTCCCGCTGCAATGGAGTTACAAAATTGGTGTATTTTGTATGATACCTCCAAATCTAAGTAAGATGGAGTTATGTTTAAATGGCTTTGCGTAGGTCTTTCCTCGTACTTCAAGCAACAAAATAGCTCATTTTGATTAATTTGATTAATTTTGGTGAAAACGGCAAAAAAACTGGTCGGTAACGGAGTTACAAATTTGTAACACATACTTTGACCATGAAAAAAATACACCTTATAGTGTGAATTTCTTTAGATTTTTGCACCATGTGTAAGAAGGACAGGCCCATCGCTTCATGGTACAATCTCAATTTTTATAAATTTTGGCACTTATTGCATTACGGAACACAATATACATTGCGCTCTTTGTATACACATCACCTCTTCTTCCTGGGAAGCCCTGTGGGCCGCGGGTCCCAGGGCCTCCCATATGGCCCTTAATGGTGTGGACATGCTGGGACCCTGGAGCGCCCCGATCCCCTCGTTGGCCTGACAGGAAGTTGGAAGGAGAAACGAAGTAGAGTCAGTGCAAAGTAATTGCTATGCCTCCATTTTCCATGTTGTGCCCAACATGTTGATTTTTGGTCTTTGCATGATCTCTGAGACAAAATCAGTTCATCTGCTCTCTTTATGGAGTTACATTTAATTTGGTTAAAATCTACCCTTCAGTAGATATAACAATCCAATTTTTTGCATCCTAAGTCAAGTCAGCTCATTTTGACAGAGATTTATTTGCTGACTAAACCTCTCTCTGGCATTGGGTTGGTAATACTTGTTTTTGTATTGATTCCTGTCTAGCTGGCAGTGTTGGCTAGCTCTTCACTAGAGTTTATTTCACTCTTTGTAAAGGGAATCTATGTCTAATTTAGTTTACTAGCTGTTCTGTGTCTGTTATCATCCCCCAGCCTTCCCATATGTTATGGCCAGGTATTAGCATCATAGCTATCGAACTCACGGCTGACTGCAAAACATGGACAATCCGAGTGCAAATCCCTGCCAATGTTATTTTGTGACTTTGGCTGTAACTTCATTGCTGTCATCCCAGTCTCACATAGTTTTGTCCGGATGCCAAAAGTTAGCTATCTTACCTCAGTTCTGTCTCAGGCTAGCACACTAATCAAAAAAGTTTGGAAGTTTGGTTAGTCTTTGGCAATCCCACGCCACGTAAGCCTTGAAAGTTTGCAACCAAGCTAACCTTTCCAAGCTAATTTGTATAAAATTACACTGTCCAATGTGTATTATGTACAGAATGGCCAACATACTTTCGCCAACAATAGTTTTTTTTTTTTGATTACACGCACTCCACATTCACTGTAAGTCAGTGTTCATACCCATTGTACGTAATGTGTACGTAATTGGGCTTAAAACCCCAAAAGTGATCTACTGATACTTGCAGCTAGGAAAACTTCCCTTGCAAACACTTGGAAGGAAATGGTATCTGTCTGAACCCTCTAATGTCCCAAATGACAGAATCGCCAATTGTACATTCACATACCAGGACTACCATAGCTGAAGAGGAATCATCCATGCACTACACTGCTGTTGTTCTGTGGGTCTATATGTCTAGTAAGTCAATTTTAGGTTTTTATTATTTTGGTGATGTCAGTTTTTAGTCCAAGTCTCAGTGTTCACATTTTATTCCTCTCCCGTGTTAGTCCAGTCCATGTTTTACCCATGTACTGTCTTTGCTTTCTCCCCGGTCGCGTCATTGTTTGTAGCAGTTTCTGTCTTAATTGATTGTGACACTGTTTCGGGTGATTTAATGGATTCTGGGTTTCAGCCTTCCTTCCTTTCTCATTTGCTAGTTTCCCCTTGCTTTCCTATATCTACTAACATTCCTAACAGTCGGTTGTTTTCCTAAAATTACTAACCAAACTAACATTGTATATTAGACCAACCTACTAACGAGCACCCGAGATTGTATAGCTGCACTTACTAATTGACTAATGATCTCAGCAGTCGCCCTGTTCTAGTCTCCGCCCCTTGCTTTTCTATTCACTGGCTTTGCTAAGTTTTCTTGCAGAACCTCTGCATTCTTATTATGTATTCTGGCTCTTATTCTGTACACTTAGGAGTCTTTTTATTCATTTTATTTATCCTGTCCAGCCTACCCCCCCTGCTGCTCATCCCCTGGTGCCCCCTGTCTTCCGAGCCCTGTGTGCAACCTCCTGTGCCCAATGTGTCAGTGGCCTTCGCCGTCTCCAGTGCCCAGTGTGCCGGTCCCCTTCGCCGTCTCCCGTGCCCAGTGTGTCGGTCGCCTTCGCCGTCTCCAGTGCCCAGTGTGTCGGCGGCCTTCGCCGTCTCCCGTGCCCAGTGTGTCGGCGGCCTTCGCCGTCTCCCGTGCCCAGTGTGTCGGCGGGCTTCGCCGTCTCCCGTGCCCAGTGTGTCGGCGGCCTTCGCCGTCTCCCGTGCCCAGTGTGTCGGCGGCCTTCGCCGTCTCCCGTGCCCAGTGTGTCGGCGGCCTTCGCCGTCTCCCGTGCCCAGTGTGTCGGCGGCCTTCGCCGTCTCCCGTGCCCAGTGTGTCGGCGGCCTTCGCCGTCTCCCGTGCCCAGTGTGCCGGCCGCCTTCGCCGTCTCCCGAGCCTGCATTCCCGCTGTCCTGTCTGTCCCCCTCCTGATGTTCTCCCTGACCCTTCTCCCGGCCAGCTGTGCCATCCGAGTTTGCCATCTGCCAGCTGTGGCCACTGTCTTGTCTTGTGCCTCCCCTGGCTCCTGTTTCCGAGTGTCCCCTGGCTCCTGTTTCCTAGTGTCCCCTGGCTCCTGTTTCCGAGTGTCCCCTGGCTCCTGTTTCCTAGTGTCCCCTGGCTCCTGTTTCCGAGTGTCCTCTGGCTCCTGTTTCCGATTGTCCCCTTTTCAAGTGTTCTCTAGTCCTGAGTTGCCCCAAGTCTGCCCCCTTGTGGTTCTGTTTTTGGATTCCCGAGTTCTCCCTCGTTCAGTGCTACGCACGGTGTTTCCGTTGGCCGGAGTGCCCCGTTTTTCCCCCCTGTCTGGTTCCCTGTTTATTTAATAAATCATTTTGGATCCTCTCTCCTGGCGTCTCTCCCCTTTTTGTCTCCCTCAGTTCCGAGTCTTGTTCCCTGTGTCCAGAGTTTCCTAGAGTTTCCCAATGTTCTTAGTGTTTTCCCCTAAATTCTTAACAACTGTGGTGGCTTGACAAAATTAGCTGCCCCATTGGTCCCTGCTCATTTATGATTCAGAGTAAATAGCATGGAGTCTGATAGTGTAATGTTTAACAATACACTGTATGCTGAGTGCGAATTACATGAGAGTATGGAATGAGAATTTATAAAATGATACACAGAATCACTTTACAGTACTTCAGTGTGTATTTATGAGAGAATTTTGTAGAAGTGAGAACAGCCTGAACAGCAACCTTCATAATGAAAGAATTTTCCCCGTACCTTTTTCTCCTTTGGGTCCATCATCCCCAGGAAGGCCGAAACGCCCATCAAAGCCCCTCTCCCCTTTCTCTCCGAGAAGACCAGGGGGTCCAGTAAGCCCAAGGACACCAGGTGGCCCATCCCCACCAGGCACACCAGGCATTCCTACAGATGCGGCACAGGACGTTCCAAACAACACATTAATTTTAGTATCCAAGAGCTGGCAAGCCAATAGAGCACAGGCATGTTCCATGGCATGTCGAGTATATCGATGGAGCTGAAGTTCTAGCATAGCTGTGGCATCAAAGCTTGAAGGCCTGGTCCAGTGTATCCACTCACCCTTTCGTCCAGGTATGCCAGGGAGTCCAGGGTCCCCTGTTGGTCCTGTGGGGCCCTGCGATCCAGGACATCCGGCCCGTCCTGGACGACCCGGATTCCCGGGCCGACCCTTGCGACCACGGCCGGGAAAGCCTGGGTCTCCGAAATCCCCTTTCTCACCCTGGAAACCTTTTGGAAGGGAGTCACACTCATAACAATGCGGTCACAGCTATGGAAGAGAGATGCTAGTGTCACTGAAACCTAAGGGACAAGAGCACTATCAAAAGTTAATATTGCCTTTGTTATATAGGTTAATAAACAAGGTTAATGTCGATGCGACCTTAATGGAGAGTGACACACTTCTAATGGTGTCAATACAGGTGCAATTCAATACAACCATACTATGATAAAACCGCAGTTAGACAGTAATGTTAATGTAAAATATCAACTGCAGCATAGCATTACTGTGTTTTATCATTACCCAATAAAATATGACTGAAACAAGAACTGAATTTGCTATGAAGATTTCACTGCTCTGACCAAGATGACTCACCTGAGGCACCAGCGTCACCTTTTAACCCTTCACGGCCTGGGCTTCCAGGGGCTCCACGCATACACAGAGGTGTTGGGCCCTGGGTGCCTGGCTCCCCATCCTCTCCTATGTTCCCCTGTGGCCCCTTTCGGCCAGGTGGGCCTGGTGGCCCTCGGATGCCTGAGAAAATCCTCTATTAGCACTTACATAGAGCAAAATCCATCTAATGCTCATTAATAAATCTGAGAAGAACACAAACTCCCTTTAACTCTTGATCTGACATGCACAGCCGATACCTGCATCTCCAGTTGGACCTGGGGGACCTGGAACACCTTTGGGACCAGAAAAGCCGTTCCTCCCTTTTGGTCCCATGGGTCCAGGCGCACCAGGGAGAGACTCCCCTGCTGGGCCCCGGAACCCGGGGGGACCTTGCTCGCCTTGCAACCCTGGAAAGCCGTCGTAACTGAGCCCATCGGAGCCTCTATCTCCCATGTCTCCTGGACTTCCTGTTATCCCTGCATAAAGGGGAGCACAAATATATGCACACTTACACTTTTAATAATTTCATTAAGCATTTTGGCACTTAAGACTCCAGCTGGTCAGGTCTAGGATGCAGAAATTTCCCTGCCCCAATCCTCATTTGTGCTGGTCTTCAGCTGCAAATTTCTTTGTGGCTTTGTAGTGTATTGCTGGAGAATGTAGGGATATTCCAGGAGAAAAAATACATCTAGAAAGCAGCTTATGTGGCTCTAAAATGTATAGACATCTTTCTGAAATGGTTTTCTGCAAATGTGTGAATTGCCATGCTATGTCCACTGACACACCCCAATTCTATGACAGACACTGGCTTCAGGACATTGAGTTGAAAATCACCTGTATTATTGACTTGTCAGGGCAACAAAACAGGTTTACATTGTGGTACTGTCTGTCGTAGATGACACCAAGCCCAGAAAAGTCACCGGCGCTTTTAGACAGTGTTGATGTATAGCTTCAATTATGCAAAGTAAAGCTCTAACTCTGTTGATACAGCAGCGAGCAGTCTTGACTGACAAAGGTTTACCAGTCACTTGCATACAGGTTTTAGAGATCACTTGCATTCAGAAAGACGTTTTTCAGCATTTCCCTTTCTGCGCCAAGATTCAACGAGCTTCCTTCCATCTTTTATTCAAAATATTAATTGTACAGGGTAAAATGTCCAAAATCCTTCCAATCCACTCCAAAATCCTACCCTTATTCTTGTTCTCAAATTGATGAATTATTAACTTACCCATCTTTTGGCACTTTGGTCAGCCCTGACATATCTTTGCTGTTGAGGACAAGGCCTTTTCTGGAGTCTGCTTTTGATACTTTAACGTAAATATCTCTCCAGTTTCACATCACATCACGATTGCAGCTAGTAACATAATCATTAGTCCTAAATACTCCCTCAGCCAGGAGTCCTTTGCAATCATCAGATTTGAAATAAGGGTATATGTTCAATAAACAACTGAATTCACAAATCAAAGCATGAGATAATAGGTTATATTGTTTTCAATATTGTACAATTTTAGACTTTTCAAATCACTCCTAATTGATATTATTTACATTTACAATAATTTGCCAACTTTGGTCACACTTCAGATGAGGTGTCGCTCTTAAATGCTTTGTACAGCATGAAGTTTGTAGAATGCTTTCATAAATAAAACATAATGTCTTTATAAATCATATATAAGCAAATATTATGCTTTATAACGGGTGAAATAACACGTCCTTATTCAGCATAAAGATGCCAGATGTGACAATGACAATGTCACTTAGCTGATAATGTCACCCTTTATAGTATTTAGCCACTAGCTAAGTGGGATTGTTAGTTATCTCACATTTGGCATCACATGCTGAATAACGATGTGTTATTCAACCTTTACAATGCATGACATTTGCTTAAGTGTGATTTATAGCGACATTATGTCTGATTTATGAAGGCATTAGACATAATATATAAAGCCTTTATGAGAAACATTTCATCTAAAGTCTGATCTCCAAATTTTTTCGAATTAGGTGGGAAATGAAAAATGAATTTCTAAGGCCAGATTTGAGTTAAAAAAATAAAGGGCCCATAGACTCTTATACAGTAGTGTAAATGCCCCAAACTATCGCTCCCTTTTGAACTCAGTACCTTTTGGTCCACTCTGATTGCAAGTTCCCGGGTCTCCTCTCTCTCCCTTGGGTCCTTCATAACCCGGATTGCCACGGTATCCCTCATTTCCTGGTACCCCTTTTCTCCCTGGGCAGGATCAGACATAGCAAGTAAGAGAACACTCTCAGTTTGCTTAACCTTTCCCAAGTTGGGAAATAAGGTTCACAATCTGAGTGTTAAACACCACATAAAGTTTACTTTTACTTGATTTTGTTGTCTTTACTTGATTTTGTTGTCAGTATATTTGGTGTTGGTTTAGACTTGTAACAACTGAATTATGTGTTCTCTGTCACTTTTACTGTTAGCGCCAGTACTTGACTCCTGGGAGCTCTGCACTTTTCAACCGATCCTTTGCACTTTTTGTACGTGGCCCAGGATAAGAGCGTCTGCTAAGAACCTGTTATGTAATGTCATGTAATAATACCCTTGACATGGAGGTAAAGCAGAAGGCCCACTGCCAAATTTAATGCAGGTGAATTTTGCCATATATGAGAAGAACGACAATTATCATTACCATCTGATAGACTGGCTCATTCTAGAGCCACAAAATTTAAAGGATTCAAATTATTATCTCCAATTTGGTATTCAGTTTTAGATTTCATAATAAACCAAAACAAGAAGGTCTCGAGTTGAAAATAAGCTCATGACTTTTGTTAGTCAATAGTGAAATAAAGTTTTGGCAGTTATGGACAGATGAAGCGAAGTAAGACCAATGAGTCACGCTACAGCTGACCTGAAGGCCCGGGCAGGCCCTTTGGACCACGAAAACCTGGACTGCTGGGCATGCAGGGCTGTGTGTCACCTGTAGGAGATGTCAAGAGGAAAACGTAATTGGACTTAAGAATGTTGACTGTGCTCAACAAGGAAACACATCTACGGCAGTGCACGGGACTGTCAGTGTACTATATAAAAGGGAGACAATTGTGTGGGATGCTTCCTGCTTCCAACCAAAGCCAAAAGTTTTACCTTGGACGCCTTTGACTCCAGGTAGCCCACTCAACCCTGGGGGTCCCTCATCTCCCGGGGGTCCTCTCTGGCCAATAGGACCCCTGATACCAGTACCAGGGGGCCCCACTAGGCCAAGGGCTCCCTTCTGTCCATCATTACCCAGATACCCTCTGTCTCCAGGAAAGCCTGGGGTACTATCGCCCTAAATGGAAAAACGATTTGACACAGATTCGGAAGATCAGTGCAAAACAGTCCTGCACGTGCATCAAGCACATCACTTGGAGAACAAACCGGGTATGATTACTACCACTGGGAGAGAAGAACAGTGGGTGCCAAGATGTAATGTTATGTCCCACTGCTAGGAAGTAGCTACTGCGTGTTGTAGCGAAAAACATTCACACGATATAATATTAATTACATTTTTGAGAGATATTTGGTTTTGTGTGCTGTCATGCTGACCGTTATTTCCCTGGGATACTCAGTTTAGGAGCCACTACCTGTAAACAGTAGCAGAGCAACTAGAAGTAGCTCATCTTGGAATCGCCTGGGTGTGAACAGGGCTTTGTAGAAATAAATCCTGTGGGGTTCGTCAGGTGGACTTACCTCAGGGCCAGGGTCCCCAGTGAAACCGCTCTTCCCATCATCTCCAGGTCTGCCAGGAAATCCCAAAGGGCCAGGAGGACCAGTAAACCCCCTGTCCCCTTTCAGGCCTGTGGGTGAACCACCGATTGGTCAAAATCTGACAGGCAGTCTTGAGTGATATGGAAAAACCTAGTAAGTAACTAAAAGCTGATTCCGAGAAAAAGACAGAAATCTGTATCCCTCTGGGGTTAAGGTCTTGTCTGACAATGAAACTGACTTGGGAATTATTTGTTCAATACTTAATAAGAGATATTCATGGAGGATTTTTTGCAATATGACTTGCAAAATTTTTCCATCTGAAAATTAAAAATGTCATTTCTCAAAATGATGGAAAAAAAACCTAAAGATTATGCAGTTGCAGTGGCATTTGATAGTTCTTTAGTGTCTCCACTAAAAAACTCCACTATCTGCTTCCCTCCTGAAGCCTTTTTTCGGTCGTTATTAGTATGTGAATTATGAATACTGACCATTAATGTCCTGCACATCCAATGCTCTGCATGAAGACTAACCTCACAGATCATGTAATAGGTACGCTATTTCATAATTGGCTAATTCAACTGACCAGGTTTCGTCATAACAAAGAATAGAAAAATTTATGGGGAAGAACCAAAGAAGATCAACTTGCTAGGCTTTAAATTCTCTACTGACTAAATACCAATACCTTGTACCTAGGGGATCCCGCTCGCTCTGTGCCATATCTTTTAGATTTAATTACACTGTTTGGCACTTTCTCTGGTTATTCAATTCATTGGGATAAGAGTGTGTTCATGCCCATCACAGGGATCTTGGTTCCCTTTTTTTTGGACAGTCTACCATTTAAAATAGTACATGATCACTTTCTGTATCTCGGCATAGTTATCCTAAAAAATCCCAGTCTCCTTTTCAAATTAAACTTTGGAGAAATGATTACAAAACTAGAATGTGGAAAGCTGGAGAATACTACTTTTGTCTCTTACAGGGCATGTAAACGCCATTAAAATGGTTGTTCTGCCGAGGTTCCTCAGTCTCTTTCGGAATTTGCCTTTTTATCTTCCTCATTTTTTAAACAAGAGGATCCTATACTCATGCCTTTCATCTGAGGATACAAGGTGTAGCGCATCTCTAAAGCCCACTTACAAAGGCCTAAGAACCTGGGAGGACTAGCCCCTCCCAATTTTCAACATTACTATTGGGTTGCAAAGGCATGAGCCATGACCTTCAGGCAAGATTACTCCCCTGAGGACGTGGCCGATGTCTTGGGCGCCCCCAAGTGGTTAGACATGGAGGCACCTGTAAAATTAAAAGCTCTCTCCCTGCAATGTTGTTCTCCAAGGTCGATTCAGTCAAGAAGTTGGCATGTAATAGCTACAACCTCCAAAACTCACTAAGAATCCTGACTCTGATCAAAAAAGTTTTTAAAGTACCCACAACCTCACTATAAGCCCCCATCTGTAATAATCATAACTTTATCCCAGCTCTCTCGGGTAAAACTTTTTCAGTGTGGAGGGAGGGGGGATTGACGACTATTAAAGACTTATCTTTTGATGGCTGGTTTGCCTCCTTCAAACAACTGAAAGCAAAATTCAACCTTCCTAATTCTAATTTGTTTAGGTACCATCAGGTGAGAGATTATGTTTGCAGCGATGTCCCTGATTTTCAAACATGTCCTGCTGAACATCCACTTTATAAACTCATGAAACGACCACCTGACTCAACAAAGTTAATATCGGATTTTGTCTCATTTTTTGCGGCCCCAACGGTACCATCCTCCAATCGCAAAAAAGATGCCTGGAGCACAGAGCTTGATATATACATTTCTGATGAGGTTTGGGAGGAAGGGCTGAGCAGTATTCACTCATTCTCAGTTAATGCCAGGGTACGACTTATACAGTTTAAGGTGGTGCATAGACTGCACTACTCGAAAACTAAACTGGATAAAAACTTTCCACCTGTTTTCCCGCTATGTGATCGCTGTATGTCCTCTGAGGGTAATCTAACTCACATGTTTTGGTTTTGTCCCAAACTAGGTAAAAACTGGACAGACATTTTCAGTTGGTACACCAATGTCCATGGGAGGGAAATGACCCCTGACAGCCTTTTAGCCCTGTTTGGTTGCTCGGAGACAAGTCTTGAACTTCCCTAAAATGAGCAGCAGGCCCTTATGTTTGGAATGGAAGTGACCAAAAGAATTATTTTGAAAGAATGGAAGTCCACTTCATCACCATGTTTTAAAAGATGGCTGATCGAGATGGTCTCTTCTTTGCAACTCGAGAGACTCAGGTCTAACTTCTTAAAGAAGTTTAATAAGATTTGGGGTCCTTTTTTGGAGAGTTTTAATTCTTTCTGAGAGTTTGTCTCTGTTGTTAGGGTCTGACATGGTATGTGTATCTGTGCTGATGTTTTACTGTATGGCAACATTTTGTTGATGTGTGTAAATGTTGAAAAACTTTGAAAGTAAAATATATTTATCAAAAACTTGCCAGGTTTTCACTTCTCCACTGACTAAATACCAATGACTTGCTAGGTTTTTCCACAGCAAAACAGGATATCAATGATTATTTTTATGTACCATACTGTATATGATGAGGCAAAGCCTTGTAATGACAAAAATGGTCATAACTCAGTTTCAACCAAAATTAGACTTACTAGGTTTTTCCTTAACACTCAAGCAGTGCAGTCCAAAAGGGACAAGTGTTATGACAGTATCGCCCCTCACCTTTAATGTTAATGTAGAACAAGTCCCCTTTCTGACCCTTTTCACCCTGAAGACCAGGAAATCCTGAGTAGCCCTGCAACAAGAACATCATAATGTCGAGGGTTTGGAGCACAATGGTGATTTGTCCAAATTTTGAGATTTTTACCTCCTGTCACACATTTCTATCAGCTAATTCTTTAGAGCACAATAATTATATGTCCATGCGCCTCAATTTTAAACAGAATTCACATTTTCATTTTGGGGTATGTCCAACAAAATCTGCTTATATGAAATAAGCATTGATATTTTGAGGAATAAACATGAATAGTATTACAGAATCATCTTTCTTCCATCGCAAACAAACTTAACTCCAATCTGTCACCATTGTGTTATGTCACATCAAGTGCTGGAATTGTTGGAGCACGGAGGTGACATGTCCATTTTGGCAATTTTGGCCATGATGTCGCAGTACCACACTTATAAAAACTTACATGTTCAGTGTACTTCTGAGCCATGCAGTAAAATAGTAACTGGCATAAAAATGATGTAAATGATGTACCTGATTTAATAGACCATTTGCAAACCTAAAAATCAATTTTTCTCAAAACCTCTAAAATGGACATAACCCTCAATGTGTTCCCCGCGACAAGAATACAAGATGGAGGAATAAAAAGAACAGTCAGGACCCAAGAAAAGTATAGCCCTGATTGTTTTGCAGAGATATACAAAACCCAAAACCAGTGAAGTTGGCACTTTGTGTAAATCGTAAATAAAAACAGAATACAATGATTTGCAAATCCTTCTCAACCTATATTCAATTCAATACACTGCAAAGACAAGTTACTTAATGTTCGAACAGGTAAACTTTGTAATTTTTTGCAAATATTAGCTCATTTGGAATTTGATGCCCGCAACATGTTTCAAAAAAGCTGGCACAAGTGGCAAAAAAGACAGAGAGAGTTGAGGAATGCTCATCAAACACTTATTTGGAACATCCCACAGGTGAACGGGCTAATTGGGAACAGGTGGGTGCCATGATTGGGTATAAAAGCAGCTTCTCTGAAATGCTCAGTCATTCACAAACAAGGATGGGGCGAGGGTCACCACTTAGTGAACAAATGCGTGAGCTGATTGTCGAACAGTTTAAAAACAACATTCCTCAACGAGCTTTTGCAAGAAATTTAGGGATTTCATCATCTACGGTCCGTAATATCATCAAAAGGCTCAGAAAATCTGGAGAGAAATCACTGCACGTAAGCGACAAAGCCGAAAATTAACATTGAATGCCTGTGACCTTCGAACCCTCAGGCGGTACTGCATCAAAATCGACATCAGTGTGTAAAGGACATCATCACATGGGCTCAGGAACACTGCAGAAAACCACTGTCAGTAACTACAGTTCGTCACTACATCTGCAAGTGCAAGTTAAAACTCTACAATGCAAAGCAAAAGCCATTTATCAACAGCACCCAGAAACGCCGCCGGCTTCGCTGGGCCCAAGCTCATCTAAGATGGACTGATGCAAAGTGGAAAAGTGTTCTGTGGTCAGACGAGTCCACATTTCAAATTGTTTTTGGAAACTGTGGACGTTGTGTCCTCCGGACCAAAGAGGAAAAGAAACAACCGGACTGTAATGGGCGCAAAGTTCAAAAGCCAGCAACTGTGTTGGTATGGGGGTGTATTAGTGCCCAAGGCATGGGCAACTTACACATATGTGAAGGCACCATTAATGCAGAAAGGTACATACAGGTTTTGGAACAACATATGCTGCCATCCAAGCAATGTCTTTTTCATGGACGCCCCTGCTTATTTCAGCAAGACAATGCCAAGCCACATTCTGCACGTGATACAACAGCATGGCTCCGTAGTAAAAGAGTGCGGGTACTAGACTGGCCTGCCTGTAGTCCAGACCTGTCTCCCATTGAAAATGTGTGGCGCATTATGAAACGTAAAATATGACAACGGAGACCCCGGACTGTTGAACAACTTAAGCTGTACATCAAGCAAGAATGGGAAAGAGTTCCACCTGAAAAGCTTCAAAAATTGGTCTCCTCAGTTCCCAAACGTTTACTGAGTGTCGTTTAAAGGAAAGGCGATGTAACACAGTGGTTAAAAGGCCCCTGTGCCAACTTTTTTGCAATGTGTTGCTGCCTTTAAATTCTAAGTTAATGATTATTTGCAAAAAAAAAATAAAGTTTCTCAGTTTGAACATTAAACATCTTGTCTTTGCAGTGTATTCAATTGAATATAAGTTGAAAAGAATTTGCAAATCATTGTATTCTGTTTTTATCTACGATTTACATAACGTGCCAACTTCACTGGTTTTGGGGTTTGTAGATTGAAAGGAGTGAGTGCTGATGTGTGACAGACAGTTTCATCAATACTGCCCTACAACAGAAGACTGCTGAATCTGCATATCTTAACCTATTGCAGATACTGCTGTCTTCCATTATAGGGCAGTATAGTCTGGCTTTGCTGGTTATGCCTCACGTAAATCACATTTGCTTGGACTCACTGGTGTCAAGCAAGGACCAGATTAAACATATCTATGCATTCATAAGTACTGATAGATGTATCATAGGGGAGCAGCATCTGAACCAAAATTCTCCATCCCCCATTTCCTGACCACCTCCACACAGAGAGCAACACATAGAATTGAAGAAATTAGCTTGTAATAAGTGATAAGCTATCATTCCCATTTAAACATGCATGACACAGCATGTGTGTGCAAGCGTATGTACATGTGTGAGTAAGGGTGTCTGAGTTTGTGTGTAGGAGCTTGCCTGAGTGTGTGCATGGGGCACGTTAGAGCATGTGTGTGTGTGTGTGTGTGTGTGTGTTTGTGAGAGCAGGTTAGCAATAATTCTCACCTGTGGCCCCCTCTCTCCTGGTTCCCCATACTCGCCAACACTGCCCTTCCTCCCAGCAATTCCAGGGAGGCCTCTGTACCCTGGTTGGCCCCGAGGGCCGATGGCACCAGGGTTGCCATACCAATTGACAGGACCTCCACAATCACACTCCCCATCTTCACCTGTTAGGGGACGCCAAAATGGTTTAACACAAACAAAAACATGGGTACACTCACTGGCACAGTGATACGGTGCTAATACACAAAAATGATAGCAGTGATATGCGTATCCATTTTCTATTTTTGCTTGTCATATTTAAATGTTGCAGATTATCCAACTAAATTTAATACAAGACAAAGACAACATGCATGAATGAAAAATGCAGATTTTAAACAATCATTTAATTTACTGAAGGTGAAAAGTTATTCAACACCAACATATGTCATTTGAGTGGCAATTACTTTTTCACATAGCGGGGGATAGGATTGGTCAGCTTTTTGCCTTCAATAAATGAAATAATTTAAAAACTGCATTGTGTGTTTACTTGGGTTATGTTTTTCTAATATGGGAAATATGAGAATCTGATTATCTGGAACAATAAATGAGACAAATATGCAAAAACCGAAGAAATTTGAAAGAGGTAAAATAATTATTTCATAGCACTGTACACTCATACATAGACATGAGATAATATAAACACACATACACACACACATATCTGTGCAACTATCCTTATGACATTGCACACACGCACGAACACACACACACACACACACACACAGTACCTTTGAAGCCTTTTTCCCCTGAAATTCCCGGTGAACCAAGGTCGCCAAATTCACCAGGGTCTCCCGGTGAGCCATCCTTACAGCAATACCCTGTGAGATTAAAGGCATCCACCATAAACACTAAAACTAAAACATTTTCAAAGCAATAACCTGCTTCATTAAAGTCACCCACTCATCAAATATTAACTAAAACATCCTCACAGCAATACCCTGTGTGATTAAAGACACCAATCCATAAAACTTAAGCTAAAACATTCTCACAGCAATACCCTGCAAGATAAAAGGCATCCACCATTCTCACACAAACTAAAACATCCTCACAGCAATAACCTGCATGATTAAAGACACCCACCCATCACACATAAACTAAAACATCCTGACATTAATACCCTGCATGATTAAAGACATTCACCCATCGCACACAGGGCAGGCGCTAGAACAGGGAATTGGGGGGGCACAGATACGTCCCTTTATGACAAAAATTAGTCTTGGCTAGTTCTCAATCATTTTCCTTTATTGGCTCGTTTTCCAATTATTGCAATTGGCATCTGAAAACACTCTCCATATGCGATCTAACAGGAATGAAATCATGGGCTAAATTCAGTACAGTGGCGGAAGCAAAACTGATAATCAGGGTGCAAAAAACATCCGTTTAAAACAATTATTAGTCCTGACCTGTTCTCAATCATTTTCATAATTACACTCCGAGAGCACTCCACACTAAACAGGTGCTGCTTGTTCTCCCCGATTTGGTTACGATGACGATCATTCATTTGGACGCGCATTTGCTGTATTTAAATCAATGTTCAATATTCAAAATTGCAAACCTGCACAAATAGCTTAAACCGCAAGCTTTTTACACCTATTAAACTGCCGAGTGCTACTTTTTTTTTTTTTTTTTGCAATAACCCACGCAATACTGAGAGTGAAAGGCGATATTTCATTGGAATGCAGACCAGTTCAATCAAAGCAAAGCATTGGCCTATTAATAAGTTAATTATTTTTCTGTACTGAATTTAGCCCATGACTTCATCACTGTTAGATCGCATATAGAGAGAAACCGTGTCTTCAATTGCCAATTCAAAAAATTGGAAAATGCGTCAATACAGGACTAATTTTTGTCATGAAGGACGTGTCTGTGCCCCCACAATTCCCTGTTCTACCGCCGGCCCTGATCACACACAAACTAAAACATCCTTTCAGCAATTCCTTGCATGATTACAGACATCCACTCATTACACATAAACTAAAACATCCATACAGCAATACCCAGTGAGATTAAATACATCCACCCATCACACATAAACTATAACAAATCAGTAAATGTACTCATGATGTATGCACTGAGTAAAATCAATGTTGAGAGTGTCTACTTTTTCCTTATTTTGGTGAATTTAACACAAGGAAGTTGAGTGCTACATTCACATCATACTGATTACCACCCTTTCTACCTTGTGAGTCTCTCTCTCTCTCTCTCTCTCTCTGGTATTGCTTTCAATGTATACGTGTGATAGATCTCCTATTAGAGGAATTGGCATCAGCAAGGAAGTTGTAATTTTCTAATCTGCAACTGTAAATTGAAAAATGCATTTTCCAATTCTTAATGCAGCTGAGTTTCAGACATGAAAAGACAGAGCTCACCTCCAGAGCCTGCAGGCCGCCGAACCCAAAAACACCGTCAGACACACAGTGACGACGACATGCCAGGGAGACACATATCGAACAGCACAACAGCACTCAGAGCATTGTACGGGGGTCGGAGGTTAGCACACAAACACACAACGAGGGAAAAAGGCAGCATCTATATACTGACAAAACAAACCAAGACTATAGAACAAAAAACATATTACTATGTTACTATGTTATTTTTAGGATCTAAAAACACATGCATCTATATATTGGACAATGCCTCAGCTGTGAAATGAGAAAAGATCTAAAGAGACAGAGGTAGTTAAATAATGATCAGGGGAAGATTGACAGGCTACGTACAGGGATATAACAGCTATGTTTTTAATGTTTTTTAAGAAAATACCATACCTGGAATCCCAGGTGGCCCTGTGGCCCCCTTCTCTCCCTTGGGTCCGCGTTTCCCTGGCTCTCCCGGTGTCGGCCCATTTAAATAGAACCTCCCTGGGTCTCCTTTAATTCCTTTCAGTCCAATGGGGCCTGGAGTCCCTGGCTGGCCCCTGGGCCCTGAGGAAGGCAGCACAACCTCCTCAATCACTCCATACAGCTGCCAATGGAAACCCTGTTACCCTTCTTTGCCAATAAACACTATGCTTGCTCTGAGAGGGGAAGGGAAGAGGGTGGATTCTTTGGTGCATTTTGCCTTTATCTGAGGGATAACCTGAGCTGGAGCAGCTTACCAATTATTGTAGCACCAGGTAACCCTGGTAACCCATGCATTCCCATCTCTCCCCAGCTTCCTTGGTCACCCGGAAGACCAGGATCACCAGGGTCTCCAGTGTTCCCTGAAACGCAGGACATTATGGGAAAGATCTTCACTGATTCACCGATCTCATAAGGTTGAAACTGTCAATAAAATGGCATCAAACGCAGAGCTCATTTAAGAAAGAATACCTAAGCATTTTCTATGGGAATTCTTATGCATGAGACTGATTTATTGTCAGGCAATAGGAGTAGTAATGAGTTTGTCCTCACCAATGTAATCAGATTGTTGGAGCATCTGGCGTCCTTTCACTCCAACGTCTCCTTGGATACCCTTTGATGATTTAAAAGACATTTCACACTCACTTACAGCCCAGCAGTTTGAGGGACCCGAGGGTCCATTTTGTGCATGAACAGTGTGTTTAACATAAAAGGCAAGTTATGAGCCAAGATCACCTTGAGTCCTTGGTTGCCAATCAGACCTGGAAGGCCAGAATATCCAGCTAAACCCTGATGAGAGAAAAGGAAAGACTGAAACATTCAAAATCCACTCAATTACTTTCATGCTCACTCACTCACTCACTCACTCACTGTCTCTCTCTCTCTCTCTCTCTCTCACTCACTCACTCACTCACTCACTCACTGACTGTCTCTCTCTCTCTCTCTCTCACTCACTCACTCACTCACTCACTGTCTCTCTCTCACTCACTCACTCACTCACTCTCTCTCTCTCACTCTTCTCTCAATTTCTCTGAGAAAGAATAACTCTTTCCACACTCACCCTTTCTCCCGGTGATCCAGGGAATCCACTATTTCCAGACTGGCCCTAAACACAAAACAGTGTATACAATAGTGTGCATCACCAAACGTTATGGATCATTCCTCAAAGCTCACACTTCACTCAGTCTAAACCAGATTTTATACAAGTCATTGACATCATGCAGCCACAGGCCTTCATAAGCGCTCAAACAAAGGAAAAAAAAAAGAATTCTGTCAGCCTTATTATGGAAAAGGACAGTATCATATTTGAGGCAAAGAGCTCAACTGTCATATTTGACGATATTTGCGGTGAAAAAATGGGAAGCATGACGGGTTTTACCCTCAATCCAGGAAATCCCATGATGCCTTTTTCTCCTTTCTCCCCTGACGGTGAGTCTCTTCCCTGAGACACAAATGAGATTCAGTCACGTGACTGTGGTGATTAGAGTACAAGTAATACATCCAGGAACATTCATACAGTATGCACACAAAGACACGCACTACTGGTGTTTGGCTATAGACATGCAATAGCAATCTGCTCACTCACACACACTGCCAAAGTCTGCTTGCAGACACAGAAAAATATAGTAGCCAGTTTACATATACTTACATCCCAACCAGTGAGACCCTGTAACCCCTTATAACCTTTTGAACCCTAAAAGAGAAGAAATCACCGGAATTACAAGGCAAAGAGGCAAGGAGATACAGGCATCATACCAAACAATCACTGGCAGTGCCAGGGAAGTTATATGAGCCCAACACAGTATGTGACAACACTTGTATCTTCATCTTCTAGCACTAGCATGCTGCAACTTTTAATTCACTTTCCTGTTTTACTTCTGTCTTGACTTTGTTTTCATCAAATCATATGTCTTGGGATTTTTCCTCACTGCCATGAGTTTATGAACAAATCCTATGTTTATTGAGTGAACTAGACTTAATGTAAATGGCTAAACTATCAGATACTTGAAGAAAATTTGGCCTTATCAGAACTCTGGTCAGTAAGTCTTCCAACAAGTTTCAGTGTGCACTTAGTGAAAGTCATTTTATAGAAGGCTGCAAAATTACATGAGCTATGATGCAAAACTATAATATTAGAGTTATCTCACTTTGTCCCCTCGTCTGATAAAATCCACAGGTGGGGGCACATAATCAATGGGTCCTGGAGGGCCACTGGGCCCTGGGTCCCCCTGTGCAAGACAGACAATGCAATTACAAAGGTTTAGGCAGCCAACCCAGTTTTAAAAAGACAACCAACACCTTTGAAACAAGAAAATTATGGAACCATTCAGCAGGCAGAGATAAAAATGGACAACTGCTCCTTTATTTAGTAAATTCTTCAAACTAGCAGTCAGTCCGAACAAATTCACGATCGATAACCAAGAGTAATTTCTTTCTCATCAGTTTATAATCCATGCGCTCAAATCACTTATTGGTGCTCTCAAATTAATGATGTGAAACTTAAAATTTTAAATTTCTTCCTTAGAGGGAAAGAGTTTTGATTAGTGAAAAAAACCAATGTGAGATCATGGGATATCAATTCAAAGAACCAAAGTGATAATAAGAGGGCATTAGTTAATTTTCAGGGGACGATGTATAATTTATGGATATGGAATACAAATTTCAGGGAACAATTTATCAGATGTTTGTAAATGAAATCCGGAGGGCTGAATAAAAACTGAAGTTTGTGAAGAAAACTACTTGAAAACAAAAAGAACCAACAGCTAGCACATATTTAAACATTATATATTCACAATAACAGCACATCACTTGGGTAGAGAGACCTTCCATGAACAAATGCAACTTTCAATTTTTTAATTAGACACATGAAATAATAGTAAATATAACTACTTTTTGACAACAAATAGCAATGGTGGGTGAGAATTAGACCAAACTGGGTCTTGTGAAAAATAAATAACTCAACTGGAACCAAAAGAAAGTGAGTAGGAAGAGTGAGAAAAGTGTCATCCGGCAATTTTTATTCATCACAAATATCCCTGTCATATAACACTGCTACAGGTACTGCTCCTGACCCAGACTAAACACTATGAGTGCCTCACAGGACTACTGACCCAAGGAAGCATCAGTGATAAAGTGAACTAATACTGACATACAGGACTGCTCAGTGCTCACAACACATACCTGCATAGCTGCTTTTGCTGCACAGGATTATTACACACACACACACACACACACACACTTGCACGCACACACACACACGACCATAGGTCACAAACCTCGCTATTACTGAAAAAATTCAAAAGTATTATTATGATTATACTCTATTCCAAAAACATTCTCTCAGAATTTACAACCTATTGCTGATCCGTTTTAGTCTTGCAAAGAAAATGCTTGTACTGACATAAAGCAACACTCCTGACAATAATGATTGCCAACATGGACATCTTTAAGAATAGAGAATGCAGCTGATGGCAAACTGCACAACACGGTCACTGCCACAAAGCAAACGATGTCAAACACAACGTAGAGATTGTAATGTGAATATAGGCCACTAGATGGCAGTATTTACCTTTTTTTGTTAAGCTCAGACTGGAGTCATGTTTAGACATGTCCTGGACATGTCTGGGGCAAGTCTCAGAAAATTAAAAAAAAGAGGTCTAAATGTGGGTGGGGTCTGCAAAAGAGTATATAAGGAAAAGAATTGAGACAGTAAAGTAGTAGGAGAAATTGCAAGAAGATGACCAGACCTGCCATTCTGTTCAAGACCTGTGACGTTTCTTTTGTGGATTTCTTTGCCTGTGTTTGAGCATTTTCTTCATCCAGGACATCACCAAGCCACCCCACCAAAAAGGGACTGTAATTATTTCTGTTTTTTTTCTTATTTATCAATCTTGGTCTTTAGTTGTAGGTTGTTATTAGTCTTTGTCTTTGTTAAAAATTAAATGTGTTTTAGTTGTTAAAACTGTGTTTGTCATCCCTTGCTGTTGCTGTTGTGTTATAAATGTAATAACAAATTGGGGCCATAACAAATTGGGGGCTCAAGGTCCGGGATAGACCATTGTGTGAGTAATTTATTGAAAATCTAACATTCCAAATTGTGAAATTGTTTTTGTGAATTTTCCTAGATATATATTGACAACAGCAATGGATGATTTCTTGGCATCACCAACCGTAGGGGTTTTGAAGTCTTTTAAAAAGACAGAACTGCTAGAAATTTGCAGACAGTTAGAGCTGACAGAGGTAAAACCAGCCATGCGAAAAGCAAGACTGGCTAGAGAGATAGTTGAATATTACATTGATGAAAATGTGTTTGCACCAGGAGATCTGGAACAGTTTCCAGTGGAAAATCCGAATATAGAAATGGAACTTAAATTAAAAATGCTAGAGATTGAAAGAGAAGAAAAAGAAAAACAAAGGCAGTTTGAGTTAGAAAAATTAGCAAGAGAAGAAAAACAAAGAGAATTTGAGAGAGAGAAAGAGGAAAGAGCAGAAAGAGAGAGACAGAGACAGAGAGATTTTGAATTAGAGAAATTCGATAGAGAAGAAAGACTCCAAATGGAGAAACTAAAAATTAAAATTGAAACTAAAAATAAATTTTGTGCCAGTCAGGAGGTAAAACTGGTGCCTCCATTTTCAGAAAAGGATGTTGACAACTATTTCCAGTGTTTTGAAAAGGTAGCAAAGAGTTGCCAGTGGCCAAAGGAACACTGGCCTCTGATGTTGCAAACTGTCCTCAAGGGTAAAGCTCAACAAGCCTATTCAGCTTTGTCTGCAGATGATTCCTCTGATTATGAGGTTGTCAAAAAGGTTATTTTGAGAGCTTATGAGTTGGTTCCAGAGGCTTACCGACAGAAATTCAGAGGTCTGAAGAAATCTGAAAATCAGACTTATGTTGAATTTGCTAATGAGAAGCAGGTTTGCTTTGAGCGCTGGTGTACTTCTATGGAGGTCAAGGATGATTTCAACTCACTAAAAGAGATGGTGTTAGTTGAAGAATTCAAGAACTGTGTTAAGGATGATGTTAAGACCTACCTTAATGAGAAGCAAGCACTGAACTTGCAATCAGCTGCCAAATTTGCAGATGAATATGTTCTCACTCATAAGTCCAAATTTCAGTCTAGCAGTAACAATAAATGGTCCCAATTTCAGAAAAAGGGTTACGGTGATACCCAAGATTCCTCACCCAAAGACAAATCTGGTGATGGTGCTCAGAAATCCAGTAACAGGTCTGATCAAAGTGTGAAAGCTGACAGTGACAAAAGTGGTCTAGTTTGCAGTTATTGCAAGAAATCTGGTCATGTTACAACTAACTGTTGGTTCCTTAAAGCTAAGAAAGAAAAAGAAAAGGATACCAAACCAAATGCCTTTGTGAAAACAAGGTTAGAAACCCCTGTAGTAGATAACCAATCTGCTAAATTGCCTGCTTCTTGTGGGGCTAAAAAGCCTGATACAGCTGACTTCGTGAGGGAGGAATTTCTTCCATTTGTGTCAGAGGGATTTGTGGCTCTGAATGAGCATACTACTCCTGTCCCCATATATATCCTAAGGGATACCGGAGCTTCTCAGTCACTTTTGTTGATGGACTCCTTGGAGTTACGTGATGAGACCGCTTCAGGGGATTTCATACTTGTACAAGGTATTGAAGGGAGGACTGTATCTGTACCCCTGCGCTCTATATTCTTGAAGTCAGATTTAGTTACAGGACAGGTAAAGGTGGGACTTATGTCAAGTCTACCTATAAAGGGTGTTTCTCTGTTGCTAGGCAATGACCTGGCTGGGGGCAAAGTAGTTCCCCCTGTACATCTTACTTCACAGCCGAGCACTGAAGATGGGGATGAGGACCCATCTCTGTATCCTTCTTGCGCAGTGACTCGTGCTATGGCCAAGAAGGCGAAAGAAGAAGATGATGTGGTGCCGTCCAGTACATTGAATAGTCAGGACTCAGGTGGTTCGCCTCATGACTCTGATTGGCCTACTATGGTTTCTCCGTTTGAGGACTTATCAGATACTTTTATCAGTTCTCTATTCAGCCAGCCGGATGGGTCTGGTGATTCTGATGTGTCTGGAGACTTGTCTCTGTCCAGAAAGCGGTTGATTGAGGAGCAAACTAATGATCCTGAAATTTGTGTACTAAAGAGGAGAGCCCTTCCTGATAAAGAAATAGACGCAGTTCCAGTTGGGTATTATCTCAAGGATGGTGTGTTGATGCGGAAGTGGCGCCCTCCTGATATCCCTGCCAATGCAGATTGGGCAGTGGTCAGGCAAATTGTTGTTCCGAAGGTCTATAGGAATGAGATCTTAACAATGGCTCATAGTTTACCTTTAGGAGGTCATCTTGGTGTTAACAAGACTGTTGATAAGATCATGAAACACTTCTTTTGGCCTGGGCTTCGGAAAGACGTTTCCAACTTTTGCAAAACCTGTCACACTTGTCAGGTAGTTGGAAAACACCAGTTAGACCCACCTGTAGCTCCATTGCAGCCTATCCCAGCATTTGGGGAGCCATTCTCTAGGGTCATTGTTGATTGCGTTGGTCCATTACCCAAGACTAGATCTGGAAATCAGTACTTGTTGACAATCATGTGTGCATCTACCAGATTCCCCGAAGCCATACCTCTACGTAACATCAAGGCAACTGCAATCTCGAAGGCTTTGATAAAGTTCTTCACGTTGTTTGGTCTTCCCAGGGAAATTCAGTCAGACCAGGGTAGCAATTTCACTTCAGGATTGTTTCAGCAGGTTGTGTATGAACTAGGTGCAAAGCAGATTCTTTCTAGTGCCTATCATCCAGAAAGTCAGGGTGCCTTAGAGCGGTTTCATTCCACTCTCAAGACAATGATGAGAACTTATTGTTATGACTATGAGAAAGACTGGGATGAAGGTGTTCATTCGCTGTTGTTTGCAGCTAGAGAAGCAGTGCAGGAGTCTACTGGATTCAGTCCATTTGAGCTAGTGTTTGGCCATGAAGTGAGAGGACCTTTGCTATTATTGAGTGAACAATGGCAAGAGAAAGAGCCGCATATCAGTCTGTTAGACTATGTTAGCAAGTTCAAGGAAAGATTGCGTGCAGCTTGTGACCTTGCCAAAGAGAACTTGAAATCAAGTCAGGGAAAAATGAAAACTTGGTATGATCATAAGGCTAGAAGCCGTGAGTTTAAACCAGGAGATAAGGTCCTTGTGTTGTTTCCCTTGCAGTCCAATCCATTGCAGGCTAGATTTCATGGTCCTTATGAAATTCTGACAAAACTCAATGATCTCAATTACATTGTGAAGACTCCAGATAGGAGAAAACCAAAACAATTGTGTCATATTAACATGCTAAAGCCTTATCATGACAGAAATGCTAGGGTTGCAGCTGTCACTTCAGATTCTCCAATGGTCGAAACGTGTGAAGATGAGGGGGAGTTTCAAGATGATGAACCAAGAAGTTCTTTCATGTAAATTGTCAAACACTGAAGTGTTGCAAAATCTTGATGTAAAACTCCAACACTTAGAACCCTCACAGAGAGATCAGTTTGAAAGGTTGATCAAGAAATATGAGGATTTGTTTCCTGATGTTCCAAAGAGAGTTACTTTAGCCTCTCATGATGTAGATGGTGATGCCAAACCAATAAAACAGCATCCATACCGGATGAATCCTGAAAAGAGAAAGATTGCTGAGAAAGAGGTTGAGTACATGTTAAAACATGATATTATCAGACCCTCCAACTCCGATTGGAGTTCACCCTGTGTGCTAGTTCCAAAACCTGATGGAAGTACTAGATTCTGTACAGATTATCGCAAAGTCAATGCTGTAACTAGAACTGATGTGTTTCCAATACCTAGGATTGATGATTGTATTGATAGTGTAGGGCAAGCAAAGTTTCTGACCAAGATTGATTTATTGAAGGGTTATTGGTGTGTGTCTTTAACTGAGAGGGCCAAGAGCATCTCTGCTTTTGCCACACCATCTGGATTGTACCAGTATGAAGTCCTACCCTTTGGCATGAAAAATGCCCCAGCCACGTTCCAAAGGATGATACAGTCTACAATCGCCGGATTGCCACACACGGGTGCATACATCGATGACCTGATCACATGGAGTGACTCCTGGGAAGAACATCTAAAAGATGTAGAGACGTTGTTCCAGCGCCTGACCCAGGCTAACCTGACTGTTAACTTGAGCAAGAGTGACTTTGGTTGTGCTACTGCCATAACAAGATGAAGAGTAGCTGACAGACACAGAACATGATGTGTGAGCCAAACATGGTCCTCAACGTTAGAAATACTTTTTTTTTTTTTATGATTTTTTTCCTTTATCTGACAGTTACACCGTGTAGAGAGACAGGAGGGTTGGGGAGAGGAATGGGGGAAGACATGCAGCAAATGACCTGAGCCGGAATCGAGCCCAGGTCACTGCGGGAAGGACACAACCTTTATGGTACGCGCTTAGACCGATGAGCCACCGGGGCGCCCCTTAGACACACTTTTTATGTTCCTCTCTCCTCAAGCAGTTCACATGTCTGATCTGAAGCACTTACCTCATCTCCTTTTAGTCCTTTTAATGGTCTGCCCATGTCTCCCTGCAGAGCCACACACACACACACACGCACACACACGCACACACACGCACACAAACAGAAACACATAAATGCATGTATGTACAAACACACACACACACACACATTGCATAGCATTCCTTAGCCCAGCGGTCATCAACCCTGTTCCGGGAGACTGGCCATCCTGTAGGCTTTCACTGCGGCCTTAATCTGACACACCAGTATCAACTAATTACCAGCTAAACAGCCTCTCTAGCTTTAGAGTGAGGCATGATTTTTTTGTGGTTGGAGGGAAAACCTGCAGGAACAGGTATCCTGGTGGATCTCCAGGAACAGGGTAGGTGACCTCTGCCTTAGACAGTTCAGAAGCTTCCGTTGAAGTCATTTATGTCCAAATTTATGTCTAATTCCAATTAAGAAAATGCTTTAAGTTAACCACCCCGGTCACCAATAAGGATAATGCATTAAACAATTTACATGAGAAAATGATGACTCTGCGGCATCTTGGATTCTACAGACTGCAGTCCACGACCTGTGTTTCTTAAATGAACAGACATGCATACTCACAGGTTCACCTCTCAGTCCAGGAACTCCAGGCAGGCCCTGCACAGACACACACAAACATGGACACACACAGACATGGACACAGACAGGCAAACTATTAGAATGTGACACAATTTATTCTCACTTTATTTGTCCTCAAACTCAAACTCAATAACTTACGCCAATCCCAGTGAACCCAATAGTTCCTATGAGTCCCAAAGAGCCAGGAATGCCATGTGGTCCCTGTGAATTGGTAAACAGACAAGCTGTAAAAATATGTTTTTGCACACGATGCTGGTGGAGACGACGTGTTTTTACGGTTTTGACCACACATAGAGGTAGCAGTTGGCTATTTCATCACTTTATAGAGAAATGCAGCAGTTGTTAGCACAAAGACCTGCATAAGAATTGTTCTCACTATGGGAAAAATTAATATTTTTGTCCATTGCATGCACATCTTAAACAATGGGCGCCACCACTGAATTTTATTTATATTTTACTAGAACGCTGCCATTTCAGTATATAGACAGAAACAATAAAAGCTCTGACCAGTTCTGGAATGTTGTCAGGGCCAAATTGTGCCCCAAAACATAAAAATCTCTGTCACAATCTTACAACTCTGACATGTTTTAAGCGAAATTCTCACAATATTAATTACTTGTTACCATTACAGCTGCCATTTTCCAAATTTTCTCGCATGTGCAGTGGAATTCAACAGCCTGGGAGAAATTAAGATTCTCCAATCATTCAGCGTAAAGAAATTTCCAAGCTGGGGATTTTGTGACAGAGATGTAAATTCCATTTTTTTGGTTGAATATTTTTTGGTACCAGTCAGTGCTGAACGCTCATTAAGCTCTGCTCGCAGCTGCAATGCATTGGTTATTCAAGCCAGGTGCTGAAAAAAAGCCCCGCTTAGTATTCATTGATAATTTCCCCACAGATTTGGGCTGTGCTGTTCTGTCTCATAGTGAGTAAAATACCAACATAGAGGCAGCATTTGCTTATTATATCACTTTACAGAGAAAAGCCAAGCAGCAGTTATTAGCAGGAAGACGTAAGGCATGACTTACAGGCTGGCCAGCAAACCCGTCTGGCCCTGGGTTGCCCTGTCAGGCACAGAAAGAAATCAAAGTTACAATGAAAACCATCCCGTCAATTTGCTTCCCACCAGTGCTCAGTGTTGGCCTGAGTCTCAGGCCATTTCAGAAGCACAGTGGTAATTCACTGCGGCTATAGCAGTGTCATTTATCTGTCACTTGATCATTGCCAATGCAAACATGACATTGTTCTCAGGTAGATAAAGGACACTGTTCCTTGAAGGTTGCAGACCAGGGTACAATAGTCATACTTGTAAGTTCTGTTCAGTTTGCGCACCATTTTTATGAATATTTTTGGTCTCGCTTGCCCATTCATTATTTTACTTAATATTTTTTTATTATTTCGATATACAGAATTAATAAAGGGCCCATCATCAGTTTCGTCAACATGTATTTCTGCACTTTATGATGCAGACCAGAGGTCATGTTAAACTTTCTGATTGTCCGTCATTGTAACAGGGCATAAAAATTCCATTATACAGTAATCAATAATTATCCGTCATTGTAATTTTATTTATTTTAATTATAATCCTTTATTTATTCATTTTAAAATAAACAGAATAATTTAAAGATTAGGCCTATTCATTGGCTGATGGCGACAGTGATTCATGTAGACACACTGTCATGGATTTGCCCCCGCCTGCTGAAGACAAGAAACCGGCGGGGACTGAGGCCATGTACCCAAAAGCAAGTTTAGGGACCCAAACGCACAGGATGAGTAGAAAAATAAAATCTTTGATTTAAGTTATAAAAACACATTCCCAGGGGGGAGCAGCCGCACACAAGAACCAGCCAGGGCTCCAGAACACAAACACAGAATACTGCTGCACCAAAATGAGGTGCAGCCAGCCCTTAAATAACAAAGCTTCACCTCCACCTTATCGAGCCACACCTGTTGCTCGTTAAGGTGGAGGTAAAGAATGCAACAGGGGGAAGGGCCTGCAGGCAAACACCATGACACACACATTGCGCGCTGTGTTTAATACAACACTGTGTGGATTTTTACTGCGTAATGAACTTTATAAAACATCATAATTGATTTCTCCCCCCACATAGTAACAGTGCGCAAATGAACAATGCTTTCAGTTATTGCTGGGCCTCACTAAGACAAACAACTGCAGTTTCGCTAAGCGGTCCTACGAAGCTGTTAATGTCAGCCGGGGCTTTCCTGACCAAGATATCTGCGTGTTCACATAACAGAGACGGCATTTGTAGCATAAGACCAATCGTACTGGAAGCAGAGCAGAATATTTTACAAATGAAGAGCAAATGATCATATTACAAAAATATGAGGAATACAGGATCATAGTCCAGAGATGCCAAGTCTCACGCATTTTCAGCATGAGTCTCTCTCCTCTTAGTGGCATTCACGTTCCTGTGCCGTAGTCAGCATTTATTCAAATAACACGAACTGAAGAAATTCACTCGAGGAATTCAAGTTTCTCATGCATTACGGTGGATTTCCCCACTAGTGACACGGAAATCGATTATGACTCGGGAATTCTCATGCCTGTCTTTACTGACGGATAGAAAGCATTGGAATTGCATTAAGACTTTTCAAATGGTCTTATTTCATTAAAACAATTTAAACGATGATCAAACATCTGCATTGTTTTCAATCCCTGAGTGAAGAGAAGCAGGAGAAGTCCAGAGTCATAATCACTTTCACTGTTACCTGTGGTGAGGTCCACCTTTACTCAAGTGAAACTGAAACTGTAATGCACAAGGATTGTAATTCCGCGTGAGAATCTCATTAACTAGGGTTCATTGAATAATTGCTGACTACGGTGAATAAGCCTAAAAAATGCGCGAGACCTACACCGAATGCGTGAGACTAGGCATCTCTGTCATACAGATCAAAGACAATGCTCGAGACAATATGACCCCACCACCAATTGGACTGGGGTGTGAACTTTTCTTGTCAAAATGACGGACGGCCTTCAAAATATTCCATCATTGTTAAAAAGAATCTGTCAATGACGGAAAATATTCGGTTAACGCGACCTCTGATGCAGACACCAACGCGCTCAACAGAAAATCACAATACATTGAATGGGAATAATCACAAATCAACTCCCCACATAATAATATTAACTTCCTCAGTTAAGGGTTGTGAGAAAACACAATACAGACATTTTTGCAGAGGTGGAGGGAGGGAAGGGGAGGCAGAGGAGGAGCAGAGGAGATGGAGGAAGTGTAGCTCAGGTTGTGCTCACAGGGTAACCAGGCAGCATGTTGAAATGAAAAGCAGGCTCCCCTTTGGCTCCTTTCTGCCCTGAGAAACCCTGTGGACACACAAAGGCAGAATATGTCTACATTGACATTTCTGTGCAAAGCAGGCTTTTGCCATTTAGAGACCATCTCCCTCACACACTAGCAGCACTGGGGGGAGGGGTTAGGAATCTATGTCATTTTTCCAATCCTATAACGATTGAATCGCGCCCACCCCATTTGATGAAAGTCTCAATGTAATGGTGAGAGGATATTGGGTCGAGGAGATTCCTGTTTTGCAAGAAATTCTTGCCAGATTTTGCAACATTTCACTTCTGCTGCAAATTAATAGTCTCAAAACTGGAAAGTGAAAGTATTGGTTAGGGTCAGGGACAGTTGACAGTACAGTTCTAACACCTGCAATGGGCCTTCTCATGTGGAAGTGGGAGTGGCATCATTTAAACTGGGTGCGGAAATCATAGACACGGCCAGAAATTCACAAAATCTTGTGGTTATTTGAGGTATTGCAGTTTATCAAACCTCCGGGTAAAATCCTCCATTGAAGTACTGCAAAATGAAAAGTATGAATTTAGAGAGGCAATATCACTCCACATTTGGACCATGATTCATAATTAATTAATTGCTCATTTTTTTCTCTCTCTCTGAGAGCCTCCCAGGAAAGTTTGTGATTCAGTCCCCCTTTCTTTTGTACCTCTTTTTATGAATCCAGTGTGCAACATGCTCTGGTGCCAAAAAAGCCTCAGTGGCAAACATAGCAGCCTCCATGGATTAGCTTTTAGAGCAGCACAACAGCCCCAGTACAATGCTATAGATTTGGCCAGGACCAGTTCTTAAACAACTTAATAACATACAAGCAGATGAACTATTAAGTCAAGAATGATTGAAGTGTGGCAATTACTGCACTCACAAATAACCCTGGTGGTCCATCTGGCCCATATTGCCCAGGAAACCCGGGTTCTCCCCTCGAACCGTTGCAGCCGTCCAGCCCAGGAAGTCCTGGGTGCCCCCCTGGTCCAGGATGACCCTAAAACAAAGTCAATGGGAGAATTACTTAAAAGAACAAATAAAAATCAGGGAGAAAAAAAAATTAGTCGAACTATGAGTAATATTTGGCTTCAAACTTTCAAGGAAGCTGCACAGGGGCACAACTTTTTTTTTCCATGCATAAAACTTTATATGCTTAGGTCTGCATCTGTGGACTTCCCTCCTCAAACTAGACCACATGTTTTTAACAGGGTTCAAATCCAAAGAGATAGACATCTCTTGATTTAGTATTCCTGCAGTCATCTCACTTGGTTTTCAGATGCATCTCGGGCTGCATCTTACACTTTTATTTTGAAAGTGGCAGTCAATGCTAATGCAGCAGTATTTTAGACTATGTGAATTCCAAAGTTTTCAGCCCTCGATGCTAGTGGAAAGACAGTGAATAGTCCTTTCGACGTGACGAATCACTCACCGGTACCCCATCGATCCCTGGATATCCAGGTAAACCTATTCTCCCCTGTAAAGAACAACATACAGTCAGGACACAGGACACTAACACTTCTGTACTCTTCCAAATGAAGAAGTACTTGCCATGTCCCCTTTCATCCCTGACGTCCCAGGGAAGCCCTCGTCCCCGCGCTGCCCTTTTTCTCCTGGGGGCCCCATAGGGCCCAGGAGGCCAGGGCGCCCCCGTGGCCCCTGTGATCCCGGTGTTCCTGGGGATCCCTGGTATAAGAAGGAAAACAAAGAAATGTTAAACTTTGGAAAACTGCGGAGAGTTTAATCTTATTGATATAATCCAGGGAAAAAATGTCCGACCTTCATTTGAACAAATAAGCAGACACAATATGATCCACAACCAAAATCTGAATTTAGATCAGCGGACACTTTGATATCCACACCAAACGCAAAGCAACATCCACAAATCCTTCTCTTTTGATTTCCAAAAATACAAGTGTTCCAATGTTCAAATGTATGTAAATCTATTTTGTTTTACACAAGAAAAACACATTCAAGCTTTCTTATTGAGTATATATATATATATATATATATATATATATATATATATATATATATATATATATATATATATTCCTTATTTTGTATCTAATCACAGCCAAACTATGTGTTGTGGTATTTTGCCGTTTTGCCACGAGAGGGCAGCACACCATACGTTCATGCTTGTTTCTGTCACTCATATTCAGCTTGCGC
Source organism: Gymnothorax reevesii (assembly GCA_029721435.1). NCBI lineage: Eukaryota > Metazoa > Chordata > Actinopteri > Anguilliformes > Muraenidae > Gymnothorax > Gymnothorax reevesii. The sequence continues at coordinate 134,717,696 of CM056574.1, read as the reverse complement.
GCGTGGATGCGCATGAGAAGGAGCGCATGCTAACGTGCGTGCACGTGGATTTATAAACAAATATTATCACTTACTTTCTTAAATTATTACCACTACTTACTAAAACACCACCATTCTGCATACACATGCGATGAAGTCTCTCCCAGTTCAAAAGCCCATCATCACAAATCAAACACAGACACAGAAATAAAGTTGTGGCATTGATCCTGGCAGAGGCATAATTTCAAGCGCCACAAAGCTGCATTTGAATGAAAGAGACAGAGAGTGACTGAGATTGAGAGAAACAACAAATACTGTGTGTAAGACAGAGCAATACGTCTGCTTATGTTAGGGCTGAGGGCAGTAATTAAGATGCAGGGGGATGCACTGGCTTTTGAATAAACACATTCTATTGAATATTCACAATCTGAGCTGACTTTTTCTGTGGTGCATGAAGTTTTGGGACATGCTGTATGGCGGAAAAGGTCCCTAACATCTAACAAAGCACACACACACACACATACACACACATACAAACACACACACACATGCACATACACACACACACACACACACACACGCAGAGACACACATAAAGCCTCTTTTTTGAACTGAACAATAAATTAAAACATGCAGAGGTTTTAACTTTGAGGAGGACACAAAGGAATGAAGCACAAAGAAATTAAGCAAATGAAAAAAGCCTTGTGCTCTTTGATTTTTTTTCCTGCATCTGCTGCATGGCAACAGTTAAAGTCCACAGACAACGGCTGAGACCATTTTAATACACGACGGGAACCTCACTCTATATAATACCCGACAGTTAAGTTTTTCCATCACTGGCCCTGTAGCCCGACCCCATCCCACCTCCACCCTTCTCTCCCACCTTATCCTCAGTCCCTTGCCCATCCCCCGTCAGTGTGTGTGTTTAGAGTGTCGGCGCGGCTGGGATTTGCCGGCTGATAAAGCGAGCATCAGTGCGGTGCTCATGCTGGATGTGACAGCGGCTCAGCGCGGTGTTGGTTCTGCCGGACCTCTCTTTCTCCCGGCTCGCGGGCCTGTGATAATCGGAAGCCTCCCTAAGACCCCGCTGATTCCCTGTCACAACAGCCATTATGTGAGCTGGGCCAGGGTGGCTGGCACTGCGCATTACAGCTACGCCCCAGCTGTCTAAATAAAGCGTCAGGGCAGAGTGGGGCGCCGAGGACCAAAAACACCAGAAACTGGGCCCTCAAAAATATATCTGTCCGGGAACTACACTGCCACTGACTATGGCAACTATCCCAGCAAAGGTGAGAGAGATTTACCATTCAACTGTGATAAAAATGCAACACAAATACTGTACACTGACAGATAAAGGGTTATTTGGCTTGGCTCAAGAAAGCAGTGATCATCAACCATGTACCTTGAGCTGCATTGGCCAACAGGTTCTCACACCAACCAAAACAGAATAAACCCCATTCCAATGCTACATATCTGCATTTCTTAATTTTCTCAAATTTGTGACTCGCGTTTCACTGCTCCATAAATCCTCAAAAATACAGAGCCAGTCAAAAGTTTGGACACACTTTATCCATGTTATTCTGTTTTAGTGAACATTAAGTGTTTTAATTTTACAGTACTAATAAACAGTAATAGCTTTAAACCCTCAAATGGTAAAAACCTCAAAAGTGCCATAGTTGTAAAAAAAATAATAAATAAACACATGGAGAAATTATTTCCAATCAGAAAATAAAAATAAAGCTAGTATGGGAATTATTTGACAGGATGGTCTGAGGCAAGCAATCTAAAAGTGCTGCCAATCAGTAGTAACTTCTACGGTCGCTTTGGAGTCAACACTCAGGGCCATATCACTGCCATGGACAGGAAAAAAATGTGATGAAATTTTGATTAAGATTCAGATTTTTTTTGACCTCATGAACAGTGGCAGGTGGACAGAGAACAAGGAGGGTGATAAACACGTCTTAAAACTGCTTATTAGTCCTGATCTGTTTCCAGTCAATTTCCCTGGTAAAAGACACTTGAACTCTCCTCTCTCATGTGTAGCTAATTGTCTAATCAAATGCACTAGTTCAACGCAAAAAAGAGCACATTTCAATCTTTTGCAATTAAACAATCATTATACACAGGCTTGCTTAGGATGTGAAAAATTTAACGTGGAAAATCCACAGTGGTTTTTTCGTGAAGAGTTGCCTATCTAGGCATGTGAATTAAGCATTTTTATAGAATTTATCATTCGCTCACCTAAACAAATCATTATAAAGGAAACAAAAATGTTAACCAGGAACAATGATTGAAATCAGGTCACTAATCTCATCTATTTCAAAGGATGTTTTCCGGCCCCCCCGGTTTTCCGTCCACCGCCCGCCACTGCTCATGAAGATGTTCAAACTCATGACTGGTACTGTGTTTACCTAATGCACTGACCTCAAAAACTCTCAATGCTCTCACTGTGACACACTGGATGTTTACGGCATTGTAATAACAATGGATGCAGGCATTAGGATACAGAATGGCCACGGTGAGCAGGCCTGTACGGTGGGGAGTGGGGTTAGGAGAGCAGGATGTGGATGTGATGAGGGTGTAGCTGTACAGATCCTGTGAGCTGAGCGTGTAGTGCTGCCCCCCGCTGCAGGCTGCGAAGATCAGGCCCAGATAAGGTAGAGGAGACTGAAAAGACCTAATCAGACACAAAAACAAAGCAGCATCTCTCTCTCTCTCTCTCTCTCTCTCTCTCTCTCTCTCTATTTTCAATTTGCGTTATTGGGATGGCGAATCAAAACATCTGTGTTGCCAAAGCATAGCAAAAACAAGACAAAAATAAAACAAAAATTAAATGACAAAGAATAAATACATCTAATCGCAACAATGAATTGTAAACATGGGTTGAATATGTTATCATTGAATATAATAAAAAAAATCTGTATGTGGTTCTCAGTGAAGTAAAATGTTGATGAATGCTGCCCCTTGTTTAGCCCCATGTTATGGAGGGAGAAAATATCATTAGCTTCCCCCAACAAATGAGAAAGATTTTCGTCCTCAGGGTAAGCAGTGAGGCCTGGTGTAGCGCTTTCAAATGTTGGGATTTTAAAATTTGGTAAATTCATTATCTCTCTCTCTCTCTCTCTGTCTTTCTCTGACACACACACACACACACACACACACACACACACACGCGCGCACACACACACACACACACACACACACTCACACATACATATGTTCAGTACAATTGCAACACAGAATTGCTGTAAATCTCACCCGTACACGTCAATAAAAATAAGCACTGAATGTGTCATAATTGAATGTCTTTAAAAGGCAAAGAGGTATTAAACTGAACAGACAGGGAATAGGACAGAGGGCATTATTCACTGCTCCGGGTGAAACTGATGAAATGCAATCAAGGACCTCTAGAGGTTCCTTTGCTATGCCCTTTAGCAGGTGACACTCCAGTCATGTCTATGACAAAGCAGGCTGTATCTGACATCACAATACTTTGAGCGATGCAATGCCTCAGTGCATCTCCAAAACTCTCCACGTCAGTGACCACCAGAAAGTCTCATTTCTCAAGTTTGACCCCTGGAGCACCGTGAAAACATTCCATCGCTCCTGCTCAAAATGTCGCCTAACTCCCTCTCATAGTCCTTCACATTCCAGAGACTCCTGTTCTTGCCTCAGCCTTCTGTCATTTCCCAATCATATCTGCCCTTCTCACTGCTGGCCCCACCCCCTCAAAAAGTCCCTCCCACTTTCCAGAGTCCCGCCCACCAGCATCAGCACCTACCGACTCCCTTACCGCTATCCATTTCTGAAACTACAGAGTTTGCAAATAACATAGGTATGTGCAATGGTTAAGTACATAGTTGCGCAAATTCAGTAAAAATCATACCAGAGGTCTCTAACTAACAAAACCATTACCCTCACACGATTACAGCTTGGCAGCTAATATACAGTTGCAATTGTAAGGCACTTCACAATCATCATGAATGTGTACTTGGCATTAACTTTTATGTCAATAAAATATGTTGTGCAGTATATGACAACTACTTTTATCTTGTGAACTTGTATGAGTCATTTATCACTCTACCATATAGAGTAATGTAGCATATTGTTAAGGGAGATAATTTTGTTACTCTGACAGAGGCAATCCCACCCCTGCAGTACCACTCCCAATTCATCATTGAGCAAGGCAGGCTTAAACTCACACTGATTCAACAAAAGGGCAACATCTTTTTAGAGCAAAATGCAAAATTTTAAATACATCAGCCATACAACAGCACTAGTGAGCAGAGCTGTTCCTGTCCAAACAACTGATTCCTATAATGGGATCATCAAAATAGTAAATGTCTCACATTCACTGTCTCACATATAGTCACATATTGTCTCACATTCTAGAAAATAGAATGTGAAACTGCCTTAACAACATTTATTATTCAAAAGTAAATGTTTAAAAACTTCTTGCCAGGCTATGAATTTTACAAGTTATGGGACACTGCAGTGTGTCACCTGGCTGACGTAAGACTCTGCCTCAGGCCCACCACGCTCAGTACCCGCCACTAATTTTGTAACCCATGGTAAATATGAACAAAAATGGTTAGTAATTAATGATTGTTTATCCCATTGATATTTATATTTCATTGCAATTTTGGCATTTGTGAAACTGCAAAACGTTCAACTGCTCACCATTGATGTATTCTTTTTAATCTAAACCATAGTAATGGATGACTTAAGAGAACCGGCCTGTTTGACACTCATATTCATAACACAGGGAAACGGAAAGTCCTGGGTGACCACTAAAGTTTTACCAATCGTTATGGTGAACTTAAAAAAATTAATTATGAATGGGAATATATTGAAATTACATTTTTATAAGATTATCTCGGGGTGCACAGACAAAGCTTTTGGGAAAAAAAAAACTATTTGTTTAAGATTTTTATTTTCAATCATTTTCTTTAAGTGCAAGGTTTGGCTTTTGTTAATATTTTAAAAACAAACAACTGAATGAATAATTAAATAGAAAGATTGGTGGAAACTCACAACAAACACGTTTTCATAACCTTTTTAAGCTAATATTTACCAAGGGAGTAATATTAAAATCGGACAGGGCACTGCATGCTCTCGTGAACTATTTTTGGGACCAAAGCTATACTTGCAGAATCACTAGACTACAAAACACCACAGAGCATTAAAATCGATAGCATTATTGAGAACTAGGAATTACGCATTTCTGTACTGTCCACACATCTTAATTTGAACTCTGTCCACATGCCAGCTAACCCACCCTGGACTACCTAAATGATTCTTCCCCGTGCAGAGAACTATGCGGTCCAGGCGATAACGTATACAAAAACTTAAATTGAAAATCTAGCGTCCCTTAATTGTCCATTTAACAACGAGAGAAAGGGGAAGTGACGCCTTCAGACAAACCAGCCCCATCGGTGAGCGCAAATGCCCACGCACACCCACACATATTTGCGTATTTGCGCGTACTTTTTACGCTACCCTGTCCATACTCATATGTTCATACGTTTATACTTCTGCATTTCAACTGGCCAAAATCCAGATTTAGGCTATATTTCACGTCACGTAAAATTTACTTTCAGACAGCCTGGGCATTTTTCCCTGCTCAGGTCTCAATTGAGATTTACAAACGTATTATACGGAAAGTCTCCACAGTAGCGCAGAGATCAGGCACATCGCCCATGTGACAAGAGCGTGAAAAACACCCCACACTCATCTGCCCCGGCTCCTGTTCTCTATCCTCATTACCGCAGATTACTACCCACAGCCGCCGTCTGTGATTACAGGGCTGCCCCTCTTCGCCACTCTCCTTCTTTCACTCTCCCGCGCGCTTCACAGACGAGCGCCGTCTCGGGCCAGACAGCCAATGCCGCCTCGTGTCTAATTGCACTGTCAAAGCCTAATGATTGTTTGAGGTTCGACTAATAAAGTTGCACTTAAAGTTTAATTTACTCTAATTCGCATAAAGTGCTGTGCTATATTCTGGCCCATTCTGGAGTTGACTCTCCTCGTCTGTCTGCGTCTCTCCCTTTCTCAGCTCAAACACTCGCGTCTTCCATTACAGCCAGCTGTGGCTTTTGCCCCATAAATCGTCTTCAGAACAGACAGCGGTCCTTGAGGTTGTGGGATGACAGTGCAGATGCAGCCAAATGCCACAGTCAAATTACAATACAGACTCAGATCGCCAATATAACGGAAGTAATAATAAGGTATAACTGTGTCATATAGACGGGTGTGTTCTTGTGAACTGCTACAGGTCCTTCAACCGAAGTGTCGCAAAGCTCCGTCAATTCACTGTTCCAGCTACTGATCCTTATAGAGGAGATTCCATCTCTGTAGCTCTCGCTCTCTCTGCAGATCAATATTACCGCACTTTCACGGTCCTGCTGGATACAGTGGGAATTTAAAACAGAGAGCTTCGGAAAGAAAGAGAAACAAATGAAAATTGAAATGTCGTTCTTAAAACGACTACTTGGCGAAATTGAATTTTGTTTGACATTGACCTTTGACATAGAAACATAAAAAAAGTATAGGTCTGTGGCGAGTAACCTATGCTAACATGTCTCCAAGTTTTGTTAGTGTTGGTGCAAGACAAATGGCAAAAGGGTGCATAACAAACAAACAAACTGACAAACAAAAAGGTGTCTAACGCAACCGACACATATACTTTCTAAGGTAAAAATAAAAAAGAGGGGACGACAGCATGATTCCCAAATTGCGGAGACAGAGGAGGTGACATACTTTCACAGAGGAGGATGAGGTGGTGAAAAGAGGAGTTTGTAACTGATTTACGAGCTCTACGGTTTGCCACATTCTCCAGATGTTTTTGTGTCCTCATTAGAGAGGACTGAAATAGGGTAGGCCTGTTAAAGCAACAGTCAGTGAGCTCGGAGAGATGGGGGGGGGGGGGGGGTGCATCGATGTGCATTTATGCATGGACACAGATGTCTATGAGCAAATATGTATGGACAGGTATGTTTGTGTAACATATACAAGCAATTATGTATGGGTGTGTGTGGGTATTAGCGTGTGCAGTGTTTGAGTGCATTCCTCAGGCGCTAGCTTCTTTGAACTCTGAAGCCATCACCTCCTCTATCTCTCAGTGGCCACGTTTACATGGGTAGTTTTCCTCAATCTGATTGAAATCGATCGGAATAAGTGAATCTGATTTGATCTGTATACATGAAGTTTAAGTAAAGAGATCCACGTTCAATCCGCGTCGACATGGCCCCAGCTGAATCCGACTGTATTGTGTTTCTTTACCTGCGCAATACGTCACTCTGCGTACGTCACTTCACTTACGAGCCTCTTACGTACTAGGAGCGCATGCGCGGACCGAACAATCCTCTTTATCAACACAATCCGCTCCACTCAGTCGTTTACATGGAGCATGGCGCGGATTATCAATCGGCGTACACTACCTCTTACAATCCGATCCGAAATACAATCGGATCCGGGTGAATCAGATTGGCTAAGGTGTTTATATGAGACATTTTGAATCTGATTGACCTTTCAATCTGATTGTAAATAGGATTTTTGGACCCATGTAAACGGAGCCACTGTTAGATTGAAAAAAAAGGGACGCCAGCTTTGTTTAAAAAAATATCAGTTTTAGTGTATGTTATCGATTAGACCGGATAGGTTTTTTCTGTGCAGTGAAGATTATCTTACATTTCGTTTACCTCATAGCATAATTGCATCAGTCATTTTTTTTGCAAAAATTGAGATATTGGCTGCCTGTTCTTTCATGTTGGCTAAAAATGAAATTTTCTTTCTTCCTCAAAACCTTAAAGGATCCATTACCTGTAAAACTAATTTTTCCCAGTTATAGCATGTATACATTAGTCATCCCTCACTCTGACAAATCGGAGATGTTTTGGAGTCAAAGAAGCTTCTTTCCTCCCTTTTTCCCCCCGTCCGAAGGCTTTCTACTCCAGGGGCATGAAAATTGGAGATTTCAGATTGGGCATCATGATGATGTGTACCTGCACGGAGGAGGAGTTGAGGCGTGGCTTGGGAGTAACGAACTGTGCCCACTGTTTTCTGCAAACACGCCCAAGAAAAATGTTGGGAAAGGCAAGAGCTGCAGGTTTTGGTGGTCAAAAATGCTCTGTTGTTGGCTGCCAAAATTTTTTTGAATATTCCATCCAGTGATGAATCGCTGGAGGACAAGTGGATTGAATTTATTTTTGACAACTATGTTCCCGCGGACCTTGCCACAAACATGTGGGCTCAGCATTTCACACCAGACTCTTTCTCCAATTTAGGTCAGTACAAAGCTGGCCTAGCCAAAAATCTGTGCCTGCAGTAAGGTGTTGTTCCCACACTACGGAACTGCCACTTAAACATTGTCTGCAAATGTTAACCTTCGCATGAGCTGACAACTTCGTTTTCCCAACTTCAATGTTATCATTACATTACCGTAAGGTAGGGCTGGGCGATATATCGATATTATATCGATATCGTGATTCAAAGTAAAATATCGTCACGGATTTTGACTATCGTAATATCGTGATATGAAATAAGTGTTGGCTTTTCTGGTTTTAAAAGCTGAATTACAGTAATGGGTTGCATTTTTCTGCACTTGCAAGACTGTTGAAGCTGTTGCCTGCACCTGTTTCATCGTTATGTCAACATTACTTATAAATGGTTATAGAAAATATTATTGTGTACATATTTTGCAAAAGCACCTACATTTGTCCCGATGATATCGGCAAAATATCGATATCGAGGTATTCGGTCACCGATATCGAGATATTAGATTTTGTCCATATCGCCCAGCCCTACCGTAAGGTATTGGATGGAGTGTGGTGCAGTTCAAGAGAAACTTGGCTGTATACCCAATACTTAAACGGTACCCTCACAGCCCGAGGGTTCACCTGACATGCCGTATTTCCGAGGCTGTAGTGGGCTCACTTTCAGCTAAAGTGAAGATACACACATATCGTTGCTGTCGGGCGCAAACCTCCTGTGCCCAAAATTCATGATTTTTATTTTTTTCCATAAATCAGTATTATTGGTCACCCTTCATGCCTGACTGTGGTTTTCCAAATATTTAACCAATGAAAAGTATTTAAAACCGCCTGTGACTAAACCTCCTAACTCCATTGGATCCTGAAACTGTCGACTAAACCTCCTAACTCCACCCCCTACCCTCCGCCATATTTCAAAGGACGTCAACAAGAGGAGCAGATACAATACTGTTGGATTTCACTGAGGTAAACAGCTCAAAGTGTTTTCATAGGGTTAGATGATTGCAAATTCAGTGAAAAACTATGTAGTGTACCTGATTGATCGATTTTAATAACGTGTCGAAGTGCTGAGCTAGCTAGCGATGTGATCGGAAATTACCAGAGTAATGTTATTCACAGCCTGCCTCTCGCGATGAGGTACACTTATTCGATGGCAAGTTCTACAGGCAGAACATAATCAAAACTGTTATTCAAACACATTTGGACATCCAGCCTTCATCAGGAAACAAACATCTACACAGACGGTGAGTCATTAGCAGGGGAAAGCGTTCAGTAATCAGAGTACACCGGTCTGACGGCTGGACGCCGAAACGTGTTGAAGTAATAGTTTTTTTTTTTTTAATTATTTTATTAATTTGGCATATCCAATCCCACCCGAATCTGGCCTATCCAATTAAGGAACTATGTACAAATACTTCGGCTTTTTCGCCAACTCAGGAGAATGTATACAGCTCGAGGCTGCCCTCCGAAGTACGCGCCCGTTTACCACTGCTTCTTGTACATTCACAATTTGAGTTTTCGCAAGTTCAGAACGAGGGCGGAGAATATCCGCATTAAGGCAGGTTCAGAATATTCCTTATGAGCACCTCTCTGGTCAACAGGAGGCGCCTAGGGGAACACTAATCTATAAAACCCTTCCCAGCAGACCCTTCCCAATTTGCATCCCTGTAGCGCATTTGCCAATTGCACGCCACTTCTGAAAAGAGCTGCTGACCACTGCTGGTTGGTACGAGGTGGGGAGCGAGCTTGCACCGTGATGGTGACTTCGGCTTCGCAACGCAATGATTTTCCGAGTTAGCCATCCGGCAGCCCACAAAGTGCCTCCTTTTTTTTCTTCTTTATTTTTTCAAGATTTGCTCTGCACCTAAGATTTTCCAAAAGTGCTCCTATCTCTAAGTTGATGATAACGTAGTGCAATGAGCTACAGCAGCCGATGCGGCCATCATAACCAGTGATGGCAAAAACCTTCTATCTCCGCATTTGTTGGTCACAAACCTCCTAACTCCACATGAGCTTGATTTTGGTAAAATATTAATAAAGTATTGACACATTCAAATATCTGACTATATGTAAAGACAGAATACCAAGTTTTATGACGTCATATCCAGTTATTACAAAACGTAAAAAAAGTAACAGTTTTGGACATGGGAGGTTTGCGCTTGACAGCGACGATATGAAACTAGACAACCTAAGGAATCAATAGATGCCGAAAACATTATGCTATGATGTCGGTAAGAAGGCAAAATAACACTACAAACATACGCTAAATTTCTGCTAGCAAAAAGCTAACGTTAGCTAGCTAAGTTAATTTAGGCCAGAAATAACCATGCACATTGTTAATTTGTTGATCGGTTGCAGTAGCTATATTGTTGTTGTTTCATGCTGTCCAAACGCAGTGTGTTCCTCTTGATTATATGATCATGCAACTTAGATGTACTAACATTAGGTTGTACCCAATACGTAAACATTACCCTCACAGCCCGAGGGCTCGCCTGACATGCCATATTTCCGAAGCTGTAGCGGGCTCACTTTCAGTTAAAGGGCATCTAAAGTCGATTCTCAGACGGGACGTTGAACGTCCAACGTTTACAAACAAATCATTTGCTTTTGTTGACATCTTGCATTGCTACATGACCAATTTAATTCATAAACCAATGGTGTGCATGCGTAGATAATCCTTCTATTTTGGTTCATTTGTGCAGGTGCGGCTCGCTGATTGGCCGATAAATAAAAATAATGGGAATTGACTTTAGATGCCCTTTAAAGTAAAGAAACACACATCATATAAAACTAGACAACCTAAGGAATCTGCAGATGCCAAAAATGCTATGCTATGATGTCGGTCAGCAGGCAAAATAATGTTCCAAACATACGCTAAATTTCCACTAGCAAAAAGCGAAAGTTGGCTAGCGGAGTTAATTTAGGCCAGCAATAACCATGCTCATTCTGTTAATTTGTTGATGGATGGCTGTATATCATTGTCTTTTTATGCTGTCCAAATGCAGCGTGTTACTCTTGATTATATGATCATGGAACTTAGATGTACTGTTAGCTTGCACGTGACATTTATATTCCCCCTGTTTTTTGGCTGGTTCGCTAGTACATCTCACGCAGTGCATCACACTCAGATGGCAGGTGCACATCAGAGCCACCCAGAATGGTGATAGATTCAGCCATGGTGAGGTTACACGTTGTGTTACTATGCACACGTTGCTATGGCTGTGCTTTCAAGCCACTCCTCCCTCCTCCCACCCTCTTCCCTTGAACCTCTCCCTCCGCCCAGCCACGCCTCTATCTGCCAGCCAAGTCAAAATCTCAAAATTTTCGCGAGACCAAAATTGGCTTGATAAAAAGGGCGAAATGAATATGAATGTTGCATTATTTTTGGAAATTACTGCAAAACATTATGTTTTAGACTCAAATCACTTATTTTTTACGGAATGCAAATACCAGGTAATGGATCACTTAAAAATGAGCTAGGCAATTATGCAACGATATTCCAAGAAGTGTCCGGTGCCATGTGTCAGAAAAAAATTTCTCTGTATAAAAAATAATACTTAAAGTAATAATATTTAAAAAATTACTGATTACATCAAACAATAATTCACCAGATATATGTTTATTCCATCTCAGAAAACATAATTAATTCTCTCTCTCTCTGGATTCAGCCTGAGAAGAGTCCAGCCTGTCCTCTAATCAATGGCTCCAGCTGCAGTGCTCGCATTTCCATGCTTTAGTTTACAGGGTGCTACTTTATTTTTGAAATAACAAATTCAACAGCCCCAATGTACCCTTTCAGTGCCAGGCGAACATCAGTATAATTTTACAATTTCCCAAAATTCTGTTTTTTTTTTTTTTTTGGTCCCCAGAAAGGGAAGTGAACCTCATGTTGAAATGTGAGGAATTACATATTCTACTCTGTTGAAGCATTTTTGAAAATATTCTCACAACAAGGTTTAGTCAGCTAAGAAAAATTATACACATCCTTTCAAATGTTCGCCCAGTTGTAAAGCATTGTGCAATCTAATAAGCATATACAAGACTTGCATATTTAAGCGCTGGTCTAGTTTTTAATTCATATCAGCACCCAAGTAACAAGGACTCTCAGTCAGTTGAGCATTCCTAACATACTGAAATGTGTACCTTGAGGATACTGACCACTGAATTGGTCAATCACTGAACTCCAAAATCATATCCCATTCATCACTGTGTTCATGAATTGTTGTGTTCATGGTCTTTCATCTTCACGTGTAATTAAATATTCCTTTTATTAACACTGACACATCCCCCATGCAACACTTCAGAACTGCAGTCACTTAGTAGTTATAATTCCACGAGAGTTAATATGTACCAGTGCTTGATTAGCTCAGAACAGAGACATGAAGTGGGGTCATGCAGGGTTGGTAATTTACCCAAAACCTTGCCATGTAAGAAAGGCTGTCATATTTCTCTACAGTCAAGGTTATTTCTGGGTAAAACATACCGAATCCATGAAGTAAGACTACAACTTGTCTTATGGTCTTTGATGTGAACTATATTCTTACCATGGATCCCTTGGCAGGGAAACACTGGCACACGGTGCAGTCTCTTCCGTCACAGGGCTCAGGCAGCTGCCCCTGAAACCAGAAACCAACAGGTACGGTAACTCACAGCAATGGAAACAGGCACTGGCACAAAGATTTATAACAGATATACATGCACTGCACTGTTTCATCTCCATTATATTCTATAGCTGAGACACATCATAACAACAGTCACACCGCCTTGCTGCAATGCAGAAGAAAAATGCAGTTTAAAAAAAATATTGCAAATGTAAAACAACGTTTATTGAAAGTTACTGGGAAATTGCCACAGCCGAAATTGCTTTTTGCACAATTGTCCAATAGTAATGAGAAAATCGGGACATCGAGGTGATGAATTATAATGAGCTACATTGAGAGTGCTATTGAGCTAATTATATTATTTTAGCAGTGGCTGCTGACTCGGGACAGTGCCAATAACTGGGGGCACTAATACCATTTTGCACAACATTGTGTCAGTAAGCTGCAAGAAAGGTTATTGACACAATACCAATAGAATGGTGTGTAACATCCCATCATAATAATACGTGGTTTTATAATTGCATACAATACTGTATACAGACGACCTAAGTTGTGATGATGTTATTGACTGAGCAGTGTCAATAAAAGATGAAGGACTTACTAGTGACACTTCGTTATATTATTCAGAAGTTGACACTGCGCGCATAGGTATGGTTATATAAAGAACATCCACAAGTACGGTAAGATATCGCATGCAGCTAAAACTATCATGGCTCAGGTAACATCATGCTAATGCAGGTACTGCAACTCATAGACCCCAAGCCCCAAACAAAGAGATCACAGAAATCAGTAACCAGCAGAGCGCTCAGCATGTGAGTGAGAGTGATCCATTAATGCACATGACTAATCAGTACACCGGCAATCACGACTCTGGTTAGCCTTTGTTAGCCTCCTATAATGGACTCTGACCCGCGGCGCTTGGTCGGCCCGGGTTCAGGAGAAAGGGCACGAGCCGACATGGGGCGAGAGTGTGCGTGTGTGTGCGTGACCAGAGATCAGCAGGAATGTAAACAAGGGGTTCGAGGATGGTGTGCCTTTTAGCAGGTAATTGAGTGTGCTGCCATGATATTCTGCTCAGTGAAAGAAACTGTATCAGATAACCAGGGAGGTCCCTCCAGGACAGGGATTTGCCTCAGGAAAGATACATACTCGCACACACATTCATTACCAGTCAAAAGTTTGAACACACTTTGCTAATGTCACGGCACTCTGTTTTTGAAGAAATTTAAATGGCTGAACTTCACTATATAATCTCAAATGGAATCTGGTAACAGGTAAAGAGTCAGAAGTTAAAAAATAATATTTTACTTGTTCGAATAGTGTCCAAAATTATGGAATTCTCAAAGACACCATATTTTGCAAAGTAAACAGACAAAAGAGCTCCTTCCATTTTCCGGTGGTTTAATTAAAGTCTAGATGTTTTGGGACTTTTTGGGCAAAAAGGTCAATGAGAACCAAACCACATGTGCAGCACATCTTTGGGAACTTAGACGGCTGCTTTGCTGCGAACTCATTACAGCCATGTAACTGCCCGAGTAAAGAAATAAGAAATGCAAGTACGCTCAGCATTTATGACAAAAAATGCTGGTAAGTTTAATGGATTTCAGAATTAGATTTTTTTTTTTTTTTTTTTGGTCAAAATACATGATGCTTATTTCTTTATTTAACATGCTTTGTCAGAAAAATGTGTGTATGTCCAAACTTTTGACTGGTACTGTGTGTGGACACACACACATTCTCACGCTCACACGCACATAATGATACAATTGACCCCAAGTACAGTCACAACTTGCAGGGACCACAGTATATCTTCTGCATGTAAGCCCCAAAAATGCTCACTAAGACCGCAAAGACGCAGCAGCCATCTTGAATGGGCTAGTAGAAACCAGAATTACATCATAAAAGCCGCTACTGACATTACATTATTGCATGCGAATTGACATTTTTCTTGATATATGTTGTACACAATAATAAGTACCATCATCCCTTTTAGTATAGACAGATTTACCTTGAGGCTACAACATTTCTTTTACTAACTGAGGAATCCCATACAGCCTGACAATAAAGGCATGTTCCTAAGTAGTCTGGCTGGTTAAATAAAGATAAACAGCAGAGATAATAAGTAGGGCTTTATAGATACGGGGAGTGGTCAAATAATTGAAAACTGCAATAAATACTATTCCTTTTTGATCTTTTTCAAATATGGATTGGTTCCTGCTGTTGTGATTTTTAGAGAGGTAGCTCCTTGGTCAGTCATCGAGGATCCAACCAGGTTTCTGTAGTTCTTTGGAGAAGAGGTTCAACTTGAAGCTGCAATACCGTTTTGCTGTCCCAAAATTTTTGTGTTAGGCATGTGTATATATCATTTTTATACCGCAACCCTTGCCAGCTTAAATAATTTTGCTGATACACCTGCAATTCAGGTGTCAACAAATCAGCCAACAAATCGCGACTATTCTCATCTTGCTTTGGAAACTTATCTATCAAAGCACTGGTGATGAGACGTCCTTTCATCAGGGAATTAGCATTAAAAGCAATCGGAGTGACAAGTTCAGTGGCTTTTGAGTGAGATGTTTTCCATTTAAATTAGAAGTTTTTAGAGGTTTTCTCAGAGTTTCTAAGGGACATTGGAAAAACTAAAGCTGAAATAAATGTTAATTAAAAAAAAAAATGAATAAATGTTTGTGTTTCATTAAGGGCAGTTCATACAGCCTTGACAGAGCCCTGATCTCAACATCCTGAGGGCTGTCTGGATTTACTTCAAGAAATAAAAGCAAGAAAGTTAGGTTGCAGCGGAACTATAGCAAGTTATCCAATAAGCTTGGAGCAAGCAAAAAGCCAATCATCTAATAAAACTACAGCACTAAAGGACAGAGTACTATATTTTTAGGCAAAGGGTAGTTACACCAGTAACTAGATCAGTAACTTTCTATCGGACTGTGTACAGAGAGTCAGAGTGGGTCCTCATCTTACTACAGCCGTCAGTCTCTACACCGGCTCCCCACAAGGCTGTGCGCTGAGCCCTCTTCTGTATACTCTGCACATGTATGACTGTGTCAGCACCCATCCAAGCAACATCATCAGCAAATTTGCAGTTGATACTACATTGGTCGGACTCATCTCTGGGAGCGATGAGACACCATACAGAAATGACACCCAGAGGTTGGTGGAGCAGAGTGCTGAAAACAACTTAATCATCAACACATCAAAAACCAAAGAACTGATTGTGGATTACAGAAGGAAGAAGGCTGTTCTCCAGTCTATCTGCATCAAAGGGCAGGTTGTGGAGAGGGTGTCCAGCTACAGGTACCTTGGTGTGTACATGGATGCAGACCTCCAATAGAGTACCAACACCTTGGAGGTCGTGAAGAAGGCCCAGCAACGTCTCCACTGTTTGAGGACCCTCAGGAAGGTCAACTTAAGAGAGGGAGTTGCTGACAGTTTGCTCCCGCTGTTCCATTGAGAGTGTACTCACCCACTGCATTTCTCTGTGGTTCACTAGCTGCACCATGGAACACAACAAGGCACTTCAAAGGGTCATTAAAACAGCCCAGAAAATCATCGGCTACCCTCTCCCCTCCCTAGAGAACCTGTACAACACTTGCTGTCTCAAGAGGGCACGCAGCATCTTTGAGAAAGCGCACTCCCAGGGCTCCAGGTGTTAGAGCTGCTGCCCTCTGGCAGGAGGTTCAGGACACTGAAATCACGCACAAACAGACTGAGAGACAGTTTTTTTAACAGGGCAATGGTATTACTAAATGAAAACTGCTGACTTTAACTATTTTTATTTTATTTTATTTTTTAATTTTTTTAAATGATCTATTTTATATTATTTTAGGCTAAGCTGTTGGTTATTTATTTTTTATATTGTTGGTATGAATTTTTAAATTTTTAAATATCTACCTGTTGATTTGATTTTGTTTTCAGTTCATGGGTATTTATAGTAAATTTTTTTCAGTATAGAGAAATTGTTTATTTCATAATTTTTGGAAGCATCTTTCCCTTTCTGAATAGTTTTAAAATATGCCTAAAACTTTTGCACAGTATGTGCCACAATCTGGAAAGCTCTGTCCGTGATTCCCAGACTTCAGGCTGTGAGGAATGCTTATGTGCACTAGGATTTCAGCCTTCAGCCACAGAGCAGAGAGCCAGTTATCTCCCCGCACCATTAACTGAGCACTGAGTGCAGCATCACAACAAGAGCGGAACAGAGATGCAGCAAATGCACCCAGCGATGTGTCACAAAACACACTCTTTTCCCTGCCGTGAAATGAGCAGCTCACTGATTAAAACTGCAGCCAGCCACAGGTGCGTGACCATTATTACAAATTCACAAGCAACTATTCAAAACAAGAAAGAGGTGGCACCATGGCAGTGAAAAACACGCTGAATAAACCCATGTAAAGCAATGTCAATCCTTTGCGTACCCCGCAAACTCCTGGTCAGGGTCATTCGGGGCTAAAGCCTCTGCCAGCAGTCAACAAGAGCCATCAGGAGATGGCATATCTCCCATGCCCCAAGGCATCAACTTTGTATTAGCAAAATGCACCATGTCAGGTCATGATTAATGTGCACACCAAGTTTTGTGGAAAAATATTGATCGGTTTTCAAGTTATGCTCCGGAAATGAAATGTTCACGGATGGACGGACAGACGAATGGACAGACTACCACGCCCATGACCATATCCCCCCACATTATATGCCGGGGAGATAATGAGTGAGAGGCACAAGAGAGCTAGCCAATCCAATGCCAGGCACTCATAACATTCACTCATGCATTTACACCAGTGGGCAATTTAGGCTGCGTTCCAATCCGAAAAAATGCTCGCTTCGTCGTGTTCACTCGGCCTCCAATCGAGGGGGGAATCCCCAAAAAATCCCGGATGTAAAATGGCTGCCACTTGTATGGTCTAACCAAACCAGTTTTGCGGAGGGAAGGGCGCATTTTCATTTGCTCAAGCCCTCAATTATCCTCCCTCAAATGAAGCCAACAACGAACATCCCTCCAAGCTTTGATATTGCCCAGAATCCTTTGCTCATTCTACCTCAGTAAAAATTTCACATCCGCAATTTTTTTTTCTCCTGGCAAAAGGATGAATTATGGCAGGGAAATTTCAAATGTAAGAATAGTGCTTGACTAGTGTGTAATCTATGACCGAGTTATATGCAAACGGAAAAGTTGGGGGCGAGGGGCATCGATTTTGCATTATTTTAAGCTTGTAACTTTACGTTCATTTTTGCTGTAGCTAGCCTATAGCATCCACGAGAACTGTTGCATAGCTTAATTTTCCCTTACAACAGTCACAAGGTGCCACAGCAATCAAACGAGCACGCCGTTTTCTTCTTGCCATAAACATGCGATACAGAGTCCGCGTGAGCTGTAAAAGGTAAAACGTACAGGCAACTAACTCAGTCGGCTCCATGGTAACACAAACTTCCCGTTGGCTTGTTGACAAATGTCAAGATGCGTAAGAAATGCACGCAGGGTCATTCCAATCCAATTTCCCACAACCCTCCCTGTAAAAATCCCCTCCATTTCCCTCCCTCGCTCGCGAAGGGCTTACTCGCCTGCTTCATCATATGGAGGGTTCACTCGAGTGGAGGGAAGAAGTGAAGGGAGTATCTTATTTTGGATTGGAACGCAACCTTAGATTGTCCAACTATCCCATCATCCATGTCTTTTGACTATGGGAGGGAAGCTAAATACCCCGAGTGAACCCACACGAACACAAGGAGAACATGCTAACTCCATGTACAAAGGCCCACTCTCAAATCTGATGCACTTTTGCAAATAGGTAGTGAATAATGCATGCATCCCAAAGGCTTGTTTCTAACTATGCATTTCACACAAAAGTAAACTTCTGATTACTTAAAATTTCATATACTGAGCATTATGAGACTTCGGATCTCACAATGGAAACGGTATGTCAAATTTATTTCATCTTATTGTTCTTAAGGCATTTTTCTTCCAAGATATAATATTCTGGAATATCAATGAGAGAGGTTCATAAACTTTCTAGCATTAAAAAAAAAAAAAAAAAAAACAAATTCCATGATTTCTAGGCAATTTGATTCTTGTCATTCCTAACCTTCTAAAAAACAGGCTGTTTTGAGTGGGCGTCCCCTCAGTGAAATAAGCACTGTTTTAATTGGCCAGCAAATAGGACACTCTGTCAACAGAGATCCACAATGTGAAAATCCCCCCGCTACTGGTAAATGTCTAAGTACAGATGACTGAGCACATAGCTGGCAACACAGTAAGTATGGAATGGTAACATATACAGTCACCATAAAAGTTGGAAATGCAAATTCATCAAATTTTCTCAAATAAAAACTAATCTGGTATATGTTTGACCAAACAGTTCCTGAACAGTATCCTGCTAATTAAATGCCCCAAATTTGCCACTTTTCTACGAAATAAGTGTTTTATTGAGATTCGACTGGGCATTTCTGGAAAAAAAAAAAAAAAGAAGATCGACTCAAATGAGCCATTTATCACACGTGGCATAAAGGAAGGTGTTCCAAATGCAGAAATCAATCGGAAAACAAAAGGAAAACATGGTATTGTCAAAGATCATTATTTCCATAAATTGATGAAAACAATTATTCTTCACATCAGAGGGGTAAAAGGAACAATGTGACAGTCAGCCTTTAGGCACGGTGCACTGACTGCTTACTGAGAGTTTTATCATGCCATGATGACGAAAGGCATCTGAAAATAGGTAACCTACGTAGATGATGACAACACGGGACCTTCAGAATCTATGAACTTTGATTCGACAGTGCACACTCGGCAAACCACACGGCCCATGCAAATCAAATGAGACCATGTTTGCACAGCTGGGGTGTGTTTCCTGAAGTCACAGATGCTAACTTACATAGTTAGTACCATTGACCAAATGGACAACTATTACTTACTTAATTACTAAGGCCTTGAGCCCCTAAAGGGGCATAGGCCATCTACAACAGCCCGCCACCGTCCACGGTCCTGGGCGATTTGCTCGAGCTCCCTCCAGGAGCAGCCAGTCTGCAAGGCGTCTGCCTCCAGGTCTCTTTTCCAGGAGTTCTTGGGTCTGCCTATTTTCCTCTTTCCCAGGGGATTCCAGGTCAAAGCCTGGCAGGTAATGCTGGTTGGTGGTTTCCTCAGGGTGTGCCCAATCCACCGCCATCTTCTTCTTCTGATTTCTTCTTCTATTGGCACTTGGTTTGTTCTCTGCCAGAGATCTGTGTTGCCGATGGTGGCTGGCCAGTGAATCACCAACCAGAGGTGAATTTCCCAAAAGCATGCTTGCGAAGTTAGCTACTTGCATAGTTGTCCATTTGAAGATTCATAGTTGCTAATTTCGCAACTATGCTTTTGGGATATGCACCTCTGGTTGGCTGGCATACTTAAGCTTTTCACTATTAATGTATTAAGTTACTTGTGAAACAATTGTTGTAAAAACTTGAATTTATTAATGTTGAAAAGCGTTAGCATGCTAGCTGGCAAATTATTCATCCCATTGACGTGAACAGAAAAGAAAGTTCTGCTTTTCTCTTTCTGCATTTGCAGCTCCTGGGCAGGTATTCAATTTTATACTTAGTCTAAGTAAAACTTAAACTTAGTTTTTTACTTGGCTAAGAAAAATGCTTAAGTCATATTCAAGATGCGTCTAAGACATTTACTTAGTCAGACAATATCTAAGTAAATTACTTAGCCAAAATTATGACGTCAAAAGACGCCTAAGAGATTTGGGTGATGTCTCCATCTGTGCGCTAAAAGCATCCTGTGGCATAGAAATGCAGGGCTGTGCACAGCCTATCCACGGGTGCGATTGGATGGTTGGTATTGCCCCTGGTGGAGATTTCATCCTCTATCAACTGAGTTGATAGCAGGATTCCTTCCCTGTTAAAACGATATCTTTTCATAAATTCTGTATCATTGTACGCATTAATTGGATGTAAACATTGGTTAGCCATGCTGACGAGTTCGCATTGATGGTTTAATTGAAGATGGATAAGAGCAGCCATGATGATATGTCTTGTCCCAACGAATGATTCTTTGAGAAAGATATATACTTAAGTGTCCAATCTGGACAAGACAAAATACTTACTTAGTTGCACGCACTTGAATACCGAAGTACTTAAATATTTAAGTTTTGCTTAGTATGATTGAGAATTTTACTTAGAATGAGTAAAATTCTCAGTCAAAAACGTTGCATAAAGCTTAGCCAAAAGTTTACATGAATATCAACTTTGACCAATTTTTACTTAAGTACAGCACTAGTATTGAATTGAATACCGGCCCTAGCTTCGTTCCGGCTTCGCAATCATGGCCGAAGTTTCGATTGTACTCAAGGGCTCATGGTAGAAGATGGATTTAGTTTAGTTTAGAGTCATTTTTTGCATAAAATATTTTCTACACTCATTTTAGGATGGGCTTATTAACAAACTTCTCTGACTACAGAATAGATGAGGAACATTGCAGACCGGAGCAGTTTGAGCACTGCTAATTAATCAATGGCTTATTAAGCAGTGATTTCAGTAATTACTAGCTCACAGTGATATCCAGACTTTTCCTGTGACTCGGGATCTGGCCGAAAAAAGCAGTCATCTGTAAAGTGTTTAGAGCAGATCACCGATCCTGATCCGGGCTCTGTGAAATCCGCTTGTTTCCTCTTCACAAAATCCACCCTTGCTTTTCTAATTGTGGGTTTTCTGGAAATTTATGGACCATGATGCCTCTGCTTGCATCAGCCTTATTGTTGCAGTCGTAAACAAGGCAGATATTTGACATTTTCCCAAGGGAAAAATCCACAATAACAAATCACTGAGTCCAATGACATTCACAATGCGTTTCTGCCACTGGCTAGGTTTCTCCCGTAACCTCATCAACGAAGATAGCCAAAGATAAATTCTTTCTGAGATGATCTTGCAGTAATTAAAATTCAAATAAATTTGTAATGGTTGATTACGATTTGGAATGACCAGAGCACAAATGATGTATTTATATTAAAGATTCTGTGGTCCAAATCTTATTTTTGGATAAACATGTGATGGGTGCTGGAAGTAGATGCCAAGAGCAGCGGCCCGAAATATAAGGCAACACTGACAGCATGCTGAGAGACTAAAAACAGATAAAAATAATGAGACTCGCGCTACCAACGGACCAGACGCCGTCCGTGGTAGAAATCAAGCGAGCTAAAGGAAAACAAAAGAAAAGGGAAATAAACCAAAGATTCCCTTGCTCACTAACACAATTCCTGTTATGCAACCAAGTTCCTGACAATACTCTCCCTGGAGACCTTACCGGCTAAAGCGCCAAAGAAGCACTGACACTCTGGCAAGGGGAGCAAGGCGAAATAGGAGCTTAAATAGAGTCTGGGCCACGCCCCCAATCAATGCCAGCTGGCCTAGAAATCCGATAGGAAGCAAACGATATCGTCCCGGACGAGAGCAACAAAGAAAGCTCTCAATACCTCCAAACCATAACAGGACAAGCACTTTCACTACACTTGGAATTCAGTCTGCCTAGAACGCTCTGCGGTTTGCATCTATAACCGTTTGCTAACATTCCAGTGATTTTGCATAGCAACATTACTTCATCAAAAATGGACTGAATTCCATTTAAAATTCACCCTTCTAACTATTGCAATTGACCTGTCTCCTACATTGCCTCTGGCTTAGCAGGCAATGGTCCCCAAATTCAGAGTCATTATAGTAGGTAGCAAATGACACTTCAAATTCAGTTTAAATATTATCAGAAATTGGAAACACTTAGCTACCAAGCCAGCAAGGTAGCTACCTAAAGATTCTTATTTAAAATAAATTAAGGCCACCACTTATTTTTACGCCGGGATCAGACTACGCAATGTTTTTGCCTGTTCTAAAGATCGCTATGTCGGATTAAGCAATTATAGAGTCATGTATTCTTTCTGTGACATGGCCGAGAGATGTGGCATACTACACCAAGCTCCACGACCAATGGTCATTTGCAGTTTGTCACGACGTGTGCTATATTTTTCAAGGAATGACATGAACCTTTCTCAGAATAACTTTAGTATTAAGTATTTTAAAGCGTGTATAGACAGTAGTAACTGGGGTAAGGTAGAAGCATGCCAATATATTCCTATTCTTATTGGTGCAATCCAGATATCTTATTAGGATTTCTCATAACCCGGAAAAGGGCTTAATCGGTTAATGTTGCTTAAATGAGTTGCTGTATTACCAGAGTGCTTCAATACTCCGGTCAGAAACTGGAATATTGAGGGCAAGAACCTAAAAGTTACCACTGAGTTGCTAGCTTAATGCTACCGGCAGTGCTAGACGGTTTGCTGAAGTGTCTTGGCTATTTCTAGCCAGAGATCAGCTTTATTCCCTCAGTTATGATGTAGTCCCTTGAGGAAATATCAAGAAAGCACGGGCGTAGTTGCCATTTGATCGTGAACCTTTCCTCCGTTTCACTGCTCCACCCAGCTATGACAGCATCACTCTTCTTCCTCTAGGCTATATTTACAAATATGCGCACTGCAGCTTCATCGCTTCCTGCAGAGCACTGTCAGCTATACTCCTATTGGCCAACATCACAGAAGCTACGCAATCCATTGTGGAAGATGGGGAATGCGTGACGCATCGCAGATGCTACAACGTTGGTCGTCCACTATGGCATACTACCAGTGTTGTGCATGACCGGGAAAAAAGAACGACGTTCATGAACTCGTTCATTATTTTGACGAACGATGAACTGAACGTACGCATCTGCCGAAAACGAACGATTCCCTGAACGAGTTCATTTTGGTAAGGAATAACGGGCGTTCAATATTATTGCCAAAAATACTTCTCCCAGTAGACTTATGATGACGTCATCAACTGACGCCGCCACTGTTCTGTCTATGCCAATGAATGTACGTAGAACTGGAGGGGCGGCCGCCGTATCCTTCTTAGAGCGTAGTTGAAGAAACCAATATGGCGTGAAGTGCACCGCACTTCTGAATTTCCTATGGAGACTAACTAAGGGGTCTTCCGAAACAATTTCAACATAGTTGTGATCGAAAAACATTTAAGAATATAAATTAATGCACAATTTTACATGACACTGTTCAAGACGTCGAGCATATAACACGTGTTAATCAAAGGAAGCGCAACACTTACTAGCCACTTGTCCGAGCTGGCTTGATAGGTAATCGGGTCGCTGTAGACGGCTGTGATCGCAAACTTTATCTGTAATCTAGCTGGCTAGATAAACTTAGTTGGCACAATAAACCCAAGTTGCATTTGTACATAGAATTAGCCATAGCGAATGACCTGGCAGAAACGTTTATGTAACGTGTTCATACCGGATGAATTGCGCAAATAGCAACATCCTTATCCGGCATCTGCCTATCTAGGGACTATTAAGTGAGCAAGCTGTGAGTTTTGTTTATAATTATTACGATAACGCAATTATAGCTAAGACAGTCAACCAAACTGGCTAGCTTTCTATGCTTGCCAGCGAAGATAGCGCTTCAGCATACAGCTCGGCTGTCGGTTCCGTGAAATGAAAACATAGCTCAGTAACCATGGGAGTTCAAACCATCGGCGGAACCCGACATTTTACTGGGGCACGTACCCCATTATTGGTCAGCAGTGCCCCAGTATAATTTTCCCCAAGGGATAAAAAAAAAAATCACGTTTTAAGTCTACATGTCCACATAATCTACAGCAAGAGAATTTACAGTAACAGAGTGCTTAGACACACAACTACTTAATATGACGACTGTAACTCATTGCTAATTTATGCCTACTGTAACATTGTTGGTCTTGGCTTATGTTTTTGAACTGCATTAGAGTGTGATTCATGCAGTTGTAATGAAGAACAGTTTCATTTTCAGAGACTTTGCTGGACCTGACTTTCTGCATGTAGTTGCAACCTGCTGACATTTTTTTCAGCACCATAACTTGTTGAATAAAAGCTGTCTGTGATTCCATTTTTGGACATTGTGGCAGTGATTGGGAGTTGGGGATGAACAGATTAGAAGAGACTCTTATGAAGAAAAAAATTCTTGGATGACTGCGTTAAAAATGAACTTAAAAAAGAACTAGTTCATTTTTTGGGCTGTGAACTTAGTTCATTTTTTTAAAAGAAATATGAACTATGAACTGAACTAGTTCATTTTAAAATCTGTGAACTGAACTTTGAACTAGTTCATATTAATTGTGAACTAACACAACACTGCATACTACACGGGATAAAACAATCAATCTTAGCCCATGATGACCATTAATCGTTTCCGATCCCACCCGGTGTTATTGACCTTGAAATTCTAATATCCCCTTCTTTTTTTGAAGAGTGTCGTTAGTCAAACACATTATTCATAACCTGCACATTTCAGAGCTGAAAAGAGGGTCTGTCGTCAAAAGCAGGGAAATACTTGTCAAGTGACTGAAAAATATTTTTCACAGTAGTACTTAATCTCCAGAGGGTATTAATGCACATTTTAAAAAAATGTATGTAAATGTAAATGTAAGTGATCAATGTTAATGTTTAGCAAATATCAATGCTTTTATATGACTATGTACAGCCTAAAGTAAAAATCTGCTTAAGAATCACCGGAAACTAGCTGGCCCTCAGAAGCCAGACTTCATACATCATCACAGACTCAAGTTGTCTGTGTAGAAGAAAAAAGTTCCATCAATTTAAATAAATCACAGTACTAATCCTCCTCCCATCTCTCTCTCTCTCTCTCTCTCTCTCTCTCTCTCTCTCTCTCTCCAACTACATAGCTGTTGAGGTACAGCTGATAGAAGATTAGGCAGTGTTTTCAGTAAATTCATTAATTCAAACAGAGGCGATGACATCATATCTGTGAGTTCTAGGGATGATGGTGAGGTCTCATAGGGCAGATTGCCCGCATGCTTCATTCACATCCCAGTCAAACATGACAGACCTTAGATATGATAGCAGTGCATCAACTATCACTCCCCAGACTGAGGACAGACAAGCACAAGACAGGCACAAACTGAGCAGAATTGAAATTGGCACACACAGATGCTCCTTTCTCAGGCAATTACGACCACTCTGAGAGAAAACGTGCCCTTTGTAAACTTCAGCCATGGACAGTACTGATTCATGACAAATCATGTTGATTAGTAATGACACACAGTCTAAGGGAATGAGTATTAGACTGGATCACACACATTTCCAGATTAACCCCTTAAGCCCTGAGCCTCTAGCTTGAAAATGACATGCCCAAAATGAAATGACTATATCTCTGCAACAAATTGGTCGATGTCAGTAATCTTGGTATCATAATAAAAATAATACCTTGGGGATTTTTGTCATGGTGCAAAAAATCAATGTACATTAAGTAAATGAAGATGGAACACTGCATAAACCAACATTTTTTTGCACCGAACAATGTTTTACTTTTATCTGTCATAAAATTATTCAGTTGCAGTCTGAAACCCCTAAAAAATTACAGCTCAGAATCTCACCATTATCTGTGCCAAAGTTTTTTGTAACTAAGTGAATCAGAACAAAATTAGAGAGGTTTTAGTTTGGGAATGTCCAGGTGGCCTCTCAAAAATGACACTGTGGGACTGTTTCATATTTCTCAGATACCAAACTGTAAAACTCATATAAATTTCATTTATATGTCACTACAGGCATACATCCCATCAAAATACAACACCTTTTTAATTTTCAGAATTTTAAAACATTTTTTAAATTATTATTCCTGCCAGTCCTGTAGCCTGTACAATTTCCCATTGAAAGATAATACATACAAAGAAAATGAAGTTTGACTCCACTGATCAGATATATTTAAAAAAGCAAATAAAAAAAAATCATAAATACAAAGGTAATGTAAAAAATGGCAAAAAAGTAAAAAGAACGAAAACCCCAGCAAGTATTCATAGAAGAAAAATGCTATGTTGTCATAATACAAACATGCTGTGTCCAGCATTTGAACCCCGGCAGCTTAGGTTGCTGCGCTTTACTCTAATCACAAGACTACATCAGTTAACTGTGAACAGTTTGTCAAATTGCCAATATAAACAATGAGTCAGGAAAGCACGTACTGTATTGATGTACTCTCCATATTCACATAGAATTGCACAAAGATTCCATCAGAAAACGACTTTTAAATCGTTGAATATTTACCGGATTATTATATGGATAATACCACAAACAAAATTGTTAAGCGTTTCACGGTATTCAAGTACGTTCAAATCACCCATGGACTCAGTTTGATGCACTGGAAATGTAAGGCTCTCGCTCAGGCTAGGTTTGTGCTATTAAGGTGATTTAGAGCTCGTTGGAAACATCAGAACCCATAGAATCAAATAGCTACTGGCAAAGTCTTACTGACAGCATCACAAGCCGATCACAGAGAGGAAAATACATTGCAAGCAAGCTGAATTCTAAGGAGCTGAGATCTTTGAAGCGATGCCCCGGTAAAAAAAACATGTTCAGAGACTGGAATATCTAGTTTAGTTCTAACAAGGACACATTGGGCTAACAATAGCAAGCGCAGATTTACCCTTTAACTGTTTTTTTATTACAAAATATCAAAGGTGAGAAATTTCTTAGCTCATCTCTGTAGACTGTAAAGTGTATGCCTGCTGTTCTTTCAGTGTGGTGTCAGTTTAAGGCTTATATCGTTGGATTCTGTGGACTTTCCTTTTTCATTTGACGTACCGTTTGTATGCCTAGCACAAATTCAGTAGAAATGCTAGCAACTCAGCATTGATATGATTTTATCCTATGCAGGGGTGATGAGAATCTGACACCATGCTAGATTTCCTGCGTGCGGCGATGGGCGAGGGAGAAAATGAAATACGAGATACATGCGTGCAGAAAGATCGCAGACAGTAGACCTAGACAGGCTTTGATAGACCTCTCACTGTCAGCCTATGGCTTTCGCTCCCAACCAGTCCAAAGCATGGATGTGTTGTTAGAACTGGATACTGAACCAGGGCTGAGACACACACCGACAAGGGCTAAGCTGTCAAGCTGATATTGTAAGTCACGTGATGCCATGGGGGGCAAAAATAAATTTTTCCAGGGGGAACATTAGAAAAATCAGTGAATATTTTTTTTTGACTACCACAAATGATCAATATATAATCTGTTGATTTTTCTCTTTTAAATCATTGGTGCCTTTTTCATGGCAGCAAAAATTTTTTTTTTTTAAATCAAGTTACGTGGACACCAAGGGGACCTAGTCTCTAAGCACGTTCTCGCAGCTCAGGTTCTCTGCGTGTAGCACTGGTCTGGAGATTCCGTGTTGTTGTATAAGGTTATTACCAAGTCGGTAAAATGAGCAGGTGTAAGGACGCCAATGTTTTCAGTTATTATATTTGATGAATGGCTTTGTGATGTAGTGACTCAACTGCTTCGTCTGTCTTTTATGTAACGTTACAGAATATACAGTAAGGAAGCAAAGGCTGTTGTTGGTGAACTTAGGTTGGATAATGGGTGTGTATTACTAGCCTTGCTTTTTTGGATTAAAATGTTCAAGATGCACCTAAACTGGGTTGTATATTTCCATTACATTGAAAATCCTACACTGATTCACGGTACTGTGTTTTGCTGCTTCAGGTAAGCGGACTACGTGCTTAGCTAAGTTGCATTAACTACGTCCTTATGTTCACTTTCAGCGCGGTATAAATTCAACCCAAAAAACTGCACAGCGAATCATTTATTTATCATTGCATGCGCATTCTTAATTATTAGAACAATAGCAGATGTGCATATTTGATGTCATAACTTTTCAGCAACTTTTAAGATGAGATACAAAATATGAAGTATCTATTATTTTATGCATGCACAGAACTGGCATGACAGCACTGCACAAACAGAGACAGTTTTTGTAGTTCAGCCTTCATTAGCTAGAAGTGTTGAGTGGGTCGGAAACGCAGGACAAAATGAGACGTGAACGACACACTGTTAGTGAGCAGCATCAGAGTATGGGAGTGATGCTGTGGAGATTCACATCTGCACAGAGAAAATACCAGAGTCCCCGAAGAAAGAAACAAATGAGAATGAAACGAAGATCGACTTTATGTATATTTTATAACTGGGCTGCTGATTATGTGAGGATGTCGAATTTAATAATCCTGTATAAGGGGAAGGGAAAGAATTCCGTATTCAAACTCAACTAACATAGAATAAAATCAGCACTTTTTCTCTTTACCTTGATGTTTGAGTACCCATTGAAATTTTCGAGTGCGTTAAAACATGAAACGTACATTTAGTCAAGAAAATGTGGAGTTTAATTTCTAGTGCTGATGGACATGGTAATAGCATATAACGGCAGCAGCTATGGTACTGATGACAAACCGGGTTACGAGGGCATGCACAACGTAGACGTTCGAGATATTGAATATTAAAATTAAATTCTAAAGAATGGTGCGTGCACCCTGCGAAGGATTGGCAAGCTGTTCAGGATGGGTCCCTGCCTTTCGCCCAGAGTCAGCTGGGATGGGCTCCAGTTCCCCCATGCCCCTAGGGAAGAGGCGGTATAGAGAATGGATGGCTTTAATGAGCTTTGAGCATACGTACGCTAAAAGTAATTTCGCTTGTCATTATTGTCTAAATACTTTAATTAACGTCACCTACTTTAAAACTTACCAGTACTTAAAGCACCGGAAGTGCTCTGTGCGGTTGGGTTATCGTCATGAATCCAGTAAGAATAGAGGCGATTGCCAGCTAAAAAGCTTGAAACATTCCACTTTCCACGAATATATTTAGCTTTAAACTGTGAGGAAAACGAGATTGAACTGTCATCGTATCGAGCAGCCAGTCAACCGTTTTGCTGACATTGTTTGCAATGTAGTAAATAATTTTATTTCCCTCTTAAATAAATAGTTTATCAACATATATATCCCTTTATATAAACTGTTTTTCCGAACTATATTTAATCCATCACTAAGTACTACATTTATTTATTATTTTCAAAAAAAGTCTGGCAGGTTTGAAAAGCGTGTTAATTAGTTTGTATGTAACTTTGAAAAATCATTCAGAGTTAGTCGTCTGATGTGAATTCAACAGCAGTGGAAAAACAAGATTTTCTGTGATGATATTGCGCTGAAAATTCTGATCAATCCTAATAGTGGTGTCCATTGAGGAACTTGAGTTACTAATCCAAGAATAACCCATCACGAACCTAGCTTTAATTTAGAGCCATTGTTTAGGCTTTAGCCATTGCCATTGATTGCCATTGATAGCCATTGTCATTGCCATTAGCCATTGATGTCCTAGTTATGAGGCAGTAAAAGCCAAAACCCAGTGTTATTACATCACTGTTGAAAGCTCAGCTCATACTTCCTCATGCGGACCCACGAAATGCAGGATGTAGGCCCATTAACGACCCATTCCTGATGACCCACCCTGAAGAGTAATTTTCAGGCTTGAGAATTTTTTTGCAATCACCCCTGCCTGTGTTTTGCTACATGGTTATTTACTTGCTTGGTGCTTGAATTGTGCTCGGTTGACGTAAAAAAGGTCATCATGAGCTATATTTATTGTGCGTAACGACCGCCCCGCGGGCATTCGGGTTTAAGGGCTTAAATAAATAAGGCAATTCTACAAAAAAGTACATGAGGTGACAAAGTGAAGATCTCAACACACTTTAGTCAGACTTAGACTTTAGTCATACTCAACATAATCTGCTTTTGCATATAATGACTGAAAGCCAAAAAAAAGTCTTGAATTAAATTTGTCCAACACAAACTAGAGGTCTAAAAACGTCTGTTTTAGAAGAGGTTCTTCAAGAGACTTGTTGGGTACATAAAATAACCTCTTTAAAGCTGCAACAGAAGCTTTGTCTTATGAACTTAATCAATGAATTTTGACGGAAAGGTGCATCCATCGAATTTCAGATCCTGTCACTCTTGCCCTGGTTCCGGTTGCTT
Source organism: Gymnothorax reevesii (assembly GCA_029721435.1). NCBI lineage: Eukaryota > Metazoa > Chordata > Actinopteri > Anguilliformes > Muraenidae > Gymnothorax > Gymnothorax reevesii. The sequence continues at coordinate 134,686,972 of CM056574.1, read as the reverse complement.
ACGAAAACAGCCACTAAACAGCCCCAAACTAGTGCCCACATGCTTCGGGGGATTTCAGTGGTAACTGGTGTTTCACATCTAACCCATGCACATACTACTAACTAACAAGCACTTGGGTTAATTTGTAAAGTTGCACCGCTACTAATTACTACTAATGCAATCTCAGCACTCGCCCATTTCTAGTCTCCGCCCCTTGCTTTACCTTCCCTGTATCTCCCTGGGCTTCCGTGAAATCTTTCGCACGTGCTTAAGTGCTACCTTGCACTCCTTGATCTGTGCATATAGAACTCTTTGACCGGAGCCATTTATCTGTCAAAGGTTGTCTATGTGTATCCGGTCCATGTCTTAGCGCTTGCCAATTATTGTGTTTAAGACTTCCCCATGTGTATTTCCCTTTGTAATTAGTTCTTATCCAATTCACCTGGCCCTGCATAGCATGTGACTTTCCTCTTGTGTATTTAAGGTCTTCACTGCAGCCTTTTCCATGTCAGAACGTTGATCAATTTTCACTAGTGCAGAGAGCCTCATATGCCTTTTGATTATTGCTTCTAACTACGACAGTTTTTGTACAACTTTTGATATTGCCTTGCCCCTTCTTGTTCTGGTTTGCTACTTTCTGGATTTTGACCCATTTTCTGTACGACCACAATCTTTGTTTTTGACGCCCTGTGCATGATCTACCCTACTGGATTTTTGACTATGATTTTCGGATCACTGTTTCATGTACCATTACACATCTGCTTCACTGGTTTTGACCCCTGCCTGTTTGTCGACTTCGTTTTTGGATTTTCACTGTGGCTTGGAAATTTTCTGGTTTGTTTTCTGGTTTGACCCTTTTTGTAATAAAGGCTTATGTTTTTTGGAATTTTAGTACTTGCGTGTGGTTCCTGAACGCACCATTACAGCTCTGTTCATTGATCCATACTACTGATCTTATCAATGATCTGCACCTCTGCTTTGATCACTGATCCACACTGCTGCTCTGATTGCTGAGCCGCACTGTCACTTTGATCAAAACTGCTGCATTGACAATAGTTTCGCACAGTCAGCCTGACCACTGATCCACATTGCTGCTCTGACCATTGATCCCAACAGCTGTTCTTACAACTGATCGAGACTGCTGGTTGGACAATTGGTCAAAATTACTGCTTTGGCCCCCAATCCACATTGATGCTCACACTTTTTTTAACATTCTGGGTAGGTTTTAGCTAAAGGGTAAAGACAGCATTTAGGTAAATATGTCAAGGAAAGTGAATGTTCAGGTATGGATTTCGCTGAGCTCAAGGGATCGTGGCAGCAGCCGAAGGACCTGTTAGAGGACACCAGCAGTGATGGAGGCCATCGAGCTGAGGAAGGTGGTTTTTTGGGCTTAGTTGGCCCAGGGGACTCCTGACTCGGCAGATCAGTATCAACAAGGGACTGCAGCCATGTTGGTCGCCAAAGCAAAACCTTGCCCTTCGGCGGAGTTTGGTGAGGCTATGGAGAAGGACCTTCAGGTGGCCTCAAAGAGGTTTTGGCAAACCGTCAGACGACTCAGGAGGCAGGGATTCGTTCAGGCTGTTTTCAGCTGGGGATATCATTTTGTGGTGAAAGGAGAATTTTGAGTAACCCCTGAATCTGGCAGATACACCCTCTGTTGAGGAGTAAGAGACAGAAGACTCTAGTGCGTCTTGACTCGTCTCCCTGATGGAAGTCACTGAGGTGGTCAAAAGCTCTGCAGTGGCAAGTCGCCAGGGATAGACTAATTTTTTCTGAGATACGGAAGGCTCTGGATGTTGTGTGTGGACACATATATGTATACATTTGTATTGTATGCGTGAACTCACGCATGGGTCCGTGCATGTTCAGGAGTCCCAGAACCAGCTCTATTCTGACACCTGGATGTGTTACACGCAGGTTTATAACCCGGACCCCGACCACAGCCCCCAGAGAGTACTCTCAGCCAAAGCCCCTAGGGCACTGAGACAGCAAGATGCCTTATACCCCCACAAACTCAAAAACACAGACAAAGTCAGAGCAGAATTCTCATCTACCACATGTTCCACACTTTGCCACTTCTGAACATCCCCAGTGTAGTTCCCAAACTCCCCCCATCCTCTCCCATCTAGATATAACAAGAAGTATTCCAAGCATTCAGAAACTGCAGTGGGTCAATACTGGAATGTAATAATTGAAAGAATTCAATTTAATATTGACATCTGCCTCAAACTTATACAACTCAGCTGCATTCCGGTGCTATTGTGTAGAAGCATTCCCAGCCAGCTGTGCAGACGAGCCATGTTTATCAGATGCTCAGCTTGAGATTATTCCTGGCTCTCACTGCATGGTTTTCTTTTGCAAAAAAAGAATGTGCATATCTGCAGTTATCTCCAATCACACGTAATGTTCTGTAGCCATCTCTGGCTGTATGTAGGAGCCCTTTACCTTTATTTGAAAGGAACTGCACCTTCAAGGAAATAAAGACCCTCATTCCTTCATGACGCACCCATCAAAAACATAAAGCAAAAGCCTCAAATACATACTGTCTGACATACTTCCATGCATCCCCCAAAACAGGGGTGATTTGGAGGTCATACAAGTTAGATAGATTGTCCTTAGTTAGCTAAGGAATTGAGACAATCATGTCCATAATAACAACTGGAGAAAACATGTTATTTAAAGGTGATTAATCGTATCAATATTTAACTCAACGCCGAGCGTAACCTGTGCAATAGGCCCCCAGCAGATGGATTTGTTATTCAACTGGTTACATATTGGTGTCAAGCCTTGTCATAGATTGATAGATTGATAGATAGATTGTCTCAATTCCTTAGTTAGCTCAGGAATCGAGACAATCATGTCCATAATTTGGCACCTATAAACTAAAGCATCTCCCAGAATCCAATGCTAAAGAGGGGTGCACCCAGGACCATTTACTAGTGCACCTTTGCTGGGCACATTCATCATTCACTCATACACTCACACTTACGGGCTATTAAGTTTCCAATTAGCCCTTTGTGAATGTCTCTAGATATTCACAGGGAACCAGTAGACCAAAAGAGAACTCACATGAACACAGGGAGACTAAGTCAAGTGATTAAAGAAAGAAAGCAGGCCAGTTTCAAAACATTGTCATCTTACAGAGAGACAACAATATTATTCACTGTATCGCCACATCGCCCACAGTCAAGGTCTTAAGGGATTATATCTCAGACATTTCTATCACATATTTCAATAGCCCAGATATGAATATGATATTTGCATGTGCTTTAGATTAGACAGAGTAATTGCTTTGACGTTGATTGGGAAGACTCACCGCTTTCACACAGTTGGCAGGAAGACATGCCAGCACAGACCACCTGCAATTAGAGGAAGCTATAAGGCTGTACTTTTCCCCTGAATGACTATGGATATTATCTCCATCGATAGAAAAATTCACAGACATGAACTCACTCAGTCTCTTTGCCTGATTTATGCCATTTTACATGTGACAGATCATTTTTCAGACATGATATGCTACGTATGATGATGGATTTCATCACTCATCTTTTTGTTTGTTTTTTTATAGCCACAATTGTATTTAATTCCCACTCCTGATCGATAAAACACATCATTGGTCATAACATCCATACCCAGTAAAAGGAGATGAATCCACAGAGATGGACAGTCTTAACTGACATAGCTGTTATAACAGAGAATAAGCTGACATCACTGAGAGAGGGTCTAGACAAGATTGGTGTAAGGTGAACAATGGTCAGACAAAATTATATCAGCTAGGGAATGCTGTGTCAGCTGTGTGTGTGCGCGTGTGCACGTGTGTGTGTGTGCGTGTGTGTGCATGTGCATGTGTGCCTATGCACACACTTGTGCATATACGTGTACGTGTGTGTGTGTGCATGGGTGCGGGTGTGTGTGCATGTGTGTGTATGCACAGGTTTGTGCATGTGTGTATGTGTGTGTGTGCATGGTTGTGTGCGTGTGTATGTCTGTGAGAGTATGCGTGCGCGCGCGCCTGTGTGTGTGTGTGTGTGTGTGTGTGTGTTGTGGAAGCTCACCAGAGATAAAGTTCAGCCCAGGGGACAGAGCTGAGAAAGTGCTTCATCTCTCCAATTCCGCGTGTGTCCTGTCAGCAGACAACCTCAGCAGGGCCTGGTCAGCTCACAGACGACACCTTGACCTGTGTGCTGTTTTTGTGTCGCCAGGCCAATGGCATTGACCCCCACTGGCCTCTGTGATGACCACTGAACAGTACTGACGGCTATGATCCAACTCTCTGAAATGCCTGTGCAAAAAAGAAATACTGGGATGTGGTCAAAGAAACACAGCCTGAGCATTTAATAGATATTAAAACTCAATATGATGAAGCAGCATGCCTAATTAGTGACATTACTGTATTCTTAGGTGTGTTGTTGTTGTTTTTTTTTTTTGTTGTTAGCTGATTTGTCCGGTGATTGATTGATTGATGTACTGTAACCAAGTATAAGCAACAAAACTGTGTATTTCCTTGCACAAAATTGATATTGGGCAATTTTCCCAAACTATTGGCATTCTGTGCAAGTCTCAGCACACTGAATACGAACTGATCCCGACAGAATATCATTCAAATAGGAGAGCAAATTCCATTGAATCAGCAAAGCCTATAGTAGCACGGCACTCGAATTTGCTTAGGATACATCTATTTTCCCCCCTGCTTCTTACTGATTGAACGAAACCGGGCAGTCGTTTCATACACCATCATCTGGGAAAATCTTGCACCGACCATACGCCCAGTATTTCGGCGCAGGAAATGATAATTATAATGGCAAAAAAGAAAGAAACTAAATGTAGCCGTTCATACCGTGTTTAATGCAAAAACACCTCAAGTAAATCTTATTAATAGAAAGTAACGTCAGAAGGAATTACAATCCGGACAGTCCCATATTCCAGAAGAAAAGGGCTATAGATGAAATTAAATGCCATAAAAAACACCCGTAGTATACACAAGTACAATTGTTTAGTTCGACAATTGTAATAGCAAATACGCTTGACTTTCAAAAGTTACCAAGAGAGAATGTTTAAAGTTATGATAATAATTGAAAATGTAGCCTCCTTATTTTAAACATACCGATGCTTGTGACATACATTAGTCACTTTGACTGTGCCCCGTTTTCATTGAAATTGCCAAAATGATTCATTTCAGGCACCTTATGAAGTCAGCACCAAGACAAAAAACTGGATACCGTGTAAGTTCAAGTCTGGCTCTGTGACAGCACCTCCAGCTACACTTGTCGTTCATCCGAGAAAAATGTCATTATTTATCCCTGTAGAACGAGATGACATAAGAACTCACCTCTAGTATCCTTGCTCCTCCAGCTGTAGCTTCATCTCAAGGCAAGAAATTAAAGAAGAAAGCGCGAAACCACGCAGCATTAGACGCACCAAAACATACTGAATTGGAAACTTTTAGTGCCGACAAAGTCGCGGTGCCTGTAAGGCTACCGTAATTACCGTGCAAGAGAGTTACTCTCACTAGTGTAAAGAGGTAACCCAGTATGTACTATTCGAGTGGATTCTTTCCCACTATAGAAAAATAAGCCTCGAAGTTGGTCGTTAACGTTATGAACTACGGTTCGATAAACTAAAAAGAAACGATAGCTTTTCAATAAAATAAAAAAATTCCAATAATTTCCACGTATGATTTTAAACCGAGATTATATTGCACATACTACGGTAGCTCATTAGCATAATAAACGAAAATTTTAATATTATGTAGCAGGGTTTGTGCAGACTAGTCGGCCCAGTATAAACACTTTCAACGTCTGGATGGCAATACCTAAGGCAGTACTTTTAATTTATCGAATATATGGGTCTACCTGTTTCAGGTGAAAATAGATGTTTTCGTTGGCGTTGCCTACTATGGGAATTTCACTTAGGCATGAATGGGGAGATAACGCAGCTGTAAAGACAAGAGGCATCATCTGTCACGGCCAGGCTTTTAATTCATTACGCACTATTTTTATTTCTTTTGTAATTTACGCAGTGATCGGCAACGAACACAGCTCGTACAGGGCCCCCTGAAATGATCCTACTTCGCGTTCTTCTGCTGGCGCTTTGGTTCTGTGCATGGATTCCGCGATCAGTCCACACAGAAAATGTAAGTATCAATACAATTTATTGAAATTCATGCTCGCATAGGAAGTAAATTCTCCCACATACTTAATTAATTAAAGTTCTTCGGACGAGCTGAGCGGGTAAAAAACAACTGGAGAAAACATTTTCTTTAAAGGTGATTAATTGTATCAATATTTAACTCAACGCCGAGCGTAACCTGTGCAATAGGCCCCCAGCAGATGGATTTGTTATTTAACTGGTTACATATTGGTGTCAATCCTTGTCATGGACGCATGGAGATAAATCTCATAATATAAAGCGTAGTCAATGCAAGTACATTAAGTTTTAAAAATGGAAGCATTTTCCATTTGAATACTATAAAGTACTTCCAAATGTTTCTGTTGTCCACAGTAGAAAATCGGGAGTTATGAGACGGTTTGGTTGCAACATGATTTATTTATTTATTTAATTTTAAATATACGCTTCGTGACAAACGTTATCAACGGCACGAGCGTTTAATGTATAATTCGGGGGCAGATTTGAATTTTAGTTTTTTTTGTACCTTCTCTTCGTTTTTGATTGTAATGGTTATTAACGCCTTCGTGAGCTTTGATTCAGATGCGCTTTCTTAGATCTGCTTGCCTACTCCCCGTGACAGCTGACGTCACTCAATATGACTCTTGCGCAGTGCCCGTTCGTTTTCGTTTGCTGCGTGATCCCGTTCATCCGTTCATTCTAGAAGACCGAAATTCACTGCTGATCCCTGCTCTCCTTTTCCCGATTCTTGCTGTTTTGCGCGCGCGTGGAATGCCCTCGTGAGACCTGGCAGTTCATTCGTACCTTTCGTGTCAAGACCAGATATGCTGAAACCTACAGTGTACAAGAAGTCATGTCCTATCGTCCAAGACCCTTACCATATAATTAAATAAATGAAACAACTTTTTTATGCAATGGTCTCAGGAAGACATCACTTTGGCTGGCTAATAGTGCCACAGTTACTTTAGCAGTGTATTTCTCTGGACAGCTCGTCTCCCCCAAAGATGGTAATGTTCTCTCCTTACAGGCAAAGAGAGAGATAGTTACACATCCACTTCATTGCATAGTAGCAGTAATAGATTCCCATCTTCTTCACTATGGCTGGTCTGTATACTCACGGCGCAGAACTGCCACTGAATGACCGCTTCAGATATCCAGATGTGCGTGCATGTCAGGCTGCATTGCTGCACATGCTTTTGTTCAACAGCACCCCCTTCCCCCTTTGACTCACACCTGTTTTAGTGCTCAACCGCTTGGTAACACACCTGTTTCACCACACACCCACTTTCCTATTGAATGGCTTCAGTGCACATTGTTTCTTACACATCCTGTTTTCTGCCGTTGTCAGCTGGAGGTGGTTTATTGTACTTTTCAGTAAATTCAGTAAAAAGAAAATCGCGGTGCAGGATATTGCATGCATGACATTAACGTCGAGAATTGATTGAGAATGAACTAAACACAGAGCCACTGGGGGCAGTCATGAGCAAATAAATAGATAAATAAATAATTGAATAAATTAAAGCATAGATGCGGCCACTCAGTTTACACAAAGGCATTTTTATAGCGCATTTTCCCAGGTCTCATTCACAAGAGATGTTAACTTTTGAAAACTCTCGCAATTAATATTGCGATATTAATCAAACCAAGTTACACTGAAAATATGAGAATACTCCACAAACTTTGCACCGTAAACCTATTTTTATGTTTAACACTGACTTGCGTGCCTGTGATTGGCTTGTCTCTCCATCTTTAACAGGGTTGGGAGTTACTTTTGCTGGTGTTAGAAGGTGCAGATCATCAGCTGCGCTGTAGTTGTTTTATATTCAGATTATCTCCAGCAGACATCAGGGTCAGTCTTTTCCCTCTGGGAAACATACTCATCTGAGCGTAGTCTGTGAGTGTAATTGTGTTAGTGTGTGAGAGAGAGAAACAAAGAGATAGGACCTCTCAATGCTGACATTGGAGGTTTTTTGAACTTGCTGTGACTGGAGGTCACCTAGTGACCTCCAAGATATTGATTTTTAAAAATGTTTCTGATACTTGAACCATTGCACATATTTAGTAAGATTCTTTTATTCTCAATATTATCAGTAGGAATTTTTTTTTACTGTTCCTTTTCTTAGAAATATTTGCATGTGTATCTGTGCTTTTATTTATTATCACAGTGCCGTTTTGACTGAGCATTCATCTTTCACCACATTTATAGGTCTCACAGTGCTTTGGTTATACTTACAAGTCATTTATTGAGGGTAAAGAGAATAGCATAATGTGGAAGAAGCGGGTTGTTTTAAATTGTTGGACCTTTAAAATTTATTTGAGGAAAGCACAGTAGCACTATAATTATCGGTTCAGCAATCATTTCCTCCAAGTTTGCTTTATTTATTTTCTATGCAAATACATCCCTCAGTACTGACCATATTGCATCTGCACTGCAGAATTATGATTTAAATTGTATACCATTGGCCTATAGTTAAAAAGCAACCATTCCCAATTGTAGTTCTCAGAGGACATACACATTATTTCAGAGACCTGAAAATATGGAAAATGGAGAATATCACAGCATTTTGTGTTTGCGTTAATGTTAGTGTGAGTGTCCATGTGATTGTGTGCTTGGGTTGAGGATGGGGTGCGATGGGTTGCGGGGCTCGTATGAGATGAAACCTGACTTGAACTTTGACAATGGAAACACAGCTTTAGAAAATACTCCTGGAATTTGTTGAAGGCAATGGATCTTCAGAGAGAGAACGAGAAGGGAGAGACAAAGAGGAGTTAGTGAGGACACAAGAAGTAAAACTTGAAAATAGATCATCTCAGATGTTACTATGACTGAAACATTGGTGTTATCAAATATTATCCCACCATTCTTTATGAGCAATGTAATGGTCTGTGTGCAAAATCTGCCAACCATTAGTGTCGCTCACTCACTCACTCACTCACATCCACAAATTTAGGGCCGGATTGTGCTGGTCCAGCCAATATATACTGAATTTCCTGGTGCACTGTAGAAATTAGAATGTTCTAGAATCAAGATTCAACAACGCAATGAGGATCAATGGACAGCATGCTACTTTATTCAGTAGAGCAACACAAGAAGTGCGTGGCAATCTCCTTACTCAAATTACACGCAAAAATGACGCTCTATAAGGTATACCACAAGGTGCCAAACCTACAAATGCATGGACTTTCCGCTGGTTTAGTGGGTATATTGATTTTTGTTTTTAAACCTGTTTGTGGCTTATATTAGCTTGGTCTTTTTTGCTGTAATAATGGAGCATGATATAACCATATTTTTCAATGATAAAGCGCAGGGAATGCAAATATCAATATAGTCATATGTGTATGATGTTATATGAAACAAACAGACCCACAGATTATGTGAGAAAACAGCAAGGCCTTCCACCCCAATGGCACAGAAATCTTTTTGACCCCTCATTGTACAGGTTAAGCCCCATTCTGCTGTTGTCCCACTGCCCTCTCCGCTCCCACCTCCACCTCTGCTTTTCCAACCCCGACTCACTGCTGTCCCCACAGTCTCCCCCGGACACTCTTCTTCCACGCTTTTATATATATTATCTGACCTGAGGCCAGACTGTAGGCTTTTTCATTTCTGCATGGTTCCACCAAGAGGCCTATAGCTGCAGCATACTGACAGACAATCACATCACACTGCAAAGAGAAGTCCATCTTACCAAGAACTATAATCTTGTATTTAGACTTTGAGAACTTATTTCTATTACCTTTTTTGTAAGCAAGACAAAAATTTTTCCAGTAAGTTGAGATCATTTTGATTCATTTCTAGATTTGCCAATGGTATAAGAAAATTTCACTTGTCAAGCAAATGTAGTATATTAGCTTTAAGTAAGCTAATATATTCTACTTGAAAGAGAGAGAGAAATTGAAGGGTTGATTTCCAGAAGTCCGCAAGTCCGTTTTCGTCGTTTAAGAGAAAGGAGATTTTAAGAATTTGAAAACTTGAGGGGAACATGTTGCATGTGTTTAGCTGATGTAAACATAATGAAATATCAGAAACAATGTCTTAAAGCATATTACGAGAGCTTCTAGCCTCTATCCTGATTCTTAGTCCAGATATTTCAAACACCAGTCACGCGGACTTCAGTACTTTTAAAAGCAACTGTCTGAAAATAATGAAAATTTAACTCGATTTATGAAATTAACAGCATTGCTTTTTTATTTCAGAGAACTAAAACAGAGCATTTTTTTGAAAACAAAACACCACTTTCTAATGAAAATGAACAGCAAATATAGTTATGCTAGTATGCTATAGTCATGGATGTCAAAAATCTTCTTGAACAAAACGAATGGAAGATATATAAAGTTAAATGGAAAGTAAATGCAGCTGAACAATAAAAACCAATCTCCATAAATTACGAATGGGCAGTACCACCACCCACACAGACTTCATTTATCATCAATAGGGATGTTGCATGGTAATTAAAAAGGTTCGGCTGAAGAATAAGCAGCTGAAAAAGACCTTTTGCCAGACTTCTTCTTCGCTTGTTTTTAGCCCATTTTCCTGGCTGTCTGGGTCTTTTTTTTTTTTTAGATCTTTTGGGTTGAGCTCACACACACATCCTGGCCTGAAGAGTCAGCCATTTTGGTTAAGCAAGAAAGCTACAGTGGCTGCTATTGGCCAACCAATTTTCTTTCTTTTTTTTTTTTAAATTTGGCATCTCCAATCCCACCCGAATCTGGAATGCCCAATTGGTGAACTATGTACAAAGCTTGCTCGTATGCGACCCCTTGCTGCAAACTCAGGATAGTGAAGACAGTTCACGACTCTCCTCCGAAGCACGTGCCGGTCAGCCACTGATTCTTATACACTCATTGGTTGAATCCTCGTAAGTTCAGAACGAGGGCGGAGGATACCCGGACATGAACAAACCCAGACTCTTCCTGACGAGCGCCCGTCTGGCCAGCAGGAGGCGCTGGAGCAACGAACAAAGCTACTATTTTTCCCCAAATCCGGCAGTCCCTTCCCAATTTGGAACCCTGTAGCGCCATGGCCAATTGTGCGCTACGCTGAAAAAGCTGCTGACCCCTGCCGGTGGGTACGCCGGAGCTCGAACCCGCGACATGATAGTCACCTCTACACTGCAGCGCAGTGCCTTAACCGAGTGAGCTATCCGGCAGCTCCGGCCAACCAATTTTCTAAGCGTTGCTTTGCTTGGCTGACTGGACTTGTGTAATTGTAGAAGTTTTAGACTGGACTTGGTCACCGATAGAAGTAGCTTCTTTGGGAATTTCCAATTCACAGCTCATTTTATATGGCGCTTGAGTGTTTTTTGGCCAAAATCAGCTTATGAGCACTTAAGCACTTATGGAAATAACCCCTCTAGTTTGGAGCCTAAGACTCAAAAGATTAAAAGACTCGCCAAGACAGGTGCTTTTTGCAGATCACATCTTCTAAGTGGGAACAGGGGAAGCCTGCCATTTCCCTGCAGTGCCCCCCACCCCTGCTCTTCCCGCCACTATGAGTGATGCGCTAATCAAACACAAGCAGGCTGTCAGACTGAGAAATGCATTCTCCCTCATCTGATTCCTTCTCCCCCTGATGGGCGCTGTGCCGCCGTGGACTCCCTCATTAGCGGTAAGCCACAGCCTGTTAAACAGCGCACCGCTGTCGAGCAGAGGTTCTTACCCACCACAGAGGAGATTACCACCTGTGGTGTACTCGGAGCACCTCTCTTTAAAGCTACATCCCACTCTTACCCCACCCTGGTCTGCGTGAGGACCACAAAGCGTGCCAGGCTCATGAGCAGACACGCTGGACCCCATCACACCCACCTAGAGGTGTGGAGAGAGAAGGTATAGCTCTGAATGTTTTCTATTCATCTCTGCTTGGGCTCGGTTCAAGTATGCGGGCATTGTGAAGGAGTGCTTCCATACAAGCCAAACGTCCTGCTCACATTTCTCTCCCCCGCGCCTAATGATTTTCCCTCTGAAAAGGTGCTGAATTTGTGTGTGTGTGTGTGCGTGTGTGTGTGTGGCGAGCAGAGTGGGAGGGGCAGTGTACTGGTTTTGATTCAGTTCAGGCGTTTACACTTTTATTATGCAACTATAACCTCTTAAAGGGACATTGTGTAGGAATTACTCCCATCCAGCGTTGGAATCGTGTATTACATTCAAACGAATAATGCACTCTAGCGCCTCACGTTTTTAAAAACGTTTTGCAACTACGGCAGCCACTGTGTATCAAAAAACCTTGTCAACGCTGATGAAATCATGGATTTATTAATAGAACTGGTACTACAGAACCGAAAGCCAGCATGGGCTGACTGCAATAAACAGTTATGCCCAATACATTAGATCCGGACATAACTGTTTATTCCAGTCAGCCCTCGATGTACTTTTGTAATACATGAAGCAACAAAACACAGTACCGTGAATCTGTGTAAGATATTTAAAGTAATGGTAATAAACAACTCAGCTTAGGTGCATCTTGAACATTTTATACTACGAAAAAGCAAAGCAAGAGTTAGCTACATGCACGCTTATAGGATGTCACCTTCAATAGGTACCCGTCATCCAACCCAAGTTAACCAACAACACCCTTTACTACCTCACTGTTTATTCTGTAACATTACATAAAAGACAGGTGATGCAGTCGAGTTGCAATATAACAAAGCCATTCATCAAATACAATAACTGAAAACACTGGTGTCGTTACACCTGCTTACTTTACCAAACTGGTAATGACAGAAGCCGACAGCACGGAATCTCCTGACCAGTGCTACAGGCAGAGAACCGCAGCAGTGCAGCTTATGAGAACGCTCTTAGAGACAAGGTCCCCTTGGTGTTCGCGTTGCTTGAATTAATATAAAAAAATTGTCTCTGCCGTGGAAAAAGGCACCGACAATTTATTAGAGAAAAATCAACAGATTATATATTGATCATTTGTGGTAGTCAAAAAATTTATTCACGGATCTATTAGAGTGTCTTTTTCAATTTTTCCTTATGGGATAATTTCCTTTTGCTCCCCATGGCATCACGTCACTTGCGATCAGCTTGACCTTTAAGTCCTTGTCGGCGAGCGCTTATCTCTGCGCGTATAGAGCTAGAACCAAGTTAAAACACAGTTATTTGCGCATTGCTAGGCTAGAGTTTTAAGTGCTCATTACAAAAAAACTTAATATTTTACTACCCTCACCCTAGGTAAGCCGATGTTTAGCTGTACTCGCGTAGTCAAGCGGTCAGGGGGAGTTTACCATGTTTTATTGTTCGGCCTGTTACTTGCATAATGTAATAAAGGAAGTAGGTGTACATTTAGCAGTGTCTCTCGACCACCTGTAGATGCAAAATTACGGACAAAAGACACCGTCATGAAAATTTAATGTCGGATGAGGCGGACCCTCTTAGAGACTGTCAAAGCACGGACAGGTGTCATTTGTGACAAGAAGGCTGATTCGAAGTCTAACAAATAGAAGTCTGCTGCATGGACCAGCATCCAGAGGCGCAAATTGAACTGGGAATTGGAAGGGACACAGACACGTCCTTTATGACAACAATTAGTCCTGGCTAGTTCTCGATCATTTTCCTTCATTGAGGCGTTTTCCAATTATCTTCATTGGCAACTGAAGACACGGTTAATCTCCATATGCGATCTAACAGTGATGCAATCATAGGCTTAATTCAGTAGAGAAAAATAATTTACTTATTCAAAGGCTAATGCTTCTCCTCAATTGAACTGGTCCGCATTGTAATGAAATATCGCCTTTCACTCTCGGTTTTGCATGGGTTGATAAAAATGTGGCACTCTGCTGTTAAATAGGCTATTAAAAGCGTGCGGCTCAAGCTATTTGCGTGACAGTCGACAGGTATACAGTTTTTAACAATGTCGATTTAAATGCAGCAAACACACGTCCAGATGAATGATTGTCGTCTTACTTAACAGGTGCTGCTTGTTCTCTCCGATTAAGCGTGGAGTGCTCTCGGAGTGAACCTTTTGTTAATTATGAAAATGACTGAGAACAGGTCAGGACTAATAATTGCTTAAAATGGATGTTTTGTGCAAGCCAATTCTCAGTTCTGTTTACGCCACTGTATAATGAATTTATCCCTCGATTTTATCGCTGTTAGATCACATATGGAGAGAAACAGTGTCTTCAGTTGCCAATTATAATAATTGGGAAACGCGTCAAGGAAAGGAAAAAGATTGAGAACTAGCTAACTAGCTAACAAGCTAACAACCCCCCCCCCCCCAATTCTCCGTTCGATTTGCGCCACTGCCAACATCATAAAGTGCAATAACAGCATTCTTTCCAGACAACACAAGAAGAAACGTCAAAGAGTACAAAGAACTCTGGCTGCCGGTCGAGCCCGGAAAATTGATGCACTGAAAACAGGTGGTGGCACCTTCCCATTATTAAAACATGACCATAAGCATAGCTTATTCATTAGTCCTATATGACAAAAATTAAGCATGTTTTAGGAACTGTTTAGCCGTTTCATTCACGTATAGGCCATAGCACCTTTCGTAGTTATAAGCCTGTATGTTTACGTGGTTTCAGTAGCTTTAGTCGCAATAAACGCCGGATTTTGGTCACTGTAAATGCCTGCTTCTAAAGTCTACCCACCAGCTTCACTGCCACTAAAAGCCAGTGGGTAGGCTTTGAAAGCCGGCGTTTACCGCGATTACGAAAACTACTGAAACCACGTAAACATACAGTCACACCTATAACAATGAGGATGCAGTATTTTAGCAAGATCAACTATTATGCTGCTTATGGTAACAAGCAACACTGTAACAAAACTGAATGAAAAGTTGCCTTTAGCCTAGTTTAGGCAGTACAGTTGACTTACTTGTCGAGGAGAAAGCTGGCAACTTCAGCGTCCCTTAGAAAATTGTTCTCCTTCATTAGCTCCTGCCACCTGGGGAAGGCTAGTCCGATGTTCACCCTTGTTTTTTGAGCGCGCCAGTCATGCTGCCTTTTCAGTTCTCTTTTTCATTTTTTTTTTTTTTTTGGCGGATAAGGATTCCGCTTCCTGTGCTGCTGCTGCATATGTATGGTCCTGCATTATGCGGCAGTAGTAATGATTTTCAAAGTCGCCTCAATAGCCTCTCTTCCTGATGTCCACTGGTGTCTCAATCACTCTGCACTGGCTGGCAGGGCAAACGCGGATTTATTCCGCGTTTGGTGCTATTTGTCCCTTGCCGGCGGCAACAGTTTCAAGATGGCTGACTGTCATGCCGCTCCCCTACCAGCTTACCCGCCCAATGTAGAAACAGGTCTAAAATTCTTTGTTTACAAGAATATCTCAGATTATTAGCGGAGGTCATAATACACCAATAATGACATATATATGAATGCAGACTTAGATTTTGGCAAATAAAAAAATGTAAATATTACACATTGTCCCTTTAAACAGATTTCTGCTTAAACCCCACACGTTTTTCTTTTCATATTTTAGGACAATGCCTCATACATATTCTGTGTGTGCTATGCACAACGCTTCACTGAATCTATGTCACACTTATATTGACAGAAATATTCAAACCCAGGATGGCATTTTTGTTATGGCCACAGCATTACATCGAATACGTTGTAGAAAATATCTAGATCTTGTACATAATTTTATAGACATTTTTCTGTAATTCATCAGGACATATTTTGGATCTTTGAAAATCTTTGGATCTCCACTAGAATTAAAATAGGCCAAATGTTCCTCAGGTTTGAATGAAGCAGCTGCATTTGACAAACTCAGATATGGGATCAGCAGAGTTGAAGAGGATTTACTGTATCTCACAGAGAAAATATTACAAGAATGAAAAACAAAAAATATTGTCCCACCTAAACCATGAAAAAATTTATCTCAGGTGACAGAATGAATTCTTCAATTCAGGCAAGTTATGCCGTGGCATGTCACATAGCAAAGGGGTCTGAATACCTATCTAATCCATCCCTTTATCTCACCTATTCAGACTGCTCAAATGCGGAATCTCTCTCATTTATGCGCTTAAACTCAGTGGATATAGCAATGTTTTTTTTCTTCACTAAACATCAGAAGTCTATGAACGGAACAGATTTCATGAGACTGCTGTGCATATATGGTGCATATACACCTTACACTGTAACTGGGAAAAATTAGGTGGGACTGTTCACTGATGCTGCTCCGCAGTAAATTGGCTGTTACATTTCTCTTCACCCAAAAATCCCTAAAAAGCCGCTGTCTTCAGGCCAGAGGATCATTATTACTGGAAACCCCAGCACTCCCTGTTTGAACGAAACCGACAAAATGGCAGAAGGAAAAACAGCCATGAATGCAAATTATCCTGTCTCGTCTAAGAATTCCCCCCAGCCTTGGAAAAAGCTCCTCCCATAAAAATATACGATGACAGCCCTGCTGCACCATCTGCATGTGGTCTTCGTGTAAATATGAAAAGTATAAACATGCCATTCACAAGGTATGTAACTTCTGTCAGCTGAGCGGGGAAAACAGATGTTTAAACAGGAGGCTTGAGGGGTAAAGTTGGTTGGTGCAATAAGGCGTTATCCTATATAAGTATACCTATTCAGCAAACAATGAAGAATACTGCTATTAAATCATTACGCAGCCTTTCTACTCCTGACAGTGGTCTTCTCTGGAGCGCTTGTTTCCATAGTGAACTGTTCAATGTCTTGAACCCAGAAGCCCTATACATATAGCTCCAAACTCAATCTTTTCCCCCATAGTTGTATTTCAAAGACATAAAGGTACGCGTGTGTAATTTCAGAATATTCCCTGAAAGCAGGCAAATATGGCCATAATTGAAGTGATTAAGTGAGTGAGTTTCAATCCTTTCATACTCAATAACTCAAGAATGGTACTAGCCATAACCTTCTAACTTTGCACATTGACAGATATGGTGTAGCAGAAAAGCTGATTCAAATTTGGTTGAATCTGTGAGGTTGCATCATACTACAAAAGTAAATGAATATGCAAAAACGCAGCACACTGTATGGTCCTGCACAATTCAGTCGGATTGCACATTGCTTCTGTTGTAAATAAAATGATTAGCAATTCAGTCAAAACCTGAAAGAGGCTTGATTTCACCAATAGTTATGCTAATGATGTTTGTATTGTATTTCGTTGTATACGCTTTATAACATTACTTGCGTATGCCTTCATTTGACGTCAAAAGTAGCCAGCAAGCTGGCGACAGAGCCATATGAAAACCATGGTGTTGAGCAGCCTGTTTTTCATTTAGCTGGCTAGCTGGCTACTTTAAGTGTCAAATTATGCTAGCTGGGATGGAATAATTTATGCATGGTCTTTTCATGGTACCTTTCATTCTCTGAATGGATCTTGAGTTGACAAGCGGCACTTCAGCCTTGTGCTGTAATGTTTGCTTTTCAGTTGTCGCATCACTGAGTCCTTACAATACAGTAAGATTGTATGTTGCTTTGGTCATATTTGGAGTCGGTTAGAAAATATTTATTCAATTTATTATTTCCTGGTCAGTTGTTTTGGGAATATTTGTGATTTAAAATTTCATATGGATGTTGTGGTAAAGAATGCATGTTTGTGTGTTCATCATCGCGTGTACATGACTCATTTAGACGTGCTGTGTATCTGTTTTGTGAATGTGTGGGTACATCCTGTGAATATGAATACAAAATTATTTTTACATCCATAGCCAGGAACTGGAAATCATTATTTTGTAAGGATCAGTAAAGCAGAATAAAGAAGTAAAAACTTTATGAATCTGAGACAATGTCGTGTCTTGTAGGCCTTCTCTGAGGTTTGTTTGTTAGTATTGTCTGCTTCAGATGCCTCGCTCTGGTTGGAAAAGGTTTATGTTTTGTCTGCCCTGCAACAGCCATATCTCTCCGGCAGATTCCATTCATTCAACTCAGTCTTTTTCATGAAGAAGATGTTGTTTGGGTGATGACCTGCACCAGTGTGTTTCAAT
Source organism: Gymnothorax reevesii (assembly GCA_029721435.1). Classification (NCBI taxonomy): domain Eukaryota; kingdom Metazoa; phylum Chordata; class Actinopteri; order Anguilliformes; family Muraenidae; genus Gymnothorax; species Gymnothorax reevesii. The sequence continues at coordinate 134,668,956 of CM056574.1, read as the reverse complement.
CATTATCCTTTGTGATATACCCAGGTGATACATATCCTTCATTTTTATGCACAATATATATACCCAGTTTTGCTGGAGGTCTAATTGTTCTGGGGGGTACACACTAGAGCTCTTTGAAGGATTCACCTATTAGTGCCCCAAAAGGATTTGGGTCCAGAATTACTAGAGCGGATTGTAGATTTACTTGAGCATAGTCCACCAGAAAACTCCATCTAAAGCTGCTTTCACACTGGACGTGAAAAAACTTTTTCACACGACAGATTACATTCAAAGTCAATGCAAAGATGCAAATGGTGTCTTTGCATTGACTTTGAATGTAATCTGTGTCGCGAAAAATGTGTTTCGCGTCCAGTGTGAAAGCAGCTTTAATGTGATTTGCCAATCGGGCGTCACCTAATGGTGCAGCAGGAGCAAAGGCAGAGTAAGTATACAAGCCATGAGCTGCACCAAACAGCTCTACAACAGAATGATGCACCCAGCTGCTCCAATGAGGAAATAACAAGCAAAATGTTTCAGAAAATAAACAAGTAAAAAACAAAAGTTATGCAAATATTGTGGTGCCATTATAGCAATATGTCAGATTAATATGACGTAAATTACTCACTTGTACACGAGGCCACAATGTGAAGTAATGAGGACACTTGAGAACTGAGACTTTGTGGCGCTCTCACGAAACACATGCTATAAGAGCCATTCCCACTGATGTTGGCCAACTTCCCAAAGATTGTGGCAGCAGCGCACCATGAGGCGGTGCAGTGCAGTGCTTTGATTCCAGTGTTTCACAGCCCCTGAAGACACAGGTACTGGATGGCATTTCAAAACATGGCATAAGTCAGGCAGATCAATGCACTAACTGAACCTGTTCACACCCCATCTTCTCCCCCTCATTCATCCTGATAAGAACATCAAACACACTCATACTGCAAGTGTTTGTCCTGACTCCGACCTCAGGCTCGAGAACATGGCGGCTAAAGTGAGGATTAAAGTGTTAATGCCACACTGAAAAAAATTGTGTCGACTTGTTACAGCTAATTTTTTTAGGTTTTCTCAATTGAAAAAAAATTTACAAAGGGTAATTTTTTTTCAACTGAGAAAAACAAAAAAAAATTTAGCTGTACCAAGTTGACGCAATTTTTTTACTTTGATCCAAAGTCTCAATTTTTTCTGTGCACTCTGTGACAGGGTGATAGCAGATAGCAGTGCTGCTGCCAGAACTGAAAAATGGGCAAGCACAGAACATTCCTTTACAACAATCAATTAGCCCTGACTCATTCTCAATCACTTTCCTTTATTAACACATTTTCCAATTACAATAATAATTAATTGACAATAGAAGACACAACTTCTCTCTTAATGTGATCTAAGGGTGACCAAATAATAGGATAAATTCTGTTCAGAGGAAATAATTTGCTCGGCGGTAGTCCTATGCTTTACAAAAGGTAAACCAGAAGCAACTTCTCTGCAACCTTTCTGGCACATTAGGCGATATAACCTGTGCTTCATGACTGTTTACATTGTTATAATTTAATCAAAGGCAAAGATTTGAAACACCTGTTCACAACTTTGAATAAGGCCGTTTGAAATGCATCGAATTGAGTTTAAAAATGAATGGCTGTTGTCTTACCTTAATGAGGAGAACAAGGAGCAACTCATAGTTTGGGATGTTTTCTGAGTGGATGTACTGATTGGGAACAAGTCAGGACTAATGATTGTTAAAAAGTGTTGTTTTGTGCCAACACAATGTTCAATTCTGGCTGCGCCACTAATGGATTAAGAAATACTAAGCTACCAATCAATATTTCAAGACATCTACCATCATGTAGGATTTCTCTCGATCCAAACGACGCACAGCACATTCAAATGCTAAGGATCATGTTGAGTTGTTAATTAGTAGAATCACGTATATTAAGGTATGTTTGAAATGAAAACCTGCAGGTAGATGGAAACAATTTGGCCATCAGTGGTTAAGTGTGATGGTTAGGGAACTGGGTGTTTCACTGAAGGGCTGTTCGTTCAGTACCCACAAGCAATTTACTGCACTTAAATTGCCGGCAATGGTTCTCCAAGTGGGGTCTGGGGACCTTCAGGGGTCCTCGAGGGCAAATAGAAGAGTCATTTATTTTCACTATAATTCCATCTGAAAGTACCACAATGACAGAATGCTTGATTTATATGGTTATGTAGATGACACTGGGACCCTGTTTGATTAATATGGTCATTTAGGGACCCTGGGGCAAAATCTTATCAAAGGGGGTCCGTGGTTAGGGGTCCTTCACGCGAAAAAAAATTTGAGGACCACTAGTGTGCAAAACTTTAACCTGTTTCTGCCCATGTATGATGGAATGTATGATAAAAAAGTGAAAAGTGGGTGTTGGAGGAAAATGGTTTGGGGGTGGGGGGGGCGGGGGCGGGGGGTGTATGAGTGGTTCATAAAATTAGGTAGCATGAGTGCGGGCGAGTACTGAGATTCAGAATCTGAGACGTTAAGTGGTTGAGAGCAAGAGGTTATGAGGGATAAGTGCGGATGCGAGAGGGTGACAGGGTAAGGGTGGAGGGGGAGTATCAGGAAATGTATGGATGATTAAGCAGAGGGTTTTAGCAGATGAGGGTGTAACAGGGTGATAGTGTAATGACCAGTATGGTCCAGGTGTCAGACAGCAGAAGTCCTGCTGCGAGTTTCTTCCACCCATGAACTGAGCTGATTGCAGTGATTAGACTAACCGCCACACATAAGAGCCAGGCTAGCAAGCAAAGCCAGTTCACTGGAAACAATAATTCTGGGGAGAGCACTTAGACCCTGTTTACAGTGGCTTTTAAAATGCCTCGGATGATCAGACTTCAAGTGTACAGTGCCAAATACAAGTGTAAATGACCGCAAAGAATAATCAAGATCCAATCACTCGGACCCAAATGGTCTAGGATGCATTTGACTGCATATTTGCAGTGTAAGCCTGAATGTGTCCTGATGTGTCCCTGACAGGAAAACAGGAAATCAGCTCATAAAAATGTTGGAAATAATGAAACTGAGTGCAACTCAACTCATGGTGGAGGCAGGTGCGAGCGATGATGTGTCTCGACTGTGTACTTGCATTGGGATCACAAAGATGCATTTTAAAACCAATTGTAAACAGGGCCTAACATTCTGAACCAGGATTTTAAACCCCTGGTAATGACGTTAGAGGATGACAGACCAGAGACACGAAAGGGGGACAGGGAGCGGACGTGATGTCTTTGAACGATGTTGGCAGTCGTCTGGAGAGGCAGAAGCAGACGTGTCTGAGCATGCCCAGTATGCCTGTTCTAGCTCATATACCTGTTCAGCAGTGCTATGCTGCCTTTCCATTTTTTTTGTAATTGACGTCATTCACTTTGGGCTTTGATGCTATGGTATGGACCCAAAAAGATTTTTTTTTCTTTTTTCTCCGACATCATCTCTGTGTGTGTAAATTCTCTATTTGTACGGAAGACTGTTAATGAGCCATGAAGTGCTGTGATATAGTTCCTTAAATGTGCAGGAGTGGGAGGAATGTTTTAAGTTCTTGTCAATGCAGCAGTTAACCAGAATAGCCATATCTTCCTACAATATCGCAAAATTCTAAACCTGCTTTTTTTGGTGAGTGCCAGTAGTTTAGACTAGTGACTATTGTTCACAGAGCCAGAGGATTGTGGATTAACATGTTATCTGAGAGACACAGCCTTCCACTGCCTGTGTCCATCTGCATGATGACATTGTGGCATTATGTCAGTTAGTATGCCCAGAAAACAGCAGTATTCCAGTTTCATAACACACACACGCACGCACGCACGCACGCATGCACGCACGCACGCGCATACATAATCAACTACTTTTCCATGATACTCCACTGTATCATAACAGTGCTGAGTAATCCCTCCATTAATATTAATGTTAATGTTGCTCTTGTGAGTCCTCTCTCTCTCTCTCTCTCTCTCTCGCTCTCTCTCTCTCCATCTCTCCTTCCTCTCTTCCTTTCTTTCCATAACCCTTCCTCCTTTACCATCCTCTCTCAGATTCCGTCTCTCCTGCATGCCCCAGGTGTCTGCAGGTCTGTATCTGATGGTGCTTATCAGAGAATCTCAGAATGTGGGGCTTCTGAGCGGACAGATTATATCACGCCCTCGCTCTCCCCCCTCTCTCACACACAACACACACACATACATAAACACATACGCTCGCACTCGCACACGCCGGTAGTAGCCAGCAAATTGCCAGTCTGCTGACTGAGTGCTGCTGTGCATGACAAAGCTCCACCTTGTGTCAAAATTTTGAACCAAACAGGTATGTCATCGTGGGACACATCCTCAGGTCATGACCTTTTATTTGCACTTAATTTGAGGTCAATCGGACAAATATTTCCAGAGATATGATGAAAACAGTGATTTTTTTCAGTTTTTGGCCCCTGGTGGCCAATCTACAAATTGTGAATTGTCCAAAATCGAATTAGTTCTTCCTCTTTATGATACTTACTCATATGCAAAACTTAGAATTTCTAATTGAAATATTACTGAAGTTATCGCGTTAACACGTAAATCAGTTTTTGGCCCCTGGTGGCCAATCTAGAAATCGTAAATTGTCCAAAATCGAATCAGTTCTTCCTCTTTATGATACTTACCTATATGCAAAACTTGAAATTTCTAATTGAAATATTACTGAAGTTATTGCGTTAACACGTAGTGCGGCGGCGGCGGTGGTCGAACCAAAAACATAATACCCCCGGAACGCCATTCGGCGTTCGGGGATATAATGAATAGAACCACGCCCAATGCACCTTCCTATTTGTCCTTACGCCTATACATACCACCTATATTTCCACAATCCCAGCTCGTCTCGCTTCAATGCCGGTTACTCGCAAATGGAGTCCCTTGGACGCAGAATAGTTCCAAGACTCCGATGCTCCAGTGGATTCTTCTCAATCCGTTTCCGAAACTCCTGTTTCTCCCACAAAAAATTAATTAGGACTCCCTCGACAACACAGCTGATCCTCCCTCTGTGCACACCAGATGTATGCAGACAACATAGCACTACCGGGTTCCGCCATCAACGTCCCCAGTGCCAACATCATCACGCTCGGCGAGGTCCTCCCCTTCCAGATTCGGCGGAAGTCACTCCTTCCGCAAACCAGCCAGTCCCCTCCATGCCTGCTCCCTCCGTTTATGACCTCTTTGGACCCTTTTTGTCCCCTTGTCTGTCCCTGAGTTCGCAGGCTGCCCTGTTGCCCCGTGAACATGCGTCCCATTCCCCCGCCCCCTCCCCCCATGACTTCTGCCGGATGAAACCTGGCTTCTGCGCCCCTGCAGCCCACAACCAAATTCTCCAAGGCTCCAGCAGTTCCAGTGTTAACCCACCTACACCCGAAGAAGCACCCGCTATTGCCTCATCCGCTCTCAAACTCAAAGTTTTTCGGGTTTTTTGATGACGTCAGCTCATGCCAGCAACACGAGCAATCAGATTATTTTGACGCAGGCGTCTGGAAATAGTAGATCTTAATACTTTCATCTCTTCATTTCTGGCGCTATTAATATGATTACGGAGTTGTGCTGTCAACACCTTTTTACTCTTTACTTGTCGTACACAGATAACAGACATCAGAGGCACTTCTGTTTTGCACCTCTGTTGCCACTATTTTTCAGAGAACTAGTCTCTTTGAAATGCTTGATGATGTTTCTTACAGTGCCATGATTTAACATCTTCAGCATCATGTAAGGCGACAAATACCACTATCTCAGGGAGCTCCTTCCATTATGCCATCGTGTTTAATACTATAACACTGCTCGAAGTTCATGTCACCTAATATACTGGAACAACTGACCATCAGAGGCAATTTTGCTGAATAATACTCTCTCAAACCAGTTTAAACAATTTTTTTGCTTCAATAATCATGGAATGAGCCTTCAAACACGCATTCAGGCTATGCAAGAGTTAAAAAAAAAAAAAAAAACTGTGACAGCTTTCAGTTGTCATAAAAAAATGTACGTTTTCTGTGTTTCTGCTTATTACCCATATTTTTACCTCAATATACTTGCGGGAATTATTTTTTGTTCTCATTGCCTACAATAGTATTTTTCAATACATTTTCACCAAAAAAAGATAGAGAAGTAGAATACACTGAACAACAAAAGAAATGCAAGTTGTCAACCTGGTTCAGCCAGCATGGCCAGAATTAAGTGGACAGCAGCAGTGTATGTTATTTCCAGAATTTCAAATATCATTGCACCGAAAGAACATTCTTTTGACAATATTTTTATTCATTCGGACATGAAATTGGATTTGAACAATTAGCCATATACAGAACTCAATTGGGGATACATCTGATGAAAAGGCTAGCCAGGGTAGTGTCTGTACAGTTTCGTGTTGCAGAAAGTCAGTGCTGACTCTAGCAGTGTGTGGTCCTGCGTTATCGTGCAGAAATGTCACATGATAACGTCAAACAAAAGGCACGACCTCTGGTCTCAGAATTTCGTCCCGGTAATGCAAACCAGTTAAGTTTCCCTCCACAAAGACCAGGTCTGTTGTCTCTCGGGCACTAATTCCAGCCCAAACCATGACACTGGGACCTCCCCAGCGATCATGTTGAGCCACGGCAGCTTCCAAGTACCGTTCTCCAGCACAATGCCAAACACATGTCCTGCCATCCGCACACGACAAACAGAAGAGTGACTCATCCAAGAACAGGATGTCTGACCATTGTTGGTGAGCCCAGTACCGATGGCCAGTTCCTCATTAACGTCGGCGCCAACGTCTGTCGTCCGTTAACATCAGGTCGAAGTATGGTCTCCGGGCTCAGAGACCATCCTCCCGCAGGCGTCTCCGCACAGTCTGGGTGCTGATGCGGTGGTAATGCTGACCGGGCATCTCTGCAGCTGTGACAGTGGCACTAAGCATGCGTTCACGGAGCCGGCGAAGGCAGATCTAGCGATCCCAAGCTTCTGTTGTTAAACGTGGTCTGCTGGAATGTGGACGGTCAGATGTGCCGTTTGTGGCTTGAAATCTGCTTCTCAGCCGACTGATGATTGATTTGTGCACATTAAGTGCTCTCGCCACGTCACGATTGGTCATTCCAGCCCTTAGCATGCCCATAGCTCGTTCACGTTCAACTTGACCGAGTCGTGACATCGTAATGGCAATATTGAGAGCCACAGGTTTTTCCCATTTTATAGGGAATAGGTGTGTGAGTATAAAAGCCAATCCAGATTTTGCATGCCATTGCTCTGGGTGTCTGGGACTACCAAATCTCTGTTACTTCAGTTACGTAAGTATTACTCGTGTGTGACTCGCTGTAAGCACCACAGGCGAATTTAAGGCTCAGTCTGGGTATTTTCCTTATGAATACAGTCCAAAATCTTTGAACAAGGCAAAAACCAAATATACACACCTTTTTTTGCAACTAGCATTCCTTTTGTTTTTCAGTATATTAGAACCCCTTTAAGGGAGATTGTCAATATTCTGAACAGTGAACGTATTCATTTTTGAACAGATGCCTGTCCATTTTTGGATGCATTAGAGGCTGCAAACCTGGTCACTGCGTTCGATGATGAACACCCTTCTGTGCATTTTCTGATGCATTCGTTTCCCGATGTGTTCATTCTCCGATGCCTGCCCAGGACCTGATGCGTTCATCTATGTGTGAAGTGAGCTTTTAGATTATGGGCGTGGATATTCTTTTGTGAACGACAACTGAATATGGATGATGGATTTTATACACGCTTGTACAGGTCTATTTTAAATTCTCAGTTTCTTAAAATAAAATAGCTCTCATTGTCAATGTTAGGTTTTTTTTTAAATAAAGTGAAATAGTTAGCTAATTTAGCTGAGTAACGTGGTTAGCATGGTTAGCATAACGGCTAACAACATTAGCTACGTTAGCTGAGTCATGTTGTTAGCATGGTCATGTGGTTAGCATGGTTCGCATAGTTAGCATCACAGCTAACAACAATAGCTAAGTTAGCTGAGTAATGTGGTTGGCATGGTGAGCACTGTTAGTATACCAGCTAACCACATTAGCTACATTAGCCGAGTAACGTAGTTAGCATGGTTAGCATTGTTAGCATAATGGCTAACAACATTAGCTAAGTTAGCTGAGTAAAGTGGTTAGCATGGTTAGCATTGTTCTTTCATTCTTTCTTTGTTCTGATTTCAGTTTTTTAATAAACATTCAAATATTCTCCTTAATTCGAATATTATTGTCCCCCGCCGCGCGGAATGCGCGAAACGGCGGGATATAGTATTCACGACCGTCCGTCCGTCCGTCCGTCCGGAATCCTTGTCAGCGAGATATCTCAAGAACGAATTGATGGATTCTCTTCAAATTTGATGTCAACATGCAGTAGGGTGATACCCCAGCGCCAGTCGATTTTGGTGACCTTCGCGTCACTCTCAAGGTCACACTGAGAGATTGCTCATTTTGACACGATTTCACATTTTGTGGCGCGGGACAAAGACACGTTAGTGGCAAATACTTGTATTTTCATGGCAGCTATTCAGTGTGGCATCAGCAAACATTCAAATCATTCAAACTTTTTTGTGTTCGAGATAGCATCGCATTGTGGCTTCAGCTTTCAGCATTCACAGTCGCAATTTCTTCAGAAATTGAAATTCTCTCGTTTCTGGATGCCGTCCGGGCAGAAATGAACGCATGTTTGTTCATTTTTGAAAGCAAAATGAACACATGCTCGTTAATTTTCGAACACTCTGCAGTTCGTTTTTTAGCTGAACACGAATGGAGACTTGTTCATTTTTGAATGCCTGTTCAAATTTTAATGCGTTCAGAATATTGACAAGCTCCATAAATGAAAGGGGTCGTGCATAATCATCAATGCACGCTACTGTATATACAAAATTTGCCTGCCTGTATGTGGATGAATCTGTGGTATGGACCTGATTTGCTTGAGTTTTAACAGCTGTACTTAATGAACATTATGAAGAATTGTGGCATTGATCATATTATGTGCAAGTGTGTTGCTGTTCCTATGTTTGCTTAATAGACAGACAGGACACATTTGTGTTTATACACTCAACAAAAATATAAACGCAACACTTTTGGTTTTGCTCCCATTTGTCATGAGATGGACTCAAAGATCTAAAATTCATTCCAGATACACAATATTACCATTTCTCTCAAACATTGTTCTCAAATCTGTCTAAATGTGTGATAGTGAGCACTTTTGCTTTGCTGAGACAATCCATCCCACCTCACAGGTGTGCCACATCAAGATGCTCATCAGACACCATGATTAGTGCACAGGTGTACCTTATACTGCCCACAATAAAAGGCCACTCTGAAATGTGCAGTTTTGTCTCACAGCAAAATTCCACAGATGGCGCAAGCATTGAGGGAGCGTGCAATTGACATGCTGACAGCAGGAATGTCAACAAGATCTGTTGCTCGGGCATTGAATGTTCATTTCTCCACCATAAGCCGTCTCCAAAGGCGTTTCAAAGAAAATGGCAGTACATCCAACCGGCCTCACAGCCGCAGACCACGTGTAACCACACCAGCCCAGGACCTCCACATCCAGCAGGTTCACCTTCAAGATCGTCTGAGACCAGCTACTCAGACAGCTGCTGAAACAATTGGTTTGCACAACCAAAGAATTTCTGCACAAACTGTCAGAAACCGTCTCAGGGAAGCTCAACTGCATGCTCGTCAGACTTGAGTGAGCAAATGCTCACATTCGATGGCGTCTGGCACGTTGGAGAGGTGCTCTCTTCACGGATGAATCTCGGTTTACATTGCTCAGGGCAGATGGCAGACAGCGTGTGTGGCGTCGTGTGGGTGAGCGCTTTGCTGATGTCAATGTTGTGGATCGAGTGGCCCATGGTGGTGGTGGGGTTATGGTATGGGCAGGCATCTGTTATGGACGAAGAACACAGGTGCATTTTATTGATGGCATTTTGAATGCACAGAGATACCGTGATGAGATCCTGAGGCCCATTGTTGTGCCATACATCCATGAACATCACCTCATGTTTCAGCAAGATAATGCATGGCCCCATGCTGCAAGGATCTGTACACAATTCTTGGAAGCTGAAAATGTCCCAGTTCTTGCATGGCCAGCATACTCACCGGACATGTCACCCATTTAGCATGTTTTGGATGTGCTTGACCGGCGTATACGACAGCGCGTACCAGTTCCCACTAATATCCAGCAACTTCGCACAGCCATTGAAGAGGAGTGGACCAACATTCCACAGGCCACAATTGACAATCTGATAAACTCTATGCAAAGAAGATGTGTTGCACTGCATGAGGCAAATGGTGGTCACACCAGATACTGACTGGTTCTGAGTCCCCAGACCCCCAATAAAGCAAAAACTGCACATTTCAAAGTGGCCTTTTATTGTTGACAGTCTAAGGTACACCTGTGCACTAATCATGGTGTCTGATGAGCATCTTCATGTGGCACACCTGTGAGGTGGGATGGATTGCTCAGCAAAGCAAAAGTGCTCACTATCACACATTTAGACAGATTTGAGAACAATGTTTGAGAGAAATGGTAATATTGTGTATCTGGAATGAATTTTAGATCTTTGAGTCCATCTCATGACAAATGGGAGCAAAAACAAAAGTGTTGCATTTATATTTTTGTTGAGTGTATGTATGCGTGTATTGGTGTGGGGCAGATTGTCTGTGTGCGAGTATGCAGCAGTGCACGTGCGTGTTAGAGAGACGTACAGAGAGAGTATATGTATACGCTCAGTGCAGATAGGACCTGTCTGCTTCTTTCACTTTCCAGCGTCTGTTAGAGTTGCATGCCCCGAAAAACCCAAACAACCTGCAGGACACGATGTCTATCACAGAGTGGCCAGCTGATAACTCCAGCTCACCGCCGCGGAGACAAGCTCATTCATTAAAAACACGCAGGCTCCTCTAAACAGAGGTTCAGTTACATTGAAATCAGCACAAATCAATCCAGAGAATTCCAAACCCGATGTAAGATTATGTGCATTCTTGTCCTCTTGTCGACGTTTGAAAACGCACCCTGCGATAAATGGCCCTGGGCCCCACTCATTTGAGACTATCTAGCGTGCTGTCTGAAGAAGAAGATAGTTTGACTTGGGGTGAGTGGCTCTGAAACGTGTTTGGTGTATCTCTGCAGTATCGAAGCACATCATCGGTTTTCTCAACTGGAACGTTTATTCTTTTGATTTAAGTGGTACTGTCCATGGTCCAACTTCAGCACCTTTAGGTTACTTAACTGTCTCTGTTCTAATGCAGCCCGTCGTGAGCAGAGACTAAGCTCTTGAGAAGCTATGCATGTGTGAGTACAATGTACCCATTTATCTTTATATGCATGCGGAGGAATGATGATGTATTTTTTTCCCTAGGAGTGTACGTGTAACAGTATGTCCAGATGTCATTGTGATGGAGTGAAAGGAAGTAAGGTAAGTTCAATATCTGACCTCTGGATCTTCTCCCACTCTTTTAAGCCCAGTCTGAATGCTTCAACCACAAAGTCCCCAGCCCCTCTTTAAATGCAGTTAACTGCAATGATGAGGTAAAGTATGAACTACTTTACTTAATGAACATAGCACTGCTCAGTACCAGGGATGTTTAGTACAAAATCTGTACCTGGGAGATCACACAATTGCTACCTCTCAGAGGTAACACTGACACCAGATGGTGTAAATTTACTGCCCCTTCCAAAAGTATCAGAGCATCAAGGTTAGTTTCTTCCAGTGTGCTCTGCGCTGAAGATAGTTTGAGGACAACAGATGGAAAAAATTAATATTTCAGCTTTTATTTCCTAATATTTTCATCTTGATTTGTGAAACAACTTAGAACATATAAACATCTATATGGACCACCAAATTCTTAGCAGAAGTATAGGAAAATGTGTCTGATATGCTGGGCCCGGTCCCTCTGAGCCCACCCATAGTGCCTAGTTTTTTCCAATATTTGCACGATGGCTCTGATCAATTTACCCTCTTTTCTGAGCTTCAAAATGGTTTGCATTTATCCCAAAGAGCTCAATTTGGTCTTCATGATGGTTTATCTGTGTAAACACAAATACAGTCTTCACAGACTCAACCCAAGGCTAAAACCAAAAGTAGACAATCAGAACTATTTATTGCTTAAACAGTGGATCTAGCAGGACACTTTTGGGCAACACAAAGCACACATCAGTCCTGTTTTCCAATACTTTTTCTCCCAGGAGAGATCAGCATTATTATAAACATACAATCTTACTGAATTGTACAGAACCCTGCAATTTTTGCATATTAACTACAGCGCCCTCCATGGTTAAGATGTGTTCTTTAGCTACTAATAAATTCAGTTTTTTTTCTAAATAATAAGGGACCACAATGAAAAAAAGAGGAAAATCCAACCTTTAATTCAAGTGCATGTATTCAGTGGGAAAAAAAAATTCCACATTAAGAAATAATTATTTTACATCAAATCATGTGTGCAACAATTATTAGCACCCCTGAAGTTAATACTTTGTACAACCTCCTTTTGCCAACAAAACAGCACCTAATCTTCTCCTATAATGTTTCACAAGATGGGAGAATACAGAAAGAGGGATCTTCCACCATTCCTCTTTGCACAATCTCTCTAAATCATCCAGCGACCTGGGTCCTCTCCTCTGCACTCTCCTCTTCAGCTCCCTCCACAGGTTATCAATGGGGTTGAGGTCTGGGGACTGAGATGGCCATGGGAGGAGCTTGATTCTGTGTCTGGTTAACCATTTCTGTGTAGATTTGGCCACATGTTTAGGGTCATTATCTTGCTGAAAGACCCAGTGACGACCCATCTTCAGCTTTGGGCAGAGGCCACCAGATTTTGATTTAAAATTTCCTGGTTTTTCAAAGCGTTCATGATGCCATGCACCCTAACAAGGTTCCCAGGGCTTCTGGAAGAGAAACAGGCCCACAGCATCACCGATCCTCCCCCATACTTCACAGTGGGCATGAGGTGCTTTTCTGCATACCCAACTTTTGTGTTCCGCCAGACCCAGTTAGAGTGTTTGTTGCCAAAAAGCTCTATCTTGGTCTCATCTGACCAAAGCAAACGGTCCCAGTTTAAGTCCCAGTACCGCTTAGCGAACTCCAGATGTTTGCGTTTATGATTGTGAGTGAGAGAAGGTTTTTTCCATGCATGCCTCCCAAAAAGCTTGTTGGCATGTAGATAGCGCCTGATGGTTGTTTTGGAGACTTTGTGACCCCAAGATGCTACCATTTGTTGCAATTCTTTAAGAGTGAGCTTTGGAGAACTTTTTATTTCTCTTACCATCCTCCTGACTAAGCGTGGTGGCAAAATAACCTTGCGTCCTCCTCCAGGCTTTTTTACCACTGTTCCAGCTGTTTTAAACTTCTTAATGATTCCTCTGACAGTAGATATGGGCAGGTGCAGGCGAGTGGCTATTTTCTTGTAGACATTGCCTGACTTTTGAAGGTCGACACACATCTGCCTTACTTGAATGGTGTGTTCCTTTATCTTTCCCATATTGAAGAGTGGATAAGAGAAATGGCCTCTGAGTCACATCATATTTATACCCCAGGGAAACAGGAAGTGATGATTTACTAATTAAATGTTCCTAGATACTCTGATCAACTTTGTAAACTACTGTACGAATGAAAGAAATACTTCAATTACATTTATTACGGAGACATTGTTAGGGGTGCCAATAATTGTGGAACAGGTGATTTTATGAAAAATAATTATTTCTTAGTCAGGGATTTTTTTTTCCCCTTAAAATTCACTTGAGTTGAAGGTTATATTTTTCTACAATGCATGTTGACTGAAATGAAACAATCAAGCTTCCTCTTTGTCCAAAATACTATTGATTCTTATTGATGGAACAATTCTCAAAGTTTTTAGTTTCGTCCAGTCAACAATATTGACAAGCTAGCTCTGAAAGCCAAACTGCAGACTTTCAATTACTGAAATGTTAAAAACCAAGTTTGCCTTGCTGGTCCTACTGAAACATTTATTCAGTTTCAAGGGAAGAAATAAAACTTTGATTCAGTGGGGTTTTCATTGCAAATTATCCTCTTTAGTGACAGAATACACTTAGATGAAAGCTCTGAGCATACTGGTTATGTTTTGACAAGAAGTGATTACTCATGAGCTTAAGTAATATGCATACACATGTTCTGTGTCACCTTTAGCATCCTGTATAAACATTATCATTACTGTTTTCAACTAAGATGTGTTAGCTAATCGCTTCCTTTCTTTGACTGCAAAAAGTGTCATTAAGTGAAGATACACATTTTTAAACAGCTGAATTAAAGTTATATGCCATGTCAAATATAATCGAGTAGTTAAGGTAAGGACTAATACACAACAAAACACCTCCCTTACACACCAAACAAGATTTTAAAAGCTCAATCTCTAAAGCTACCTTATATTAGCTTGTGACAGTCACGTAAACATTCAATCTTACATAGCAAGGTAGCCATGTTAGCTTCAGGTTGCTGTAGTGGCAACGTCTGCACATCGACCTAACGCGCTAACAGCTATCCAGCTCGTCATTAACAAATTTCGCGCAATGCTTAGCATTAGCGGTGTTCAGACAGCTGTACATATTTTCATGATGCTTGATTATAAAAGCAGGTAATACCCACATTTCTAGCCAGCTACATCAGCTTAACTCCCGAACATCAGCTAGTACACGTAACGACTTGAACATAATAGCAACCTACCGGCCAGCTGACTTGACGGTGAACGTTAGCCACGTTTGAATGTCGATTGACGATCTTGCTAGGTAGCGAGCTAGCTAACGTTACGTTCGTCTGAAGTTGCGTAAGTACATCTAAACTAAATGCCTTGTTACGTTAGAAAGCCATAAAAGGGTTTAAGCCTCAATTACAAAATATTAATGACTGACTTTTCACATACGGGGAAATAAAATTGCTTAAGACTTCAAAATCCCAAACATTACAGTTACTTTAGATTGGCCTCACCTGAATGAGATAGATGTGAAGCTCACTGATAAGATTAGCAACGCACGCACTCCAGCTTCATAAAGACCGATGAACGGTCATCAACCGCCCTTCCCACCGCTCTCTCTCGAGCACGGCACGCAATTAAAAACCGAAGTTCCTTCTTGATGTTGACACGTTCATGTAGCATAGAAAACAGTAGTACTCTCATCGATTTGCCAAGCAGAAATGTTCCGTCTTAATGTATTGCAAAAATAAATAATTCACTTCACATAATAAATATTACTTTGATTTTAAGTTTTTTTTTTTATTGATGTTATGACATTTTAAATTAATGTCAAATACTGAATTACATATTTATTGGTAAATATTAATATCTCCAAGCAGAGAAAGGAAAGGAAATTATAGCTGTGAAAGTCTTTTATGAGTCAATTATTCCAGTGACATATTCCAGACTTCATAATGTCTAGTCTGTTGTGTTACTGTTTCAGTGACATGGCTTATTCTTTGCACTTGCTGTAAGTCTCTTTTGATCAAATCCTCTGCCAAATAAATATAATGTAATGAAATGATATTAAAAATTTAAGAATGCATTTTGTGTCATTAATAGTACTTATTCATGCTTCAGTAATTTGGCCTGTAAGTCCAATTATTCTCACTTGTGTGTGCATGTGCGTGTGCACTTGTCTTCTTTTAAAATATATGACATGAGTTTTTGGTCCACAAGTTTAGAGGTAATTTCCTGCATCATTTTCCGCTAAATTCTGATTAAGCATGGTCCAGACCTACTTGAAACGGCAGGTCCTAAGTCAGGTATGTTTACTTATCTTTCAAAAAAGTTTCAAAACAAAGAAAAACAAAGAAATTAACGAAAAACTGTATAGTATTCTTCCTCTCAAAAAATAATATTAAAGTCGCAACAAATAAAATACTGAGACAGTACTAGTCTTGCAGTCTTATTGACTGTGTGCAATTTTAGTTGTGTAGAATGGGCCGTTGAAGTGTGATTGGTTGTTGAATGTTGACATTTTTTATGCAACATTTGCATGGGGACTGTTATTAAGAAAAGTACTCTTAGAACATCTAAGGTACTCCCTAGAACATCTATAATCTTAAAACAATGGAACTGTTTACGCTGGGGTAAGCAACACTAAACCCCATTGTGGTTCCAAAGAGTAAAAGTGCTTTATGCTCATAGAGGTTCGCTAGTACAGTGCCTGAGTGGGTTAGGGGTTAGTCAGTGCAGTGCCTGAGTGGGTTAGGGGTTAGTCAGTGCAGTGCCTGAGTGGGTTAGGGGTTAGCCAGTGCAGGGCCTGAGTGGGTTAGGGGTTAGTCAGTGCAGGGCCTGAGTGGGTTAGGGATTAGCCAGCGTAGTGCCTGAGTGGGTTAGGGATTAGCCAGTGCAGTGCCTGAGTGGGTTAGGGGTTAGCCAGTGCAGTGCCTGAGTGGGTTAGGGATTAGCCAGTGCAGGGCCTGAGTGGGTTAGGGGTTAGCCAGTGCAGTGCCTGAGTGGGTTAGGGGTTAGCCAGTGCAGTGCCTGAGTGGGTTAGGGATTAGGCAGTGCAGTGCCTGAGTGGGTTAGGGGTTAGCCAGTGCAGGGCCTGAGTGGGTTAGGGGTTAGTCAGTGCAGGGCCTGAGTGGGTTAGGGATTAGCCAGCGTAGTGCCTGAGTGGGTTAGGGGTTAGCCAGTGCAGTGCCTGAGTGGGTTAGGGGTTAGCCAGTGCAGTGCCTGAGTGGGTTAGGGATTAGCCAGTGCAGTGCCTGAGTGGGTTAGGGGTTAGCCAGTGCAGTGCCTGAGTGGGTTAGGGATTAGCCAGTGCAGGGCCTGAGTGGGTTAGGGGTTAGCCAGTGCAGTGCCTGAGTGGGTTAGGGGTTAGCCAGTGCAGTGCCTGAGTGGGTTAGGGGTTAGCCAGTGCAGTGCCTGAGTGGGTTAGGGGTTAGCCAGTGCAGTGCCTGAGTGGGTTAGGGATTAGGCAGTGCAGTGCCTGAGTGGGTTAGGGGTTAGCCAGTGCAGGGCCTGAGTGGGTTAGGGGTTAGTCAGTGCAGGGCCTGAGTGGGTTAGGGATTAGCCAGCGTAGTGCCTGAGTGGGTTAGGGGTTAGCCAGTGCAGTGCCTGAGTGGGTTAGGGGTTAGCCAGTGCAGTGCCTGAGTGGGTTAGGGATTAGCCAGTGCAGGGCCTGAGTGGGTTAGGGATTAGCTAGCGTAGTGCCTGAGTGGGTTAGGGGTTAGCCAGTGCAGTGCCTGAGTGGGTTAGGGGTTAGCCAGTGCAGGGCCTGAGTGGGTTAGGGGTTAGCCAGTGCAGTGCCTGAGTGGGTTAGGGGTTAGCCAGTGCAGTGCCTGAGTGGGTTAGGGGTTAGCCAGTGCAGTGCCTGAGTGGGTTAGGGGTTAGCCTGTGCAGTGCCTGAGTGGGTTAGGGATTAGCCAGTGCAGTGCCTGAGTGGGTTAGGGGTTAGCCAGTGCAGTGCCTGAGTGGGTTAGGGGTTAGCCAGTGCAGGGCCTGAGTGGGTTAGGGGTTAGTCAGTGCAGTGCCTGAGTGGGTTAGGGGTTAGCCAGTGCAGGGCCTGAGTGGGTTAGGGATTAGCCAGTGCAGTGCCTGAGTGGGTTAGGGATTATCCAGTGCAGGGCCTGAGTGTGTTAGGGGTTAGTCAGTGCAGTGCCTGAGTGGGTTAGGGATTAGCCTGTGCAGGGCCTGAGTGGGTTAGGGGTTAGTCAGTGCAGTGCCTGAGTGGGTTAGGGGTTAGCCAGTGCAGGGCCTGAGTGGGTTAGGGGTTAGTCAGTGCAGGGCCTGAGTGGGTTAGGGATTAGCCAGCGTAGTGCCTGAGTGGGTTAGGGATTAGCCAGTGCAGTGCCTGAGTGGGTTAGGGGTTAGCCAGTGCAGTGCCTGAGTGGGTTAGGGGTTAGCCAGTGCAGTGCCTGAGTGGGTTAGGGGTTAGCCAGTGCAGTGCCTGAGTGGGTTAGGGATTAGGCAGTGCAGTGCCTGAGTGGGTTAGGGGTTAGCCAGTGCAGTGCCTGAGTGGGTTAGGGATTAGCCAGTGCAGTGCCTGAGTGGGTTAGGGATTAGCCAGTGCAGGGCCTGAGTGGGTTAGGGGTTAGTCAGTGCAGTGCCTGAGTGGGTTAGGGGTTAGCCAGTGCAGGGCCTGAGTGGGTTAGGGGTTAGTCAGTGCAGGGCCTGAGTGGGTTAGGGATTAGCCAGCGTAGTGCCTGAGTGGGTTAGGGATTAGCCAGTGCAGTGCCTGAGTGGGTTAGGGGTTAGCCAGTGCAGTGCCTGAGTGGGTTAGGGGTTAGCCAGTGCAGTGCCTGAGTGGGTTAGGGGTTAGCCAGTGCAGTGCCTGAGTGGGTTAGGGATTAGGCAGTGCAGTGCCTGAGTGGGTTAGGAATTAGCCAGTGCAGTGCCTGAGTGGGTTAGGGATTAGCCAGTGCAGGGCCTGAGTGGGTTAGGGGTTAGCCAGTGCAGTGCCTGAGTGGGTTAGGGATTAGCCAGTGCAGTGCCTGAGTGGGTTAGGGATTAGCCAGTGCAGGGCCTGAGTGGGTTAGGGATTAGCCAGTGCAGGGCCTGTGTGGGTTAGGGATTAGCCAGTGCAGTGCCTGAGTGGGTTAGGGGTTAGCCCAGTGGTTCCCAAACTTTTTCTGCTGGGCCCCCCTTTGGTACTTAAAAAACTTTTTGCGCCCCCCCCCCCCCCGCACATTTTGTTTTCAGAGACCATTGCAGTTTATTTCACTCATTGTAATTTATATAAACCTCAACCTTTTTGGAAAAAATGTAAGTAAACGGTCATAAACTGTAGATTGTCATAAACTAAAACTAGGCTACTTTTAGAATTGGAAATAGCAAAATAACAAACAACCACGGTGTAATTATTTTAAGTGTAACTGTTTTCAAGCACCTTAACTGTGTAATTATGTTCAGTGTAACAGGTTTATTTTTTTTAATATACAACAACATTGCTATTTATGCATTTTCCGGACACCAACAGAAACTTACTTGCATACAGCCAATCAGCAACCTTGTGCGGACCGCTGAAGGAGTGTCTCGAGACAGTTACATTTTCCTCTCTTCACTGGCCTCGCACTTTTAAGTTAAAATACGTTAACCGAGATCGCGTCAGCTTATTCTAGAAAATATGAATGCTCTGCTCAGATGATTTTTGTCCAGCCTAGCTGGCAACATTAAAAATGATTGGCACGTTTGGAAACGGCCACAGTTATTTTCCAATTAAGGACACGAAAATTTAATAATGCAAAATCTCTTTTAAAGTATAAAATCATTAGGCTGTATCACACTCCTCTGCCTGAGTATAGCCGTCTACTCAAAATTATGTTTCTATGATGCAGAAAGACAGCGAAGTACGAAAAAAAATTCATGAACACCACTTGCCGAACCTGCCGATATGTTTGTAACGTTCAGTTGGTGGGCTAGATAAAAATAATCTGTCGGCATACAGAGCATTCATATTATCGAGAATAAGATGACGCAATCTCGGTTATTTCTGCTTTGTATTCATCGGATTTTGTTCGGTGTCACTTACCATTTTATTATCAATATGCCAGATCAGTGCAGGATAAAAAGCGGCGAGTTGGGTATTTGAACAACTACATTCATAAATTATTTATGAAAATGGCAGGCTAGATGAATGATTAGGCGAACTGTTATGTTGGGAGTAAGGCGGGCATTTACGATGTAATCGCAGAATTCTGGGCAGCGAATGGACTGTATGCAAATGATTTTCTGTTGGTGTCCGGAACTCCCGCACCCCGCGCCCCCCCTGCAATTGCTCTGCGCCCCCCCTAGGGGGCGCGCCCCCCACTTTGGGAACCACTGGGTTAGCCAGTGCAGTGCCTGAGTGGGTTAGGGGTTAGCCAGTGCAGTGCCTGAGTTGGTTAGGGGTTAGCCAGTGCAGTGCCTGAGTGGGTTAGGGATTAGCCAGTGCAGTGCCTGAGTGGGTTAGGGTTAGCCAGCGTTGTGCTTAAGTGGGTTAGGGGTTAGCCAATGCAGTGCCTGAGTGAGGTAGGGGTTTGCCAATGTAGTGTCTGAGTGGGCAAGCTCAACTGAGGGCTGCCCACAGAAAGCCCACAAAGAGGCTCAAAGCGGACAAATTGCCATAGGCTACACCTGGGCTAATCTACTGGGGTCCCGCATGGGATTAATGAGGGTTGCCCCTGCCCAAACTGCATACAGTTAACCCATTTTGGGCCCATGCAGGCATTTTTGCTGGGCTGTTTCTTGATGGTGGACCAGGTTCACTCGCAGCTACACCATCAACATAACAGCAAAGACCAGCAAGGATGTAATGCTGGTCTGTGCTGGTCTATGCTTGCAGACCAGCATAGATCAGCACCAATCCGCATGGATATGATGCTGGTCTGTGCTGGTCTATGCCAGTCCATGCTGGCAGACCAGCATTAACTAGCACAGATCTGTGCTGGCCTGTGCTGGTATACGCTGGTCTATGCTGGCTGACCATCAACCAGCATGGAGATAATGCTGGTCTATGCTGGTCTACCAGCATTAACCAGCATTATCTCCATGCTGGTTGATGGTCTCCTAGCATTGATCAGCACCAAACCAGCATCAACCTGCCCAGAAATAATGTTGGTCTGTGCTGGTCTATGCTGGTCAGCCAGCATTGATCAGCATTGACCAGCTTTAACCAGCACAAAACCAACAAGGATTAGCATGGAAATAATGCTGGTCTATGCAGGTCCGTGCTGGCAGACCAGCTTGGACCATCTTGGGCCAGCAACAAACCAGCATTAACCAGCAGGGACCAGCACTGACCAGCATTATTTCCATGCTGGTGCATGCTGGTTTTTTCAGCAGGGCAGGCAAGCATGAGATCAAAGACCACGAGCAAGATGAACTCCGCCGAGGTGCAGGAGGCAAAATAAACATTGTTGTAGAAGTTTGCAGCAATACCGAATACCACGAACCTGTAGCAAATGGACCTGTTACGATGCAAGCGATTGTTGAGCTAGCGCTGAGGAACAGCTACTCGGGAAGGCATACCTAAATAGCCCAACATATTACCCGCCGAGCAAACATGTGACAGCAAAGTCAGTTGATAATCAAATGCACTCAGATTACTTTTTTTTTGATTGATTTATTGAGGTAAAAATTTATACATGTACATTGACGATACAAATGTATAAAAAATCACAGAGGATAGCACATTCAAGTATTAGGAACAAGACTTATTTCCAATGTAGTCCTCATGCAAAAGAAAAACAAGACAGAGTGGCAACAATGAATAATAGTAATAAAAACAATAATAACAAGTCGACATGGTCTACAACATCCCCCGCCAATCGTGCACTTCTCATTTTCGAACTCAATCAAGGCCTTTATGGTCTGAAGCTACACACCAAATTTGGTTACTGTATCTGTAGTAGTTTCTGAGTAAAGCTGTCCCCTTTATCTCGGACGGACGGACGCACACACGGACGGACGGACGGACGGAGGTCAAACCTATATCCCCCTCCCACTTCGTGTTGGCGGGGGATAATAATAATAATAATAACAGGATTGATAATTATAATAATTCAAACTAAAAAGACAAAGTTGTTACATGAATTCAATAAACATAATAAAAATACAATTAAATTACAGTAATAATGAATATTAGAGCACAGAAAAATGATGGCAACAAGTGAATATTGATGACCAGATAACCGTAATAATTATATAAACTGACCAGAGGTATTTATAGAGAATTCGTCCCAAAGATATGCCTATGCAAATTACCTATGAACCAGGTAATTTGTTCCACACACTAAAGCCAGTATAGAAAAATGAGGTGGACCTTGCACTACCAACCCTGGGGACAAAACTTGAAAGTCCACTGTTTCTCGAATTATAGCTGTGTTGATTTATAACACAGTTTATATTGAAGTTCAGATAATCTGGTGCAATACCATTTACAATACTGTACACATGATTCAGCTTCAGTTGTTCAACCCTATATTCTACAGGGAGGACACCTACCAATTTAAGTTCACTCAAACCGATATGGGTTCTAGGTGGTACATTCAGCAAATATCTAACAATTTTATTTTGCATAGTTTGCAAGCGATTTCTCAACTTTTTAGCAAGCCCACTGTACCACATGGAGCAGGCATAGTCAAAATGACACAGGATCAAAGATACTAGTGACCGATTAGTTTTCATGTGAAACTTTTTTTGTGTCTCTATACAAGAACTTGAGTCTGCTGCCACATTTGGAAAGCACCTTATTGGCAATAACTTCACCTGAAAAAGACTGATCTGAAGTTACACCTAGATATGTGACGGTAGTCTTTGATCCAATGCCATTTCCGTTACAGGGCACATTTATTTTATCAGCCTTCTGTGAGCGCCGTTTTATACCAAAAAGAATAGATTCTGTTTTCCCCAAGTGGAGTGAGAGTTTTTTCTCATTAAGCTAATTACTGACAGACTCAAGCTCCACACTCAGCTCCTGTTCTATCTCTGATACATTCTTTCCTGGTCCAAGCAAAGCTGAATCATCTGCATATAGCAATAACTTACATTTGACAGCTGCTGGCATGTCATTCACATATATCAGAAATACAAGAGCCCCAAGCGTGGAACACCACAGGTTATGATTTCACTATTTGACAAAGCGCCATCAACGTCAGTAACCTGTGATTTACCAGTTTGGTATGACTCAAACCATTGAACAGACAAATCATTCAGGCCTATGCTTTTCAATTTGGACAGCAGGATCTTGTGATTTACTGTATCAAATGCTTTCTGGAGGTCCGATAAGACTATGCCTGTGTAATTACCTTTATCACTTTCATGTAAAATATAGTCAAATTGGTGTACATAGAATAAGAGTTTCTAAAACCAGATTGAAATTTATAAAAAAGGTTATTATGATTAAGATGGTCGTTGACCTGATTAAATATAATCTTTTCAAATACTTTGGATACCACACTCAATACAGATACAAGCCGGTAATGACCTATCAAGGAGGTACCACCTCCTACGTTAAGCAAGCTTGACTCTGTGGCCTATCAAAATTTCCATCAAAGCTCCATATGATTGAAAGGGCAAAGTGTGGAAAAAGAGGGGATCTGCTTATGATCCATACATACAAGCTGATCTGCGAAGCACAATGCTGGGATTTTCATGGCTTGGCCTTGCAAGACTGCTTCTAGAGTAGGCTCACTAAACTTTATTGAAGATGTTACTCATGACGCTAGCAGCAGAATTAATTCAAAAGTCTACAAAACATTCTCTTAGCCAACTTAAAGCAAAATGCATACAGTTTTTTGGGAGGAACTTCATCATGCTGCAAGGCAATGATCTAAGACGCACTGTAAACACAAAAAAGGACTTTATTACCAAGAAAAATTATAAAGTTTTAGACTGGCCAAGTCAATCACCCAACCTTAACCCAATGGAGCATACATTTAACTCCTCAAGAGGGGATTGAAGAGAAAAACCCCTCTAAATGAAGAACTGAAAGAGGCCGTCTTAAAAGCCTATAAAAATATCACAAAAGAAGAATGTACCAGTTTGGTGATGTCAATGGGCTGCAGATCTGATTCAGATTCAGATTCAGACAACTTTATTTATCCCAAGGGACAATTAATTTCCAGCTCTCCATGTTCATTCAAACCAACAGTCAGTCAAACAATCACAGCCAGATCAGACAAGGAACATTAAGAAACATGTGGACAATGAAGTGAGGAACCAATAAATAATCCATAAATAAGTTCTAATAAATAAGTTTCTAAAAAAAATTAATGAATACAAATATAAAGAAATATTAATAAATCATCTTAAAAAGTGGGATCTGTGTTTAAAAGCTTAATGGCAGAGGGAATAAAAGACTTGGCATATCGATTGGTTCTGCCCTCTGGCACATTATAGCGCCGACCGGAAGGTAAGAATAAAAACTCAGTTGACAGAATGTGATCTGGTTGGCTGATTATTATTTTTGCTTTCTCAGTTCATGCTGTTGGTGTGCGCAAGGCATATGCAATCAAATATTAAATGCAATTTACTGTCTTTTACTTAAGTTCTCTCTGATCCAGTACTTTTGCTGACGTAAAAGTTGAGTAGTCTGATGACAAAGGTGCCATGTTCTTCACAGTTTAGCCTATTTAGGTGTAAACATAAAACAATAAACAATAATAAGATGAAATTCTGAACTCTCGTCTTGTACACATCTTTTGAGCTCATCCCTCATCATTCATTGCGTACAATGGAAATGAGCTTGCTGTTCCAGTATTTTTGGAGGGGACTGAACACTGGTGCAAAACCTCTGAAATTTGTGAGAGTCAAGAATATGTCAGGTAAACGTTATGTGTTAGCATGTGTGTGTGTGCAAGATCAGGCAAAATTCTGTTACTCCAGAGTTTTTATATTCAAACCATTTACTTGCAGTGTTTGCCCCCTTGTGACCATAAAGGGTATGACAATCTCTTGTAGAACCAGTTACAGGCTTATGAAGTGTGGACGTCTAACCAATGTGACAGCTGCTTGCACCATGATGATGTTCTTGTGACCGTTTGAAAGATGATCCGTGGGTTGCGTTCATTTGTAATCAGTTTGTTAACTTTCATTACCTATATTATATATGCATATATATATATATATATATATATATATATATATATATGTATATATATGCATGAATGGCCTTACCTGTCATTTGCAGGGAGAGATGGGATACCCAGGGTTTGACGGTCCTTCAGGAGAGCCGGGGTTCCCAGGATTAGAAGGTCGTCCTGGACCAATTGGCCCAAAGGTGAAAAACCATAACTTGACTGAACAATGCCTCATAGACTTGAACATGGCCACCCGTGCGAAAATCACTGTTCTATAAATAATAGGTGTCATATTGGCACTGTCAACTTTGGTGTACATTAAAAGCTCCATTTTAGGCAATCAATAATATTACAGGCCAGTCTACTACTCATGTTTATCAGACTTTAGTGCACTTATGCCAGATTCTCTAAGGGGCTCTATGGGGGGACCGAGACGGTGTACCTGCAGTGTTTACTGCCTTTTAGGGGTTCATTTCTATCAGTTTGGGTCTGAGAAATGGAGAAAAAATTCAAGTACTGAAATAGACAAATATTGAGAATATACTGTATACTGATCCTAGAAGACTGGATTTGTGTGCCCCTGTCCATGACCTCCTCAAGCCAGTTTGTTTGAGGATGTGTATCCTAACAATGTCTTTTTTTCCCCACAGGGAAACATTGGTTTTCCTGGACTTCCAGGACCTAAAGGCTCACGGGTGACTTAAAATTACAGCAAATGCATTACTCTGTTTGTGTCAATAAAAATTTTTCCACTCAGTACATGTTTTGGTACATGTGCATGTATATGCCTTTTGAATGGATTATGAAGGTGCATGTGGGTCTGTACCAGTTCGTTTGGGTTTCTTGGCGAGTATGTGTCAATGGATTGCGCATATGTATACATGTCTAATTGTCTGAGTGCCTGTAGAGATATGTTTTCAGCATGTTTGTATCAATGGATGACATATTTTCTCTCTGGTAATTTTGACAGGGGCAAGATGGAAACCCCGGATTCTCTGGACCACCAGGGCTGCCTGTGAGTTAGTGTACTACCCATCTGTCTAGGATTCTTCATCCACACATATCAAATATTGGTGGTCAGCTGATGCATAACTGGGTCACACAACATGATAATAATGAGAAACACAAAGCAAGCACAAATTCCATTCCTGAATAGCTGATATTGAATAAAAGTCCAGTGGTGGCCTAGTCAAAGTCCTAGCTTGGCTGCGGCAGCACTTGAAACAATGTTTGGATGCTTAATGCTTGTCAATCTATAGAACCACCACAGTAATGTATAAAACTGATATTAAAGGAACTCTTAGCTACAGCAAGCCTAAAGGGTCAATTATACATTCACATTGGGATATGGGAGTCTGAAAATGTTTTCATTATACTACCGACATATTATATTTGAAATATGTTGTTTGATCAAATTTCGTTAACCTAAAAATGACATTATAAAAGATCTTTCAGTGTGACAAATATGCTGTACAATATTGAAGGAAATCAGAGAGGATGACAAATACACTTCCAACCCACACATCAGTGTAGATGGTCTCCAGCTATCAGCTGTGGTCCCAAACCCATTCTCCTCTCTCTTTCCCTGTCCATGAAAACTATTCTCAGGGAACCCCTGGAAATGTAGGACCCATGGGACTTCCGGGAATTCCAGGATGCAATGGGACAAAGGTATGTATACCTATAGCTCCTCTGTCTATTATTTCCAATCAGGGCCTGAGTGGGACTCATTTGAGTGGGGGGGGGGCAGTTCAGAAGGCCCTACTTGATTTTCCAACTTGATTTTTTTTTCCAACTTGGGTTTCCATCAATGGGAGCAGGGCACAGAGGGCGGGGCCCCGTCCGTTCGATGATGCCCATAGACTGCATATAAAAGTTAATACACAATTAATATATAATTTATTTATATACAGTCCATGTACACGACCTGTCATGTGTATTGTTCCAATATTTTTTGCTCACCTGCGATATGGCTCACCGGCTGTTCATCATCTTTGCCAATGATCATTGGCTGGTTGGGCAGCACCCAAATCAAAGCAGGAAGTAACATGAAGCGCAAATACCCAAGTGCTATTGAAATTAAACAAAATGAGTGCGAAAGCTGAAGAGGGGAGGGCCAAGCTACCGAAATAACATCACTGTACCAGCAGGTAGCAAAAGTAGAATCTACCGTCGCTGCAGATGCATCGGCAGTAAGCTCTTCACCCTGGCCGGCCACCGCTGACCCCTCGGTTAGCTCCGAGTCCATGCAGACAGCGCAGTCAGGCCTCCAATCCCTTTACAGCCGAGACAGCTGGCTCACCACCAGACCCGGCCAATGTTTACAACCCGCCGCTAAGCTGTGTGTCCAGGCAGACAGCGAACAAACAGCCCAGCCGAGTATCTTTGCCTCATGCTTCGAGACAGGTGGAATAGTTCAACGTTTTATCATATACTAATTTTTACCATAATTAACGACGCATTTTGTCCAAAAAAGTATGTTAGCTGGCTGGTGAGTTACGTTAGTGCAGTAACGTTTCCCTTCTAAGCCAACAATACAGAACAAACTTTGCAAGCATAAGCACTGATGAAATAAAGCCATGAAAAACAGCTACTAACTGTGGGTACACACCAAGAGCAGCCGATTCTATTCCTTTTCAATGGACACCGGCGTTTAGCGCTGCTAATGCTGCAAAGCGTCTGGTGTCCATTGAAAATTAATAGAATCGGCAGCTCTTTGTGTGCCCACAGTAAACGATGCTGTATCCATGTAGCTCTGTAGGAAGCTAGCTAGCTGGCTAGTATCGTTAGTGCAGCATCCTTCATCGGAGCAAGAAACACGAAGCAAACATCGTTTGCATTACCGTATTGGTTTAATCGAGTTTCGACTGCATCGCGTATAATTTTATGAACTCGCTAGCTAGTTTTGTGAGCAAGCTATCTGATAGACTTCAAAAGCAAGCGAGCCACACAGACCTATGTGACAAACAAGCTGACAGTTCAAGGATAACTATGGTTTTCATGTAACTACCTCCGTAGCAAGCTGACAAAGCTCGGGATCATAAAATCCATCGGGAGAAACACTTGTACTGTTTGCAAAGCGCTGGGATTGCTTTGCGTTTGTATAAGGGATCTTAAGCTGGGCGGGGATATTAAAATATATTTAATTAATAAAATCCATTGTGATTGGTTAATGGATGATGCATGTGCTTGGATTTATTGTCCAATAAAATGAATGAGTTGTTGCACTCGAAATATTCACATAGCCAGAGTTTAAAATCTGAAACGAAGAATAAAGTAGCAAAAAAAAAAAAAAAAAGTCCGGTAAAAGATGCGACAGCGGAGCGCAGAAACGGAAATATCAACGGGAGAAGCTGCAACAGGAGTCACAGTTTTTGAAAAAAATCCCTAGACTGACGGGATATTTTAAAGCTTCAAGCAGCTTCTTATAAATGTGTGTGAACCTTCATTTTGTGATATTGACAATGATTTGAAGGTCAAACATCACATGAAAATTTCATGAGTTGTATCATTTCTTTAGGATTGCTTGCTGGTAAGCTGCAGGACCCTTGGTCCTTTTTCTTTTTTTTTTTGTCCTTTTTTTTGGCTAATTTTCTTTCGTACAGAATGTTGTTTAAACCGTTCCATTATATGAACTTAAATGATACGAATATTCCATAATTCATTAATGTTGCAAAAAAAAGCCACTTGTTAAAATTTGTGACGCCTGAAAAATAAAAAAAATTTTTAAGCATTAAGTGACCACAATGTCTATCCCATGTCACTCTATTATTGTTTTAGATAGGGCTGAGGGAGGGGCCCCATAGTCTAACCTGCAGGGGGCCCCCAAAATATTGTGCAACGCCACTGGGTGCTGCACATTTAGTTTTGTTGAGCGGGGGGGAGACAAATTTTATTCTGTTCAGCGGAGGTAAGATGCATTTCATTTCTCAATCACGTGTCTCCCAATACTCCTTCAATTGTTTTAGCGACCCCTTTCCCGTAGCTCCCCTATGCACTGCATACACATCCTACCCAATTTTTGCTCTACTGGATATGACTGCACAGTGGCCCTTGCGGCCCCAAACCCGACCGGCCCATCTGGAATTGTCCAGATCCTCTCAATTATCCACTCTGGGCCTGTTTCCAATTTATTCATCGCGGACACTCACACATTTACCTCATTCGTGTACACACTGCACTTACGCCTCACAAACAGAAAAGCAATTGTGAATCTGGTCTAAGAAGATAAGCATTATTACCTTCAGCCTTTTCATGTGTCTAGGGTGACAGGGGATATCCGGGATATCCTGGACTACCTGGTGCAGCCGGACTGCGAGTAAGTAATATTACATGCTTTCATTTGTGAATTATTAATTATATAGCTAGTGTATGTTACACAGCTTTTACCAATCAATAAGACCATGTTTTCATCTGTAAGGCTGGTCATGTGATTGTGAAAGAGCCTAAATCAGAGTTTGATTCTCTATTCTGTTGTGAGACATTATTGGAGATCATACAAGGTGTGAGAGATTCCTTATACAATGCTCAGACAAAGACTTGATTTCCCTCTCAGGGTTTACCTGGAGAAACTGGACCTAAGGTATGGAATATACTGCATTAAACCAGACATTCTTGTTTGTATTACATTTGATGATGACCCAAATTTCTCTGTCTGTCTGCCATGAGTATCAAGTTTGTATGGATCTGCATGTCTGGGAATCTACCCTGATGGTAAAGTACAAGAAAAGGCTTTGTACTTGTGCCAGAAAAATTTTGTTTAAAGACAAAAGAAACAAAAGATGCTTCAGTTGAGAATTTTATAATTGATGGGGATTTTATGATGAAAAATGCAATATGTATGGTCCATTGAGAAAAAGGAAAGTTGAAATTTAAACATGAAGAAGCATTGTTTTAATGTTCTTGCTCCATAGTAATGTACTATATTTTACTTATAGGTAGGTCTGTGTCTGTGCGCACAGTATGTATGTACAGGTAAACAGTGTGCATATGTGTGATGTCTACACTCTTATGGACTCTGGAATACTTGCCAGGGGGAATCCATTTACGCTCCACTCACTGTTCAGCTGAAAGGAGAGCAGGGTCTGCCAGGACGGGACGGTGCAAGGGTGTGTATATCTGTCTGCTGTTTTTCATGTTGCTGATAAAGACATGCATGTAAGTCTGTGGAAAAAAACAAGCAGTACAGGTAATGAGCAATACTCTAAACTCAATAATGATACATTCTGAAGAGTACTTAATTTATCAACTGATATATTAGCCCAAAGAATAAAAGTGTGGCAGGAAATATTTGAAGATTCCATAAAGATATGAATCACAATTATTTGCATCTTTTTGGAGTATTGTAACATCTCTGTTTTAGAGGATAGCACAGACCATAGTACAACATTTAGTGGCCTATGATATTCTTGTCATGTTGTAATTAATGTTTGATCAACTCGCTAAAAATTTTTCACTGATGTATACATTTCACGTCTTACTGAAATCCCTCAACCAGGGCCTACCGGGGACACAAGGCCAGCCTGGCCCTGTGGGGCCCATAGGACCACGTGGCACTCCAGTGAGTGGATCTTTTGACTTACAGACATGCTTGATGTATCAAGTTTTTGGCTGGATCGGCATGGTGCGGATCCAAGTCCACGGATGTCTGTGGCTAACTGAGCGATTGAGTGAGTGAGCGAGTGAGTGAGTGAGTGATGACAGTTGACAGTTGGCTGGCTGAGTGTTTTTTCCCCATTGGCCATTGCAATTTCAGGCTAATATGTTGAACACAGTTTCTAATATGCCATCAGCAGATCAACATGGATCCACCGATCCACACGGTTTTCAACTGCGTCTGCAGCAGCCTCTACAGGGCAGTAATTAACATTCTAGACCACAGCACTGACTATCCTTGAAATTGTTTGCCCACATTTTCACAGACCATAAACTCTCCAGTCATATACTAGGTTACTAAGTTCAAATGACTAATAACTCCTACCTTTGGAGAGCTGAAGACTAGCCACAAGGGGGAGCACTAGCTCCCAGTGCTTAGTGTCAGTGACATTTTGTGTCTGTGTTTGACCTTTGACCTGCTTGCCTTTGTTTTAGGGGTTACCAGGGTTACCTGGTGTGCCAGGTGAGAAGGTAAGTGTGACGTTTTGGCTTGTTTTTTGTACACAATCTAAACCCCAAACACTCTGAAATGACCCATCTTCAGTTACTAGAACTCAAGCTTCTCATCTGATGAGACTCGAGGCTGTGATTTTGCTTGGGTTAGCATTAAGCTCCACTATAGCATGTCTATGTCTCAATGTGAAATCTACAAATCAAAATTGTCCTGTGGTATTCGATTGATAGTCTCATGTTTTGCACACATTTAAATGTTCTGCCAAGCTCCAAATGTGAAATTTAGCAGCCAAGCCCCTAATAAGGACAAGAGAGATGTTGTACATTGAGTGTAACTCATTGGCTCTGGTTTACAGCATACGTATCTCGGTGTACACTTAATCACGATTATTTCTCTTTAAGTATTGCATGATTTAGCACCAAAATATTTTATGAGGGTGCTCACCTCATGAAAGAAGTAATCACTCTCAGATCATTTAGAGCTGACTGGCTGTTCCAGGTTCTAGGATGAAAAAAAATCCAAGGAAACTGTCTCCTTGATCAAATTCTTGAGACCCCGTAAAAGCCCAATAACGTCTTTAAGGACGGGATTGTCTCTTGTATAAAACTATGTAGAAAAGGATATGTGTTCAATTCAAATGACTTTTCAATATTGGCTAAACCAGCTAAATGATTCATCAATCCAGTGAGTGCAGTATGTATGTGTGTGAAGCAGCACCTGACCTTATCTCTGTAACGCAGGGTAAAGAGGGGTTAAGAAGTGTTGCAGGACCACAAGGACAGAGGGTAAGTGTGAAATGCGAGGGACCCTGTTTTTAAGGGCCTGATTTCACCTGCACTGCTGTTACTCACCCTCTGTTGATACTGTACCTGTTACAAAGCAAGGAAGCAGCCGTCAGCTGCTACAGTAAAACACACTCTCTGACCTGTTTGGGTCGCGGTACGCCCAACATTGTTGCAGCATTGGGTCAGAAGTCATTGCTGTGATTTAGTGGAGATTTTAGGTGCTATTTGCTCCTCCCAATTAATGACATCATTGCTGGTAGCAGAGACTGTTGCATCACCACCACTGATCTTTCACTCATAAAACATGAGCACGTGTGAAATGTGTGCAATGAAATTGAAGTCTGCCCCAGGAAGATGAGAATAAACTGTGATGTTTACCTGTGACTCTCAGGGAAACAGAGGCCCATCTGGGCCACCTGGTCAAAAAGGAGTGAAGTTATATCTGGTCGGACCAAATGACCTGAAGGTAAAATAGATGCATTCCCACACAGATAGTATCCATGCACATATTCACTCACATGCATCCACGCACCTGAAAGCATACGCCCGATCCACACTTATTCCACTGATATTGTACGTGGATATAATAGGCAGTAAAATATCTACAAGAAATAACGTGTTTGTATTAATAATTTGGTTTTTTGTGATGGATCGTAGGGCATGCCAGGCGATCCAGGAGAGAAGGGTTGTCCGGGGACACCTGTAAGTATGCTCAAGAACTCGTGCTGGTTACCTGTGGCCTTGGGATTCGTACACCTGATACTGTATCACTTCTGTTACTCTGGCTTGACTGTGTCTGCAGGGTCGACCCGGAAGATTTGCCCCAACAGAGAAAGGCATTCAAGGAGACCCTGGCCCTGAGGTGAGACACTCTTCTTTGTGTCTGGACAACATGGACATTGCAGTTGAAACCCGAGCATCAACACGCTGGAGTTGGGGCATACAGAGGCCGCAACTAATTTTTTAAAATAAATCTGTGTTTTTCTTTTCTACAACCCCAATTCTGAAATAGTTGGGACAAAGTGTAAATTGTGAATAAAAACAAAACGCAATGACTTTCAAATCACACCAGCCAGTATTTTATTCACAATAGAACAGAGATAACATAGCAAATGTTGAAACTGAGAAATTTTACAGTTTTAACCACAAAATGAACTCATTTCAAATTTGATTGCTGTTACAGATCTCAAAAAAGTATGGACAGAGGCCTGTTTACCATGGTGTAGCATCCCCTCTTCTTTTTAACACAGAGTGGAGGTGTCTGGGCATTGAGGAGAGAAGTTTCTTGAGTTTAGCCACTGGAATTTGATCCCACTCTTGGTTAATACAGGCTTTCAGCTGCTGGAGAGTTTTGGATCTCTTTTGATGGACTTTTCATTTAATTATGCGCCAAATGTTCTCAATCGGTGAAAGATCAGGACTGCAGGCAGACCAGTTCAGCACATGGACTCTTCTACTACGAAGCCATGCTGTTGTAGTAGCTGCAGTATTTGGTTTCAGATTGCCCTGTTGAAATACACAAGGCCTTCCCTGGAATAGATGTCGTCTGGAGAGGAGCATATGTTGCTCTAAAACCCTTATTTACCTATCAGCATTCATGGTGCTTTTTGAAACATGCAAGTGTCCCACACCATATGCACTAATGCATCCCCATACCATCAGATATGCTTTTGAACTGAACGCTGATAACAGGAGGGGCGGTCTTTCTCCTCTTTAGCCCGGAGGACACAATGCCCATGATTTCCAACAAGAATGTCAAATTTGGACTTGTCTGACCACAGGACACTTTTCCACTTTGCTACAGTCCATTTTAAATGAGCCTTGGCCCGCAGAACACGACGGGGCTTCTGGATCATGCTCAACAATGCCTTCCTTTTTGCATGATGATGGCATCTGTGGATGGCACGGTGGACTGTGTTTACAGACAGTGGTTTCCTGAAGTATTCCTGGGCCCATTTAGTGATGCCATGACAGAATCATGCTAGTGAGTGATGCAGTGGCGTCTGAGGGCCCGAAGATCACAGGCATCCAGTAAAGGTCTTCGGCCTTGTCCCTTACGCACAGAGATTTTTCCAGTTTCTCTGAATCTTTTGATGATGTTGTCATGGTTCTGGATGTTTGTGCTTGTGTTTTGGACTTTGCTTTGTGGCTCTCCTCCCGGGAGGATATCGAATTCTTGTTCAATCGGATTCTTTACCTAGCTGGCTGATTGAACTGGGGCGGCACTTCCCCTGACTCTATATAAGCTGGATGTTCGCCATGCCTCTTTGCTAGAGTTTCTGTTTGTAGCTATGCATTATAGCCAAAGATATCTGTAGCCAGGATTTGCTTGACTTTCTATCTTATCATTATTATTGGAGTTCTTCTCCCTTTTCTATCTCACTTTGCTTCTGTGTTTCAGACTATTATACGTCCTTTGGAAGCGCGAGGTGTTTCCGGTGGTCTGTATTATTCTCTGTGTTTGTACTGTATCTGTGCTGCTCGTTTCCCTCTTGTCGCTGCAACTGGCCTCCGAATTCTACCGGCCAAATTTACAGATGTTATGTACTGTCGATGATGAGACCTCCAAAGCCTTTGCAATTTGACGTTGATGAACATTGTTTTTACAGTATTCCGAAATTTTTTTTACACAAGCCTTCAGACTCAGCCTCTCTAAGACATCCCTTTAATAGCCAATCATGTTACACACCTGATGCCAGTTAACTTAATTACTTGCAAAATGTTCTTTCAGCGGATTCTTTTATATATTAATTGCCTTTTCAGCTCTTTTTTGCCTGTGTCCCAAATTTTTTGAGGCCTGTTGCAGCCAGAAAATTTGAAATAAGCTCATTTTGTGGATTAAAATGTAAAATGGCTCAGTTTCAACATTTGAAATGTTATCTATGTTCTATTGTAAATAACGTATCGGCTCATGTGATCTGAAAGTCATTGCATTTGAAATATTATTGACAATTTACACTTGGTCCCAACTATTTCAGAATTGGGGTTGTAGAGCACAAGCCATGTTTTGTGTACAAACGGCAACATTCACTCTCTATATTGCTCCAAGAACATCATTGTTAATGGGTAATGGACATGTCGTTTATTGTTTCTGTGCAAGAAAACAGGATTGCATTTTCCTGGCATGATTTATCCAGCTGCATGTTCTCTGAAAAAACACAGTGAGCAATTAGCAGAATGTTTAAAAGAGAGGGTAGGCCAGGTCCTATCAGCTTGGCCTCAGGGCTTTGCTGAGAGTTAGGTAAGCGCTGTATAGCACACCGTGTAATGTAATCCTCTCCGGCAGTCTTATTACAGAAGGCTTGCATTAAAGCTACAGAACCACCCCTTTATCGGGGAAGGCTGCAATCACCATAAAGCGGCCAGTTATGAGAACTATGGGATTGCTGTTTATTGTTCGGTTGACTGTCATCGCAGAGACACAAAATGGCGTTCATTTCTAAGAATTGCAGTCTCAGGGCAGAAAAGAAAGAAAAGTCGCAAAACCTCATGGGCACCACACAGTGTGTACTAAACCGCTAAATCACAGTATGTGCAGTCGCTCCGCATGAGTGGCAAGGTGAGGTTATCAGCTCATTGGAGTGATCAAAAGTCTCGCTTATCTGTTTGCCACATAAATAATAAATCACAACTTTTTTAAAGGGAAAACTTGGGAAGACTGGTGATCCAGGATATGTCGGCATCAAGGTAAAATCAAGCAGTCATTCACATGAGCAAACACAAATGTTTCCGTGACTGATAGCCTTTGTTACTGATGCTCCTCTAGACAGGAGCTTCCTCAGCAGAATATCTTTCCCTGATTTCTACCATATCACATCAGACAGAAACTGTGATGGCCTAAAGGCAGATCGCCTAATCAGCATATTAGCTACTCAAAGAAGAGCAAAGTCTTGGGGACTGAAAGTAAAAATCATGCCAAGTGTTTCTTCCAAATCCTGCCAAAGAATTCTGCTTATTAGCAAATCCAGGTGATTGTAGCTAAACGCAAAGAAGACTTATACTTCCAGAACCTGGATTTTACACTGGAGCAGGCAGGCACCCTGCTGAAACCTTTCAGAATGAAGATATCTTCTGTACCACTGCAATAAAGATTACTGGCTGATTTTAATTATATTCCATGTAGGGGGAAAAAGGATATTTTGGTTACCCTGGTCCTGCAGGAATCACTGGTTCAAAGGTCAGACAAAACAAGAGTTTTTGGTTTCAAAAATTAGTGATTAAACTTGAGTTTGTTAGTGTTGAGAACTGGAATCATGAATGTCTGTGATTGTTCAGGGAGAAAAAGGAGACAGAGGTCCTGATGGCCCCAGAGGGGACGTGAGTGAACTTTTTGCGTAACATCGCAGATATAAATGTCTACATTTGTCATTCATTTGGACCAATCTTCCTTGTGCTGTTCTTATTCAGATGGAAATTGATTAGCTATGTGGATTTAGTATGGCAAGATTCTCACTGCATTCAATAAAGTTTAAATGTCCTGCACAGGTGATATATGTTAATGTTACCATCAAAGGCCAGAAAGGATTACCTGGCTCACCAGGGCCCCCCGGCCCACGCGGCTACCCAGGTATGTGTTTGCTGTATCTGTCAAAGCGTGATTTAGGCTGTTAGTCAAGTGTGGTTCCAGAACCACATTTCAGGCAGTTGTTTAAGTTTGCTTCAAGGACCACATTTCAGTCATTTAAGTGAGCATCCAGGCCACATTTCAGTCAGTTGGTTAAGTGTGCTTTTATAAACACATTTCAGTCAGGTAAGTGTGCTTTAAGGACCACATTTCGGTCAGTTAAGTATGCTTCAAGGATCACCTGTTCGTCAGTTAGTTTAGACTGCTTTTTCTGTATTTCAGGTGTGGGTGGTTTTCCTGGACAAAGTGGACCACCAGGTAAAGTTTTGATTGAATTCCGTCCCAGACACTGCAGCTATTCTCTCAGTCTAAACAAACAAAATAAAGCTTACTCGCGCATGTGCATGTAAGCAAGATGCTTACACACACACACACACACACACACACACACACACACAACCCAGCAAAACAAATCTGAAAATCTATGTTTTTCTGTATGTTTAAGGGCCGCAAATCCCTGGTCCTGAAGGGTCACTCGGACCCCCTGGCTTACCTGGCCCCATAGGAGAGACTGGGGACCCTGGCCCTTATGTCAGAGGCCCCCCTGGACCAAGTGGGCCACTAGGACTGACAGGTGCCCCTGGAGATCCTGGGCCTCCTGGAATCCCAGGTATCTCCTTATATTGCGCCACTGCCGAGGTCCACATCAAACACGGCAGCAGATAATACAATTTGCAAGCAGACATGCAAACTGTTCTGAATGTGAGCGGAAATGGCTGGCTGTGGTCATCAGCTGGTGACCTCAGGGCGACTCCCTCCACCTGCTCTTCTCTTTCTCATCCTCAGATGTTGAAAAGGGCCGTGCAGGACCCCCTGGTCAGCGGGGACCCAAAGGCATTCAAGGCCCTCGAGGAATGCCCGGTGGCTTTGGAAATCCTGGTCAGTTCATTTTCTTCACGCATAAATGGATAGTTGGGGGAAGCTTTTGGTAAAAAAAATAATTATGAAGTAAAAAATTAATTAAAAGAAAAAACATTTGGACAGGACAGAGATGTAGGCAGCCAATACTGTAGCATGAACAGTCAATAAAAGATAAATCAGTCGAACAAGCTTCCAACTGGGATTCTACCAACACCTGATACTACTTGTATAAATTTTTAAGAAAACAAAAGTCAGTACACAAAATTTCCTCTACTATATTTTTATAAGTAAAAATAAGTTTTAAAAAAGTAGCATTCAGCACAGCGTTGGACGCGTTTCAGCGAAGACCCCTGCTGAAACTTCGCTGAAACGCGTCTGTTGCTGTCCTATAAGCTACGTTGGCCTCGATTAAAATATAGTCAAAGACATTTTGTATGCTGACTTTTTTGATCAATGAGACTTGGCCCACAGAACACGGCTGCGCTTCTGGATCATGCTCAACAATGGTTTCCTTTTTGCATGATAGAGTTTTAGGTGGTATCTGTCGATGGCACAGCGGACTGTGTTTACAGACAGTGGTTTCTTGAAGTATTCCTGGGCCCATTTAGTAATGTCAATGACAGAATCATGCTGGTGAGTGATGCAGTGGCGTCTGGGGGCCCAAAGATCATGGGCATCCAGAAAAGGTCTTCGGCCTTGTCCCTTACCCACAGAGATTTTTCCAGTTTCTCTGAATCTTTTGATGATGTTATGCACTGTCGATGATGAGACCTTCAAAGCCTTTGCAATTTGGCGTTGAGGAACATTGTTTTTAAAGTATTCCACAATTTGTTTTATGCAAGCCTTCAAGGGTTGGAGAGCCTCTGGCCATCTTTACTTCTTAGAGACTCAGCCTCTCTAAGACATCCCTTTTATAGCCAATCATGTTACACACCTGATCCCAGTTAACTTAATTACTTATTCAACCTAAATGTTCTTTCAGCTGATTCTCCTACATATTAATTGCTTTTTCAGCCATTTTTTGCTTGTGTCCCAACTTTTTTGAGACCTGTTGCAGCCAGAAAATTTGAAATGAGCTCATTTTGTGGATAAAAATGTAAAATGTCGGTTTCAACATTTTTAATGTTATCTATGTTCTATTGTAAATAACATATTGGCTCATGTGATCTGAAAGGCATTGCATTTTGATTTTATTCACAATTTACACTTTGTCCCAACTATTTCGGAATTTGGGTTGTATAACCCTAACCCCAACCCTAACCCAGAGCAAGAACAAACGGAAAAGTTAAATCCATCTCTTGCCGTCAATGGCTGGAGGAAAAAGAAATTTGACAGTGTATTCTTCATGAGTATCATCTATTCATGCATTCCAGAACTATACAATTCAAGATAATACAATTTGCAAGCAGACATGCAGACTGTTCTGAATGTGAGCGGAAATGGCTGGCTGTGGTCCATCAGCTGGTGACCTCATGGCGACTCCCTCCACCTGCTCTTCTCTCTAGGGTATTTCCAGAACTATACAATTCAAGGATCCGGAGAAATGACAGTTTTATATAGCCGTATTCTGGTATACAAGAAATGTCATACAAGCAGTGCTCCTTAAAAGTGGACTTGATCTGACTTTTTTTTCTCCATACAATTATTATTTTTTTTGTTATGCACCTGAAGGGAGATATGGTTTTAGAGTGCTCCATGTTTGGCCTACTTGTATAAATATTCCCTAACCTATCAGTGTTGCCACCAGTTGCCCCCTTTCTTTCTTTTTTTTGAGAGTGCCAGGGCATGACCCACTCAATGGACCCTAAAAACTACTACAAACCCAATTCCCATGAAGCTGGGACATTGTATAAAACGTGAATAAAAACAGAATACAATGATTTGCAAATCCTTTTCGACCTATATTCACTACAGTACACTACAAAGACAAGATATTTAATGTTCAAACTGATAAACTTTATTTCTTTTTTGGAAATATTCATTCATTTTGAATTTGATGCCTGCATCACGTTCCAAAAAACCTGGGACAGGGGCATGTTTACCACTGTGTTACATCACCTTTTCTTTTAACAACACTCAATAAGTGTTTGGGAACTGAGGACTCTAATTGCAGAAGCTTTGTGGGTGGAATTTTTTCCAATTCTTTCTTCATGTATGTCTTCAGTTGCTCAACAGTCCGGGATCTCCGTTGTCGTATTTTGTGCTTCATAATGCGCCACACATTTTCAATGGGAGACAGTTCTGGATTGCAGACAGGCCAGTCCATTTCCTACATACTTTACTTCAAAGCCACGCTGTTATAACACGTGCAGAATGTGGCTTGGCATTGGGTTGCTGAAATAAGCAGGGACATCCCTGAAAAAGACGTTGCTTGGATGGCAGCATATGTTGCTCTAAAACCTGTATGTACCTTTCAGTGTTAATGGTGCCTTCACAGATGTGTAAGTTAGCCATGCCATGGGCATTAACACATTCCGATACCATCACAGATGCTGGCTTTTTAACTTTGCACTGATAACAATCTGGATGGTCCTTTGCCTCCTTAGCCCGGAGGACACAACGTCCATGATTTCCAAAAACAATCTGAAATTTGGACTGGTCAGACCACGGCACACTTTTCCACTTTGCGTCAGTCCATCTCAAATGAGTTCGGGCCCAGTGAAGCCGGCGGTGTTTCTGGGTGTTGTTGATATATGGCTTTCGCATTGCATGGTAGAGTTTTAACTAGCACTTTTAGATGAAGCGACGAACTGTGCTAACTGACAATGGTTGTCCGAAGTGTTCCTGAGCCCGCATGGTAGCATCCTATACAGAATTATGTTGGTTTTTAGTGCAGTACAGCCTGAGAGACTAATGGTCACGGGTTTTCGATGTTGGTCTTTGGCCTTGCCGCTTACGTGTAGAGATTTCTCTGGATTCTCTGAATATTTTGATGATATTATGGACTGTAAATGATGAAATCCCAAAATTCAGTGCAATTGCATGTTGAGAAACGTTTGTTCTTAAACTGTTGGACTATTTGCTCACACAGTTATTCACAAAGTGGTGAACCTTGCCCCATCCTTGCTTGAAAGTGACTGAACCTTTCAGGGATCCTCCTTTTATACCTAATCATGACACTCACCTGTTTCCAATTAACCTGTTCACCAGTGAAATGTTCCAAACAGGTGTTTTTTGAGCATTCCTCAACTTTCCCAGTCTTTTGTTGCCCCTGTCCCAGCTCTTTTGGAACGCGTTGCAGTCGAATTCAAAATGTGTGAATATTTCCAAAAAACATAAAAGTTTGTCAGTGTGAACATTAAATATCTTGTCTTTGTAGTGTACTGTAGTGGATTTGCAAATCATTTTATTCTGTTTTTATTCACATTTTACACAATGTCCCAACTTAGGGTTTGTAGTGCTACTACTAATACTACTACTACTGCTACTACTACTAATAATAATAATAAATCAATTGGATACAAATGGGATACAAACATGGTTCAAGATCAGTATGACTATACCTCCTCTGGTGGCTTTAAAAATGTGTTTCAGCATTAGGACATAATTATTTGCGAATTCAGTGATGATGCCATTTGATACTAATATATACAGGTCTTTGTTACAGGTGAGAAGGGCGATATTTGCACAGTCTGTGCACCTACAGATCCTCAACCTGGGGCACCTGGCCCACCTGGGACCCCTGGGCCGCCTGGACGTGATGGTAATGTGCTTCTACCAAAACAAACAGATGGGCTTAAAAGTGCGAAAGTATTGGTTGACATATTAGAGATCATGTTTGATCTTAGAGTAGGGGCACCCAAGTTAGCATTCGTTTTACTCGGCACAGGAAAAAAAAAATTATATATATATATATATATATATATATATATATATGTTGTGGGACCCAATTAAAAAAATTAATATCATTAATTAGAGGCTGTGTCATCAATCAATCTTGATTAATCGCATTTTAATCGTATTGCAATATTTGACAGAATAAGCAAAGTTTTTCAATTCAAATAAATTTTGTTTGATGACTGAATCGATGAATAGACAAATATGTGAACTTAAACAACAAAACTGTTTATTTTTCATCTATATTTATCTGTGCATTTTTTATCTGTCTACTACTTTCACAGATTAGTGCAAACTCAAAGTACAATTGTAGCCATTATATTCAACATTTTAAGACTTTAGTTGCATCACCGCCACCTACCGGGCCGAAGTGTGTACATCAGTGTTACCGGCGTGCCAGAAATTAGGGAACTGAGAAAGGTGCGATTAAATGCGTTATTTTTTTTTAACGCGTTGTTTTTTCTGTAATTAATTATTAGAAATGAATAACGTGTGTATATATATATATATATGTATATATATACACACACACACTCACACACATACACACACGCACGCTCAAACGCACGCACGAGAGCACACAAGCCCGCTCACACACTCACAATATAAGTTATTTTTCTGGAAATAATTTGGCCTTCCAATGATACCCCATCATATCCAATTTTCAGATTTAGGGATATTTCTACTGGTAGAACAAATTTAAAAAAATATATATTTGCAGAAGATATAAATACTATTTGTTATGAGCTTAGGCCACCAATTCAGAGTAAAAACCTCAGTTCTGTGATTGTGAGAGCAGGTAAGATAATGAGATTATGGTGTCTCTATGCATAGTGGTTTGATCCTCATGACTGACAGTGACAAAATGGTGGTCCCTCTCCCAGGTATAATAGGAGAGCCAGGGACTTCAGGACTGAAGGGGCACAGAGGTCCGAGGGGTCCAGTTGGTCTGCCTGTAAGTTGCACTGTTTCATCAAGAGAATGCTGCATCTCATTCCCTACCAACAAACTGAGCAAAATATTGCCCATCAACAAGAGCAACCCTTCTGCATGTGGAAACTGAAACACATCCAGTTTTATTTCAATGGCCACCCCTCCTTGTTGGATGTGCAGTGACTCATCCTGCTTTATTTCCACAGTGACCCATTTGCGTAAACCATGCCCGTGTTTCCAATAGAGGAAAGCTGCCCCGCTGCTTACATCCCAGTGAGGGTAGCATCCTAATGGAGAACTGAACCTTAAAGTGCATTGAACGTGAAACACTCTTTTATGGCAGGATGATATCATCGAAAACAGATGCAATTTCAAGCAAATCAGCTGGCTATATGGCACGGAAATATCGCTGAAGCTCAAAACCATGTCATACATTTTTCCAGTGCCTTGCCTCAGCAGTCTATTTACGCTAAGACCATTTCTGTGAGTTCAGATTTTTTTCTATATTCACTTTTTTCACGCTTCTCTCATTGCACCCCACTATTTGCAGCCAACATTGTTACAAAGTGAGCTGAAGGGGAGCCAGTTGCAGGATCACAGATGAGCCACTTGGGCACGTTTATAATGACGAGAGAGAAGAGGCCTTAGAGAACCCATTGCACCTACTTATTTGCTCACTAATAATTTAGCCCACTGGAAGAGACACCAGGAAGGAGAACTAGAATTTAGGGTAAGGGTTAGGGACACCATTAGAGTGACACCTCAGAGCAGGAGTGTTCAATCCTATCCATGAAGGGTTAATGTGGATGCAGGTCTTTATTGCAGTCCAGGGATACGGCAGCTGAATCAACTAATAGCGATTGGAGGGTTCAACCAAAACCTTGAGAATTAGAAGCAGAAGTATTAGTGTTGGGCTATCACAAAAACCAGCAACAACACTGGGCCTTTATGGATAAGATTGGACACCACTGCCTTAGAGTAAGACCTCAGAGCAGAGGTGGTCACCCCTGGTCCTGGAGAGCCGCAGTGTCTGCTGGTTTTTGATGTTACTCAGCAATGTGGTTGGAAATTTAGCATAGTTGTAATGCAGACAAAGTAGAAGTACAAATTAAAGATAAAAGTTTATTGGGCATGGGGTAGCAAGCCTTGGTCCTGGAGAGCCACAGGGTGTGCTGAGTTTGGTTTTCTCCACCCTGTTTAAACCTAAGACACCAGGTGAGATGAGTGAATTGTGTAATCAACTGCTTTAATTCATCAATTAAGAGCTGAGTAACATCAAAAACCAGCAGACACTGCGACTGTCCAGGACCAGGGTTGACAACCACAGCCTCAGAGAGTAGTACCTGAGAGTAAGAGAATCCAGCCCCGACTGAGACAAAACCAGAACTTACATGCACAGGGCAATCAGACAGAAGAGCGCAGCTACTGATCACACTAAGGTGACAATCAAACTCAAACTGACTGCTAGAACAGGGACAGAACCAATTATATAGAACAGCTCATTATTTATGTGGCACTTCTCAAAACAGATGTTACAAAGTGCTATATTGGCAAAAAAAATGAAGTTCAATATAAAATAAAACTCTCAGAATATACCAATTAGGCAACCATGAGGGCTGTGACATAACATCATGTTGACAGAAGTGGGAAGCCAGAGGTAACTGGAAAGATCTCTGGGATCTCTTATCTGATGAAGGATGCGTCGATGCTGCATTCAAGCATAAAGACACATCATGATGAATTTTTGAGATTTTCAAATTTGGGGCCCACCAACTATTAGTGCAATTGTGCAAAATTGTCAAAATTATGACAATGCTAACTTCTCATGTAACTGAATTCTGTTAGAGAAGTGGCCGTGGTTATAAGTTATCTGTTCTGTAGTACCGCTGAGGCATTGCTTCCAGATGAGCTCTCTGTACCTATCATGCAGAATCATTCTTCCTGCCTATAGGGACCCTATGGCGAGCCAGGTCAGAGAGGAACTCCAGGGCCGAAGGGTGACGGAGGCTTCAGTGTTGAGACTGGGCAGAAAGGGGAGATTGGATCCGTAGGCCCGTCTGGATTTCCTGGATTAAGTGGATTAGATGGGTCCCCCGGATACCCAGGGCTAAAGGGTCAGCAGGGCCCCAAGGGAAACCTGGTTAGTGACCACCTCGATGCCTGCTAAAGTCGCGACATCACACCGAGGTCAACCTGCCGCAGCCATGGCAGCTTGTTCACGCCTAACGAACCAAACAACTTGCACAGTGTTTATGGCCATGGCCCTCGTGTCTTTGTCTGGAATTATGCTTTAATTTTCAGCCATCTTAAACCCAAACTATGCTCATTATAAACGAACGGAAAGCATTTCTCCCTATATTTTCATCGTCAAATATTAGGTCATTTGTGTCGTGTCTCAAATGTACGAGTAAATGTGTTGCTATGCTGTGAGCGTGAACTATTGTCAAGGAAGTGAGTGTTGACCCAAGCGAAAGTGACTTTGCACTTTTTCAGCGCATTCCCACATCTCTGATCTCTGTCTGAGACTATATTACCAGAAAATGGATCCATCCTCGATAGAACTACATCTGGCTGGCTGTTCATAGTCCAAAACTGGGAATATGACCCTGAAGAAGATTCCAAGGGGTCCCAAAATACCCACCATACTGAATTGCCCTTGATGTTTCATACATTAGCTTGCCTATTTTTTTTTAACCCTTTGTTGCTTGACTCTTTTCCTCTTTGCCTATTAAGGGTAGTGGGTGGGTTTGGTTACTTTAGTAACCGCTATGCAATAAAGGGTTAGTATTTTTTTTCCTCACGGCAAACTTGCCGGTTTATGGTAATTGTAGTAGATGGTTTTTTATAGAAAATTTAAATGGCGAAAAAAAA
This sequence comes from Gymnothorax reevesii, assembly GCA_029721435.1. Taxonomy (NCBI): domain Eukaryota; kingdom Metazoa; phylum Chordata; class Actinopteri; order Anguilliformes; family Muraenidae; genus Gymnothorax; species Gymnothorax reevesii. The sequence goes on along the minus strand of CM056574.1, from coordinate 134,624,479 downwards.
AAATAATTTGGAATTTACCAATGGGCCATCATCAACATGAGTTTCCCATGAACTGTAATCGTAATTAGCTTCCTGTTTCTCGGCCTGCATGATTCCCTTAAAACATATAGATTTTACTAGTTTTCAGACACCTTTTGCAATCAGACAAATTTGGTTATGAGGCCTTCCTTTCTGCAGCTAACTCATTCTTCCGGATTTTGAGTGAGAGTTCTGAAAAGATTGGGTCAATAATTTGGCATGTCCTCTACAGGCATCTCCTGGACCGAAAGGAGATGTTGGCCCACCTGGGCTCTCTGGGTCCCCAGGATGTCAAGGGCAGATTGGGGAACCAGGTCCTAATGGAATGGGGCCAGAAGGTTTCAAAGGACTGAAAGGAAATATAGGTGTTCCAGGCCTTCCAGGGAGACCTGGAGAACCAGGTAACAGAGAGAATCTTGCTCACTTTAGACATAAATATACTGCACAATATAGTCTTTACCACAACCCTTTTGAGTACTCAACTGTAATTGGCAGAAGAATGTTCCAAGGGTGTGCATCATTTTCCTATAATTGCACAACTACGAAGTAGTTTGAACCATCCGACTTTTGACACTTTTCCACGCTGCACATTTGTGACCCTGCCTGTGGTAACCCAGCTAAAGTCATTTTCTGGTGATGTACAGTTTTTTACACGAAGTCATTCTACATCATGTAAGGAATATTCTGTGAAAAACATCTACTGATATCTCTAATATTGACTGAGTAAGGTCATTTCAACGTTTTGGCAGGCATGACATGCCTTCAACCTAGGCTTGTTAGCTTCACAAGACGTTAATCTATAAATGCAAACGCTTCATTTCTGAAATTTCCGTGGTGATACGCAATCCGTGGAGAAATCCACACCCGGCTTAAATCGCAACTCTTTTGCCGTACCTTCGACTGACCTGCTTTTCGATGGTGGGCATTATGGTCTACATTCATTTTCAATGGTAGAAAAGAAGTTCCTAAACCGAATGACACCCAAGCTATCATCAGGCGTTCATCCGCCGAAGGTGAACTAAAAGCCGATTGAAAAGCAGGCTTGTGGAAACCAGCGTCTGCTATTTCTCCTTAATTTGTAAACAAAATGTCAATAAATTAATTAAATTTAATATGTATGATGTTAGGAATTAATTTTTAACACTATATTTCAAAACCCCAATATGTAACCTATCAATCACACCAATAAACTCACATCTCATATTTTTGTCATTTTTTATCACAGGGACTACTTGATGGTCTTTATCTCAAAATTAGATCAGGCGAGTTTAGCCGGGTTTTCACAGGCGGGTTCACATATCCGGTAGAATCATATTTTTCCTGCAGAATTCTTTATGCTATTTAGTTCACTTACACTAATGCATCGCACCCGAAAGTATCACCAAGTAGGAGTTACTGGGTTATTCATCTGATCCCTTATTTTCCTGCAGGAGAAAAAGGTTCACAGGGCCAAACAAACGGCATCCCTGGCGATCCAGGATCAAGGGGTGAGCCTGGTGTTCCTGGCAATCCTGGCCAACCAGGTGAGACCTACTGAGTCTGAACTGGCCATGGGCTGCGGGTAATAGTCACTGAGGTACTGTTATCACTTGCATAATGCAAGCGGCACATCACAGAAAAAAGTTTACGTCAAAAAAAAAATTGGCACAGATTACACAAATTATTAGAGCAATGCCACATGGATGTGGAGGTTGTCTCGCTGTAGCCTGTTGACCGGTTGAATCTTAATAAACCCCAATGGCTTTGATTTATTAGGAGATCCTGGTCCCACGGGATTGAGAGGTTTACCGGGTATTTTTGGCGTGAAGGGTGACAAAGGCCTCATCAAGGAGGGTTACCCTGGACCCCCAGGGCTCAAAGGTGAGCGGGTAGTCCTGTACCGACACTTCTGGATCACAACTCTACTCAAAGAGAAAACTGAAGGGTCTTGCATCATTTCTCTTGCTTTCTGTAGGTGACAAAGGATGGCCCGGAGAGCCAGGCCGTGTCAGTGTGGGGGCCCCTGGAAGGCGGGGCCCAAATGGTGCACCTGGGGATCCCGGGCCACAGGTCAGAAACAACTGGATTATTTGGTGCACTCAGAAAAGCATCGAGACTTGCAATTTGTTGTGTAGGTGACTTGTGCACACTGTCTGTTCTCAGGGTGATGCTGGTTATGGGGCCCCAGGGCCATCAGGGCGACAGGGTTGTGCAGGTGAAGAAGGACCTCTCGGGCCTTCAGGCAACATGGGGCCAAAGGGTCCGAATGGATTTCCTGGAACCTCTGGGTTAGAGGGACCCATCGGACAAAAAGGTATTATGGCACTCAAACAAACCTGTTGCCAGGGGCGGACTGGGGCAAAAAGGTGTCCCCGGAATTCGTACCTCACCAGCCCACTCTCCAGGGGGCAGGGATGGGGAAGTAGTGACCATCCAAAAAAATTCACGTTATTTGACAAGATGTTTGCTTTTTATCATCATATTGGACCATACATTCCATCGAAAATTGATATTAGTTTTTGAGTTTATATAACACCAGTTTACAAAACCAGTGGCTATATGCATTTGTGATTTTAGCAGATGTTAGCAGATCACCCCCTTCACCCCCCAAGTCCCTAAACTAAGTTTAGTAAAAGATAAAGTAACTAAGTAAAATTTTATTTGTATAGCACCCTTCACTGTACAGATACACGGAGTGCTTTACAGTAAAAAACATATAAAACAATCAGTACGATGACCACCATCATCATCATAATCATTAACACATCATCAATAGCAGCATCCATAACATTGCCATAGCTTTGTGGGAAAGCAGTGAGGCATTAAGTGTGACTTCACAATTTCACAGGCAGAAACCATACATCTGAGCGATCAAAACATTCTCAAAATGGAATAAGCCGAGAAACATAAACTCAGGCCCACGCCAAGAAGGGTTGTCGGAAAAGTTTGTGCTTTGTGCTGTTTTCTAAAGCTATCCACATACTGGGCAGCTCTCAGAGCCCGAGGAAGGGAGTTCCATAGGCGTGGGGCCACTGCTGCAAAGGACCGATCTCCTTTAGTTTTTAGCCTCGTGCGAGGTACTACCAGGAGCCCCTGGTCAGCTGACTGCAAAGAGCGGCTGGGGGTGTGGTGGTGAATAAGGTCACAGATGTAGCTGGGAGCGCAGCTGTGGATAACCTTAAAAGTGAAAAGCAGTACCTTGTTCTGGATCCTGTAAGGAACAGGTAACCAGTGTAGGGCGGCCAATATTGGTGGGAAGTGACATGATTTCTTTGACCTGGTGAGAAATCTGGCTGCTGCATTTTGAACCAGTTGGAGACAATTGATGGATGCTTGGTTTAAACATGTGAAGAGCGAGTTACAATAGTCGAGCCTGGACAAAATAAATGCGTGTATAGCCATCTCCAGCTCTGAGTGGGAGATGACAGAGCGCAATTTGGCCATGTTTCTTAGGTGGAAAAAGCAATTGCGACTCAGAGTCTTCACATGTTTATCCAGGAGCATTGAATGGTCAAAGTGAACACCAAGGTTCCTAATACTTGGATAGGAGTTATTTTTGAGGGGCCTCAGATGTTCTATTACCCTGGCTGTGGAACTGTCAGAGGCAATGAATAGCACCTCAGTCTTGGCCGCATTTAGCTGTAGGAGGTTGTTAGCCATCCAGCCCTCGATGGTGGCCAAACGCTCCATCAAAGTGCTGAGACGCTGGATGTCGTCCGCATAACAGTGGTATGCAACACCTGAAAAATTCCTGATAAGCTGATACCACCTTCAACAGCTTGAAAAAAGTTAGTACAATGCTGTCTTTTTGGGAAATGTTTCTAAAAGATGAGGCTTTATTGCTTCCAGAACACTCCAAGTGTTGTGAAAGTAGAAAGTGTTGTCTCGTGAAACACCAATTTACACACTATCCCAGTTACTATTGAGTTGAATTTATGTACATGTGAGTGGATTTACTACTTTGCAGGTAGGGGTTGGGTGGATGATGGCCAAAAACAAACACCTATTTATATTAAAGATCGTTTTTATCCTAAAGATGTCCTGAAATAATTTAATACAATGATGCAGTCCTATATTAAAAACTACACTGTCAACATATAAACAAATGTACATATTTTTACAGAAAAATATCATCATCATCATTATTATATTTACGAGAATTAATGTGAAAAAGAAATGTGACTTTGGGGCCATTTAGAAGTTTTCAATAAGACCATTGCACTATTTGGATTGATTCATACATAGCCTTTTTTTTAATAAGGTTACATATCTTACAGACTCTAAAGGGCATAGAATAGCTCACTAGCTTCAGAGCCGCAGTACTTGCTGGTTGCAAGTTTAATGACAGGTGATTCTGAGGGGTTCTGGAATGGAAAATTTGAAACTCTTCTTGTATTCCAGGATGAATTTTATTTGGCACCATAAAACAACGAGTCAATATGCATTAAATAGCTGGCTATTAACAACTGGTCCATCAGTGGGGTCCTTTTGTAAGCTCAAGCAAATTTTAACCAAACACATACTTGCAAAAGCCTACTAATTTTACGTCAGTCTTATCACTTCCATGTCCCCCTCCAAATGAAAACTGCTTGCCAGGAGGATCTTCATGTCCAAACAGCTGGTCAAATTTGTTTTTGCATTTGAAAGCCTCCAAACGTCAGTTTACTTTATTTTCTAAGCTTTTCCGCCTCTCCATTGCTTTCTGACATTTTTGTCTGATCTCGTAGTCGTTGAAACGCGTTTTTATACTTAACACAACATCCGACAAGCGACTAGTCACAGTGTTCATAAGTAGTGTATACATTTTTTGAATTTGGTGATGTGTCATTCGTCAGGTGGACTCTATTGCGCTTTTACTCATCTAAATGTGGGCCACTGGCCACCAGTGGGGCCGTCCACACAACTGCGTTTTTTTTTTTTTTTTGCTGGCCGGAGTGGCGCCGCCAGCGGCCCACTGGAAAAACTTGCGGTATTCCCGATGGCCAGTCCACCCTTGCCTGTTGCCCAGGGGCATTCAGTCTTATCCAGAAAGGGTGTGGGTCCAGGATTTTGTTTCAGCCGTAATCAACCCATCGAGTGTCTAACTCTTGATAACTGGATTGAATTCTATGCCAAAGACATTGATTCGTAGAATCAAGTGTGTAACTGCTTGAATTGAATGAAGGCCTGCACTTACACTGGCCTTTTCTGCATGGGGTTAGGTACCCCTGCTGTTTACACTCTGAGATGTGCTAATGCACACACAAACACATACACATACTAACGCACACACAAACACATACACATACTAATGCATGCGCACACACATGCACACACACACACGCACACGCGCACACATACACACACACCCACACTTAATTCCCGTGACTCTATTGTTCCCAGGTGACCCCGGTCCTGCTGGTCGGCCAGGTCTGCCAGGTCATGCAGGGAATTGCTCAGATGGATGTGCAGGGTCGCCGGGGGCAGCGGGTCAGAAAGGCCGTAGAGGTGGCACTGGTGTGTTTTCAGAACCCTTCCCTATTAGTCACACATTCATTTACACCTCATTTCACAATTTCAAAGGGACAGCGTTATTGTGATATTCAACATCTAGGTACTGCAATGCAACTGAGGGATCCAAGTTTTCACTCACATTTACTGTCCACCGATGGACTAGCAGTTTTCATTTCAATATTATTTATTCAATTCTTGCCTAAAATTATCTTGCATATGTCCTAAGATTCTCCTGAAGATCATTCGCAACAGTAAACCTGCCTCTTTCCTCTTTTACTCTTCTTCCTTCTTCATATTTGTATCAATGTAAATAATCCTCCTCATTCTCTTCTTTCCCTTCAAACATCCTTTTCTCACTCCCAACAACTTCCTTTCTCATTCCCTTCCATATTTGCAGGTATAAGGGGACTGAAAGGAAATAAGGGGGATCTAGGTGATCCAGGGCTGGGTTTCGACGGCATAGTAGGCCAGTCTGGAAATCCAGGGACTAATGGAACAGATGGATTAGTGGGACCTGCTGGCCTGCAAGGTTTCAGAGGACAGGATGGCTTCCCTGGACCATCGGGTAACCCTCTTGAATGGAAGAAGCCACAGTACCATAAATTAGCCACAGAGGAGATTATTCTTCATAACTGACGGTTTTCATGTTGAACCAGCTGCCCTGCCAGTTCTGACACTGCAAGAGTGGGTGGCATGTCCCACAAATGCAATTACTGAGGTTGACTTTGACCTTGTGTGTGTCAGTGCTGGAAACTGTGCCGTATCCCAATGTTTCTGTAGGTCCAAGGGGAGAGTCGGGACAACCAGGGACTGTTGGCCCACCTGGACCATTTGGCCCACCTGGTCATCAGGGCCGACTAGGCTCCAAAGGTTGGACTCATCACCTTCACTAACACTTCCCACACAGGAATTTGAATTAGCATGCATGCTTAACACAAGGAGATGCTCCATCACACCATCTGAAAGGAAGATGATGCTGAGTGACTGAGGAGTTAGACAATGAATCTCACTATGATTATTTGGCAGGGCTCATGGGTATTGATGGAGTAAAGGGTACTAAGGGCTGCAAAGGAGCTGTGGGGGACCCGGGAAGTGATGGAGCACCAGGACCTGCAACTAACATTGTTGTCAAAGGGCCTCCAGGAAATCCTGGCCCAGCAGGTGAGAAGCCCTGTTTCGGCAATTAACAACTAAATGTTAGATAATGCTGCATGGACGACATTCCTTAGATGTTCTACATCTGCTTATTTGAGATATTTCTTTACCACAAGAAGCTTGAAGAGGGTTTCCTGCAGCTATGTCAGTTTATATTCTCTGCGCTTGTGGATCACATACTCGTTGCGGTTCACGTTAGCACTGCTGTTCGAATTATCTTGTTCTCTCGTAGGACCATCAGGGATCACAGGCTCTAATGGTGATCCAGGAGACCCAGGAATCGATGGGCCTTGTGGGAAAAATGGGGCTCAAGGAAGCTCTGGTCCACCAGGTGATCCCCAACCTCATCACACAACCACTTCTATCCAAACTGCACTGTCCCTGCACCTCGGCTGTGCCACCATCGCACTTTTTTTACACCACCCCTGGTCATTTGTACTTACCATTATCCTTTCGATGGATAAGCAATGTGACACGTGTTGCCCTCCTGGCTTACTAGTATGGCTGGATTTATTGGCAGCTTGACAGTTAAATGCTAACCCCTCTCTATCTGTGCTCATAGGACCTCCTGGTGACCCTGGTGTAGATGGCAGCCATGGACCTTCCGGCTTCTCTGGCAGCCTTGGTTGCCCAGGCACGAATGGCCAGCCCGGTAAATGCACGAACGCACATACTACTACAGTATGCAAGTCAGTCGCCATAATTTTCTGCAGCAAAAAGAAATGACCTGGCTGAAATCCGCGTCTGTTCAGGCAGGTATTACGCTGACAGAAGATAGCTTCTTAAACCTGTTCAATGTTTAATTGCTCCAGGTCCAAAAGGGCAGAAGGGTGTGAATGGCGCTCCGGGAGAGCCCGGGTCATGGGGAAAGCCAGGCGCAAATGGACTTCCAGGGCTGAAAGGTGAACCCAGCGCACCTGGGCCTGGTCCAAAAGGACAGCCTGGGGAAAAGGTACTCATTATACCATTGAGCTAAATAATTAACCGCATATTACAACCAGACCCAATACCGACTTGTCTGGCTTTTAAAAGAAGACAGCCAACACAAATCTAAACAAGGTAGAAGTCGATGCGAAGCTTTTGTTGCTATGCTTCTGCCTGCCATAGCTTCATATGACCTTTGATCCCCTCATGGAGCTGAACTTATGTGATTTCGACCTTTGACCGGATGAACTCCAATACCTAATCAGTTCAGCGACCTGTGGGGAGTTACTATGTATGATTTAGTCAAAAACCATCTGCCCCTTCAGTATATATCATGCACACGATATGAGTGACGGACAGGCGGACAGATGAACAGACAACCAGAAATCAGTATGCCGCCCTCCCACTGCATGGGGAAGAGGCATAATAAGATTTTTACCAGTGCCAATGCATTCAAATGTCATAGTTAAGTTATGTTTACTAATATTTTGACCTTGGTTCAATTGAGATAAACAGATAAAGGTATTTATCAACTTGTACATCAGAGTAGGCTGGGAAAATGACTAGGAAATTGTGTTTAGAGGTGGCAGCAGGTCACCATGTGTACTGCTCAGGATGTATAGGCAGTACTGGGAGAGTGAGCTCAGGGAGAGGACACAGGTACAAAATCTAAAGATGATGTAATGAGAAAGCCGATTGATCTTTAATTGACTGTCGGATTTGTCTGCCAATTCCTCGTAAATGAAAATGGTTCCACTCTGGAACCCTCCCAAAAACACCCTCTTCATTTCATTTATTTTTGTTGTGGTTTACTGTGAAATTTTGTTTTGTAGCATACTGAGTCAAAAAAAGAAACTTCACACTCATAAATTTGTAAATATTTTCTTGAAACTTTTAATAAAAGTGTTTTTATTATCACTAGGGGTAAATGCGTTGTAAAAGACATCATGACACACATCAACTCCGACGTGCTCAGGTACGTAGCACGTGCGAGCATACTTTAAGCTAAAACCATGTCTTCTCGTGTTCCTAGTCATGTGACCATATGAGAGATGTGCAACTGAGCTCACGTTCGTGACTTCTCGGAAAAACAAGTTTTTACAGTTAATTATTCATTGATTTTCAATGCCATGGCTGTCAAACATTCAGCGTGAACGTGCCATTGGCATGCTGAATACGGAAACGTCCGTCACTGACATTGCAAGGGTTATGGGATGCAGTTGACGGACTATCCATGATCTTCGGACACGTCTCCAACAAACTGGCACCACAGCTGACCGACCTCTTTCTGGTAGCCTAAGTGTGACGTCAAAAGCAGAAGACCGACAAATTGTCTTACGTCATTTGCATAATCGATTCGTCACTGCAACGTCCACTAGGAATGAATTGTTTAGAGGTCGTGTGACTGCCCAAACTATACGTAATCCCCTCGCTCTGCTCTTATTCAAGTTGTAACTTACTATTTTTTCTCTTGGACATTTCCGTAGCATTTCCGGTGGAACTGGTTACATTATGGACATTTTTTTTATGATAGACCATCTTTACTGAGTACAGAATTAAATAAAATCATTATTTAAAACCTCATTTCTTGTATGTTCAACTTATCGACCTCCAAACGAGTGTGAAGTTTTTATTTTGGCTGAGTATATTTAAGTTATTTCTATAGTCATTTAAGTTACAATTCATTAAGTTTCGCTCGAGTTAAAATTTAAATTTCCCTATCATGTATATCCCCCTATGTTCGACCTCTGCCCTTCCTCCCCCTTTAACCACTGTGTTCCACTCATAGGGTGTACAAGGCGGACCTGGTCTTAAAGGAGCGAAGGGACACAGGGGAATTTCGGGTGGTATGGGCGCACAGGGTGTCTGTGGTGCTTCTGGACCTCAAGGAGACCCAGGATTCCCCGGATATCCAGGTGACTTCAAAACTTCACCGCCATTTACCCCCACTTATCGTCCAATCATCTTCTTCTTCTTCCTCATATTCAAATTTGAATTGTTGGCAGGAACACTCTGCATCAGTCATGGTGATTGAATCATCAGATCTCTGCTTTCTTTGTGTCAGGTGCCCCTGGGCCTTCTGGGGTCAAGGGCTCTCTAGGGCTTCCAGGATTCCCCGGCTCTCCAGGTCCCAGGGGCCCTCCAGGTAAGATTCTGTGAATGAGGTACATCACTCCCAGGGGGAAGAGTGTTTCTTGCCATGGTTATACTTGTCCTTTATTTGCAACTTTTGCAATTGGATGTGCCAGATTGTAACTCAGCTGTGTTCGTATATGTCGGTCCACACTTGACACTTCATTGTGTACCTGCCAGATCGGATATTGATCAGATGTATTCCCATGCAGTACATTTCCATGCACCTGGTGCATCCTTAATTGCTAATGTTGCAAGATAGAGCCTTCTTTTCTTAATATTTCTTTTATTTTGTAATGGTGACCAGGCCCATCTGAGATGGACTTTGCTGAGGGGAAAGCAGCTGAGATAAGTGGGTATTAATGCAGGTATTGTTTTTCTCTAGGCTGGAACAACGGTGATTTTCTAAAATATTGCTTTATGTCTGTAACTGCTGCCAGGCCTAGCTCGCACAGTGGTGTCCAACTACAGTGCTATAAAACAGCAAGTCTCAGCCGTGCTCCAGCCCCAGGTTTCCTTCATCCTTGAATCTTTTCCCTTTGCTTTGCGTGCTTGGGAGAGGAATTCCTATGTTGTGGGAATATGATGCAAGACTTTTGTTTGGTAAATTGTCCAGATTGTCCCCACAAGCTGTCCACACTTCCCTGAGATCTGAACTCAATGTGAGCCAGGCCACCTCGGCATGTGGTCTGGCTGATCGGATCATAATGCAAGCAAGATCCCATCTCAGAGAGTACAACCATAATAGGCAATACATCCTGGTATGATCGGATGACACAGTGAAAAGTTGCTTTGAAAAGACAAGTGTAGCCATGGCCTCTGCTTGTAAAGGTGCCAAGAGAACGTGAAAACTCTAATATAGCCTTATTCCTGGGTTTTACTGGTAGTTCCTAGCCTTATTGTCCTATGTTTGGGGCAGTCGGATAGCCTAGTACTTTTGTAGTTAGTTGCTTGACTCATAACTGAACAGTTGCTGGTTCAAAGTCCCAGTGGAGCTTGAGATTCTGACCTCATCTGGGGAGAAGAAGTTTGGAAGAACTGTGCCGTTGGGCTCTCGACCAAGGCATTTAAACTCCACAATTGTTCAAGGGACTTTACGCTTGTTTCTCTCTGTCCCTCCACACTTGCAGTGTTCTACCTGGCATCTCTCTGAGGGCATCCTTTAAAAAGAGAAATATGTTCTCAGTAAAATCTCTCTGGTTGAATAAAGGTTAAAAAACATTTGGAATTCATTACTGATGTGCCTGATACAGGCAGGTACATTTAATTCATGAGATTTAATTTGCTCATTCACTGTTCCGACTGAAGTGACAGGAGGTGGCAGATATATAGTGACCGGATTCTTAGATTTTTCCGTCCCCTGCCCATAGGATATGGATTTCCTTCAGTGTTACAGAAAAAGGGGAGGTCCACGGCTTATTTTTCACCTATTTGTCAGATATTGTTTTACCACATTGAGAATGATGGATGATCTTACTTTCCTGCGTGGTTTCATCAAACTCGAAGTGCATTTTTTCTAGCCTGTCTGCGACAAAACTGTTTTTAATCTGCCTGTCCTGTTGTGCAATGAGACAGGAATCACTGGGAGCACTGGTGAGCCTGGTCCACCGGGTAGCAAAGGAAACCAGGGCAGCGATGGCATCCCCGGCCCTGTGGGAGAGAAAGGCTGCATGGGGCGTGAGTGGAGCACCGGTTTATGCACATCCAGAAACATGCACGCATGCACCAGCACCCGGATACTTTTTACACACATGCACAAGCACATCCGCGCATTCATACCAGCAGACCTGAATACATAAACACTCAGTCTTACTGTACACTGCACTTTGATGCGAGCAAATCAGTCTGTGAACACGAGGTCTCAGGTGATCATGCCTTCTTCCTCCATCAGCTGCCACAGCAGGAAAGCCGGGGGAACCAGGTGCAAGGGGTCAAACAGGTAAGTGAAGGATGCGTGAGCACATTCATAGAGGTCACTGACTCCATTCATATGAGCACAATTTAAACAGAGATAATAATAATAATAATAATAATAATAATCATCATCATCATCATCATCCAGAATTCCTTTGAAAGGCACATGGAACTATTGCAATAATAGCATGCATGATAAACTTGAGACTGACACATCTCTATAGTGTATTGCAGTCTCCATTGTACTCTCTGTTCACAGGGCTGAAAGGAGATCCTGGATTTCCTGGCCCTTTGGGCCCCCCTGGTCCCAGAGGGCCACTAGGAGACGTTGGGTACCCTGGTCCACTGGGCCCCCTTGGTGGCACTGGCTATTCGGGACAAGAGGGAATGTGTATTAGCGGGACTAAAGGCGATCGTGGGCCTATAGGATTTTCAGGGAGACCAGGTGAAGATGGAGGAGTATCTGTCACTACTGTCTCATGCAGCCTCGTCAACCTTTCCTTCATCTTCCCTCTTACAACATGTTACTGCTGTTTGTCATTACCTGCAACAAAATCAATAGTTCCTGTTTCGTCCTTCTGTGTCTTTACTTTCCTTAAACTGTCTAGCTCGGCATACTTCTCTCTGCTTGTTTACACATCAAAATGTCAGTATTTTGGTCTCTGTGGTGCTATTATCAGTTTGGTAACCCCCACTGCCTCTCACTCTTAGGGCTCCAAGGCCCCCGCGGCCCTCCAGGACCTCCAGGACCCGGGTATAAAGGAGACAAGGGGGATATGGGCACCCCAGGAGCAGCGGGCCCTCCTGGTGAAAGAGGGGACATCGGGGAACCTGGTAGACCTGTGAGTAACATGGTCACCTCCAGTTATCACATTTCTATCCACACTTTCCCTATAAAATCGAGCACTATGCAAGTCCCTCAAATGCTTCAGTGGCTCTTACACAGATAATTAATGGCTCAGACCCCAGATGTACTGATGACTGTACAGCTTAACCCTCGTTCCGCTGCTGTCACCTGTTTTCTCACAGGGAGAAGATGGAAAAGCTGGATGTTCTGGGCCTAAAGGAGAATCTGGGACCTTAGGAGAAGCAGGTCCAGAGGGTAAAGCCCACTGTCTGGACTCGTGAGATTATGGTTTTTGCCATATGTTGAAGTAACACAGCAACTGTATTCCATGGTACATGAAGACATTGTAGGCTCCGTCTTCATGGTCTAATCACTAGACGCATCAAAAGTGCAGTACACAACATCTGTTCAGGATGTAGCCAGATGTACATTTGTTTGACCTTGATAGTTCAAGTACACTTACTTGTTAGCCTTTATTTAAACAGGGAAGCTCCCATGAGAACTTCTCTAAATGCCATGTCACTTTATATTGTGTTAATAGATTCCAAAGAGAGGTATAAATTCTTGCTCAAACAGTTTCTTCTAATGTTGCAGCTGTAGTAGTTAAATTGCACAGGTGTACATGAGGTTGTTGGTATATGCTATATGATGTAGTGCCTGTACTCTTCCCTGCCCTGTGTTATTGCTATTTTGGTATCTGTTTGTATGTTCTGTTATATTGTTTTCCCCTCGCATATATTTATGGATTCTCAATTTGTTCTGTACAAGTGTGGCATCATGTCTTGTGTTATGTGTTTGTCCGTGTCTATGATTGTATCTATGTGTTGTATGTGTTGTGTCTGCACTAGCTGTTGTTTTTTTGTTTTGACTTTTTCCTTGATGAAATCAGAACAATGGAATATTTTGACTTAATGTTTGTACTCCAGGATGAATATCTACGCTAATGTGCTGGTGCTAATGGAGATCCTATAAATGAAATGAAAATCATGTCTCACTGAGTGCTTGAGCCGGCGACTCAGCTACAACTAGTATGCCCCTTTCTCCCTCCTGTGAGGCACAAGGCCTAAAGTGGTCAGATTTAGGCACATTTGGTTGGATACAGATGCATTTGGGGTGTATAATGCAATAAACAAATCAGACAAGTCACCAATTCCCTATGAAAACTAACTGCTTGTCTTTAATGTGATGGTGGCCTTTGCTAGACAGGTAGCGCCATCAAATTTACAAAGGCACTGGACGTAAAAATAGCAAGTACATTTTTATCAATCTGGCTATTAAATTGTGTTAGGCTTTGGCATGCTGTAGTGCAGAGTCCAAGGTACAGCCTTACGTGTAATACGGAAGAACTCCTACCAGCCAGGTTAATTCAGCAAAAGTTGCTCTTTATCCTTATACCACTCTGATGCACTATTTGCTCCCACTGATATTGATGAATGAGCATGGATATGAAATGAGTGACTAAATATCTATCCTCCACATCAGGTGAGCCAGGAGACCCTGGGCTGAAGGGTACGAGCGGGCCCCCAGGAGGACCAGGCTTCCCGGGGCCACCAGGTGAGGATGTTGCTCCTCATCATGTGACTGAACCACTCAATTTCAGCTACCGATCTCCCTATATCTCTTGAAACCACTGCTTTTACTGACAAAAGTACATTGCGGATTCATTTTGCAGATAATAATCTGTGCCTCCTTCCTACTCTCTCTCTACCTTTCATGGTAGCCTCCAACCGACTATGGTCATGTTCAAGAAGAAAACTGTGTTGTGTTGTGTTGTGTTCACGCACAGTGTAACTGTGAACACAGACTCCTGCGTTCTGTGAAAAAGACTCACTTAAACTTACAGCTGAAGCTGCTGGAGTAAGTTGCTGATTTTCTGGAATGGTTGAGCCCCTGTTCTTTGATTGTTGCTTTTTGCATCAGGTCCAAGAGGTGGTCCCTTTTTCGTTGATGTGAAAGTCTTCCCGGGGGACCAGGGTGTTCCGGGGCCTGAAGGACCACGAGGGGAACAGGGGCTTCCAGGGGAGCTAGGCCCACTTGGATTTCCAGGTGGAGTTAAAATCTCGCTGAAACATTATCAAACTCCCATTGCTTCACTCACAAACCCATGAATCTCTATACCTTTTCTTATCACTAGTCCCACAGAGCCGCAAAAATACCTGCAACTCATCTACAGCTGTAAGCTGAACACACATATATACTGTACATAGGTGTAAAGTTAGTGCCTTTTTATTTCAAAAGGCTTACAGATATATGGTAAGTGGAAAATGCCTGACAATGAATGCATGTAATGTAATTATTAATTAATGACCTTATTGTATTTGAAATAGGATTGATCATGAATTTGATTTCGAATCCTTTATCATTAGTGCCATATTCCATTCTGGTACCATTCTGCTGATTGAGTGATTTTTGTGCTTTCTTATTGCTAACCCCTGACTCCGTGGTGGTAGGACCCCCAGGTGCTAAAGGAGCCCCTGGAACAGATGGAAATCCAGGGCCCCCTGGTCCCCAAGGGCAGAAGGGTGACAGAGGACCGCCTGGAGAGCTAGGTGTGATTACTGCCCCACTGTATTGATGCATGTTCACATATTCCATATTCAGTATATGCAGTCATCCCCAGTGCTCACACGCCACTCTGTTGTCTGTGCCTCCTCAGGCTTGCCAGGATCTTTTGGGCCCCAGGGTAGCAAAGGTATTCGCGGGCCACCGGGTGGCTACATCTCAGGCAGAAGTGACAGCTTCCTGTTTACGCGGCACAGCCAGAGGCAGCAGGTGCCACAGTGTCCCGAGGGGAGCAGCTTCATCTACTCCGGTTATTCCCTCGTCTATATCAACGGCAACAGCAGAGGGCACGGCCAAGATCTAGGTAGAATACTTCCGGAATGCATACTCACAGGCTCACTCATTCCATATGCAGCAAATCTAGACTCCGATTGCCAGAGCCCTGAATCTGCTCTCAAACCTCATGTGAATCTAGAGACGATCCAGGATTGCAACAGCAGCAATAACAATGCGGGCATTGCTTACAGTATAGTTTGGAAGACACCCGAACTCAAACTCCCTTTTCATCACAACCATTTATCCGTAAAATTTGGAAGCTGCATCTTAATTAGTCAGGATTCTACCGTGTTCGCAAGAATTGAAGCACTGATTACTAAAACCCCACAAGTCAAGTCAAGTGTGACTTATGGGGTTTTAGTAATAGGTGCTTCAATTGTTCACAACAAGACAGTCGGACAGAGAGACATACAGAAATATGAACACCTGTAAAAATTCTCAAAACAGCTTTTTTGGTAGTTTTATAGTAGCGTACTTAAGCGTAACTTTGTTGTGGTTTGGCCTGAAGACGCAGATAAACTGAAAACAATACCAGCTTTGCTATCACAGCTGGTAATAAGTCCATTTGAATGAGACTCATCTGTTTCAGGTTCACTGGGAAGCTGTATGCTTCGGTTCTCCACCATGCCCTTCCTGTACTGCAACCCAGACAGCACCTGTCACTATGCCTCTCGAAACGACTACTCCTATTGGCTGTCCACTGATGAACAAGTCCTCAGTGATTTGGCACTCATCCCAGCTGAATCCGTGGAGAGATACATCAGCAGGTACAGCAAAGCAGCTGAGCCTGAGCCTGGGTCAGAACAGTCAGGCCAGGGTGCGCCAGGTGGAACAGGATCAGGCTGGACCTACAATCATCTCCATAATTATTTGGACAGTGGCACAATTTTCATCATTTGCATGCATGCAAACACACTGGATGTGAATTGAAGCAAGCATGATGTGCTTGAGGTGTCAACTTTCAAGGGTTTTGTGTAAAATAGTGCATGTACAGTGCAGGAAATAAAGCTATTTTATTTGTAGCCCCTAAATTAAAAAAACCCTTGAGGTCTGTAACTCACAGACATCACAAGACGGTGGTTTCTTCCCTGGTCCTGCTCTACTTGGCCTTCACTGCAGCTATCCTCAGTTCCTGCTTTTATTTTTAAGGACATTTTACTGTCTGCAGGTGAGGTGCATGCTCAGGTGGATTTCAGTCAAGTAATTGACTTAAGCTTCCTACTTTCTAACCTTCAAAAAATTCTTGGATTTGCTTTCTCAGTAAGTTTCCGTTCCTTTTGGCGTCTGATCTGTGCAGTGCCTTCCAATGAGTTTTAAAGCATTCGGTTGATTCTGAGAAAATAAAACAGCCCTTTTAAAATTCAAATTCACGGCCAGGATAAATATAAAGGAATCAGTCCCATTAGCAGTTACACCTGCCAAGCTATTAAACAGCCTCCACCATACTTCACTCGAGGTGGTGCGCTCGGGATCATGAGCACTTCAGTACTCCACGATTCATACTTCAAGGCTCCATAATTCTCTATCCATCATTCCACTGCAAGTTGACGGTTTCATCTGTTTATTGGATGTTGTTCCAGAAATGAAATAGCTTTTTGAGATGTTTTATGGTGAACCCAGATCTGATCTTTTTTTCTTGAGTCTTACCATGGGTTCACATCTCATGGTCGACCCTCTAAATTTCCTTTAGAGAATGAAGGCGAATCTCGGCTGTTCACTCATATGCACCCATTTCAAGGGGAGTTTTTAATCTGGCCAAGTTTTGTAAAGTGACTTTTCTTCACTGGGTGAAGATTTCCTCTCATCCTTAACAGCCTTCATCTAGGACCTTCTGAGCTTTCTGGTGTTCCTGTCCTCGGTGTGTTTGGTTTCTTAAAAAATGCAACAAATACTTGGCTTGGCCACAGCTAGTGTTTTACTGTATCTCTGGTGGGGTCTTCAGCCTAATGTTGGTATTTTATCTGTTACTGATAAATGTAATATTGAGGGAAAAACATGAACTCTGTCCAATTACTTTTGGATCCTTAAGAATGGGAGGACCACATATAAAATGTGCTGCAATTCCTACACCGTTCACACAACGTAGATTAATATACTAAGAAATTAAAGCCAAAAAATTGCACTTTGAGCTCATTTTAGTTACCGTATTTTCATCTTGAATATGCTGTCATAGAATGCTAAAATAATAACTTTTCCAGGGTCCAAATACTTATCAGCCTTCAAACAGAGGTGGAGTATCCTATTTCAGAGGCAGAACTCCTGTGTTATATTTTTTTCAAAACCAATTTAAATTTGCTAATTACCTCAAGTTGTCAGCAAAGAGGTAGGACACAGTGAAATCAGCTAGCTGAGTTCATAATTAGAAGAAATGCCTGCAATGTTTCCTTTAGAACCCCTGGCCCGTATAGGAAATGGCTTACTTGATAAAAATTATGTACAGAAATTAAAAGCACAGGATGAGACAGTTGTTAACCCTACTTGTTTAAAATACCAGAGTGATGCACACGTTTCCATGGTTTCACCGAGTGTGACCATACTCAAAACAATAATGTTCTCTTTAATAACCATCTGATATTTACTTCCTGAAAACAATTTTGCCAAATACTTGCTCTAGCCAAATCACTAAAATATGTTTCATGGACTGCATTGAGATAAAATTTTGCATACTCAACCCTTCCATCTAGCCTGCTCAACTTCCTCTTCTGAGAAACATCCTACATCAGGATCGGCACGGCTCATTGCAGTATGTTTGATATATTAAGAGGACACATACTGTTTTGGATATGGCCCTGGACTTTACACTCCAGACCTTAGACGTCTTGAGCACGGCTGCCCAACTGTGTGATGGAGATATACCACCCTGTATGTGTTGACATTTCAACCCTAATTTGGCTCATCTGGTCCTTTAATTAGAAACACAATATAATGTCCAAAAGTGGAATGAGATGTGCTTAGTCGCGACTGAAGCTGAATCACAGACTGCATTAGATCTCCAGGAACAGGGTGAGGCAGCCCTGCTGTGGAGGGTTAAATTGCTGTGGTTAAATTGCAAAACAACAGTGGTCACATTAATGGTTAGGTCCCTCTCTCCCTCTGTCTGTTGCTTTGGCTTAATTCTGCTTCATTTCTCTTAGGTGTTCCGTGTGTGAAACCAGCTCTAATTTAATCCCAGTTCACAGCCAGACAAATGAGATTCCTGATTGCCCCAGTGGATGGCGCTCTTTGTGGACAGGCTATTCCTTTTTCATGGTAGGAGCTGTTCGTTGACCCCATTTACGCCTAGTGTTGTACCTAGCATCTCATATCTATGTATAATTTAGCCAAATCACATTTATGCTTATATTTTCATATGGTCAAGCACTATCTGATTGCAATCAGGTAACAAGGGGTGAATTTTAATTCAAGAGGTAAAGGGGGCATTGTCTTTTAAACTCTAATTATTCACACACTTCCATAGGTGTTCTCTCGAGAACAGAACAAAACTATGAAAAGTGCTCACAGCTAAAATGCACCTTGCAATTCCTGTTTCATACCCCTCTGTAGTAATAAGAAGTGCTGGCCTCTTATAGCCGCTCTGTTTCCACAGCAATCAGGAGCTGGGGCCGAGGGCTCTAACCAGCCCCTGGCTTCTCCAGGGTCCTGTCTGGAGAAATTCACCAAAGTCCCCTCCTTAGAGTGCCACGGCCGAGGAACCTGCAATTACTACAGGGGCTCCTACAGTTACTGGCTCGCCTCCTTAAACCCTGATGACATGTTCAGGTAAAACATTATTTATTTCGAGAGACCACTGATGCAAACCTCGCAATGTGATATTGCCGAGTAAGTTTTGTTCCAGAATTAGCAAAATAAAGCTCGTCAGGAGTAACGTAATTGTCTACTAATGAACAGGGATAGAAATACACTTTATTGAACCCCATGGGGTAATTTGTCCTCTGCATATAACCCATCTTATAGTTAGGAGCAGTGGTCAGCCACAGAGCTGCGCCCAAAGACCAACTCCAGTTCTAAAGCCAGTACGTTGGTCAGGGGTACTGGTTGGAGTGTTCCTGTAGTGCATGTTTTTGTGGGTGTTTCGCTTGTCCAGACTTATAGCGAAAGGACCTTGCAAGCAGCGTGTTGAAAGCCTTTTCATGACATTGTTACTGCACAGCTGCTATTCATTGATACACCACGTTACTCCAGGAAGAGCATTATTTTGTTGATCTTAGAACAGCACTTATATGGTAATATCAAATTGTGCTTTGCAAACCTTTACTCCAATACACTGTTGGGACAGCATTCTGCAAATTAGCCACATCGTGTGTAAGTTTGTGTAAGTTTGATTGTGGTGTCAGTGCAGCCCCTAGCATTTGCGCTATGTTAATATTAACATTATTTGTCATATTTTCATGATTGCCACCATTAGTAGAATATTCAGGAATTTAAACATTTATTTAACCCATTTTTTTTTTTTTTACCAGATAGTCCTATTGAGACCAATGATCCCTTTTTCAAGGGAGTCCTGGAGACTTAGGAAATTTTGTGTTAACCCAAAACAATCCAGGGTGACAAAGATTGTCAAAAAAAAAAAACACTCTTCTAAATGCGTCCATTTTGGTCTATTTGATCAATTTTATATCCCCAAAAAGTTTCCTTGAAGGACAAATGGGTCTGGGTTCATATGGGTTCAGTATTTGCTCTGCTCAGTATAGAGTAAATACTCAGCTCTGAAGGTAAATCTTGGTTCAGTAAAAGTCCTCCCCTGCTTTTGTTTATACCACCTAGCACAATTCTTCAGCCTGTTGGTAGAACCATTCAGTGAAATCAGCTTTATGTGGGAGAATATGCTCAGGGCTGGAGTTATGCGCTCTGAGTCCTGGAATTTCTACCTCAGGTGTTCAGTATTTCGGCCTGATGTGTTGAGTTATGTGTTGTAAAATGGGACCATTCGAGCGTATTGTGTTTCTCCTGTGTTAATGCAGCCGGCCTGTTCCTCGCACGGCGACAGACGACGCCCCTGGAAACCTTATCAGCCGCTGTCGCGTGTGTTTGAAGCTGTGATCACGGTCCCTGCCCATGGTGATGCGAAGCAGCAGCATACTGGGCCCACTGGTGTGGTGGCCAGAAATACCAGAAAAGGACTGGTCACATGACCACACAAGACTTTAATCATGGTGCTCGTCGCTAGTAAGGTGCATCACTAATCGCACCCCAGACGAATTTTATTCAGTATTATCCTTATTCTTTTCTGACTTTGCAGATTGTTTTGGTTTTGACAAACATTTTCAGGTGACATAATTATTGTGACCTAATCTTGGAATGAGTGAGACAAACCTAGCAAATGATTTTTTAAGAAGAACTCTCCTTTTGCCAAATATTTTACAAAAGAGTTGTAGTAAGTGATAAACCATTAAACTAAGACTGCATACTTAAGGTAGGTATACACTCCCAAAGTAGGCTTTTTTTTTTTAATTGTTTTTGACATTTTCGTAAAATAACCTTCAGTAAGTTCATAGTGTGTGTACTTGATAGGACTATCAAAAATATGGAAATCTGCTGTTTTTTTTGTCAATTTCTCAAAAATGTTGATGTTGACCTGCCGAGCATTGCTTCAAACACCATCCCTCCTCTTTCTCTCATGCTATCATTGTGAAACTTGGAATATAAGTTCACTAGATGCATGTCTATGGACTGATCAGGCATTTTGAAGAAATCATTTGTGTAACTCTAGGTTTTGTGGTAATTAGGTACCCAATAAAGTAAAAAAAAAAAAAAAAAAACACTAAAATGGCCATATTTTTTCACAGAAATATTATTTCTGAAAACCCTATGATCAGAACATGCACTATATAGTTATAAATGATCTGTGAAAATTTGAGATTAAAATATTGGAAAGTTTTAGAAATATCCTGCCTGAGGTACTTGATCAAGTCCTACATTGCGGTAGCCATCTCAGGACCTAATTAGCATAATTTATGTAAATGAGCCATCACTTTAATTCTGTATTTAGTGGTTGTTCATATGATGTTGGTACTAAATAGGTCTGAATGGAAGAGAAATAAATGTATTTGGGAGTGTCTACCAACCTTAAAATGAATTCTGTTACATTCAGCTGGACAAATATCATTGAATACAGTCAACAAAACACGACCTGGTCCAATTTATTGATTTTATTCTCCAGTCTTTGTGCCAGCTTGATTCGTTATCGTGATATAAAGTATGATTATCTTTTATTTCTGCTCAGCTCAGGTAATCGGACTTCCAATTTTACGCTAAAATACAATCCTCTCCTGCCTTTGCCTCTGTGACAGAGTTTTCAATCAACTGTGGATGATTAAGGTGAAACACAGAAAAAATGGTTCCAGCTGTCTTTAGTGTGATTTTTATAAGTCGTTGTTGAAGAACATCAAGCTAAAGGTTGCTATATTGACAGGAGACAACTATCCTCACAGAATGGATAATTGACCATGAAAGACCAAAGATTATGACAAAATGACAAACAAATGAAACAGATGTGCATATCTTTTTATGTCCTACTTCACATGAGTGCTGTCTGGAGTATTTTCTTTGCATTTTATGTACATTACTGTACCTGTGTAGCAGGGTATTAACTGTTATGTTCTCAGGATTTTTGTATTAACAATTGCTACAGTAAAAATACTTTTTGTACGTTTTTGACTGAATATTTCCTTTAAAAAACGTGCAGGCTTTTCAATGACTCATCTTGTTAAAGCACTATTCTGGAGCAAGGGTAGATCCCTTAGTCTGGTATAGACATAGACTGTATGAAGAGATGGATGAAGCAACTGTGACGTCATCCATTGGTTTCAGCATACCATTTGGGAAGCCTCAATTTTGGCAATTTGAATAGCACCATTTTGTCATTTTGAAGCCGGTTGTGATTCCTATTGGACGAGAGCATGAATTGAATATCCAGGGAGGAGTGAGGGGTGGATCTACGGGTGGATCTCACTGTATCAGACTAGGTATGATATACTATAGAATGTATAAAAAGATGGACACAGTGATAGGGGCGTGGCTATCCTCAGGTCCTTGTCTGATACGGTCAGATCCACATGTAGATCCACCCCTCACTCCTCCCTGAATATTCAATTCATGCTCTCGTCCAATAGGAATCACATCCGGTTTCAAAATGACAAAATTGCGCAATTCAAACAGCCAAAATCAAGGCTTTCTAAATGCTATGCTGAAACCAATGGGTGACGTCACTGTTGCTTCGTCCATCTTTTTATACAGTCTGTGTATCAGACAAGGACCAGCGGATAGCCACGCCCCTAAAGCACAATCTGACTTTATCCTTTATTCTTGTCTATTTGGGACCATAATTTACAAAAATGAAAATCAGGATATATAAACTTGCAATAGATACCATAAAGTGATGTGGAAAATCATTATTGAAATAATAAATCAGGGGGTAAAGTAGGGTCATTTTCTCATAGACTTCTATAGGATTAAGCTTCTTTCTGCAGCACTGACGTCGCCGTCTGCTGGCTATTAAATAGAATGCAAATTTTAGAGATTTCCGCATTGGCCTCAGTTTTTCAGACCTAGGTGCTGCATCCATCTTCTGATATAGTCCATGGGTATAGAACAGTGCTTACAGCAAACAGTATTCCTGAATTATTGACCACTGACCAGTGCTTAAAAACTGGGGGGGAGGAGGGGGTGACATTATGGATGATTCACAGACGTGGACAGAGGGGTGAATGATGGACAGATATGGCCTGACAGATCAAAACAGACCCTTAGTTGGATGAGAACTGTCTTCTTGCATCCTGAAAATGGGTCAGGTATACAAGAGTGAATGTGGCTGGTGAATAATACTAGATTCTCTTTATTACGCAAAAAGCCACTTAGACAGATAGTTGCCTATTTACCATTGCTGATACAAAGTCTCTGCCATATTGTACCTTATCACATTTACATCAACACATTGTGCATCAAACATTTCCAGCAATAAATAGGACAAAAAGCCAATGCGTACCATATATCAGACATAATATTGAATGAATCTGTTGTGGAATAGTTCAGAGATTTTTTTTTTAAATTTTTGAACAGACTAGGTACTGCGCCCAGACTGAGCAACCATTTACAGCCTTTGTTAACACAACAACCTTGATCCCCATAAACCACAGAAAAAAAAACAAACAACATTCTGTCTACTCCAATTCATAATACCCTGCTAGCAACTCAAATAGCTTAGCTTTTACCTTAATCACTATCGTGAAAGCTTTCATCATCCTATTACTACCATGTTCACCATCATCTCCAGTACATTAAAGCAGAAAATATATGTATGAATATTTAATATTTATAAGTATTCATATTGAATTTGAATTATTATCATTGTATGCATGATATTGTATTATGACTTCATAAAAGCTTGGCTCCAATGAGAATAACTCAGTTCTTCGAATGTCAGTCATGGAAAACAGCTGGCAAAGGGCATCTCTCCTGTCAGAATCTGGCTTCGCCAGCGAATCAGATCACAGCCACAGGGTGTCAGCACGGAGCTGTGCATGTCCTTCAGCATCACAAAGTTAGCGCTTTCTCACGTGTCAACACATTGCGCTGTCCAGTGGCTTTGCACCGGAGCCTGTGGTTATGATGATTCTTTATAGGGACCCCACCTTCCAAAGTGTAGCTTTGGTGTTAGTCCTGAATACCCATACATGCTGAAAGAGAACACCCCGCATTCACATGGTATGGAGTTATCCAGTTTATCAAGAGTCAATGCGTCGATTGACACACATCTGTCATTTGTGTATTAGCGCTGGGCAAGGAAACCCATGCAAGAGTTGCATCTTTTCCTGTAAATTCAGGGGTGCTCTCCTACAGCCAGTAAAAAAAGCATTAATCCAGGGTTATGTTTTATCCTTTCACATATTGCGTACCGCAAAGAAAGGACTGCCATATTACTTTTGCCAGGTGAGGACAGTCAGTTCTCCTTGAAGGCCATTAAAGCAATAAAGATTACAAAACAGGCAATGGTCTCGCAATCTTGTGATGTCCTTGGGTCTGTCATTCATGTTTTTAGAGCAGACATTTCTCCGTTGTGTGTGTGTTACATTAAGGGAGAGTGCCGAGTCTGTACAGAGTAATGGTTTTATTATGTGGCTCTTATATAAAGTCAATATTGCCAGCCCACCATGCTGGGTTTGTGAGTAAATAACTGGTCTCTGAGGGCACTTCCAGGTCTCGTAATTGATTTCGCAGCATGGGATGCCATCCTCGCCGTGGAAACATGGGAGTGGTCAGGCCCCTGAGGTGTGGAGCTTTGACAGAGGGGACATTTAAAAGGGCCCCGGGGCCCGAGCTGCAGACATCACTTCTCTGCGTCGTCCAGCACAGCTCTTCCTCTCCCACCGAAGCAGCAGCAGAATGCAGGCCCTCCGAGCCCACAGTGCCCTTGCTCTCCTGGGGCTCCTACTGGCCCTGTGCACCCTGAGCGCCACCTCACAGCCGGACCTGCGCTACCGGAGAGTCCTGCAAAGAGCCAGAGCTGCTGCCATGGGCACACAGGTACAGTACAGCGTGATCGCCATGGCAACATGGGCAACTAGGTATGGTACTACACCATCGGCACGGCATGATATACAAAAGTACACACAGGTATGGTATTGACTCTTCGCCATGGCAGCATGGACACACAGGTACGGTGCTGCACTATCGGCACCAGAAGGTGAACACACTGGTATAGTACTGACTTGTCGCTATGGCAACATAGGCACCCAGGTATGGTACTGCGCCATCACCATGGCGTTGTGAGCACACAGGTACCGTACTGCGCCGTCGACATGGCATTGTGTACCCACAGGTATGGACTGCGCCATTGCTACACCACAGTGGACATACAAGTGCGTTAACAGGGCTACCACCATGGCAACATGAACACAGAAGGTGCGTCTTCATCAGGATGAACTTAAACTAGCCAGCTATTTTGAGGTTTGGGAAATTAGCCTGATAGTAGAAAATTTGCATCTCCATTAGCCCGAAAGCCCTCTGCTCGAGGAATGAAGATGCAATATCAAATAGTGGGCTAATTTGTGAACTAGATCAAGATTTATCGGGAAAATTTCCTGATCAAATTAGCGAGCTATTGCATCTTCAGTACTTCAAGCTAATATCAAAACTGCAAAATAGCTAGTTAATTTGAAACTTTGTTCTAATGAAGACACACCTACTGGTACGGTGCTGCGCTATCGCCACCAGAACGTGGGCATACAGGTACGGTACTGCGCTGTCAACATGGCAACATGGGCACACAAGTATGGTACTGAATCGTCGCTACGCCACCATGGACACACAGGTATGTTTACAGCGCTATCATTATTGTAAAATGGACACACAAGAACAGGACTGTACTGTCATCACAGCAACTTGGGCACACGGGTACAGCACTGTTACCTGAGCAACATGGGTGGGCAGGAATGGAACATTGTCATGAGCACTCAGGTAGTGTACTGGGGCATCACCAAGGTGACATGGGCGCACAAGGTGTGTCTTCATTAGAACAAAGTTTCGAATTAGCTTGCTGTTTTGCGGTTTTGAAATTAGCCCAATGTTAAATTAGCCGCCTATTTGGTGGTGAAGATGCAAATAGCCCACCAATTTTTTTGGGGGGGGAAATTTTCCTGATATATCTTGGTCTAGTTCGCGAAATAGCCAGCTATTTGTGTCACATCTTCATTTCTCGAGCGGACATCTAACAGGCTAATAGAGATGCAAATTGGTACTATCGTACTTATTTCCCTGACTGCAGAATAGCTGGTTAGTTTAACTTCATTCTAATGAAAACACTCCTACAGACACCATGGAACACTGCAACTACAGCAACATCGGCATGGTAATGCAAGTGGTGAATTGACAGTTGTTAGCTGGTATTATTCTCGTTAAGGATTATTTAGAACCCTCATCCAGTGAAACAAAAATGAGAGTGCTGAAGTAAAGCCATTTTCAGTGTGAAACCTTGAGATGCGTTTGTAATGCAGGCTTTCCTCTTCATTTGAGCATGGTCGTTTTCAGTTTGGATGGAAGCTGACAAGTCACAGCTACAGCCGCATTCAAATGCATTTTTAAAATGATATTTTTCAAATGACAAATGACATTCAATGTCTAAAATTTATAATAAATTCCTCTAACCTTTGCAGGCCAGCTAACTAAACAAACAAAAGTCACTGAAGGTGACTGTAAGGTTCCTATGTGAACCCTTTAAACCTTTAAACTTAAATTCTTTCCATTTCTAAATGTCAAATTCTTTACCTTTGAAAATAGGGAGCAGCAATACCTTTTGGAAATAATTTTTTAAAGTCTTTACTATTAGCATTGCTGTGGTAATGCTTAATACACTAAACAGACAAAAGCATGTGCAGATCACCTCATTCCAAAACTGTGTATAGTTGGTCCCTTCACTACTGTGACATAGCCACTCCTCTGCAAAGGCTTTCCAGAAAAGCATTAGAGCTTGGGCAGTGATGTTTGGTGTTTAGGCTTAGCTTGAGGTCAGGTCAGTCAAGCTCTCCGACACTGATTCTGAAAAGCTATGCTATTCATAAATCTTGGTCTACACATAGGAGTGTTGTCATGCTGATGCAGGACAGGGCTTTAACCTGACTGTTCAACGCATGGAGTCAGGTAGAGTATCATTGTGTCCTATAGAGGCAGATTTTCCTTCAGTTGAACTGACTGAAACATGAGAAACAGCCTTAGATCAAGAAGTGTATAGCCTATTCTTTTGCCAATGCAATGTACTGGTATGTCAAACTCCATGACTACCAACTCCTGTAGATTGGAATGTCCTCTTATAAGTCATTTACAAGTGGATATTCGAAATATTTTTTAGTGTTTGTGCATCAGCCAAGGGATAACAAGTTGAAAAGGCTGAGGGACTGGTATGTAATGCATTGAGGACACAGCAAACATGCTTTCCGCAAAATAGATTAAATAAATAGCCACAATAATCATAGAAATGAATCATTTTCTTTCAGGACTGGAGTAAACGTGCAATGGAGGACATCCTCGCCCAGCTGGCTCCTCCCGAAGGCGTGGAGGACCAGGCGTCCACAGCAGACGAGAGCGAAGACAGCCATGTGGAGCTGGAGCGCTCCGTGGACAGTACCGTGCCACGTGAACGCAAAGCTGGCTGTAAGAACTTCTTCTGGAAAGGCCCAACTTCCTGCTGAGACCCCCGCCTACAACTTTACCCACTGCCACACCCCCCTCCTGCATCAGCTGCCACGCCACACCTCTGAGCTCCGCCCAACTGATTCACTCGATCATGAGAACACTTGTATCTGATTAATTGATGTAATAAAGATAAAAGCTTCATTTGATGGATGGGGCTTCTTTGCCTGAATGCTCTGTTGTCTGTGGATAAAGGTGCATAAATAATTGGACAGATATATGCTGAGTCTGAGAGACTCTGGCCCACACTCAGGCAGGCACACATGCAGGCACAGGTTAGGGTCAAGGGTTCAAACAGGAAAAGGACCGCTGTTACCGCAATGGGGAAATGGGACGTGTGTGTGCAAGCAAAATAATTGCGTCAAAGTGCAAGTACACAGGACACTTCTGCTGGGCTCTTCTCCAAACAGCGGGAGACGGCGGTCCATGATGACACAATTAGGGGTGACGAGGAGGGGAAAAAACAATCTGTTCTGAGCCGTAATGGAGGAAAGAAGCAGCGGACAGGAATTAAGCGACAGCTCCAGCTCGCACCACGCACTGATTAAGTGTGCTTCTGCGGCAGGGCTAATGGGCTTGTCTGATGCGTTTTTCATTAGAACGCCACTGCCTGAGAAAACAGGGACACCTTTTACACGCTTTTTTTCACGACCGCGGTTCAACAGACAACGTGGAAAAGCATTTAGTCAGCAGTAATTGTTATTTAATTGTGCTTTTGAAACTGTCAACATTTACACACATCCGAGCAGTTTCATTATCAAGCTTGAAAAGCAGCTTTGTCAGGCGTTAAAATATTCTGAGAATGTTTGCAGTCTCTCGGTGTGGTTTTGTGTGTGTGTCTGTGTGTGTGCGTGCGCGCGTGTGTGTGTATTTGTGAGAGAAAGACAGAGAGAGAGAGAGAGAGCCAGAGAAAAAGAGAAAGAAAGAGAGATATTACCATGAGTAAGGTTCTTAAACAGCTACAGTGTCTATGTACCATGCAGCATTTGGACAGTAACACAGTTTTTCTTGCTTTAGCTCTTAGCTCTTTAGCTCTTAGCTCTTAGCTTTAGTAATCCAGCAAATTTGGTTGTTAAATAAGTTAATGAGTGAGGTTAATATGCAGTCTGTCAGCTTTAATTTGAGGTGGTTTAAACTTCATGCCAGGTAATCCGGGTGCCCCTTTTTGTGCAAAGTCCCTCCACTGAGAGGCCACAGCTAATTGAACAATTGGCTTCTCAGCGGTTTCTAGGCTGGCTGTGTGTTGCTACAACGTACATCACCAGCCACATCAACACAGGAAAAATAACAAAAAGTCTATGGAGTTGATTCATTTGCAATGGGGGTCCTTCTGGAGTCTAAAGTTTGAATGTAATACATGGGAAGTAGGCTATCATAGGATGGTAAAATCACTAAGAAGAAGCTGTAGTAGAATGTCTGCCAAATGATGGCATATTGCAGCAGCTGCTAACTGAAGAATACTTCCTATTCATCTATTGCACAGGTAAGCCTCTTGTCTGACAGAAACACCATAGAAATTCTACAGGATATAGGTGAGTTAAAGACCATCATGAAGAGAAGACCTCTCCATCATAACCTCAAAGGACACACAACCACATGAAAACCACTGCTAAAAGAACAGATTTTTTTTTAGTGTGAATTTCGAAGATTCTGAATAAAAAAAGTTATGGATCACTGAATTTTTTCTTTATTATTTCCTCATGCTCTGAACTTCCGAAGACACTGTCAAACTGTGACGAGAGCATGTGGTGGTCATACAAGATATTGAAATGACTTCAAATGGACATTGTTTGACATATTGATTTAAAAGTTTGGATTTGATGTGATTCTGGTCCTCCCTGTAGATACCCTATTACGGGGTAATAATGTTGTCTTATAAAATATTCTGATGCATTTTGTGTCATGACAGAAATGACCTAAATAACACTTGTGCTTAGCATTCCGTTTTTATATTTCACATACTCAGGCCAAAATTGAACATTCATTGACTTTTTTTGTGGAGAATATTTTAAAAAATGCAAAAAATCTCAAGAAATTGACATGGGAAATGAGATGAGTAATCACACGTACCAAAGTGACGGGGAAAAAAGTGTAAAAAAGGAAATGCTCATGATCTAAAGAGTCCCCTTCATCTTTGAAATACAGCTGATGAGATGCTAAGGCTCACTCAGCTATGGTTGCCCTCAGGCTCACCACTGTCTCCCGTGGTAACTGCAAGACAAATTCTGAAGTGTTGAAATTTTACAGAAACACCTTAACTGCTCAGTTTCAACCCAATGCTTGAAAACTCAGGATGGCATTCCACTTCGCTGAAACACCATGACTCCAAACCGATATTAAAGCAAACAATACCATTTTCGGAGCCAGAAAGTGGAATGTGTTAGGCTCACGAAAATACAGCTGCAGGACACGGCTGGCTGAGCATCAGAGGAAAAGATACCCAACATTCAGTGATGCCTATGATCGAAAACTTTCAGTTGTGAAATATGCAGTGAATAATTTGCAACAAAGTGCTAAATAGAATAGATTGATTTAACACTTAATGGGAGTACTGTATTTAAATAGGCTGAAATTCCGACTCAGGATGCTCCTAGGCACTGCCAAGTGGTATAGTGGCACAGTGGGTAACATTGCTACTTCACAGCAAGACAGTTATTGGTTGGAATCTGGCCCGGGGCCTATTTGGAGTTTATATGGTCGTCCCATGCTTGTAGGGTTTTCGTATGGGCACTCTGGTCTCCTCCCACAGTCCAAAGACATTCATGTCAGGCTAATTGGAGACTCTGAGGTGCTTATAGGTGTGAGCATCTAAGTGAATGGTGCAGGCGCCCAGCGTTGGATTGGTGAACCGTCCAAGGTATATCCCTACCTTTTGCCTGTAGTTAACTGGGATAGGCTCCATCCCCAGTAACCCCAGTGGAGAAGAAGCAGTGCACTTAATGGATGGATGGACTGCCAAAATATTGACCTCATGTCCTTTGTTAATTTCAAATCCAGTGCACTGGTGTATGGAGCCAGATAGCAATGTAAATTGCTACAGTTCAAATACCTATAGACACAACAATGTACACAAGTGTGTGTGTGTGTGTGTGTGTGTGTGTGTGTGTGTAAGCGCTTTTATGTGGGCTTGTATGTTTACACATGAGTGTGAACAGTATGTATGTGGAGTAGAGAGAATATTACGCTATCTCTCTCAGTCACATGTGAGACTCATTTTATGCTCATTATTTTCTCTATTGTGTACAGGAATGTAATCACTCGGTTAATAATAACATTCCTCTCAGTGCTACATCGCTTGTCACTCAGAGCCCAGCCTGACTCCATGTCCAAAGGGCCTGTAATACAGCACTTCAAAAACCATTTTCCACAGACACCTAGTGATGAGGTCCATGGGAGACCAGGTCTGTGGAGGAAACACCCTCAAACAACTGACCATACGGTCCAAGGTATAACCAAATTCACACAACGACATGGTTGTGAAGATTCATACAATTCAATACCTGACCACATGGTCAGCAGACCACATGTTCACGTAGGGATTATCATAGATCTGAGAAAGTAGGTGTCAGATTTTGTGAAATATAAAGAAACAGCCCTAGCTGTGTGTTTTGACTGAGCTGTTCACCACTCTGGTGTGTACGTTAATAATGAAAAAATATGATAATTCCCCACAATGCATTTCTTATCAAAATATCTTTTGGATTGCACTAAATGAAACTAGAAATACAAAATAAGCTCTCAAATATTATTTTCCAGTCACATTTACTTGAGCCATTTGCAAAAATAGGATTAAAACCCTGCATTTTGTCTGCACCCTTGAGCTGCCTGTCAAAGCTAAATCATTACAATAAAGACAATGCGCATCCAGAGCTGCAGACTGGCTGAATTTGCTCTCTCCCCGTCCATTTCTCGCTGGCAGTAGCCCAACACAGCTGTCATACACACATGCAGTCATTAACATTATTAGCTATTATTTTGACCAGTCCAATTATGCTACTTTTGTCGTTTCTCTGCGAGCGTGTTATGAATGAAAGGATTCGGTGATTCAACTTTCTTTGCTATTCACCAATAAAATCTATTCACGCAAAATGAAATTCAATCAGGAACTAAATTCACAAAAATATTTTTCCAGCACCACAGTTACCGGTACCTGTAAATACAAACACACACTCGCCACATCCGCGGGTATGTGTTTGTGAGTGTGTGTGTGCGAGTGTGTGCCTCTCTGACGTCAGCTGCTAGAGTGCTGGGTTGAGATAAGGACGTGTTCTGATTGGAACAATGTGTCAGAGTTTTAAATGCAACACCATTTGACCACTGGCAGCCAACCCACCCCCGGCATGTTGCAGAAGATAAGGCTGGTCTGGAATGGTCAATCCTTCTGCCTAAGCTGTCCTCTTAAGCCTACTATAATGCCTGTATACTGCACCCTTATAGCCGCTCATACGCAAGCGACCACACATTGACTCGTTTACACACACACACACACACACACACACACACACACACACACACGCAAAAAGTGGTACTCTTTCCCTGGTGCTAGGGAGATGTAAAATGGATCGTTATCTCAATGGGAGCAAATAAATGTCTCATTGAAAGTATTTCAATATCAATGGAGCGTAATTCTGAAAGCAGGTGTTCTTTTGCATAGTGCTATGTTTACATGGCGCTGGGAACTGAACGGCATGAACACTTCTGCAATTCCACAAACCGCAACCTGCTAAGCACATTAGCGTGTCATGCAAAGACTCTGCAGTACCTCTGCTCAACAAAGCGTACTATCTCTTTATCCACATTACAGCACCGCAGGGACACACAACACTGCCAATCACTGCCGCAGATGCACACAACTGATCATGACTACAGCCCAGGAATACCCATCACTGCTACTGATCATCACTTCCGATCAGAGCCACCCATCACCATAATCAGCCAGCACTACTGATCAGGAATGTCCATCAATGCTACAAACCACAACTACTGATTACCGCTACAAACCAGCAATACCCATCATTACTGCATGCCAGCACTTCTGGTCACCACTACAGGCCAACATAACTTTTCCGTAGTAGATCAGAACTACTGATCATCACTTCAGACTAGCACAACAAATAATCACTACAGACCAGCACCACAAATCATCTCTTTAGATCAGAATAAGTGATCATCACTTTAGATCAGCAGCACTTATCTCTACAGACCAGAACTACAAAACATTTCTACAGGCCAGCACCACGCATCATCTCCAAAGCCCAGAATTACTGACCAGAAAAGCAAATCATCTCTACGGACCAGCACAACTGATTATCATCACAAAAAAGCTATATCATCCACCAATGGTTATCTTGTCAGCCTCAATGACAAATTTGACTCCCATTTTGGTGAGAGTTAAGATCACATTAGCAACTGATGAATGAACCAAGCCTTAAACTTAAAAAAAGGAAGTACTGACAATACTGGTCAGTTTAAGGGAACTTATATGGACAAGCAAAACCTACTCCAAAACCCCTATTATTACCCAAAAGCAAATCATACATAAAAGCAGTGATTTCTATCAGCCTGTAATACTGACCTAGAACGATTAAAAAGAAGTTTGTGAAAATACTAAGGCAGTCCTATAATCACCTCCAGCACATCAACCTCAGCCAAGGAAGGCAACAAGGCCCACAATAATCAACTGATTAGTTTCCTGATGACAGTGTATTATTTCAGAAAGTGCGAGAGGTGACCTTTAGTATAATTAAAATAATGATAAGATTGATTTCTATTTGAAAAATGAATTACTGGTGGCATTACTCACCTTGTCTCATTTAAACTTTTGTGTCTTTGATTTTTGCAATTAGGCTGAATATTATGCGACTTTCCTTCCCAGGAGAATGAGAGTAATAACGGTGGGATATGGCTTCACTTTAGGCAGTTACTCATCCTCTCCACTGATGAGAGCCCTTTATGAGTCTGTAAAAGAGACCCCAGAGAAGTATCTCCTTCCGCAGGCTATCGTGGAAAAATAAAATATTCTTTCATCCAACTAAACAGGGAAAAATTAGGATTGCATTGAAAATTTGACCTCATATTGAATGTTGTTCCTTGATTTTATATGTGCAACGAATATACACTGATGAGACAATACATGATGAGCACCTGTTTAATATGCTACTGGTCCACTGTTGACTGCTGTAACAGGTTCTCAAAATTCATGTCTTCTTGAATACCCCGACCCAAGATTTACCAGCAGTACATTTTTCAGAGCATTACACCAACTCCACCAGTATGTCTTCCCACTGTGCATCCTGGAGCCATTTCCTCCAGGTAAACATCGCACATGTGCCAGGCCAGTGTGCATGCTGTGAAGGGAAATGAGAATTATTGGACCTGGCAATCTTCTTACATTGCTCCAATGTTCAATTTGAATGTTCATGTGGCCATTGTAGGTGCTTTCAATGTGGGCAGGGGTGAGGATGGGCACTATGACCAGCGTGCAGGAATAGATCCCCATACGCAGCACATGATGCGTGGTGAGTTGTGACATGCTCCTTCCGCAACCATCATTAACATTTTCTGCGCGTTGAGCCACAGTAGCCCTTTTGTTGGTTCGGACCAGGCAAAATAGCCTTCATTGCTCTTGCGTCATTAAGCCTAGGGTGCCCAACACCCTGTTGCTGGTTTGTGGTTTGTCTCTCCTTGAACCAATGTCAGAACACACTCACCGCTGCTGATCGGGAGCACCCCATAAGCTTTGCCACTTCAGAGATCCTTCGACTCAGTTGAATCCCTGAGTATCCAAAGGGCCCAACTCCAAGGGACACTGCTTTTCAGCAAAGGGAAAAAAAATATTTTTTTACCCTTATACTATAACTCTATATATTTCTACTTTATTTTCTTTCAGGAGGGTGTCATTGGGATGTTTTGGGATAAAATTACAAGACAGTTACCTACTTTGTTCAAATCAAGTAAAGTCACATTTATTCACACGGCACATTTAAATACAACAGAAGTTGACCCAAAGTGCTGTACAAAAGAGGCAGATACATTAACACCATATTAAGAAGCAAAAGTAATAAATAATAAATTAATAAAATTGAATAATAAGACAGGGTATAATGAAAAATAAATAGACAAAACAATAAAACAGCAGACATTCATATGTAAAAGTGAACTTTACTGAAAACCATGGTGCAGCCTCAGACAGGGCTAAAAGCAAGAGTAAGAAGATAATTTTTTTTAAATCTTTAATTCTGATTTCCAGAGACGGGGAGCAACAAAATGCACGACCACCTCGTTTTCAAACGAAAATGAGGGACTGACAATAATTGCTGAGTGTTGTTATAAGATATGCAGACCTCTCAGTCATTGGAGTTGGAGCCTTTGGAAACTCAATGATTCAATTGTTAGGCCATAAAAATATATGAAAGTTGCTAAGGTCCCATTTCTCTAACTCAGCCAGTCATATTATGACAATATTATGGTCCTAATATTATGGCTCATAATTGCATACTCTGAGACTTTATTAGTACCCTCTTCAAGCATTGAGAGAGACCTCCTATTGCCTCCAAAACCCCCTGAATCCTTTCTGACATAATGTAGCAGCCGAAAGTGCTTCTCAGCAGAAAAAGACAGATTAGCACAGTTTATAAAAAACAGGAAAAAACTTGTTAAAACAGTAATTAGAATTAGGTAATGAAAAAATATACCACAATATAAGCGAAGGGATAAAACATATATGAAGAAAACGAAATTAACTAAAAAGGATCAAACAAGAATTGGATAAAGTAAAAAAATCACAAAATAAAATAAAATTAGAACATATTTGATAACAAAATTAAAACAAGTCGGTAGAAGACAAATGAAAATAAGCTTCTACAGTCCTTTTGTAATTTTCTTTTGAAATGCATAACACATTATTACTGGTGGATCTGAAGACACATTTGAGCTGATATTTATCCAAAATGTCAGTTATGTAAGAATGTGCCATGTCAGTCAGCTCTTTAAAATAAAATTTAGTGGTTATCTGATTCAGAGATGAAAGCATGTGAGTATTATCAACTTTGCTTAGTTTCAGTCAAGATTTTTACAACTGCAGTTTTAGCATAAATTGGAGTTGTATATGTTTTAAGAAGGTAAGAGTGGACAACATTACAGTGGCCTCATCCCCAAGTACTTGTAACAAATGGGTGCCTTGAGCATCAGAAGGCTGTAAGTGTAACGTTAATGATGCCTATGATCCAGTGATAGGGACCTCAGTCTAATTTTGATTCGACTGCAGAAAATTTTGTAATGTGCAAATCAAACCATCAGTCAGACAGGTTTCTGGGAGCTGACTGAGCTTCAATCATCATGAAATACCAAACTGTACAACTGACTGCCCATAATATAACATTGACATATGAAAGTTTTCCCCAAGGACTATTTAAGATTTTCTTGAGGGGAAATGGTTGTAAAGAGAGGAGCAATGGGCCAATAATGAATAACTGAGGTATCCCACGGCTCCTTAAATATGTCGTACGTCCCCCAGGGCAACACAAGAATATCGACCAGCCAAGAATGACTGAAACCATCTCAGAACAATTCCTGAGAGACCTATCCAATTTTCCAGCCACTGTTTAAAAAAAATCTTATGATCGACAGTGTCAAATGCAGTACTGAGATATAACAGAACAATGAATAACAGACAAACCCCCTTTGTCGATAAACAGTCAGATATCATTGACGACTCTAGCAAAAGCAGTTTCTGTATTGTGGGTTTGCAAAAAAAAAAAAAAACAGATTAAGAATTCAAGAATAATATAGAATAATTGAATAGAATAATTTTAGCGCTCAGTGTAGGGGACAAACATACTAGAAGCTTCATAAGTGGCGCTCAAGCTAAAATACAATCTCAGGACTAAATATTTTAAGGCTGCTTTGACATGCGATGCCAGGACTGGTAATGCCCACAAACAAACAAAGCTCAGGTCATAATCTGGTGAACTTAAAACACAAAAACTT
This sequence comes from Gymnothorax reevesii, assembly GCA_029721435.1. Taxonomy (NCBI): domain Eukaryota; kingdom Metazoa; phylum Chordata; class Actinopteri; order Anguilliformes; family Muraenidae; genus Gymnothorax; species Gymnothorax reevesii. The sequence goes on along the minus strand of CM056574.1, from coordinate 134,588,007 downwards.
AGTAGCATTATTATATTTTAATTGCATATGAATATAAAAGTCATTGATTTTTGGAAACCTATTACCTCAAAAAATTTTTGTAAGCCACCTTACTTGCATTGTGTGTACAGTACGTAAAGAAAGTAAGGTAAAAATTTTGAAAACTCATTTTTTACTGTGTTTTGAAGTGCTGTGAACACAAGATCATTAAGTTGGCTTACACAATTTTTCTGAGACAGACTGCCAGACCTCCTTTCCTCATTTTGTATTATGATCAAGATAGCTCCTCGATACCAAACAATTCTATAAAGAGAAGCGAACCAAACACACAAAAGGACCTGCGTCATAATATATTAATAATGTCTTTCACAGTGAAATGTTGGATTTACTCGAAAATGTTATGTTGATTGGATCTAAACAATTATTTTTTGTACTTTCTAATTAAATTCTAAGATTTTAGATCAGTGTAATTGATTAAATGAAAAATAGCAGGTACAAAACTCAGTTATATGGAACCACATGACATTGAATTTTTAAGTACATCAAACATTCTATTTTTTGGGGTGTAGACATTAAGTTAGGGCCTCTGTCACAAATAGCTACCCTATTTTTGGCAGCTTTGGATGAGCATGGTGCAGATTAGCAGTGATGTAAGCAGTAGTGCTACTGCCGAGCCAGTGTATGAAAAGTGGCATTAGTTATTAGTGTTTTTATCAGCTGGCGGTGGTTATGCGAGGTTGGTGGGTTCGCACTGCTGCGCTGTTTGAGTCGTTCTCAGAAATCTGAGTCCCCGTGAAGAAGCAGTCTAATGCTGACTCACATGGGGCAGGGTCTGAAGCCTCATTGAGCTGCTCAGTGTGTCGTGCGCAGCCGAACCGCAAGTTTCAATTAAAGCGCTATTAATGGAAAAGTGAGTAATACGTTCATGACAAGGACTGTAAGTTGTAAATGTGATGCGGCCTGTTTGATGAAATCCAGCGAGTCGCAGTTGAGTTCATAAATAATTGATGTGAGGGTGGGGGGGAGGGGTGTGGGGGACCCATGCAGAAAGAAAGACAGGACAGTAAATTAAACAAGCATGACCAGCAGAGAGGATAATTACATATCAGCGGGACTAATCGGTCGTAAAGCCGTTGAGAGCACTCTCCAATCTTCTCCCATCTACCAATGATTCTCCTCCAATACATCTTCAAATTTTCTAATAAACCAAAGGAATACTCGCATCATTTTTCATCGCTCCATAAAAACGTGAATATACACTTGTCTCAATTTCTCACTGTCCAACTTTCATCTTTCACCTATTCCAGTGCTCAGATGTTCTTCCAGTTTCATCTTCAACCCTATAAATGCAGCCCAACTTGACTAATCACATCATCCCAGAATAGATTCTGAAATATGCTTGACTAAGAGTTTTCATTCATCTTTTGTTATACACTTAATGAGCACATTCTCAGTGATAGATGGCATTCTTTAAGCCAGAGAAAGAACAAAAAATATCTCAGTCAATAAATTTGAGTAAACAATTTATTATTGATGCATTATTGTTCATTCAGCTGAATAAACCAAATCAATATGTATTAGTGACTGAAGTCAGCAAACAATTGCCCATAACTAATCACTGTCCTTTTAACACAATCACTCATGACTAGGGCCCCAAGCTTTTTAAAGCCCTCTAAAGCCTTCTTTGAGTACATCTACTGCAAGCACGCTAAGCAGTCTCCTTCTCAGCAAACCTGCTGAACATCCACTGACAATAAACTACCCGTGAATTTCGTAAGTTCCCCATTTAACAATCAAATATGTGTGTAATTAAATGAAATCTTTAAGAAGGGCTTCCAATTACTGATATTTATTTGCTGCCTTCAGTCCTGAAAGTACAATAATGGATTGATAATGCAGCATAACTTAAAGAGCTAGTTTTGGCAGACAACTGGAAGAACTACCCTGATTTTTATAGACACTCTTATGCATATCTGCCAGTGCATCACCTCTTTCTGAGTCCAACTATTTAAGATGCTCTCATCCTCCACTTCCACAGCAAAAATAAAAACGTCCCTGCCTGCTCCAGCTGTGCATCATCGTCTGCTGCTGCCAGTAACACTGCCTGCGGCTGCATCACTTTTGTCTGCTGCGAGTTAACATCCTTACTCCTCCACAGCATCCACCTCTGGGCTCTGCATTTCTCCCTCCTCTCTTCTCATCAAATTCAGCTGGTGACAGGACGTGTGGGGGTCACAGCCTAACAGCCAAAGTATAATTATTTTTAATTGTTGTATTTACCCAAATTTACTTGACTAGGATTTTTTTTTTTTGCGTTACTACTGATTTTATTGTTAAATGCATCCTTGTTTCGCTGAACTTTATGCTACAAACCTAGATAACAAAACACTTTTCGTAGAAAAGCGTCAACATAATGTTGTGTCAGCTCACATCAAAAAATTTAAATTGGAATCTCCCTTGCTCTAGCAAGCCAATCCATTTCAACCATTTGAATACCTTTCAAAAGCATCTAAACAAGTAACACTTTTTAATTTCATTCATCAGAAAAAATCTCTCAAACACTTTTTAAATGGTTTACTTAAATTGGACAAGTGTTTGAATCAAACTGCAGCATTTGAATATAGTTCTCTATGTTAGTCAAAGTAAAGAAAAAAACAAACTAACTAACTTTCTATTTGTTTGATCCGCAAACATGCAGAGAAATGTTTGGTGTGACATCGTGCCCTGCAGGGGACCAGTTATGACCTTGAATATTTAATTCTCACAACAACTTCTGAGACTATTATGATGAAATGATGCTGCAATGCAGTTAGACCACAGAACATAATGCATTGGGCTGGGGGCTGGGTTTAGTGTTTCATTTCAGACTGCATGACTGACAAGTGCGTGTTCTGCTCAACCGGAAAAGAGTATTTACATTATCCCCCACTGAAAATGAAAAATACAGGCTTTGACAAGAAGGAGGAGGATTGAGGAGCATAGTAAGATGGAAAACCGAGCTGGTGGTAAAACCCATCATAGAAGAAGAAGAGCTAGTATGCCCAAACATAACTATTTACAGGAAACTTGACTTTACTCCTGGATGTTTTTTAACATCATCTAAAGTTGCTCTCATTGGTTGACGTAAATATTAATGGTGAAAAACAGTTTTTGAATTCTCCCTGTTCTCCTCATGAATCTTTGAGGGCTCAAGTCTGCTCCTTCATGGGAGAACTGGTACTGACCAAGGAAAACAGACTCTAAATTGGAAAAGAATACTGAGAGTCCTGGTTGAAGATTCTCCATTTACGGTAACATTTTCTTTTCTGACTACAGCAATATTTTCATATATCAATAAACATTTATAAGCAGCAAGAGTGGATTGAGTTGGCATTTGGGTAAGTTGTCCCGTACCTCATACATTTCATATCTCTAACAGCTGTGGAACTACCTAAAAATCTGATTTGCTACCTTGCGTGACTACTTATTCATCCCACTTTCATGAACTGAGATCAAAATTATCTGAGGTGAGAAGATTTCTTAATCTACATTTTATGTTATCAAACGCTGGTTTAAATACACAAATTAAAATTTTTAACTGAATAAAGGAGAGAATAAAGCATCTTATCATATCTGCAGTCTAATATTACGTGGTCTTTAGGGAAAAGTGTAGAAATAACCCTAATAATGTAAAAACGAAGAAATAAGCGTACTCAACATGATTTTAACCTCATGAATTGTAGTATTTTGATAAAAATTTACATGTGTCCATGGAAATGGTACTTTAATGACAAAATTTGAAAATATTTTGTGGCACTGATATTTCAATAACCTATGATCAGATTTTACTCAAATTAGTCTCATATGAAAGGTTGAGGATAGTTTTATGAAATTACAATGGATTTTTTTATTTATTAATGAATATTTAATGAGCTCTATTATGTAACCATAACAAAAATCGCTTTCATCAACTAGTTTCATTTTCAAAATTAACCCCCTAGGGATGAACCTATCTAATACATCCTATTTCATTTCATAGATCCCCAACAGATACAACTTCAGGCCAAATTTCAAGTCAATCGCATGAATATTAATGATTTTATGAATGACACAAGGTTGAAGATCAGTCAAAATTGTGATTCTGGTAATTTGCATTTAAAGTCGCAAGTAACAATTGAGGCAGAGGAAAAACATAGGTTCCTGGTGTTTACTGGCATCTCACTCCATTACATAATTTATTTTATGTGAAAAAAAATATTGAAATTTTCAAAAAAAAAAGAGAAAAATTTTTTCCCTGAAGACTGCTTAACCCCTTTGCACAGATATAAAAACTGCCGTCGGAAAATTCTAAAATTAATTTTCTAAATAATTCTTTAGTTGAATTTCCAAATGTCTTTCTTCATTGGAACAATTTTCCTGAATCTTTGTGACACCAATACTGAGTTATAAAGTCTAAATAGGCTCATGCATAACAGGAAAAAAATTGGTATTATTTACATTCTGGAAGTTAACTCTGGACAACACACAATATAGGTCTATGCTTTTAGCAGAGTAAAACTAGCCCTGTGTCTCAGTGTCTGTGTCCGCTGCTGCTATAATCACAACATTACATGAAGCATTAAATCTACTCACACACACACACACACAGACACACACACACGCACGTGCACACGTTGGGTTTTCACATCTTGTGGGGACATTCCATAGACTTGCATTCGTTCCCTAACCCCTTTCCCTGACCTTAACCCTCAACAGTACATATCTAACCTTAACCCTAACCTTATCCCAAGCCTAACCTTAAGCCCTAACCCTAAAATAGTTCAATTTCTTCATGGGGAACTGAAAAAGTCCCCATATGGACGAAGAAATCTGGTACTGCATTACTTATGGGGACATTTATGGGGACATGTACCCACAAGGGTAGGTAAACAAGAACCACGCACACACACACACACACACACACACACAGAGAGAACATTATACTGTGTTATTGCGTTGTGTAAATAAGGACAGTAGAGAGGGAGGTGGATAGAAGCCTCTAAGCCAGCAATGAATATTTGATTGTAATGAAAAATTTGGAGGATAGATAGAATAATAAAGGATTGTGAGGCACTATGAGTGACTGAGAGTGGCAACACATCACCAGGTATACTGCCACAGGCGATGAATGGCCAGCCGACTGATGGGACAAGCTTCCATACCCTCAACTTAACTGTCTTAAGCTCTGCGGTGGAATAAGATATGAAGATGTAATGAATATAAAACAAGTGCCCGAGACCCAATCATTTTTCTCGGTATTACTTTTATTCTATGCTGATGTACAGCATGCATGTAATATCAGGAAGAATGAAAAGTGAGACAGCATTCTCCCAACCACCTAATTTTGAAATTGGGCAACCAATGTTCAGACTGACTCCACTCAAGCTTTACAAAAAAATTACCGCTATAATAATATATTTTAAATGAAAAGATTGAAAATCCGGCCATGGCTGCCTTAATAGCACAACTAATATCAAACGTGAACCAAGTCTCCTTTAAAGAGCGAATCATTCATCAGACAGCACTGCGCTTTAGGAACATGGCAGCACTTCGCAAAATGCGAAAATCTCACATTTTCACCGTAGCACCCGAAGTTAATGCGTCACGATTCAAGAGTCATTAAAAATAACTATGAAATTCAATACAATAGATTCCCATTATATTTTTCCCAACTTTCTTTTAAGCGCATGCATAGCAATTTTGGGTCCCATTACACTCAAATTTGCGCCACAGCAGAGATAATATAACAACTTCAAAGGAAAATTAGATGCAATAATGATGATGCACTGAAGGAAAGGTATCGGCCTACACCGCGATCTAATATGTTTCAAGATGAAGTGGAATAATAAACTAGAAATCCAAAGGTAATGATAGACCTGGACTTAGGAGTTGGTTGATTTGACCTTTCACACAATTAAGCGCACGGACGCATGCACACACAGAACACTCACACCGGCCAGAATGGTGAGTATCCCTCGGTACCCCCCCCCCCCCCCAATCGATGGGTATTGCGATCATAGAAAGAAAACTCGCATTTGCAATCAATAAATAAATTATGATTGAGAGGCTGCAGACAAAGCACATCATTTTACATCACAGGACGTACGTTTTTATTAGTCATTCAGTAACTCGACGACAGAGGAAATGACCATTCATACGCTGTCCTTTTTTGCGGAAACACGCCACTAATCCGTGGTATACTGAACGCAACGCAGCCAAAGACCCCCCTACACCCCCACCTCCTTTCCATCTGACGTCAGTCAAATCGTTTAAAAGGCAGATTTTGGAATCTTGAACAGCAGAAGAAGCAACACTGTGCCATCTAAAACTATTCAGTGCACTTAGGTGACTGACTTAGGTGAAGCCGAAAACTTCTATGAAGATGATTTCCACGCGTATCCAGTGCGCACTTGCGCTCCTCTCTCTTGCACTGACACTCAGCAGCGTGTCAGCAGCACCGTCGGACTTGAAGCTCCGCCAAATGCTCCAAAGATCACTCATGGCACCTTCTGGAAAACAGGTATAAATTTCATTTTAAAAATAAGACCTGAAGTATTTAAGGATTATGAAAAAGTAATCAATTGGCTTAAGTTACTAAGCTAGTCTCGTTAAGTGCGCAAAACGGGCGATTCTAATCCATAGAACCCATAGAGGATTCCGTAGAGGATTGCATTTGATGGGAAGCGGTAGAAATATGACAGTGAATCTTCTCTTCAAAATTTTAGATTTTTAGATTGTGCATATTGAGCTCACGGCTCGCGTGGTGAAAGAGGCTCCCCCGCAGTAAGACCTTTCAGAGAGCTATCCATGTAGAGCTATCCATGGTGCCTAAATTACCTTGCGTAAAAGAGGAATTTAGCGCCGCACGATGCTCATTGTTGGAGCGCGTGAAGCCAAACACAAGAGAAATTCCATTAATAAATAATGTATGATTTATATCTTGGAAATATGACTGTACATTTCTGCATTGCAGCCTATGTTGCGGAATGTAAGCGTAGAGACCACACAGAATGGAGACTTGATGAGAAAAAAAAGAATACAGCTTGTTAAATTTTGAAATTCAGAAAAAAAAAACTGAAACATATCCCAGTTTTTTTTATTACTAAATTAACAAACTGAGTCTTTTGAGTGATAAAGAAAGCATTTTGAGTGAATTAGTCATTCAGTAATTGCAATTAGTAAGATTCAAATATGAGCTGTCAGTTTCTCTTTAATCTATAACAATTGATTTGTATTATTTCATTTTCAGGAACTTGCAAGATATACCCTCGCAGAACTTCTGACCGAGCTCGCGCAGGTAGAAAACGAAGCGCTCGAGTCCGACGACTTGTCCCGCGCAGAGCAGGATGAGGTGCATCTGGAGCTGGAACGAGCTGCTGGCCCCGCACTTGCTCCTCGTGAACGCAAAGCAGGATGCAAGAATTTCTTCTGGAAAACGTTCACGTCATGTTGATTTCTTTATGTACATTTTTGAACCATATACATTTCTCACCTCCTCTCTCAACTTCATGCTATTTTTTTCATTTCGACGAAATTCAACCAACTACCACCCTTAAAAATAAAGTATGTAAATACATATTATATAAACTGTGATAATTGTGGCTTCAAAATGACATCGACAATAGACTGACTTCAAATATTTAAATTTAATTTTGAATTTTTAATAAAGTTTTTTTCTCCCGTTAGAACTGTTCACAGGAAAGAATGTTCTTCAAATGTATGCAATTCTGCTTTAACAGTGGTTTAATGTAATCAGGCAGATATACTATTTTTAAATGTTGTTTGAATAAAATATATGTTTCAGAATTCAATGTTTTAAAAACGTCTTAATAATAACGTATTGGCTATTTAGTTTTCGCCAATAACAATATAAAATCGTTGGCGTTGGAATTTTTACCCGAACTAAAAAACTGCTGATGTGAGACAGCGGTTGCAGTGCACAAATTTCCAATAATCTCCGTGGGGGGGGATATGTATCAGGCTACATGGACAAATCTACTTTCTTGACCCCGTCACATGAAGAAACTTATCCACGCTCAGCCTCCTGCACGCGCTACGGTTAACCAGCTAATTTTAAAACATATACTTCTATGAGAGCTCACACTTAGGAACAAATGGAGCGAGATGAAAAAAAAAAAACAAAAGGGACAGTTTATTTGATTCTCCGTGAACCGAATTCAAGTTGTTAAATACAGAACATGGCGATGATTCGGAGCTGGCTTTTGGGGAGGACCAGGGATCCTTAAATGTATGCGCGCCGTATACCTTTGCTAAAGTGAAGTTGACTTACAAATTGGAAAATGGACTGAAGCACATTCACAAAGAGTAGAGTAGGCTAATGTCTAAGAGATGGCGCAAAATAAATTTTGATATTGCTAACCAAAACATGTTCATTTTGTAGATATGCTAAACGTGATTTGTGAGTTCAAATTTTCCTGTAATGTTATAGTGGACTATGAAAGAGAGAGAGAGAGAGAGAGAGAGAGAGAGAGAGAGGTGTTTGTGTGTGTGAGTGGTAAAAGCGCACTGCCTGAGACAGTGGATGCGGGGAACTGCCACAGCAGGTGTGACGGTCCATTCCCATTCATCTTCTGGATAAACACTAGGAAAGCCAGCTGCTCTTTGAGATTAGGAAATTGTACAGAATGAAAAGTGCTCTTAATAACCACAGCCTTATTAGGGGCTTTGGTTAAGAAAGCTCTTAAACAATTAGAATTGTGCAAGTAAGACATTGTCAGGCGCAGGAAAATTTGTCACTTTTCCTTAACCCATTCCAAGCCAAGTGAAGCTGCATGAGCTCAGGATATTGTGTAAGGCACACTTGAATAATGGTATTTATGAGGTCTAAACAGCTGTGATGGGTGCTAAGTTCCAATCACCACGAAGAAAAATTGCGCAAACACTGAATCTGAATTCATGATGTACGGTTTTCCCAAAGACAACTGACTATGATTAGCCTACATAAAAATTAACCATTACAATGGATCTTTTATAAAGAAAATGGCATTATAGCCAATTTTCACACTCCATAATTATAGTATTGACATTAAATATGTGTCATGGTTACTGCCATATTGAGTTCTTATGAACACTAGGGTGTATTCGTTTAGTAAGACTTATCAGGATGCCCACAAAAATTGGGCTCTATAGCCAAACTGTGTGGCCCTTTTTAACTACCAGAACTGGGGTAGAGCTAGGAATTCTGTGCCCCCGGAAAGCACAGTTTCGTGTCAAAGAATCCAAAATTTTAATGCACAGTGCAACAAACCCAGAAATAACATCACGCAGATTGCAGAAAACAAGCTTGTTGGCAAGCAACTAGATTACTTAAGTTAGACGGTCACGATCATTAACATAGCTCACTGAAAACCACACCATCTAAAACTGCAAACAGAATACTAACAATGATGTGTATCAAGCCGGAGTTCACAACCCTATCTGGCCCAGTGAGAAAAAGTCCTTACCATTTAGGTACTAAATCAAACAATTAAACAAATTTAATCAATAATTGGGTCCAATTTCACTAGCCACACCCAGGCATGATTACTGCCAGTCCTGTTGAGTCTGTACATTGCTGTTGAGTCTATACAAAACCGACACTGTTACAAATTGACTGAATTTAACAGTTACATTAACGCATTGTCTCCTTGTTATTTTAACTGTTATTTAAAGTAGAGTCCTGTGCGCATCTAACTGTGGTTTACAATTAACATGCACGTAATTTCTGTTTGGTTTGTAAAATTACAGTTAAAATAACTGGCAAAAAAGGTACCAGTTTATAACTGTGTTTCTGGAAATGTGTAGTAGGCAAAAAGCAGCACATGATGCTGCGATTGAAAGAAATTCAAGCACAGATGAAAAACAAAGAAGTTGACATCTATCAGTCTATAAAGCTTTACAAAGCCATTTCTAAGGCTTTGGGACTCCATCAAACCATGGTGACAGCCATTATCTGCAAATGGAGAAAATAAGAAGAGGTGATGAACCTACCAGGCGTATCGAATTTACTTCCAGAGCACATCGGCAACTCATCCAGGAGCTCACAAAATAACCCAGAATAACATCAAAAGAAGTTAAGGTCAGTGTTCAAGGCTTGTCTCACATTTACCAAAAGAAATCTTGATGACCTCCAACACTTTTGGAATAATATTCTGTTGACTGATGAAACAAAAAGGGAACCTTCTGGTAAACATGGGTCCCGTTACACTGAATTCCACAAAAAGAACATTATACCAACAGTCAAACATGGTGGTGGAAGTGTGATTGTCTAAGATTGCTTTGCTGCTTCATGACTAGCCATAATTGATGGAGCAATGAATTCTGCACCCTACCAGAGAACCCTGAAGGAGAATGACTATCCATCAGTTCTTGACCTGAAGTTCAAGAGTAGTCGGGTTATCCAGCAGGAGAATGATCTGAAGCACACAAGAAATTCCACCCCTTGAATGGCTCAAACAAAGCAAGATGCAGGTTTTGGAGTGGACTAGTCAAGGTCCTGACCTGAAGTCAATTGAGATGTTGTGGCATAACCTTTAATAGGCAGTTCGTGTTCCAATGTGGCTCAATTAAAACAATATTGCAAAAAAGAGTGGGCCTAAATTCCTCCACTGTCATGGTCATGGTTTTTTGTCATGTTTATGTTCATGTTTATGTTCAGGATCAGTGTTCATGATTTCGTCTTATTTATTCTTTTTGGTTATTGTAATTCTCAGGTTTTAGGTCATTCCATTTCTCAGTTCCATTGCCCTTGTCTCCCCTGTCGAGTGATCTAGTTGGTTCAGTCCATCTTCCCGGTCTGTGTGCTCACTAACTTCGGGTGATTTGAATGAATTCTGGTGTTTAATATATTCCTTCGATTCTCGTTTACTTCCTTCGTCTTACTGTTCTGATTACTAACAATACTAACATTTGCATTTTGTATCATAGTCTTCTAACACAACTAATCCATGTACATAGATTACTAACTTACTAACAGGCACTCTAGTTAAATCTGTAAAGTTGCACCGCTACTAATTAATACTAATTCCCTCCCAGCAATCACCCTTTCCTAGTCTCCGCCTCTTGCTCAGCTTTACCTGTCTCCCCCTACGTTTCTGCGAGATCTCTCGGACGTGCTTGATTACTTTCCTATACTAATTATCTGTGCACTTAGAACTCCCTGAACGGAGCTGTTTTAATGTCATAGGCTGTCTGTGTGATTCCCGTCCATGTCTTGGCTTTCGCCAATTTTTGTGGTTAGGATTTCCCTCATGTGATTCTCCCGTTGTAATTAGTCTGATCCAGCTCACCTGTTCCCCGCATAGCATGTGACTTCATGCCCGTCTATTTAAGAGTCCTCACTGCAGTTCTGACTTTGTCACAACGTTGATCAATATTTCTTTGTGCAGAGCGCCGTGTATTGCATTGAGTATTGTTTTTCTTCTACTGGTTTTCCTGACTATGATTCTTGCCATTGCCCTTCTTGTATTGTTTTTTCTTTTTGGATTTTGACCCATTTTTGTATGACCACGATTTCTGTGTTTGGATGCCCTGTGTATGGCCCTTGGCTTTATTCATCGACTATGACTTTTTGCCTACCGTTTATGTACCTCTGCTCACCTGTCTTACTGCTTCTGACCCCTGCCTCTCTAGTCAACACTGTCTTTGGATTTCGTATTGTGGCTTGGCAATTCTTGTGTTTTCTGGCTTTGACTCAGACCTCATTAAAGGCATACATTTTTTGGATTTCCATCTCTTGCGTGTAGTTCCTGAATGCTACGTCACATCCACATCAATGAAAAAGACTCATTGTCAGTTATTGCAAATGTTTTATTGAAACCAAGAGTGGCACAACCAGTGTTGGGGAGGGGATAGTTTTTTCACATCTTTACCTCCAATAAATTAAATCATCATTTAAAAGCTGCATTTGGTATTTACTTTATTTTGTCTAGTATTAACCCCTCTGCGCAGGTATAGACGTCGGCGTCCGTATATTCTGAAATTTAATTCTTTGAATTTCCAAATGTCTAGCTTCACTGGAAAAAATTTCCAAAGGCACTGTTTTGCAAATACTGACTTATAAAGCTTAAATAGGCAAATGCATAACAGGAAAAACTGGAATAATTTTGTATTCTGCGCAGAGGGATTAATAAATTCAAGTTTCCCCAATAACTAACTCGTATAGCTTATTAATAGAATGGCAAAAAGTGCTAGCATTCTAGCTAGAAAATTATTCATTCCATTGACTTGAATAAACGGCAAACTAGAAACTAACACTAGCGATGGTTACCGGTATCCCGCAGGAGGGTTGCTAACATTACTGTTTTTGCCAATGAACGGGATCTGACCTATTGCAACGCGAGAAAGTTGTATTACACATGTGTAATACCAATACAAATCTCATGGGTTGTATCACACTGATTTTTCACTATTTATGGGATAAATATATGAGCCCCTGAGGATAAGATTGGTCTAACTTCATTTTTCATAGTTTTGAGAATCTACGCCAAAGTTCAAGCCCGGGATAAAATTCAGGACACATGTAAGGTATGCCATCTGTTAACCTGAGAGTTTTTGACCGCGTTTTTCAAGATAACGCAACATTTTTCTGCATAAGTAATAATTCAGAGGTTACTGTCATGGTTTTGCCCCCGCTGGCAGAAGGCATGAAGCCGGCGGGCACAGGCTGAGTAAAAATATAAAAATCTTCAATTTAAATTATAAAATAAACTCCCGGAGGGGAGCAGCAGCACACGAGAACACATGTCAGGGCTCCAGAACCAGAATACTGCTGCACCAAAGTAAGGTGCAGCCAACCCTTAAATAACAGCACTTCACCTCCACCTTAACGAGCCACACCTGTTGCCCGTTAAAGCGGAAGCGAAGAATGCAGCAGGGGGAAGGGCCTGCAGGCCAACACCATCACAGTTACTTTCTCAAAATTTTCTTAAAACGGCCCTTATAAGTTAGACCACTCTTACACTGGCTATCTTAACAAATGTAACTGACTTAAGAGAAGTAAATTTATAACTCAATTTTAATCACTCAATAATAGCTTTAATTTCCAGCATCCTTGGAATTCGAAACACAAAATATCAAAAGAATACAGATCAAAAGTCAGACATTGTATTTCAAACTGCTGACCACTGAGAAAGTCAACCATCAGCTAATCTTATTCCTCACAGCTGTTTTCGCTATCATCATCTGGATGAAAGTTTGAGCCATCTTCATCTTCGATCAGACCCAGATAAAATGAGTGGTGGACAGGCGGTACAAAGTTGAGATGATCTTTCAAATCCCTGACTTTTGAAGGGTTCAAAGAGTTAGACCACTGTTGCACTCACGTTTTTTGTCTTAATGGAAGTGAGGATAACTACAAATCTCTGTCTAGTAAGACGCATCACTGTGACATCTGGACCACTTATGCCCTGAATAGATATTACCTTTAACTTGCAAAATATGGGTCTAACTCAAAAATGGGAAAATAAGAGTTAGACCACTATTACACTCAGTGACTCATATAATCCTTATTTTGAGAGATCAAGTTGCTGGATTGTACTTTGCCATATGCCCTCAGCTACCAGCTGGTATTTCCAAGTAAGTTATCGTCTCTGGAAATTATTCATAATCTTTAATGCTTAAATAATAAAATAAGATTAAATAAGAAAGTCCCCTTCTAAGCTCTATTAATAGGAACAAGGTCCCAAGCCTTACTCTCTGTCTCCAGGATTGGGACTGTAAACCTAATAATCATCCTTCAGTCTGTACCTCTGCAAGTTTATTGGGAACACTTCCCAAGCCTTCTGCGGTCATTAGGATTGTGATTGCGCATCCACTAAACTCTCTCGTCCCCCCATCTGACAGTTTGGCTCCAGTGAAGTGCGCACTCCATCTGGCAGCTGTCCCAGATTGCCAGTGGCCAGGCACGGACAACGCCTCTTGCACCCAAGGCAGTAGCATCTGAACTGAACTGTGTCATTCTGCTCTGGGCTCTGTCTCTCTGTCAATACCATATTATTATCAATAAAGCCTACTATTGGATTGTACTGTGACTCCGCATGTGGTTCGTCATCTAGTTCAAAACACTACTAAGGTTTTGTGGGCCCTAATGGGCTGTGGGCGCCTTGAAATGCCATCAACTCCCCCCCATGATGCTAACTTGTTTGGACTGCAGTTTGGTACAAGGCATCTTGAATATTGTCAGGGCAGCTTCATGCATGCATTTGTACTGCATTCTGTCTGCAGTATGATGGGGCAGCCAGAGGCATGGCAAAGTGGCATTACACAGACAGATGAATATACAATGGCTCCATGCAATCAGCGTTTCTCAGAAATATATTTCAACAAACGCAAACAAAGTTGCAGGAGAAGAAGAAAAGCTTGAATTACCTTGATACAAAAAGCACTTACGGTTTGTTCATTGACCATTTTGTACTATTTGTGCAAGAAAACAAAGTTGACAATTACTGGTCATGGAACAGTTCAACAGTACAGCATTGACTCATTCACACACAAATAAACATGCGCACAAACACACGTACGCATATTTGACGCACATACATATATAGACTCACACACGCACACAAACTTACCCACTCATGCACACATTCACCAGACAACATACTATTGTATGTTGCTTGTATGCTCAGACAACATACAAGCACACACTCACAACTCATATACACAAAATCACACATACATACACAAACACCGACACACACACACACACACACACACTTTCACAGTCCTTCAAAATATTCCCCCACCACTCACCATTTCCTCACTCCGTCTTTGTAATTATGACATTACCAACCAAACTTTTTTTTGACTTTTTAAAACAATTGGGTTACTGGGTTAGGAAAGATCATAGCTAATCTTAGCGAAAAGTGAACTCCTTTTGCATTACCTTTTTTGAGTCCATCTGTATCCTTAGTGCATTCCTGCTCTGAACACAGCATTCTAAATGTGACCTGAAAAGGCATTACCAAACCTAATTTTACTCTCATCACTGATCAACATAAGCAAGCCCTATACTTCGGAAAGGGCCACATACATACTTTTGTACCCCTCTCAGCGATTGTTACCTCTAAAAAGCTGCTTTACCACATGACTTGGATGTCCTCTGAGCTTGGTAAAACCCCTTGCGCCTATTTCGTTCCCAGGCTATGGAAAAACACTTTACAGTAACAGTCAAGTCTCATTCGGTGTGTTTAGGCCTAGCTTTAGACCACTGTATAAATGAAGAATCCACTTTTTTTTTTTCTTGATATTTGGTCATTCCTGTTTTTGTATACAGTGTAATTTTGTTGGGTTTTACTAAATGAACCAATCGCGAAAACCAGTAGAATGCAAAAGGAGGCTTTATTTCTGAAGGGGGAAACCCCCCAACAGAGCTGGCAACAGTACAATGTCCGCAATCCAAAAATCAGAGTCCAATGGGCGAAATCCAGAGTCATACACAGGGCACCAATCACAAAACCGTTGTCAGACAAAAAGAGGTCGAAAAACAAGAATTCAGCAAAAGTACAGGGAATAGGCAAAACTCGGTGTCTAGGGCAGTCCAGTCAGAAAGATAAATCACAAATCAAGGCGAAAACAAGTGTGGCACAGGAAACAAGAAAGAACGATCTGACAAGAAAGTGAATCAAACAGACATCTTCAATACACATCCGGGGTGAACACATGACCAGGGAGAACAGGTGCAATCAATGGTAACAATAATCAGGGAGTGACACATTAGGAATAAACTAATTACATGAATTTGGCTGTAGCCAAAACGCAGACAGGGACCACAAGACAAACCTATGAACAGAACAACAGCTCCGGTCAAGGAGTACTAAAGTGTATCAATTAGAGAAAGGAAAGCACAAATTATTTGTGGAGATCCACAGAAAATAGCAGCAGAGATAATTGGGGAAAGGCAAGGAGGCAGAGGCTAGAATAGGGCGACTGCTGAGAGATCATTAGTCAATTAGCAAGTGCAGCTATACAATCCCGAGTGCTTGTGAGTAAGTTAGTCAAAATATACAAAGTTATTGTGGGTTAGTAATTAGCGAAAACAATAAACTGTTAGTATGTGTTAGTAAGATAGTAAAGTAAGAGGAAGGAAGAACACGAGATAATGAAAGAAGATTGAAACCCAGAAACCAATAAATCACCCGAATGAGTGGCACGCAAGACATGGGACCGTGAGCAAAGATACACTCATGACAAGACAGGGGAGACAAAGAGCAAGGCATGGACAATAAACATGGTAAGCGAAAACTGAAATATGGCTATGAAAAGAAAACGTGGCAAGGGACTATGGAAACTAAAACATGAAAAAAATAAACCAGAAATCCAAATAACCAAAAACACAATACATAATCCTAAGAATGGTCAGACAAAGCAGAGGTCACTAAATACCAGAATCAATCATCATGTCAAGGCCAGGCACAGAACTAAAACTAGGCATGGGCATAAAACATGGAACATGGCATGGCAGAAACGGAATCACAACAAATTTATGTGAAACAGGGGGTTGTCTTGGCCAGGTCTCCCTCAAAAAAGAGATAACCTCAAGAGTAAGGGATCTTCCTGTCTAAATAAAGTTTAAATAAATTAATTAAATAAATTAAAAAAGCATGGAGCCCCGCAGAACCATTAGAAATATGAGCCCAGGATCGCATTGAAAGAAGAGATAACAAAAAAGCATATCACTTCTAACACGCTTTTTGAGTTCTCCCTACTGCATCTTCAACAGCATCACCTCCTTCAGTAACCTCCAGAAGACTCCTCCTTTGATAGCATATAGTCCTGTAAAATACACTTCTAGGGGTACATTTACAGTCAAAGTATTCCAATCATAATCTTGCCTACTCAAAGGCCACGTATACACCTGGTATTAATCCTATCTTGACCGGGCTGGGGGGGCCTTTGATGTCATATAATTTCTGAATGGCTTGACCTAGGACCACTAAACTTGGTGACTTTTCCAAAAACTTGTCAGGGGACAATTTTATACCAAAAACTGAAGTCCACCATCTTCGCCGTTTCCATGGCAACGGTTTTCTAATGGGTATGCTTGACAAAAAATCATCGATTTTGGTTTCATCAATGCACTTTCCAGTTTTGCCAAGTAGAATTAATTTATGCTAATTTAATGACATCATTGAATTTATTTTATTTTCCTTTGATGAAACCTTCTATATTCAACGAATAGACTTTTTTTTCCATTATTAAGGTGCTCTTTAGGTTCTATATTTAAATCAATATACTAAACACTAAGAAGTTGACAATAAGAAAAGGGCAAGTTTTGCTTACGCAAACCTGAATTCCTTTATAACTTTACTTTCATTTCTTTCTGACCTTAACTTCTATAAAAAACCTTCTGAGTGAATGAATAACTATTTAGCAAAGCATTCTGAGTGATAAAAATCAAAACATGATGCCATAATGACATCATAATAAGTCATATTAATACCAAATGATTGTAGAGATTTAGTTTTAAATGTACATCGTCCCCTCCTAATTTGGTGGTCATATGCATATGTCTTTTATGAGTTTCTGGGGGGAAGCCCCAAAAAGCCCAGTCTAGATTGGGTTTAAATGCCTTTCTTTTTATCACATTGCCATCAGATAGCTCGGATAGTTTGGAACAACTTGTTTACGCATTTTTGTAAATGAATAGCTAATATAACACAGTCTTTGTTGAAACCCTTTTTACCGACGGGAGTCGGGACACCTAGGGGTTGGGAAGCCCAAGTGCCATGCGCAAATGGCACATAAAATCAAAATATGGTGCATTATAAAGCCACTGAGCTGGCCATGAATATGCCCGTGTGCCAATTAAATATATATTTTTTCTATTATGCAGTACCAAAATTCTTCAAGAAAAAAAAAATTCCACTGATCGCAGTTGGTCGAGTGCGTTCTGATGCTCAATCAATTAATTCTAATTTGAGGCCCTTGCGCGGTCTATCACCATTGCGAGGCTGTGAAAATGCCCACCGGGTGAAAGACTGACTTAGAGCGTATTTTCTCAGTGGAAGGAGTTTGTGAAAAAGTCCATTGATATCATGTCCGATTCAGTATCAAATAACACTTTCCCGGAACCAAGTGTTGCAATACTGATTGGGTATGTAGGTGGGAGCTGGTACAAAAGTAACATTTTTCATATAGACGTCATTTTAAAAGATAACGTTACAGATTGAAAAAAAAATTTTGGAGTGATTAACTACTTTTGTGTGTGCTCTGTCAATATCAGGTGCTAAATCATCCCAATATATATTGATTTTGGCATAGTTTGACATCGAATGGAAGTTGCAGATTGCTACTTTCGACCCCTCCAGTTGGGATGAAAGTAGCAAACGGGCAGGACAAAAGTAACCTGATCAAAGATATTTAAATCTTTTAAATTACTGTAGTTAAAACAGAAACAAAAACAATCAGACATTTGTTTTAAACATTTTAATTAGCTTCAAATGTTTCAAAAGTAAACGTGAACATGTTTAACGTGCAATTGGTCTATTTATAAAAATTATGAAATTACTCATTATCACAGTTGTGACAGATATAATGAGCTGCACCCTGAGCGCACGCCTCATGTGACCACAGCTGACAAAAGATCCCCACAAACAAGACATTCCTCATCATAGCTGTTGTGTTCCGGGTTCTGGCCTTTGGCCAGAACAGTACAGCATTTATGGTTTTAACAGTTTCATGTTTCATAGTTCAGGTCAGTTTTAACAGTTTCTTGTATTAGGATCACACACTTCACAGTTCATAATTATTGTCCATGTTTTTACTTTTCCATGTTTTTGTTTTTGCCAGGTCTGCCATGCCACTCCACCGCTTGTCTGGGTTCCGCCTCGTGCCTTCGTTGTTGCACATTTCAGAGCTCTGGTTGGCTTTGGTATTTCCCTCTTCCTTCTGTGCTGTGCTGATTCGGGGCTCTCTAAGCTTAATTGGCAATTAACTGTTTTTAAGTTACTAACATTTACTAACACTCACTGGGGTGGTGTAATTCTTAGATAGGCACATTACTAATATTACTAATTTAGACAGGGAGTTTATTGTCATGATTCCTGCTTTGCTATTTCAAGATCTTGCAGTGCTTTTCTGTTCTGAACATTCATGCTTGCTTCCAAGCTGCATACTTAATTGGTACTTAAGCTGAGCACGCTCATTCTCTTAATGAGCAAGTCTTGTCAACCAATCTCTGTCCATGTCTTGATCTTGCCCTGCCTCTTGTTTCTCTTTCTCCAGGTGTTGCCCCTCATGTTTTCTTTCTCCAGGTGTTGCCCCTCATGTTGAGTTCTAAGCCTTTATCTGGATGCGGTGAAAGTTGGCTGGCAGATAGTGTCTCGAGTTTCATTCCAAGTTTTGCCGCTCATGTTCATGCTTCCAAGTCTTGTTCTTAGTCCTAGTGTATATAGCCTTAGTCTTGTTGTTTATTTTTGTTCTTGGATTTCTGCCTGGAGTTTCCAGTGTTTTTTGTTCTTGCCTTTTTGCTATTTAGTTTCTCAGCTCTGTGTAGCTTACTTTAGTTTGTCTTTTGCAACCCTTTGGGCCAAGTTTTTTTTGTTGGCCCTCGTGCCTGTTTGTTTTTGTTTTAATAAATTCCCTTTTCCCTTCCACCTCGCATTTGGTGTCTCTGATCTCGCATCAATAGCCCTGAGAAACTGTGGTTGCAGTGTGTCCACTAATCAACGTTTTCTTTGGGAGTTTTGAAGAAGTTTTTTGAAGAAGTGTTTTTTTTCTGGCCCCTCTGCCCACTCTCCTCCTCCCAAGCAGCTTTCACTGGGGTGTCGGTCAGTATTGCTGTTGACCTGCAACATTCAATGAGATTATAGTCAGAATCAGCTTGTTTTTATACAAGCAAGAGAATCAAGACAAGTTAAAAATGACACTCTGCTCACCTCTTTCTGCCTCTTATTTTCTTTCCTAGAGCCAGCCTTTGGATATAAGCAAACCTTTTCTGGGCTGAACCTCTGTATTGGCGTGCAACTAGATGTTTCTGGAACCACAAGCATACCTGGATAGATAATATTAAAAAAAAAATGCTTGGCAAGGCTCAACGTGCACATTTAAAGACACACACAGACACAAACTCTCACCATCTGCAGGAATGGCGGGCTCATGGGATGCAGCTCGAATGGGCTCTGACTAGGTTGGTGGTGTACTAGGGGCGGGTACTGGTGATGAAGAGGGTGCTGGTGATGAAGCAGACATCGGTGATGAAGCAGACATTGGTGATGAAGAGGGCGCTGGTGATGAAGTGGACATTGGTGATGAAGAGGGTGCTGGTGATGGAGCAGACATTGGTGATGAAGAGGGCGCTGGTGATGAAGTGGACATTGGTGATGAAGAGGGCGCTGGTGATGAAGTGGACATCGGTGATGAAGAGGATGCTGGTGATGGAGCAGACATTGGTGATGAAGAGGGCGCTGGTGATGAAGCAGACATCGGTGATGAAGTGGACATCGGTGATGAAGAGGGCGCCGGTGATGAAGAGGGCGCTGGTGATGAAGCAGACATTGGTGATGAAGAGGGCACTGGTGATGAAGAGGGCGCCGGTGATGAAGCAGACAATGGTGATGAAGAGGGCGCTGGTGATGAAGCAGACATTGGTGATGAAGTGGACATCGGTGAAGAAGTGGACATCGGTGATGAAGAGGGTGCTGGTGATGGAGCAGACATTGGTGATGAAGAGGGCGCTGGTGATGAAGAGGGCGCCGGTGATGAAGCAGACAATGGTGATGAAGAGGGCGCTGGTGATGAAGCGGACATCGGTGATGAAGAGGGCGCTGGTGATGAAGCGGACATCGGTGATGAAGAGGGCGCTGGTGATGAAGCGGACATCGGTGATGAAGAGGGCGCTGGTGATGAAGCGTCATCGGTGATGAAGAGAGCGCTGGTGATGAAGCGGACATTGGTGATGAAGAGGGCGCTGGTGATGAAGTGGACATCGGTGATGAAGAGGGCGCCGGTGATGATGCGGACATTGGTGATGAAGAGGGCGCTGGTGATGAAGCGGACATCGGTGATGAAGAGGGCGCCGGTGATGAAGCAGACATTGGTGATGAAGAGGGCGCCGGTGATGAAGTGGACATTGGTGATGAAGAGGACGCTGGTGATGAAGCAGACATTGGTGATGAAGAGGGCACTGGTGATGAAGTGGACATCGGTGATGAAGAGGATGCTGGTGATGGAGCAGACATTGGTGATGAAGAGGGCGCTGGTGATGAAGCAGACATCGGTGATGAAAAGGGCGCCGGTGATGAAGAGGGCGCCGGTGATGAAGCAGACATTGGTGATGAAGTGGACATCGGTGATGAAGAGGGCGCTGGTGATGAAGCAGACATTGGTGATGAAGAGGGCACTGGTGATGAAGAGGGCGCCGGTGATGAAGCAGACAATGGTGATGAAGAGGGCGCTGGTGATGAAGCAGACATTGGTGATGAAGTGGACATCGGTGAAGAAGTGGACATCGGTGATGAAGAGGGTGCTGGTGATGGAGCAGACATTGGTGATGAAGAGGGCGCTGGTGATGAAGAGGGCGCCGGTGATGAAGCAGACAATGGTGATGAAGAGGGCGCTGGTGATGAAGAGGGCGCTGGTGATGAAGCGGACATCGGTGATGAAGAGGGCGCTGGTGATGAAGCGGACATCGGTGATGAAGAGGGCGCTGGTGATGAAGCGGACATCGGTGATGAAGAGGGCGCTGGTGATGAAGCGTCATCGGTGATGAAGAGGGCGCTGGTGATGAAGCGGACATCGGTGATGAAGAGGGCGCTGGTGATGAAGCGGACATTGGTGATGAAGAGGGCGCTGGTGATGAAGCGGACATTGGTGAGGAAGAGGGCGCTGGTGATGAAGTGGACATCGGTGATGAAGAGGGCGCCGGTGATGATGCGGACATTGGTGATGAAGAGGGCGCTGGTGATGAAGCGGACATCGGTGATGAAGAGGGCGCTGGTGATGAAGCGGACATTGGTGATGAAGAGGGCGCTGGTGATGAAGCGGACATTGGTGATGAAGAGGGCGCTGGTGATGAAGCGGACATCGGTGATGAAGAGGGCGCTGGTGATGAAGCGGACATTGGTGATGAAGAGGGCGCCGGTGATGAAGCAGACATTGGTGATGAAGAGGGCGCTGGTGATGAAGCGGACATTGGTGATGAAGAGGGTGCCGGTGATGATGCGGACATTGGTGATATAGAGGGCGCTGGTGATGAAGCGGACATCGGTGATGAAGAGGGCGCCGGTGATGAAGCAGACATCGGTGATGAAGAGGGCGCTGGTGATGAAGCGGACATCGGTGATGAAGAGGGCGCTGGTGATGAAGCGGACATCGGTGATGAAGAGGGTGCTGGTGATGAAGCGGACATCGGTGATGAAGAGGGCGCCGGTGATGAAGCGGACATTGGTGATGAAGAGGGCGCTGGTGATGAAGCAGACATTGGTGATGAAGAGGGCGCCGGTGATGAAGCAGACATTGGTGATGAAGAGGGCGCCGGTGATGAAGCAGACATTGGTGATGAAGAGGGCGCCGGTGATGAAGCAGACATTGGTGATGAAGAGGGCGCCGGTGATGAAGCAGACATTGGTGATGAAGAGGGCGCCGGTGATGAAGCAGACATTGGTGATGAAGAGGGCGCCGGTGATGAAGCAGACATTGGTGATGAAGAGGGTGCTGGTGATGAAGCAGACATTGATGATGAAGAGGGCGCCGGTGATGAAGCAGACATTGGTGATGAAGAGGGCGCTGGTGATGAAGCAGACATTGGTGATGAAGAGGGTGCTGGTGATGAAGAGGGCGCTGGTGATGGAGCTGGTGATGGAGCTGGCACTGGTGATGAAGCTGGTGCTGGTGATGAAGAGGGCACTAGTGATGAAGAGGGCGCTGGTGATGGAGCGGACATTGATGATGGAGCTGGCACTGGTGATGGAGCTGGCACTGGTGATGAAGAGGGCGCTGGTGATGAAGTGGGCGCTGGTGATGGAGCTGGCGCTGGTGATGGAGCTGGCGCTGGTGATGGAGAGGGCGCTGGTGATGGAGCTGGCACTGGTGATAGAGCTGGTGCTGGTGATGAAGAGGGCTCTGGTGATGGAGCTGGCACCGGCATTGGGGATGGAGCTGGTGCTGGTGCAGTACAGTCAGTCACAGAAGCTGGAGCAAAGTCTGTCTCACTGAAAATATCTGGATTTAAGGGCCAGATACTGGTACACTCGAACCCAGATGAAATGCTGCTTGCTGTCACAGCTTGAGGCAGAGCTTTAGCCACAACACTTGGGATGTTGTAGATGGTCAAAGTTCTTCCAGGGTTCATTCGCATCCAATTTTCTGCCGCACTGTTAATGTAGTGCTTCAGAGGACCAAAAACGCTTCGGTCTAGCGGCTGAAGACGGTGGCATCAGCGGGGTGGAAAAGACAGGAGTACAATGCCATGTGACTTGCCAAAGTCAATAGCTACCACAGAGAGGTATGATGGATGATGGTCTAAGAGTAGCAGCAACTATGACGCTGGGGTCACGCGGGTGTGTCTTGCAAAATGCTGTAAAAATGCAAAGAAATCGGTCTCCTGCATCCAATCTGTCTCCTGCATCCACCCCAATCCATAGGCAGAATCAGTGCAGCCAAGGGGGCCAACCCAGATGAAGTGGTCGTGGAACTTCTTCCTTGGGAAGATAAAGTAAGGGGGAACAAAGTTGCCTTGTGCATTGGTAGCAAAGGCAACAGTCACCAATGTCCCTCTTTCCCCAGAGGTCACAACACCGACCTGGCGCTGCCCCTTGGTGGCAATGATTTTGTCTGGCACTTGAACCATTGTGGTACCTGGAATAATAAATGAAATGAATTATTGCTGTTGCAAATCACTGCTGCTTCGTAATTTATCTGAATATAAATTTTTTACCTGTTTCATCCATGTTCCAGATGTCCTTTGCTTCAAAATTATAGCGGGTGAGGACAGTCTTTAGGTTGTTAAAAAACACTGTCACGTTGGTCTTGTTGAAGCTGGTGGAACGGGACATGCTGGTGGCTTGAGGTTGATGGATGGACAGGGTTTTGTTGCGCTCGAGGAAGGAGGTGAGCCAATCCTTCCCTGCCATCTGGTTTTTCTCCCATGAACATGGAATTTTGAGGCCAATATTTTGGGCCTCGCACCTAAAACAGCATGAAAAAGAGGTTAATTCCCAGATAGCAAGCACCTCCACTCCGGATCTGCCCCGACTCTGTGCTGACTGCAGCTGATCCGACTCAAAGCCGGGGCAGATCCGGAGCGGAGGTGCTTGCTATCTTAGGCAAATGGCTGTAGTGGTGTAGCTCTGTCTGCAGTGTAACTCCAACCTCTTTAGGACTCAGGCCAAAATATTTATCGGCTGCTCTCTTTACATATGCTTGCAGTCTCTTTTCCTGTCCTTCTGTGAAGACTTTGTTGTGAGGGGCCCTGGTCTGCTGCCCTCTTGCCTCTACCCTCCTCTCTTCGGACATCAGAAAAGGCCCTTCTGTAAACCTGCTGGTCAACCATTCCTCTGTGGGTAGTTCCGACCCTAACTCTTGGTATTTTCTGTCAGTAAAATATAACACACACATTTTTTAATGAGCTTTAAAACACAAAATGCGGCCACATTAGCAGAGAGGGACGAACGTAATGTTGGTACTTCCGCCCCAACAGTGACTCCTGACATTTGAATCAGGATTTCTTCTAAAGTAGAAAAAGTCTGACATTTCAAGCTTGAGGATATGTTACAAAACTAAATGACCTATCATTTCATCATAAATATGACACATGGAGCGATAAAGACAATCTTTAAATCAAAAAAAGTTTACCATTTGTCTGAATTTACGCACCACTGAGGAAAATGGTCTTCCCTGTCTCGTCTCTCGGGGAAGCAACGAAACCTCAAGAAATTTTCCTCGGTCTGGAGAGTAGTGCCTTCAACTGGGGTCGTGTTTATCATGTTCACAAGAAAAGTCCATATGAATGCCGCCTTCTTGTGGTATTCATGACGTCGTAAGTCAAACTTTTATGAAAGCTTTGAGTTCACGAGTTGTGACGTGTGAATGACATTTTCCGAAATCTTATCCGGACTACAATTTTGCAGTTATGCCTTTCCATGTAATCCCTTAATTCCCATGCTCATGGGTTTTGCAGTTGCGTTAGCAACACTACTTTGGAGGAGCTAACGTTAGCGAGAGCGCTGGCCTGTACAACATAGTTTGCATAACATAACATTACCCTACCCTACCCTTGTTCCTCCTTGTATATTCAGATACAAATTAATATTGCAATATTTGCATTTCGACTGCCAGGAGAAACAATGCTTTGGCGTCCTTATTGCCATAGCAACAATGTTCTCGCAGGTTAACCACTTGAACATTGAGTTTTTCTGTTCACGACTTCACGAGATGACTTCACAACTTCACAAGCTCCATTTGAAGGCAGCAAGTGTCGTGAGCTGCACACGCTTACCTAATTTGACGCAGCGCAGTGCGGATGGCTGTGAGTAAACCTCCGTATTACTTTCATCCCACGTTACTTTCGCACCAGCTCTCCCCTAATTTGAAAAAATAGTCTTTCTTAGTTAGAAACTGTTTACTTGGTTGTCATGATGGGAAAGGTTCATGGTTCACTTTCAATAATCATGTACGGGTTTCTGACAAAAGAAAGCAGGTCAGATTAATTTTGGATCGAACAAACGAGCAGCAATCTTTTATTTAGAAATGGCACCATAGCGGTCTGGTCGATTGTTTGGTTGATGCGACCGGGATTTGTTTTTGCCAAACAACCGCAAATAACTCGAGAATGATACATTTACGATGCAGCTGGTATAGACGTCCTTCACTCTCAACCCGACCTGTGTTTACTCTGAATAAATTATACTAGGTAGTTATGGTAATATTGATGTTGTGCACAATTAATCTAAACCAATAAAAGTTACATTTCATAGTAGGTAGGCCTAATAGTTTTACACATATATGAAAAAAAAACTAACGTGTAACTCTCATACCTGCATTATACCCTTCTTAAATATGCACGCTAATGAAATGTACCGCGCTCGTAAATTTGCGTTTCATTTGTGGCTTATGGTTTGCAACAGTTAAGATTTGTGATATAGACATAGGCCTACTTGCTCATTTTGATAAAGCCTTGAAAAAAATGTTAAATAAAAAATCTGGAGCTTGGCAGCATTTCGTAGCAGACGGTCGAAAAAAAAATAACGCTTTGCTGAATACCACTCGGCCCGGACACGATTTCCTGCCTCAACGTCACAGCGTTACACAGTGAGTTACCATACCAAATTTGGTGAAGCTGCGATCAGTAGTTGCCAAGTATTGACCCATATAAGATTTCCTGCCTCAAGGTCACAGCG
The DNA here is from genome assembly GCA_029721435.1 of Gymnothorax reevesii. NCBI lineage: Eukaryota > Metazoa > Chordata > Actinopteri > Anguilliformes > Muraenidae > Gymnothorax > Gymnothorax reevesii. The sequence continues at coordinate 134,561,674 of CM056574.1, read as the reverse complement.
CAAAGGTCAAAGATGAAATCCAGCAAAAAAAGAAGACATTGAACATGTGTGTGACAGTGAGTTACTATACCAAATTTGGTGAAGCTGCAATAATTAGTTGCCGAGTACTGACCCGGACAAGATTCCCAAGGTCTTGGCCACAGAACTAAGGTCAAAGGTAAAATCCAGCAAAAAGTCTGACATTGCACATCCATGGGACATAGTGGGTTACCATACCAAATTTGGTGAAGCTGAGAGAATTAGTTACTGAGTACTGACCCAGACAAGATTTCTAAGGTCAAGGTCACAGAGCTAAGGTCAAAGGTGAAATCCAGCAAAAGCCCTGAAATTGCACGTCTATGGGTCATAGTGAGTTACCATACCAAATTTGGTGAAGCTCCGAGAATTGGTTGCCGAGTACCGACCCGGACAAGATTTCCAGGGTCAAGGTCACAGAGCTAAGGTCAAAGGTCAAATTCAGCAAAAATCCTGACGATGCACATCTGAGTCACCAAACCATATTTGGTGAAGTTGCAAAGATTAGTTGCCGAGTACTGACCTGGGCAAGATATCCAGGGTCAAGGTCACTGCGCTAAGGTCAAAGGTCAAATCCAGCAAAAAACCTGACATTGCACATCTATGAGTCATAATGAGTTACCATACCAAATTTGGTGAAGCTGCGAGAATTAGTTGCTGAGTACTGACCCGGAAAATGTCACCTGGACAAGACTTCCAGGGTGAAGGTAACAGCGCTAAGGTCAAAGGTGAAATCCAGCAAAAAAAAGCTAAGGTTGCACATCTATGGGTCATAGTGAGTTTCCATACCAAAATTGGTGAAGCTGCAATAATTAGTTGCCCAGTACTGACCCAGACAAGATTTCCTGGCTCAAGGTCACAGCGCTAAGGTCAACGGTCAAATCCAGCAAAAAACCTGACATTGCACATCCATCGGCCATAGTGAGTTACTATACCAAATTTGGTGAAGCTGCGATCATTAGTTGCCAAGTACTGGCCCGGACAAAATCATGGACGGACGACAGACGACGGAGTATGGACGTCAGACAGACACGCAGGTGACGACAATACCCCTCCGGACCGGAGTCGGCCAAGGGGTAAAAACTGGAATGAATTTGCAAGCGAAGTTTCACGTACCCAGTTCAACAACGTACATGGCACAGGCTACACTTAGTAAATCAGCGAACCTACTGAATATTCTTTCCACGCAGTGTTTTATGTGCTTGATCGGGGAACATTAAGACTGAGTTGCAATATGTCATATAAAGTAATGCGAACCGAGTTATTTATAGGCAAATTAATTTGGAACTGTATATATTAGCACATCGCCACTGCATCGCGAGTAGTCCAAATGCAACTTAAAGTTCACCACCGTAGTAAAAATAGTCACAGCCTTAACGCGAACTTGGGGTTGAGCCTGCCGGTATCTACCTCCGAAAGAGATCGGTTACAAATGCTCGTCACTGAAGCCAGTCTGACTAGCCAAATCCATTAGAGAGATTTTGAGCCAATTAACCAAACAGAACTTGCATCTTTAGCACAAAGGCCATCATTTATTTGTATAATGCGATTACACCAATTAAAATGTTGCAGAACATTCACCGGGCATATGTGGAATTTTTAACACAATTTAATAGTTTATAATAGTTTCTAGTGACGATGCCTTAAAATAGTAGGTGGCCGCGTAAGGTACATTTTTACGCTGAAGAGCTATTTATGTTCACTCAGGATTGAAACTCACCAGCGATTTGAGGCATGATGTATGAATTTGCTTTATTCTATTACTTTAGTTATTCCTTCGTTATTCAAAATATATAAAATCTACAAGTGCCTACCACCTGACCTCCTCAGAATCAGGAAATTATTCTAGTAGGCTACAATAACTTAAGTATGAATACTTACCAAAGAGTACTCTGATCTCATGACTATTTTTTGAGTTACAGGTGCAATGTGAATATAGGCCACTAGATGGCAGTATTTACCTTTTTTTTTGTGAAGCTCAGACTGGAGTCATGTTTAGACATGTCCTGGACATGTCTGGGGCAAGTCTCAGAAAATTAAAAAAAAAAGGTCTAAATGTGGGTGGGGTGTGCAAAAGAGTATATAAGGAAAAGAATTGAGACAGTAAAGTAGTAGGAGAAATTGCAAGAAGAAGGATACACGTGACCAGACCTGTCATTTCTGTTCAGAACCTGAAGTTTCTTTTGAGGATTTCTGTCTGTGTTAGAGCATTATTTTTCCTTATCCAGGACATCACCAAGCCACCTACAAAAGGGACTGTAATTATTTCTGTTTTTTCTTATTTATCAATCTTGGTCTTTAGTTGTAGGTTGTTATTAGTCTTTGTTAAAAATTAAATGTGTTTTAGTTGTTAAAACTGTGTTTGTCATCCCTTGCTGTTGCTGTTGTGTTATAAATGTAATAACAAATTAGGGCCATAACAAATTGGGGGCTCAAGGTCCGGGATAGACCATTGTGTGAGTAATTTATTGAAAATCTAACATTCCAAATTGTGAAATTGTTTTAGTGAATTTTCCTAGATATATATTGACAACAGCAATGGATGATTTCTTGGCATCACCAACCGTAGGGGTTTTGAAGTCTTTTAAAAAGACAGAACTGCTAGAAATTTGCTGACAGTTGGAGCTGACAGAGGTAAAACCAGCCATGCGAAAAGCAAGACTGGCTAGAGAGATAGTTGAATATTACATTGATGAAAATGTGTTTGCACCAGGAGATCTGGAACAGTTTCCAGTGGAAAATCCAAATATAGAAATGGAACTTAAATTAAAAATGCTAGAGATTGAAAGGGAGGAAAGAGAAAAACAAAGAGAATTTGAGAGGGAAGAAAAAGAAAAACAAAGGCAGTTTGAGTTAGAAAAATTAGCAAGAGAAGAAAAACAAAGAGAATTTGAGAGAGAGAAAGAGGAAAGAGCAGTGTAATGTGAATATAGGCCACTAGATGGCAGTATTTACCTTTTTTTTGTTAAGCTCAGACTGGAGTCATGTTTAGACATGTCCTGGACATGTCTGGGGCAAGTCTCAGAAAATTAAAAAAAAGAGGTCTAAATGTGGGTGGGGTCTGCAAAAGAGTATATAAGGAAAAGAATTGAGACAGTAAAGTAGTAGGAGAAATTGCAAGAAGATGACCAGACCTGCCATTCTGTTCAAGACCTGTGACGTTTCTTTTGTGGATTTCTTTGCCTTTGTAACAGCATTTTTTCCTCACCCAGCACATCACCAGGGACTGTAAATATTTCTGTTTTTTTTTTATCAATCTTGGTCATTAGCTGTTAGTTAGTTGTGATTGTCTTTGTGTGTTTAATTAAATGTGTTTGAGTTTTAAAAACTGTGTGTCATCCCTTGCTGTTGCTGTTGTGGTAAATGTAATAACAAATTGGGGCCATAACAAATTGGGGGCTCAAGGTCCGGGATAGACCATTTTGTGAGTCATTTGTTAAAAATCTAACATTTCAAATTGTAAAATTAATTTTTTTAATTGAATACATATATATTGACAACAGCAATGGATGATTTCTTGGCATCACCAACCGTAGGGGTTTTGAAGTCTTTTAAAAAGACCGAACTGTTGGATATATGCAGACATTTGGAGCTGACAGAGGTAAAACCAGCCATGCGAAAAGCAAGACTGGCTAGAGAGATAGTTGAATATTACATTGATGAAAATGTGTTTGCACCAGGAGATCTGGAACAGTTTCCAGTGGAAAATCCAAATATAGAAATGGAACTTAAATTAAAAATGCTAGAGATTGAAAGGGAGGAAAAAGAAAAACAAAGGCAGTTTGAGTTGGAAAAATTATCTAGAGAAGAGAAGAAAGAAAGGGAACAAAGAGAATTTGAGTTAGAAAAAATTGCAAGACAGAGAGATTTTGAATTAGAGAAATTCGATAGAGAAGAAAGACTCCAAATGGAGCAACTAAAAATAAAAATTCAAACTGAAAATAAATTTCGGGCTAGCCAGGAGGTAAAACTGGTGCCTCCATTTTCGGAAAAGGATGTTGACAACTATTTCCAGTGTTTTGAAAAGGTAGCAAAGAGTTGCCAGTGGCCAAAGGAACACTGGCCTCTGATGTTGCAAACTGTCCTCAAGGGTAAAGCTCAACAAGCCTATTCGGCTTTGTCTGCAGATGATTCCTCTGATTATGAGGTTGTCAAAAAGGCTATTTTGAGAGCTTATGAGTTGGTTCCAGAGGCTTACCGACAGAAATTCAGAGGTTTGAAGAAATCTGAAAATCAGACTTATGTTGAATTTGCTAATGAGAAGCAGGTTTGCTTTGAGCGCTGGTGTACTTCTATGGAGGTCAAGGATGATTTCAACTCCCTAAAAGAGATGGTGTTAGTTGAAGAATTCAAGAACTGTGTTAAAGATGATGTTAAGACCTACCTTAATGAGAAGCAAGCACTGAATTTGCAATCAGCTGCCAAATTTGCAGATGAATATGTTCTCACACATAAGTCCAAATTTCAGTCTAGCAGTAATAAGAGATGGTCCCAATTTCAGAAAAAGGGTTATGGTGATACCCAAGATTCCTCACCCAAAGACAAAGACAAATCTGGTGATGGTGCTCAGAAATCCAGTAACAGGTCTGATCAAAGTGTGAAAGCTGACAGTGACAAAAGTGGTCTAGTTTGCAGTTATTGCAAGAAATCTGGTCATGTTACAACTAACTGTTGGTTCCTTAAAGCTAAGAAAGAAAAAGAAAAGGATACCAAACCAAATGCCTTTGTGAAAACAAGGTTAGAAACCCCTGTAGTAGATAACCGATCTGCTAAATTGCCTGCTTCTTGTGGGGCTAAAAAGCCTAATACAGCTGACTTTGTGAGGGAGGAATTTCTTCCATTTGTGTCAGAGGGATTTGTGGCTCTGAATGAGCATACTACTCCTGTCCCCATATATATCCTAAGGGATACCGGAGCTTCTCAGTCACTTTTGTTGATGGACTCCTTGGAGTTACGTGATGAGACCGCTTCAGGGGATTTCATACTTGTACAAGGTATTGAAGGGAGGACTGTATCTGTACCCCTGCGCTCTATATTCTTGAAGTCAGATTTAGTTACAGGACAGGTAAAGGTGGGACTTATGTCAAGTCTACCTATAAAGGGTGTTTCTCTGTTGCTAGGCAATGACCTGGCTGGGGGTAAAGTAGTTCCCCCTGTACATCTTACTTCACAGCCGAGCACTGAAGATGGGGATGAGGACCCATCTCTGTATCCTTCTTGCGCAGTGACTCGTGCTATGGCCAAGAAGGCTAAAGAAGAAGATGTTGTGGTGCCGTCCAGCACATTGAATAGTCAGGACTCAGGTGGTTTGCCTCATGACTCTGATTGGCCTACTATGGTTTCTCCGTTTGAGGACTTATCAGATACTTTTATCAGTTCTCTATTCAGCCAGCCGGATGGGTCTGGTGATTCTGATGTGTCTGGAGACTTGTCTCTGTCCAGAAAGCGGTTGATTGAGGAGCAAACTAATGATCCTGAAATTTGTGTACTAAAGAGGAGAGCCCTTCCTGATAAAGAAATAGACGCAGTTCCAGTTGGGTATTATCTCAAGGATGGTGTGTTGATGCGGAAGTGGCGCCCTCCTGATATCCCTGCCAATGCAGATTGGGCAGTGGTCAGGCAAATTGTTGTTCCGAAGGTCTACAGGAATGAGATCTTAACAATGGCTCATAGTTTACCTTTAGGAGGTCATCTTGGTGTGAACAAGACTGTTGATAAGATCATGAAACACTTCTTTTGGCCTGGGCTTCGGAAAGACGTTTCCAACTTTTGCAAAACCTGTCACACTTGTCAGGTAGTTGGAAAACACCAGTTAGACCCACCTGTAGCTCCATTGCAGCCTATCCCAGCATTTGGGGAGCCATTCTCTAGGGTCATTGTTGATTGCGTTGGTCCATTACCCAAGACTAGATCTGGAAATCAGTACTTGTTGACAATCATGTGTGCATCTACCAGATTCCCCGAAGCCATACCTCTACGTAACATCAAGGCAACTGCAATCTCGAAGGCTTTGATAAAGTTCTTCACGTTGTTTGGTCTTCCCAGGGAAATTCAGTCAGACCAGGGTAGCAATTTCACTTCAAGATTGTTTCAGCAGGTTGTGTATGAACTAGGTGCAAAGCAGATTCTTTCTAGTGCCTATCATCCAGAAAGTCAGGGTGCCTTAGAGCGGTTTCATTCCACTCTCAAGACAATGATGAGGACTTATTGTTATGACCATGAGAAAGACTGGGATGAAGGGGTTCATTTGCTGTTGTTTGCAGCTAGAGAGGCAGTGCAGGAGTCTACTGGATTCAGTCCATTTGAGCTAGTGTTTGGTCATGAAGTGAGAGGACCTTTGCTATTATTGAGTGAACAATGGCAAGAGAAAGAGCCGCAAATCAGTCTGTTAGACTACGTTAGCAAGTTCAAGGAAAGATTGCATGCAGCTTGTGACCTTGCCAAAGAGAACTTGAAATCAAGTCAGGGAAAAATGAAAACTTGGTATGATCATAAGGCTAGAAGCCGTGAGTTTAAACCAGGAGAAAAGGTCCTTGTGTTGTTTCCTTTGCAGTCCAATCCATTGCAGGCTAGATTTCATGGTCCTTATGAAATTCTGACAAAACTCAATGATCTCAATTACATTGTGAAGACTCCAGATAGGAGAAAACCAAAACAATTGTGTCATATTAACATGCTAAAGCCTTATCATGACAGAAATGCTAGGGTTGCAGCTGTCACTTCAGATTCTCCAATGGTCGAAACGTGTGAAGATGAGGGGGAGTTTCAAGATGATGAACCAAGAATTAAAGCTGAAGTTCTTTCATGTAAATTGTCAAACACTGAAGTGTTGCAAAATCTTGATATAAAACTCCAGCACTTAGAACCCTCACAGAGAGAACAGTTTGAGAGGTTGATCAAGAAATATGAGGATCTGTTTCCTGATGTTCCAAAGAGAGTTTCTATAGCCTCTCATGATGTAGATGTTGGTGATGCCAAACCAATAGGGCAGCATCCGTGCCGGATGAATCCTGGGGAGAGAGGGATTGCTGAGAAAGAGGTTGAGTACATGTTAAAACATGATATTATCAGACCCTCCAACTCTGATTGGAGTTCACCCTGTGTGCTAGTTCCAAAACCTGATGGAAGTACTAGATTCTGTACAGATTATTGCAAAGTCAATGCTGTAACTAGAACTGATGTGTTTCCAATACCTAGGATTGATGATTGTATTGATAGAGCAGGGCAAGCAAAGTTTCTGACCAAGATTGATTTATTGAAGGGTTATTGGTGTGTGCCTTTAACTGAGAGGGCCAAGAGCATCTCTGCTTTTGCCACACCATCTGGATTGTACCAGTATGAAGTCCTACCCTTTGGCATGAAAAATGCCCCAGCCACGTTCCAAAGGATGATACAGTCTACAATCGCCGGATTGCCACACACGGGTGCGTACATCGATGATCTGATCACATGGAGTGACTCCTGGGAAGAACATCTAAAAGATGTAGAGACGTTGTTCCAGCGCCTGACCCAGGCTAACCTGACTGTTAACCTGAGCAAGAGTGACTTTGGTTGTGCTACTGTCACCTATCTTGGCTACGTCATAGGCCAGGGTAAGGTGGCACCCATAAATGCTTAAGTCCAAGCCATCATGGACTTTCCAGTTCCTGACAACAAAAAAGCTTTGCGCCGCTTCCTTGGAATGATCGGGTACTACCGCAAGTTCTGCAAGAACTTTGCTGAGATTGCTCTCAGTCTAACTAACCAACTGAAGAAAGGCGTAAAGTTCACTTGGGATGATGCATGCCAGAGAGCCTTCAATCGCCTGAAGTCTCTGCTGTGTCACTTCCCCGTGCTCAAATCTCCTGACTTCAACAAACCGTTCTCCATCGCGGTCGATGCTAGCGACCAAGCTTGTGGATCTGTGCTCCTACAGAGAAGTGACTCTGATGACATTGAGCATCCCGTGGCATACTTCTCCAGGAAGTTCAATCGCCACCAAAGGAACTATTCCACAATAGAGAAGGAACTGTTGGCTCTGGTCCTTTCTTTACAACACTTTGAGGTTTATGTTTGTACAGGACAAAAGCCAATGATTGTGTACACTGACCACAATCCGTTAATGTTTTTGAGTAAGATGAAAAACAAGAATCGGAGATTGTTGAATTGGAGTTTGATTTTACAGGAGTTTGACTTGGAAATTAAGCATGTGAAGGGTACAGACAATGTAATTGCTGATTGCTTATCCCGTGTTTGAATGTGTATATATATATCATGTGTTTGAATATTGTATGATATGTATATATAGACAAGTGTTCACTTAACCATTTTGTATTGAAAAGAAAAATTTTGCCTTTATGAGTCAAAATTTTTCCCTTTTGGAATGGAGGTGTAATGTGAATATAGGCCACTAGATGGCAGTATTTACCTTTTTTTTTGTTAAGCTCAGACTGGAGTCATGTTTAGACATGTCCTGGACATGTCTGGGGCAAGTCTCAGAAAATTAAAAAAAAGAGGTCTAAATGTGGGTGGGGTCTGCAAAAGAGTATATAAGGAAAAGAATTGAGACAGTAAAGTAGTAGGAGAAATTGCAAGAAGATGACCAGACCTGCCATTCTGTTCAAGACCTGTGACGTTTCTTTTGTGGATTTCTTTGCCTTTGTAACAGCATTTTTTCCTCACCCAGCACATCACCAGGGACTGTAAATATTTCTGTTTTTTTTTTATCAATCTTGGTCATTAGCTGTTAGTTAGTTGTGATTGTCTTTGTGTGTTTAATTAAATGTGTTTGAGTTTTAAAAACTGTGTGTCATCCCTTGCTGTTGCTGTTGTGGTAAATGTAATAACAAATTGGGGCCATAACAGCAGAAAGAGAGAGACAGAGACAGAGAGATTTTGAATTAGAGAAATTCGATAGAGAAGAAAGACTCCAAATGGAGAAACTAAAAATTAAAATTGAAACTAAAAATAAATTTTGTGCCAGTCAGGAGGTAAAACTGGTGCCTCCATTTTCAGAAAAGGATGTTGACAACTATTTCCAGTGTTTTGAAAAGGTAGCAAAGAGTTGCCAGTGGCCAAAGGAACACTGGCCTCTGATGTTGCAAACTGTCCTCAAGGGTAAAGCTCAACAAGCCTATTCGGCTTTGTCTGCAGATGATTCCTCTGATTATGAGGTTGTCAAAAAGGCTATTTTGAGAGCTTATGAGTTGGTTCCAGAGGCTTACCGACAGAAATTCAGAGGTCTGAAGAAATCTGAAAATCAGACTTATGTTGAATTTGCTAATGAGAAGAAAGTTTGCTTTGAGCGCTGGTGTACTTCTATGGAGGTCAAGGATGATTTCAACTCACTAAAAGAGATGGTGTTAGTTGAAGAATTCAAGAACTGTGTTAAGGATGATGTTAAGACCTACCTTAATGAGAAGCAAGCACTGAGCTTGCAATCAGCTGCCAAATTTGCAGATGAATATGTTCTCACTCATAAGTCCAAATTTCAGTCTAGCAGTAACAATAAATGGTCCTAATTTCAGAAAAAGGGTTACGGTGATACCCAAGATTCCTCACCCAAAGACAAAGACAAATCTGGTAATGGTGCTCAGAAATCCAGTAACAGGTCTGATCAAAGTGTGAAAGCTGACAGTGACAAAAGTGGTCTAGTTTGCAAGTATTGCAAGAAATCTGGTCATGTTACAACTAACTGTTGGTTCCTTAAAGCTAAGAAAGAAAAAGAAAAGGATACCAAACCAAATGCCTTTGTGAAAACAAGGTTAGAAACCCCTGTAGTAGATAACCAATCTGCTAAATTGCCTGCTTCTTGTGGGGCTAAAAAGCCTAATACAGCTGACTTTGTGAGGGAGGAATTTCTTCCATTTGTGTCAGAGGGATTTGTGGCTCTGAATGAGCATACTACTCCTGTCCCCATATATATCCTAAGGGATACCGGAGCTTCTCAGTCACTTTTGTTGATGGACTCTTTGGAGTTACGTGATGAGACCGCTTCAGGGGATTTCATACTTGTACAAGGTATTGAAGGGAGGACTGTATCTGTACCCCTGCGCTCTATATTCTTGAAGTCAGATTTAGTTACAGGACAGGTAAAGGTGGGACTTATGTCAAGTCTACCTATAAAGGGTGTTTCTCTGTTGCTAGGCAATGACCTGGCTGGGGGCAAAGTAGTTCCCCCTGTACATCTTACTTCACAGCCGAGCACTGAAAATGGGGATGAGGACCCATCTCTGTATCCTTCTTGCACAGTGACTCGTGCTATGGCCAAGAAGGCTAAAGAAGATGATGTTGTGGTGCCGTCCAGTACATTGAATAGTCAGGACTCAGGTGGTTCGCCTCATGACTCTGATTGGCCTACTATGGTTTCTCGTTTGAGGACTTATCAGATACTTTTATCAGTTCTCTATTCAGCCAGCCGGATGGGTCTGGTGATTCTGATGTGTCTGGAGACTTGTCTCTGTCCAGAAAGCGGTTGATTGAGGAGCAAACTAATGATCCTGAAATTGGTGTACTAAAGAGGAGAGCCCTTCCTGAAAAAGAAATAGATGCAGTTCCAGTTGGGTATTATCTCAAGGATGGTGTGTTGATGCGGAAGTGGCGCCCTCCTGATATCCCTGCCAATGCAGATTGGGCAGTGGTCAGGCAAATTGTTGTTCCGAAGGTCTATAGGAATGAGATCTTAACAATGGCTCATAGTTTACCTTTAGGAGGTCATCTTGGTGTTAACAAGACTGTTGATAAGATCATGAAACACTTCTTTTGGCCTGGGCTTCGGAAAGACGTTTCCAACTTTTGCAAAACCTGTCACACTTGTCAGGTAGTTGGAAAACACCAGTTAGACCCACCTGTAGCTCCATTGCAGCCTATCCCAGCATTTGGGGAGCCATTCTCTAGGGTCATTGTTGATTGCGTTGGTCCATTACCCAAGACTAGATCTGGAAATCAGTACTTGTTGACAATCATGTGTGCATCTACCAGATTCCCTGAAGCCATACCTCTACGTAACATCAAGGCAACTGCAATCTCAAAAGCTTTGATAAAGTTCTTCACGTTGTTTGGCCTTCCCAGGGAAATTCAGTCAGACCAGGGTAGCAATTTCACTTCAAGATTGTTTCAGCAGGTTGTGTATGAACTAGGTGCAAAGCAGATTCTTTCTAGTGCCTATCATCCAGAAAGTCAGGGTGCCTTAGAGCGGTTTCATTCCACTCTCAAGACAATGATGAGGACTTATTGTTTTGACCATGAGAAAGACTGGGATGAAGGGGTTCATTTGCTGTTGTTTGCAGCTAGAGAAGCAGTGCAGGAGTCTACTGGATTCAGTCTATTTGAGCTAGTGTTTGGTCATGAAGTGAGAGGACCTTTGCTATTATTGAGTGAACAATGGCAAGAGGAAGAGCCGCAAATCAGTCTGTTAGACTATGTTAGCAAGTTCAAGGAAAGATTGCATGCAGCTTGTGACCTTGCCAAAGAGAACTTGAAATCAAGTCAGGGAAAAATGAAAACTTGGTATGATCATAAGGCTAGAAGCCGTGAGTTTAAACCAGGAGAAAAGGTCCTTGTGTTGTTTCCCTTGCAGTCCAATCCATTGCAGGCTAGATTTCATGGTCCTTATGAAATTCTGACAAAACTCAATGATCTCAATTACATTGTGAAGACTCCAGATAGGAGAAAACCAAAACAATTGTGTCATATTAACATGCTAAAGCCTTATCATGACAGAAATGCTAGGGTTGCAGCTGTCACTTCAGATTCTCCAATGGTCGAAACGTGTGAAGATGAGGGGGAGTTTCAAGATGACGAACCAAGAATTAAAGCTGAAGTTCTTTCATGTAAATTGTCAAACACTGAAGTGTTGCAAAATCTTGATGAAAAACTCCAGCACTTAGAACCCTCACAGAGAGATCAGTTTGAAAGGTTGATCAAGAAATATGAGGATTTGTTTCCTGATGTTCCAAAGAGAGTTACTATAGCCTCTCATGATGTAGATGTTGGTGATGCCAAACCAATAAAACAGCATCCATACCGGATGAATCCTGAAAAGAGAAAGATTGCTGAGAAAGAGGTTGAGTACATGTTAAAACATGATATTATCAGACCCTCCAACTCCGATTGGAGTTCACCCTGTGTGCTAGTTCCAAAACCTGATGGAAGTACTAGATTCTGTACAGATTATTGCAAAGTCAATGCTGTAACTAGAACTGATGTGTTTCCAATACCTAGGATTGATGATTGTATTGATAGAGCAGGGCAAGCAAAGTTTCTGACCAAGATTGATTTATTGAAGGGTTATTGGTGTGTGCCTTTAACTGAGAGGGCCAAGAGCATCTCTGCTTTTGCCACACCATCTGGATTGTACCAGTATGAAGTCCTACCCTTTGGCATGAAAAATGCCCCAGCCACGTTCCAAAGGATGATACAGTCTACAATCGCCGGATTGCCACACACGGGTGCGTACATCGATGATCTGATCACATGGAGTGACTCCTGGGAAGAACATCTAAAAGATGTAGAGACGTTGTTCCAGCGCCTGACCCAGGCTAACCTGACTGTTAACCTGAGCAAGAGTGACTTTGGTTGTGCTACTGTCACCTATCTTGGCTACGTCATAGGCCAGGGTAAGGTGGCACCCATAAATGCTTAAGTCCAAGCCATCATGGACTTTCCAGTTCCTCACAACAAAAAAGCTTTGCGCCGCTTCCTTGGAATGATCGGGTACTACCGCAAGTTCTGCAAGAACTTTGCTGAGATTGCTCTCAGTCTAACTAACCAACTGAAGAAAGGCGTAAAGTTCACTTGGGATGATGCATGCCAGAGAGCCTTCAATCGCCTGAAGTCTCTGCTGTGTCACTTCCCCGTGCTCAAATCTCCTGACTTCAACAAACCGTTCTCCATCGCGGTCGATGCTAGCGACCAAGCTTGTGGATCTGTGCTCCTACAGAGAAGTGACTCTGATGACATTGAGCATCCCGTGGCATACTTCTCCAGGAAGTTCAATCGCCACCAAAGGAACTATTCCACAATAGAGAAGGAACTGTTGGCTCTGGTCCTTTCTTTACAACACTTTGAGGTTTATGTTTGTACAGGACAAAAGCCAATGATTGTGTACACTGACCACAATCCGTTAATGTTTTTGAGTAAGATGAAAAACAAGAATCGGAGATTGTTGAATTGGAGTTTGATTTTACAGGAGTTTGACTTGGAAATTAAGCATGTGAAGGGTACAGACAATGTAATTGCTGATTGCTTATCCCGTGTTTGAATGTGTATGATATGTATATATAGACAAGTGTTCACTTTACCATTTTGTATTGAAAAGAAAAATTTTGCCTTTATGAGTCAAAATTTTTCCCTTTTGGAATGGAGGTGTAATGTGAATATAGGCCACTAGATGGCAGTATTTACCTTTTTTTTGTTAAGCTCAGACTGGAGTCATGTTTAGACATGTCCTGGACATGTCTGGGGCAAGTCTCAGAAAATTAAAAAAAAAGAGGTCTAAATGTGGGTGGGGTCTGCAAAAGAGTATATAAGGAAAAGAATTGAGACAGTAAAGTAGTAGGAGAAATTGCAAGAAGAAGGATACACGTGACCAGACCTGTCATTTCTGTTCAGAACCTGAAGTTTCTTTTGAGGATTTCTGTCTGTGTTAGAGCATTATTTTTCCTTATCCAGGACATCACCAAGCCACCTACAAAAGGGACTGTAATTATTTCTGTTTTTTCTTATTTATCAATCTTGGTCTTTAGTTGTAGGTTGTTATTAGTCTTTGTCATTGTTAAAAATTAAATGTGTTTTAGTTGTTAAAACTGTGTTTGTCATCCCTTGCTGTTGCTGTTGTGTTATAAATGTAATAACAAATTGGGGCCATAACACAGGCACTAAGAGTACATCAGAGTTGGTCGAAATTTCAAGCTCTCAAACGCGCATCAATTCTTCCCAGCATTCTCGATCCCTCATAACTTCATGTGTATTAAAGATGGCGAAATGCAATTTGCAGAACTGAAAGACATATCGGAGCACTATTAAAAACTGCAATGAAATCAATTGTATGCCAATTCTAGGTGTCACAGTCTTAAACCAAAATCTGTATTTGCTTCAACAAGATTTGTTCTGTAACCAACATGAAGCTTCAATATCATGATAACAGTGAACGTTTCAATGGCAACACTGCACCAATTTAATAACTATGATATAGTGAATTCAAAACAACTACTGGAATCGTGGATTTGTCATGTGCTTTCTCGTAATTTACCAGAGAAAACTTGGAAAAAATGCGTGTAGGGAAAATTTTGCGGGGTTGTATCCATATGTGGATAATGATAAAATTAAGTTATGGCATATGAAAGGTCTCATTCTGATCTACATTATGATACCAAGCTCATACTCTAGCCATGATTCCTTCAGTGTCAAGTAATTTTCACACTGTAGAGCTGCAGCCAGTGCCGCTACAAGATGGTAGTGAACTGTGTGGTTAAAGTCAAAAACCATCAACTCAGAGGTGCTTACCAGTGTATCAGTAAATTAATGCTGAAGCCAGTAGTTTTACTGAATGATTGAAATTGTAATGGCCGATTTCACTCTTGTGTATTTGAGTGCATAATCTTGTCTTTTGAATTACATATCAATCCTGTTTGTTCTAAGCAATACTGTAATGCTGAACATTGAAAACAAAATGTACAGGATGCATCAGTATGTTTTCATCGTTAAACGAACAAAGCAAAATGTATGTACATGTATGTGTATATGAATTATACGTTTTGATTAGCGGTCTAATATAGTTGAAATTATTAGCGCATTGAAATTTGGGAATGGTTCATACATTTTGAAAATGGCCCATTGATTTTCCATGACATGGGCCATTGGCCCATGGGCCTTGCTGTCCTTCCCAACCCCTGGGACATGCATCTCATAAAGGCCTACAAATGATGTGCCTAAAGGTGACCTTGGCCTATTTTTTCAAGGTCACTGGTGTAAGCCACACTGAAATGCAGGGAGAACTAAACGCAGCCCCTCTCTCACAGACACCGGACTGGCAAAGTACCCCTATTGTCTTAAGGGCCCCGGCACCTGGCAGAAACCTCTGAGGTCATGGGAGCAGACTCAATTAGGGTATGTATGGCATCAATTAGTCTGCACAACTTCATTTGCCGCAGCTGAAGCAGCCAACCGGCCTTGAGGTTAATGGACAATCTCTGGGGTAAAGGTCAGCGCTGAACGTCTTGCAAGCCACCCGAAAATGACTGAGACAACGTTGGCAGAGAGAATGCCGCAGTGCCATAAACTGGGCTTTTCAGAGAGTACACCAGCAAAATAATTCACATTACCTCCCCATGTTGCAAATCCGATGTCTATTCTTGTTATACGACATAAGCTGATTGGTAACATAAATACCAGTTATCTTTGTAATTCTGGACTGTAACTGACATTTCATGGCAAACTGTAGTGCAAGCATATCGTGTTTGGTATCATTAAACTCTACTAAGATTCCAAAATTTCATGATGCATATTTCAAAAGGATTAAAATTATACTAAACCCTCATTCAATAAGTATGAAAAGAACTGTACTTCGACTCTGGTAATGTCCCCTCCCAGATCCCCTCTGAGGAGGGGTTGCCTTCCTGATTACCATGATTTATGACCCTGCTGTAGGAAGTGCTTCTGGAGTTTGGGCTTAAAAGGGGGAGAAACAAAGGTGTCGGGAAGACCGCACCCGGTTTCCCACGCGTGCATCTATATATCTATATGCCGTACATAGCAAATAATCTAGTCATGGCAGATCTTAGGCAATTTCCCACACATGGGCTTGGAGCCCTGTGCAGGCGTGATATTGCTATAGAAGTAGTAAGCCTGTGCGAGTCTAATGGCCCATCGGGCCGGTGCTTAACCCCAGTTTCCATGGCATGAAGCGACTAGGAGTATTGCTACTCCCCCTGGATGGGATGCCAGTCCATCGCAGGTACTCCCCCCAGCTCATAGACAAGTTTCCCTGCCTATTTGCTGGTACCCATTTATACACCTGGGTGAAGTGAGGCGTGGAGTGTGGGAGTAAAGTGTTTTGCCCAAGAACACACCGCGAAGGCATGTGTACATTTTGTGCATATGTGAAGTTGTGAACTGCAGCAGGTATGATTTGACTTCTTGATATTTTCTGTAACAGTATAATTTGGTTTCTAATTTAAGCTTGTGCCTACCTGGCGAAATAAATTGGTAATTGCATTTTGTTGTGGTTCTCTGACTCGGACTAACTAATATTCTTCCAGCTCGGACTCCTGTAACCCAATGGGATATAATGTAGGGAAATGAGGCCTGCCTGATCACCAGGCCTTCCTGCTAGGTACACGGTGGTGTTCCATGCTGTGATTGGTGTTATTCTGATTGGTTTCAGGAAGGGGTAGTTAAACTTGGGAGTCCCTACACGCCTTCTTTTTTTGTTTTACTGCGTTATACTTTTATATAGTCCCTGAACGCCTCTTGCGGTATACTTCGAAAGTTTCAATTGTTCATTAATTCCGGGCCCCGTGGTCCTGAGTCATAGCTATTCTCTGTGTCAAACCAACAGGCAGAATAGGACCGTCAGCCTCTGAGTTCTCCACCGAGTTGGACTGTACAGATGTTTTTGGTCCGGCGGAGAAACCCACATGGAAAAGATATAGATAAATTTTATAAAGTTTTTATCTCTTTCATCTGAAACTTGAAAGTTACACATAAGACTGTCAAACCAGATATAAAATCCTTAGTAAAATTATACAATATGAAACTTGTATGATTTGGAAACTTATAAGAACAATATTTGGTAGTAATTCCACATACAATATCCTTAGTAGATGTGTGTAATGTCAAACTTATGAGTTGGACAACCATCAGTGAAACTAAAATCTTACAAGTATTAAAGAAAACACTTACAAGACTTATGTGAGGTCCCATATATATAAGACATACAAATAAAAAAAACATAATTTTACAATAAAATTACATGGAAAAGCACAAGATGAATTTTAAAAAACTGGGTTTGGACATATAATAATCACAAGAGCTTAAAAACCTAACCCCTTAACTTCGGATAAATAACACAGAAAATACAGTTGTGCTGCTGAAACTCAATCAACATTATCCACCTGGAAGTAAATTCTTTTAATGTTATGATGTCACACTGATTGGCTTTACTCATTATGTGGCTTTACTTCATTAAGTGAACGGGTCTTGGCCCAGCCTAGTTTTGCCCATTTTCATACAGTAGTAGAATAGTAGAATTTCCACAGTAGAGGTACCAGTAAAAACTCAGTTTTGTTAACTGTAAAGAAATAGGGTTGAAAAATCTGAGAAATTTACATACTCTGACTGAATATTAGCATTATTTCACTGTAACAATTGTTCGCTGCTAATAAAGTCTGTTAAATTAAAAGGTTTGTCTAATAGCCATATTTTCAGTATTACAGATATTGAAAAACTGCATTTACAGATTGCATTTCTGTAACTGGAATGAAATTGTAATGGTAGAAATTAATTGTCCTGGATGCTGACCAGGCAGTCTGTGCCATGCTAGTTTTAACTCAGTTTGATCCAATTGCAGTCAGTATAGGGTCAAATTAAGTCATGTCACTTCAGTATGTGATTCATATGTTTTTTACTATATACACTTGTATGAAATTGTATAAATTCATACATAAAAAGTATGTACAAAACCCAAAACCAGTGAAGTTGCCACCTTATGTAAATCGTAGATAAAAGCAGAATACAATGATTTGCAAATCCTTTTCAACTTATATTCAATTGGATACACTGCAAAGACAAGATATTTAAAGTTCAAACTGAGAAACTTTAAACTTTTTTCCAAATAATCATTAGATTAGAATTTAAAGGCAGCAACACATTGCAAGAAAGTTGGCACAGGGACCTTTTTACCACTGTGTTACATCGCCTTTCTTTTTAACGACACTCAGTAAACATTTGGGAACTGAGGAGACCAATTTTTGAAGCTTTTCAGGTGGAACTCTTTCCCATTCTTGTTTGATGTACAGCTTAAGTTGTTCAACAGTCCGGGGTCTCCGTTGTCGTATTTTACGCTTCATAATGCGCCACACATTTTCAATGGGAGACAGGTCTGGACTACAGGCAGGCCAGTCTAGTACCCGCACTCTTTTACTACGGAGCCATGCTGTTGTAACACGTGCAGAATGTGGCTTGGCATTGTCTTGCTGAAATAAGCAGGGGCGTCCATGAAAAAGACATTGCTTGGATGGCTACATATGTTGCTCCAAAACCTGTATGTACCTTTCAGCATTAATGGTGCCTTCACATGTGTGTAAATTGCCCATGCCTTGGGCACTAATACACCCCCATACCATCACAGATGCTGGCTTTTGAACTTTGCGCCTATAACAGTTCGGATGGTTCTTTTCCTCTTTGGTCCGGAGGACACGACGTCCACAGTTTCCAAAAACAATTTGAAATGAGGACTCGTCAGACCACAGAACACTTTTCCACTTTGCATCAGTCCATCTTAGATGAGCTTGGGCCCAGCGAAGCCGGCGGCGTTTCTGGGTGCTGTTGATAAATGGCTTTCGCTTTGCATTGTAGAGTTTTAACTTGCACTCGCAGATGTAACGACGAACTGTAGTTACAGACAGTGGTTTTCTGAAGTGTTCCTGAGCCCATGTGGTGATGTCCTTTACACACTGATGTCGGTTTTGATGCAGTACCGCCTGAGGGATCGAAGGTCACGGGCATGCAATGTTGGTTTTTGGCCTTGTCGCTTACGTGCAGTGATTTCTCCAGATTCTCTGAAACTTTTGACGATATTACGGACCCTAGATGATGAAATCCCTAAATTTCTTGCAATAGCTTGTTGGGGAATGTTGTTTTTAAACTATTCGACAATCAGCTCACGCATTTTTTCACTAAGTAGTGAACCTCGCACCATCCTTGTTTGTGAATGACTGAGCATTTCAGGGAAGCTGCTTTTATACCCAATCATGGCACCCACCTGTGCCCAATTAGCCCGCTAACCTGCGGGATGTTCCAAATAAGTGTTTGATGAGCATTCCTCCACTCTCTCAGTCTTTTTTGCCACTTGTGCCAGCTTTTTTGAAATATGTTGCAGGCAACAAATTCCAAATGAGCTAATATTTGCAAAAAATATACAAAGTTTATAATACAAATATAATACAAAGTTTACCTGTTCGAACATTAAGTAACTTGTCTTTGCAGTGTATTCAATTGAATATAGGTTGAAAAGGATTTGCAAATCATTTTACACAACGTGCTAACTTCACTGGTTTTGGGTTTTGTATTTTATGTATTGCAATTGTAAATTTCATAGGCTAAAATATAAGAATTCTTATAGAAAAACATAAAGAAAACATAGTTTATGATGACATCATATCCCATAACATACAAAAAACTTGTATGTAATGGTACATATTCATATATGTTTTTTATACTGATTTAGTCATTTTAATTAGATGACATATAATAAACTTAAATAAAATATATAAAGAAAGCATCATTTCCCTACAAATTATATACTTTTTACATGCAGAAAACCTATATATAACGGTATCTTTTCATATATGAAAAGCATATGTCTTTAAAACAGACATACAGTTAAAAACTACAAAGATTATATGAAACATGTATGGAAAACATAATTTTCCTTTCCATTTCCCTATAGACCCCAGACATAATTTTTACTTGATTCATACTTAATTCTTTTAATTATCCTGTATGAAAAGAATGCAAAAGTGGCCACTTTCAAGAGTTTATCATAGTATGAGACTTATAAGCCTTATAAGATGCACAATACATATAAAACATAAAGATTTACTACTATAGGTGATGGAAACTTCTTATAAGTTTTTACTATTTCTTTTCCATATGGGAAGATACTGACCAGTTCTCCGATGCACAACATAGCTCTAAATTCAAAAATTGGAGACAAATCAATATTTATGCAATCACATGGTAACCGCAAATGGGTACAACTAAAGTTTATATCCTAATTATATCCCCGAACGCCGAATGGGGGATATTATGTTTTTGGTCCGACCGTCGCCGCACTACATGTTAACGCGATAACTTCAGTAATATTTCAATTACAAATTCCAAATTTTGCACATAAGTAAGTATCATAAAGAGGAAGAACTGAATTGATTTTGGACAATTTACGATGTCTAGATTGGCCACCAGGGGCCAAAAACAGATTTCAGTGTTAACGCGATAACTGCTGTAATATTTCAATTACAAATTTCAAGTTTTGCACATAAGTAAGTATCATAAAGAGGAAGAACTCATTGGATTTTGGACAATTTACGATCTCTAGATTGGCCACCAGGGGCCAAAAACTGATTTACATGTTAACACGATAACTGCAGTAATATTTCAATTAGAAATTCCAAGTTTTGCATATAAGTTAGTATCATAAAGAGGAGGAAAAGATTTGATTTTTCGACAATTTACGATTTCTAGATTGGCCACCAGGGGCCAAAAACTGAAAAAAATCACTGTTTTTATCATATCTCTGGAAATGTTTGTCCAATTGACCTCAAATCAAGTGCAAATAAAGGTCATGACCTGAGGATGTGTCCTACAATGACATAATACCTGTTTGGTTCAAAAGTTTGACACAAGATGGAGCTTTGTCACATAAAATTTACCATTTGTGCTATATCTTTGGAACTATTTCTCCAATTGGCATGAAACTATGTGCAACTGCAAGGTCATAACCTCACAACATGTCACATGATGACATTATACCTGTATGGTTCAATATTTTGCCACCAGGTGGTGCTTTGTGATGGAAAATTACCATTTTGGCCATATCTTCAGAACCAATTGATCGATTGACCTGAAATTAAGTTCAAATGAAAGTCTATTCAAGGTCTACTTAAGGATTGGGTAAATGGAGGATTGGGGGCGTTCGGAGATATGCCCCCAGCCGTTGCCTCCGACGGCATAAGCCTAGTTTTAATATGGAGTCTAATGAATTGTAACCGCTACATTAGGACTACAGCATCCGCTAAACACATTTCAGGCCATTTAAAAGCAGAACGTGAAAGCCAAACCCCATTATTATAATGGAGACTGTTAAGACTTTCTTTTCCCTGGCTGTTAAGGCAAACACGCTGAGACATTCCGCCTCAGCTAGGACCCTCCTTGGCCTAGTTGCACGGTGTTTAAACTGGCCTAAAAATATCACCAAAAACTTTGACATTTTGCTTTATCTCATCAACTATGTCAGTTACAGGCTTCTAATTCTTACTGGACATGCATAAAGGCCTACAAATGACGTGCCTTAAGGTGACCTTGGCCTATTTTTTCAAGGTTACAGGCCTGAAAATATCACCAAAAACTTCAACAATTTGCTTTATCTCATCAACATTTTCAGTTACAGGCCCCTAATTGGCTCTGTCCACCTGAGTGGCATGGGAGCTATGGTATCAGGGTCTATCTGTGCATGAGTCCATCCATGCCTGTGTCTGTCAACAATAACTTTGAAATTTTGTTTATCTTAACGGCGGGAGCTTCTGAGGCTGCTAGTGCCCTATATTTGAAAATCAATCTGCTCCAGTGGGGTCAAACTTCATTTCCTTTGTATGCATTTTCTTGGAATGGGAAAATGTAATAGGACTGGTTGAAAAAAAAAATTCGAAAAATTGAAAAATTAACAAATTAAAAATGATTCTAATTAGATTGAATGTATTCCAGTAGTGACATATATGTGAAATTAAAATAGTTTTACAGTTTGGAATCTGAGAAACCTCCAATGGCACACAATGCTTAAACTGTGCCCAGATGGCCAATTTGGATGTGCCACCTGGATATTCCTGAACTAAAACCTAATTTTGCTCTGGTTTACTTGATTAGAATAAACCCTGGCACAAATCATTGTGAGATTCTGTAATGTAATTTTTACAGGTTTCTGACAGCAGATAAATAATTTCAAAAGGGATAAAAGTAAAATTTTGTGAGGCGGAAATGATATCTTTCATTTATACTGTGTTCCATCTTCATTTATGCTGACTAAATGACAAATATACTGATTTTTACCCCATGACAAAATCCTCAAGGTGTTAACTTTTTTATGATATTGGGCTCTAATTTCTTGGCGCAGCGCAGGATGGCGCAGCGTGCCATAACCCACGCAGTGGTAATTTCGTCTGGTGCAGCCCGCACAGTGGTGTTTTTGTGCAGTACAACACCATGCGCAGCCACTTTGGCTATTTGGTAGAGGGATGCGCGCCGAAATGGGTGTGGCAGCGTGGTAGGGTGAGGTGTCACATATTCATCATGACGCAGTCACAATTTCATGGATAAAGGACCACCGAATGTACACAGAGAGCTCGCCAGCTCCAACCTGTAATGTATCTTGCGTTGTTGTCCATGCATGCTAATCCCAAAATTTTAAGCAGTAACAGGGTGCAATAATAGGAACGCGCTATCCATTGTTTCTCTTCCCAATGATGCAGGCAGAAGAAATAAATGAGCAACCGTCGCATTTCATTCCAACTTCATAAGTTTGAATGATCTAACGTAGTTTTGTATTGAAATTCCATTTGAGTTCGCTAATGGTAATAATTCGGGAATGCCCTAGCTAGCCAGCTAACTCGTATTCATAATGCTTAATATAGGCGTAAGCGGAGCAGAAAACATGCCTGAAGCAGCAAAGTAAAATGCAACATTCACGCATCATGCAGATATAGGACAGAGACTTCCTTATTCCAATTTGAAAGGGGAGGAGAGGAGCTTATTTGATTGGTGAAGATTTAACTCGGCTGCGTTAAACCCACTCTCAGCCTTCTTTCCTCGATCTTTGCCACTTCCGCCGGCAGGAGGGACAGTGGCGGGACAGAGGAGTACTTGCGCCGGGCTACACCGGGCACGAAATTGTAAA
Organism: Gymnothorax reevesii; assembly: GCA_029721435.1. Lineage (NCBI taxonomy): Eukaryota > Metazoa > Chordata > Actinopteri > Anguilliformes > Muraenidae > Gymnothorax > Gymnothorax reevesii. Next base: position 134,538,792 of record CM056574.1, on the reverse strand, counting down.
ATACGGCTGCATACACGCCAATGGCGAATTTAGAGCCCATAAAGATTATTCAAATGGACCAAGTAGTTGCAGAGATATTCTCATTTTATTTTGGCAGTGTCATTTTCGAGCCAGAGGCTCAGGGCTTGAGAGGTTAAAGGTGATCACTAAGAATAACTCTGCATTGATCATTGATTTGCAGTGACCCTTTCATCTTTAAGTGGATGCAAACCATGCCTGGAAAATGAGCTGCAACATCTGCATTATTTCATTGTCTATTGTTTTTTTTTTTCCATTTAATTTGTCAACCATCTGTATGTGAACAGAATGTCCTGAGCTGAAAATTTAAATGCTGAAATCACTATCACTACCGATAACTGAAGACAAATGGGTTCAAGAACACTGGCTTAGAAATTTGAGGGAATAAAGCATTTCAAGACACCTCTCACACAGGTTAATAAGCTGTCCTGTGCTTCAGTGTAATGCTTACAGGAGGTTTATTGGAGGCAGTACCTGGCCACAGATGCATCAGAGTGGGAGAGTGTTCATTGCAGAGGCTAATTGCGGGGCCTGGGGGTTCATTGGCACTGAGCCATATTGTAGTAAAATAACAGCATGTCACCAAATCTATTGTGCTACAAAGAGACTTGTACAACACTTAGCCATTACACTTGCTTGTTTTTCCAACTTGGAGGCATTTTGTCATCAGTAACTTGGTCTTGCCCTCGAGTTCCTGAAGATGAAATGGACAGACCTACAGGAACATCGAACAACATAGAGTCTGAGCGTTGTGATATGGGTGTGTCTAAAAATAAAAACATCAGATTTATGCAAAACTGTTAGTGAGCACATGCTCGCACCCATACAGTCACAATAATCACGCTAATTTCCCATTTGTTAACACATAAAACAGGCTTCGGGAACATCACTTTCAAACGCTCAGCTCCTACTCTACAGAAATGACTGACATCTGCTGAAACACTTCCACTATAATTACAAAGTCCTTTAAATAACCTGCACTTCTACAGTTCTATTAAAATTTCAGAAAGAATCTGAAAGGACCCAGGAGTGCATAACCTATAATGAAATACTCTCATTCACCATTGCCAACTAAAATGTCAAATCATGTTTTTAATGAAGCATTGATTTGTGTATAAAGCAGCAGATATGTAACACCAAAGGCAGTGTGGGAGGGCTTGCATCCTGCTCATTTCCTCTCATTCATTCATACTTAAAAAGACTACTTTAGCTGCTTCCTCTTCTTACCTGAATATGTGTTGATTTTCCTTTTTCAGACATGATCTTTGAATGTACTAAATCTTGTAAAGATAGTGTATCTGTGTCTCTATGGGATATTTGCACATCAGCAGTATGAATAAAAATGGAGTCAGAGGTGTGGACCTGGGACGTAATTTGCTCCATCAACAAAGTTGGATGGGGCTAATGCAACTGCTCGTGTCTGTTTGTTTGTTTATTGCTTTGTTTGTCTTTCTATGAACAAAATATCTCAAAAACTTTTTTTAACTCATGGACCAAACTTGACAGAAACGTGAGCAATATTAATTCCTGGAAGTTATCATACTTTCTGGATATTGTGAGAGCCCTTCATGATGTAACGTCATAAAAAACGTAAAATAATGTTTTGGCAATATCTCAAGAACTAAATATTGACTGACTTGACAAAAATCAATGCAGTCTAATACTTAAAACTTTCTAATTGAATGTCATCACAAACTATTGTCATCACAATGCGTTCTAGAGCCCTCTAGAAGGATTCAATTTTCAGAGCAAGAAGCAATAGGTGAGTATCAAAAATTGAGAATACTTGGAGACATAGGAGAGTGACATGAAAAACGATGCAAAAAAAAAAAAAAAATGCATTTGACAATCAAGGTTTTGGTGGGCCTATGGGCTCTATTGAGTGCCCTTCTGGCTTAAGTTTGCACTGTGTAAAAATAGCTCAAATATATTGCAATCAGGTTTTGATTAAAGGTTTATGGACATGGCCATGAATGTAATTTTTCAGTAAAAATTGTAACTAACACATTCTTCAGTCTCATCAGTTACATAGAGGATCTTACACTAGTGGGCATGTCATATCAAAGTTATATATTCATCAAGTCTAAAATAACAAAATTATATGACATTGTAGAATTACAAACAGCACAACTTCTGTACAAAGCCAGGTACAATTTATTACCAAGTTACTTACAGAAACTGTTTCATAAAAGAGAGGGAAGGTGTCATCGAAGGGAGCCATTAAATTTTAAGATCCAGACACGTCGAACAACAATGAAAAAATTCTGCGAAACAAATAATGGAGGACGGCTATGGAACAGACTGAGTGTGGATCTGAAGCAATGTCCAACCATCCACCAGTTTAAAAACAAATATAAACAAATGATTTTTGCAAGATACGGGAAGAGGAGACATGAGGCTGTGTGGGTGCATGTATTTATGTATATGTATACAGTACATATTTTTATACATTTTGTGTTTTTTGTACAGAAATTACAGATGAACAAATTATTTTCTGACTGATTATAATGAAATAGACAATTACAATAAAATAGATATGAGGGGGTACGATTAAATAAGTTTTCACTTCTTCCTACTCCTTTTCAAACATGTTAATGATGATAGATGCATCTTATTTTATTTTCCTTTTACTTTATTTTGGACTTTTGTTTTCTTATTTATCTTTCTATAGTATTGATTAGTATTATTTTGGTTGATTTACTGCTGTTTATGTTCAAAATAAAGATCTCAATCAATAACCCAAAATGTATTCAAGGAGTTTCATAACTTTCATGATTCAAGAGTTTAAGATTCTACACTCAACAAAAATATAAACGCAACACTTTTGTTTTTGCTCCCATTTGTCATGAGATCGACTCAAAGATCTAAAATTCATTCCAGATACACAATATTACCATTTCTCTCAAACATTGTTCACAAATCTGTCTAAATGTGAGATAGTGAGCACTTTTGCTTTGCTGAGACAATCCATCCCACCTCACAGGTGTGCCACATCAAGATGCTCATCAGACACCATGATTAGCGCACAGGTGTACCTTATACTGCCCACAATAAAAGGCCACTCTGAAATGTGCAGTTTTGTCTCACAGCAAAATGCCACAGATGGCGCAAGCATTGAGGGAGCGTGCAATTGGCATGCTGACAGCAGGAATGTCAACCAGATCTGTTGCTCGGGCGTTGAATGTTCATTTCTCCACCATAAGCCGTCTCCAAAGGCGTTTCAGAGAATATGGCAGTACATCCAACCGGCCTCACAACCGCAGACCACGTGTAACCACACCAGCCCAGGACCTCCACATCCAGCAGGTTCACCTCCAAGATCGTCTGAGACCAGCTACTCAGACAGCTGCTAAAACAATTGGTTTGCATAACCAAAGAATTTCTGCACAAACTGTCAGAAACCGTCTCAGGGAAGCTCAACTGCATGCTCGTCGTCCTCATCGGGGTCTCAACCTGACTCCAGATCGTCGCCGTAACAGACTTGAGTTGGCAAATGCTCACATTCGATGGCGTCTGGCACGTTGGAGAGGTGTTCTCTTCACGGATGAATCTCGGTTTACATTGTTCAGGGCAGATGGCAGACAGCGTGTGTGGCGTCGTGTGGGTGAGCGCTTTGCTGATGTCAATGTTGTGGATCGAGTGGCCCATGGTGGTGGTGGGGTTATGGTATGGGCAGGCATCTGTTATGGACGAAGAACAACGGTGCATTTTATTGATGGCATTTTGAATGCACAGAGATACCGTGATGAGATCCTGAGGCCCATTGTTGTGCCATACATCCATGAACATCACCTCATGTTTCAGCAAGATAATGCACGGCCCCATGTTGCAAGGATCTGTACACAATTCTTGGAAGCTGAAAATGTCCCAGTTCTTGCATGGCCAGCATACTCACCGGACATGTCACCCATTGAGCATATTTGGGATGTGTTTGACTGGCGTATACGACAGCGCGTACCAGTTCCCACTAATATCCAGCAACTTCGCACAGCCATTGAAGAGGAGTGGACCAACATTCCACAGGCCAGAATTGACAATCTGATAAACTCTTTGCGAAGAAGATGTGTTGCACTGCATGAGGCAAATGGTGGTCACACCAGATACTGACTGGTTCTGAGTCCCCAGACCCCCAATAAAGCAAAAACTGCACATTTCAGGGTGGCCTTTTATTGTGGACAGTCTAAGATACACCTGTGCACTAATCATGGTGTCTGATGAGCATCTTGATGTGGCACACCTGTGAGGTGGGATGGATTGTCTCAGCAAAGCAAAAGTGCTCACTGTCACACATTTAGACAGATTTGTGAACAATGTTTGAGAGAAATGGTAATATTGTGTATCTGGAATGAATTTTAGATCCTTGAGTCCATCTCATGACAAATGGGAGCAAAAACAAAAGTGTTGCGTTTATATTTTTGTTGAGTATATTTATAACGTAACTGAAACACCTAATTTAACACAAAAAGTTAATTTCCATTAGCGAATAACAATTCCCATTCTGTTAGCAATGAGCTAATGCTATAAAGGCTTATGTCCACCAGAAGCGGTTTTTTTTTTTTTTTTTTTGTGCTGGAAGCGCCCATAAACTCAGTGCTCCTCTCCAGTGCTTATTGTTGCTAAGTTACAAAAACTGTTTTCTAACTGCTTACACAATCCATTTTTGCTAACATCGTCTCGGTACTTTAATGTAATTTTACAGAAAAAAAATTAGCTATTTCAGTGAAAAGAATCGCATGTGTTAGCAACTGAGCAAATGAATGTTCATTCAAATGTAACCTGAACCATACAGTCACATATGGTTCAAACTATATAGCTAAGCTGCTAAAGTAGTTTGCAATTATGCTTTTGGAAACATATCAACCCCAGCTAAAATAAATGGGAAACTAAGCAATAAGTGTACCTAGCTACAGGTGTTGGGCTGTAGTAGTAAACACTAACAGTAATAACCAACCAAACCTAGAGTCCCTACACAAGGAACAGTGTGGCAAACCTTAACAGTTGCTGCACAGCAAAATGTTCAGAGTAAAATCAACTGCTTTAGAGTCTATTTGGTCCCACTTTGGCAAAACTGGACTAAAATACTCTTAGAGTAAATTCCTCTCCATAAGAGTCAAATTTACTCAGATCATTTTACTGTGTAATTGATTTGAACCACTATTGCTGCGGATGTTGAAAGTGTGAGGTATTGTTCAGGAACCAAACGCGAGACCCATAAGATCTGGTAAAGAGGTGTTTTATTGAAGCTAGGGGGTGAACCCACGCAGGGCAGAAGGCAACGGTACAGAGCCCACAATCCAAAATCAGAATCCCAGGGACGTAATCCAGATCGTACACAGGGCAGCAAACAACTCAGGGTCAGGCAAAGTAGATTCGATACGCAGGCACAGGAATATCAGAGGTAAATCCAAAGCCAAAATCCAGTAGACGGGTCCTGGTTTGTAAACAGGACAGCAAAGACAAAACTCAGGGTCGGGCAAAGCAGGTATGGTACATGGGCACAGGAATATCAAAGGTAAAGCAAAAATCAGAATCCAGGATGTTCCAGTCAGAATTATAACACTAAGAGTACAAGGCATAAACAATCGCAGCACTGGGAAAATGTTCTGACAAGAGCTGGTTTTGAAATGACTTCTTAAATATACGTAGGGGAAGTCACATGCTGTAATAGGGAATAAGTGAGCTGGATCACTTATGAATGAACAAGAGGGAGTTCCTAACCACATGAAATTGGCGAAAGCCAAAACGCGGACAGGGATTACACAGACAGCCTATGACAAACCAACGGTTGCAGTTAGGGAGTTCTAAAGTGCACAGAGTGAGAGGCAGAACAGTGATTAGACAGGTGTCTCTGCACCTGTCACATCTGCAAGAAATACAGCAAAGTAAATTGAGTGAAGGGCAGGGGAGGAGACTAGAGCAGAGGGAGTGCTGAGAGCTCGTTAGTCAATTAGTAATGTACAGCTACACAATCCCTAGCGCTTGTTAGTAAGTTAGTACTATAAACAATGTTAGTTAATGTTAGTAATTTATCTAAAATAATAAACTATTAGTATTGTGAGTAAACAGCAAGGCTAAGGAAGCAAATGAGATTGGAAGGAATGTTTGGAAACCCAGAAACCATGAAATCACCTGAAACTGTGGCACACAAGACTGGGGAAATAAAACTGTCTCAGAACACAAGACAAGACTGGGGAGACAATGTGCAATGCAGGGTATGAGTGAATATGGCAATTGCCAGGAAAAAGACATGGCAAGGCAAGACTGGCAAAATACAAAACATGGCATGGAATCACTCAAAAAACATAGCATGGAGTCAGGGTAATAACAAAAACATGGAGCAGAATCATAACAGAAAGTTCCTCCCTCTTCTTGATTTTGATTTGTCGGTGAGACATTGATGATAGAGGCACATCCCCTAATATATTAACTGTTTACATGCAAGATATCTGACTGAAATACATTTCTTCAATGCCAATAGAAGTGCTACACAGAATGCAAAAGAGTCAAGCTCAAGGCATCAATTATAAAGAAGGCACCGCTGCAATCTATACACAGGTGTCATGGGTTTGGGTTTGTTTGGTCTGTCATTCCTTTGCTATGGTGGCTAATCGGCAGGCTGATTTGGGGGGCGCTGTTTAGCATATTCGTGCCAGCTGCGCTGAGCTTATTTAATCCCTTCAGTTTTGCCGGCCAGCACTTCAGTGCCAATTCTACCTGCCTGAAGTTAAGATCTTCCTTTAGTAGTTATTTAGGTCTTGAATCTATGACTTAGCTTCTAAGCCTTTTAAGTTATTACTTCCCTGAAAGTTATTCCTCTGGCTGCCCTAGCTGGGTTTTGGCACTCAGTCCTTTTCTTTTCGTTCGTCCCTCCCTTCCTCCCTTCACGGTCTTTTCCGTGGGAGGATCATTAGCGAGCGTGGGCTATTTAGGTTTTGCGACTCTGCCTGGTCGCATTTATATCCGTCCACGTTTAAGATTTCCTCTCCTTGGTTTTGGGTGCGTTCCCTTTTGGTTCGCCTCTTAAGTTGAGCGGTGATATCTCCAGGGATATCACTTTTAGACCGTTTTGGTAGCATTTATCCCCTCAACACTCCTCTTTGCACAAGCATGAAACCCACGTGTCACCTTTCATATTTCTACGCACTACACACAGGTGGGTGACAAATTAAAAGAAAAACTGGAGCAAAAGTGTGGACAGATAAAAAAAATTCAGATGCTTCTCTCCATTTTCCTGGCATCATAAAAAATACCACGAGGGGATTTCTCAGGAAAAATAGATACTCCTTTTGTTTCTCAATCAGTCAGGTTCTCTCAGCCTTTCAGACAGACTTAGACTGGCAGTCTGATGGAGTCGGAATGATTAACTTTTCCAACATGCTCCGAGATTTTCTCAGCAGTGTAGCATAATACCTATTAACACAGAAAATGCGAGCATTTCACTATTCGAGCAAACAAGCTTGCTTACGTCAGAGGATACATTCAGCAACAAGATATTCATGAATAAATTCAGCACAGAAGAAGAGAAGCAATCATTTCAGTAAGACTGTCCCCAACTCTCTAAAGAAGGGGAGCAGTAACCACAGATTCTGTGAGAGCTGAAGATGGTTCCTCACTGATGCCCGGCCTGATGACGGACCTCTGTCAACGCCCCCAGATACACCCCACCCCAGAGAGCATGTGCAGGCAGAAGCAATCTTCACATGCAGATGGGAGTGAGGGTCACGGAAACCTCCAGAGGAGGATTGTGGAGATGCCGAGCCCTGCTGAAGCCCCTCCCCCCCTCCCCCGAGGGACAGTCACTCAAGTGGAGGCATAAATGGTCTGTATAAATGAGCTGAAAGGCATGAGGTTCCCACAAAATCCAATAAAACCAAAAGTTAAAAATGGAAATTCATTTATCCAGCAATGTGATTTTAACACGAGCAGGCAAGCAAATAGATGCATGTGCACATAAGAGCAAGCAGGATGTGCCCCAATGGAGACACACAAAGACACACAAATACATACACACACACACGTGCACACACAGGCACCCACAGATCTTCTACGTAAATGCAAACTGATGAAAATGTATGCTGTGACCCAGTGATGAGCTAGTAATGAGGTTATCTCTGCGGAGAGCATCGAGCTCAATCAAACACACAGCATGTGTAAGTGATGTTTGAAAAACAGTGTAGGGACAGTGGCCGGCGTTTGTCACCATCATTAATGGGCTAATGGACTCAATCAAGCAGAGCGTGCCGGACGAGCCCCCTTCAGCGAACAGCAGGCAGCTCTCTCCACAGTCAGCCTCAGAGCTCCGTATTTCTCGCTCTCATTAACCAGTGTGAAAAGATGCGCCCCGAATACTCTTCTACAGGAAAACATGTACTTCACCCACAGTCACACTTTAAGGTATTTATGTCTGCTGACACACGTGCACAATCCTTCCCACAAAGAATAATATTAATCTATTCACAAATTGGCATGAGAAGATTAAAAATTTAATGGCATAAGCTGATTCATATTGAAACACGAATGAATGTGCTACAAAGCATGAAGCATTTTTTTCATCCCAATTTGGAATGAACAATCATAACTATCAGTCTACCTGTCTCATCAAAGTGATTTTATTTTGAATATTCTGCAGGGATGCAAGAACTGCTCAAGAGCAAGCAGTCTAACTCATATTACGACACCTGAATCTGTCCCAATAGCATCAGCTACATTTTAGAAAAAAGAGAATAATAGGGCACTGAAAAAAATCACACAATGTATATTAATCTCATGGTTAAAAGAGAGTCACGTTATGGGGCTGTCAAGCAGTCAACACCAGTGTGGTTACAATTTGATATCAGACATGCAGTAACAACCACTTCTCTTCTTCTCATTGTCTTTCACTCACACACGCACGCACACACACACACATACATGCTCACGCGCATACACACGCACACACACAAAACATACGCACGCTCAAATACACACACGTAAACACATGCATACATGCACACATAATGTACCGTACTCGAGAGTACTTCCCAAAGGGGTAACAGTCACCCCAGAAATGTTATCCTTACAACTCAGCCCAGACAAATCCATTTGCCTGTATTTACATATCATTTCCATAACCAATAACCCCTTAATTACAAAAGCTTTCATGAAAAAATACTTGATGCAATAAATGTCCCAGCCAAAGCTCTCCTCCCAGACAGTTTGAAAAAGCACTGGTATGGTCTCACGGATCAAAGCTGAAGGCTTATATATCAAATCCCTTGCTAAATTAAAAATACAGCCCCGCTTAATTTAATGCAATTTGCACTTGAGGTAATTTTGCTAATTTCTCATCTTTTAGTGTCTGAATTCATCTATGCTTTCCAGACTTTTCTTCCTAAACAGTGAAACTCTTGAAAGCATCATTCATGCAAAAACAACTGCCGATGAACCGCAGGAAGCTTCGATACTGCTACCCAAGGACCAGTGACTATTTCACGTGAAAGAACTGCCATAGATGAGAGAGAGGTGCACCCGGCCCTTGGGTCCTGCAGTTCCCTGGTAAGTTGTTATGAGGTGTTTATGCAGTGCAAGCTGAGAACCCCCAAATAAATAAATAAAAAAAACTATGCCTGGATGATCAAACCAACTGCCCCATTCAATTATTTGATATCTGATATCTAAATCCCAGGTGACCCCTTTTCCTAGTCCTGCACACATACATGAAACAAAATTGAGATTTTAAGGAGCAAATGACTGGTTGAATTCACTAATTCCGATGTCGAGCTTACTCAACACTGCTTTCAGAATGTATGTGTGAGTAATGTGGCAGTTGAAAGCTGTTGGTGGCATGCATACGTAAGTGGCTACTCACATCTCTCTGTGTGTGCTATACAGATCGTAATGAGTGCCCGCTCCTTGAATGCTAATTTGGCAGTCAGTTTATTTTAATGAGGTGACAGGCTAGGTTACATGGTTTCAAATCACTTATCATTTAATTAGAAAGTAATTCCAGCTATTTCACTCATTATTGTGTTGGTATGATAGTTAATTATATTAAACAAATACCAAAACTTATTCAAGATGTCTTCTGATAAAGAGGTTAGCCATTTTATTCATTTATCATCAAAGTATCCCCTGAGTGATTTAATCACTCCTTTGCAGATTGGGATATTTTACAAAGGTGTCATTTTCAATGGATTTCCATGAGGACTGCAATATTTCCTCCATGTGCATTTCTGAAGGTAGGCACACTTCACAAGCTTCTCGATCTAGAACCAGTGCATTTCAACAGGAACCTTCATCAAGCTTCCAAACAAGTAAAAAAGACACTACTTATAATTGCTTCGTCCAGACTTAAAGAGAGCAAATAAGAACCTGCTCATTAGCATCCTGGCCTGCTCCTTAGCCTAAACCTGCTCAATGACACAGGGCAGCTGTAGTGAGGAATGCCATGGCTTGTTGGAGAGATATACCCTACCCATTGGAGAGGAGGTTTTTGGGAATATTTTTTCAAAATTTTCCATCAGTGTTGTTACATTAGCATTAGGATCTTCACGCAAAGAATACCCTGATCATATTTTTGCGATCTCCCACCTTGAGAGATAAAAAGGAAATCCATTAGTAACCATTATCAAAGAACAATGTGTGTAGGCATATTAATGGCGATCAACCACTTGATACAAATGTATCATCAGGATAGGCATCAACTTCACCTTTTAATGCAAGAATAAATACAACCTGTTCCCTTTTACCTGATTAACAATGAAAAAAATGATTCTGTCAATAATCAAGGCCAATATGAAGCCAGTAATTATATACATTACACATTATCACATTCTAAGGCTTTGATGTGGGATTCTAACAGTTGCAATAATATAAATGATTGATTAGAAAAAAAACAAAACTCTCCCGTTTGAAGCATTTTTCCGCCATCAAAGATGAATTGAAAACAGTATACTGTATTTATCTAAAAATGGAGCTTAATTCAGGTTTTAACCCTTTATAGGGCAGCAAAAAATACCCTAAGAAGCTGACTGTAAAAAAGTACTGCGTGTTGGGCGTATGTCCATAAATAGTCTAACCATCACTTGCTCTTGGCTAAGGTGAAAAGAGCGTATGATCAAATATGGTCGCACTACCAAATTTTTTGTTTTTCACGCAAAATCTCACTAATTTCTGGAAATCCTACACAAACAAAACCTATCTCAACTTTTAGCAAACATTTTCAACTTTTTAATGCGTGAGTTTTCATCAGTTTTCTTTTGTGAGTAATGATGTTGGGTCCTTGTGAGTGGGACTGAATAAGGGCACACAGCCGCACTGTGAGAGGTCTGGAGAAGAAAAGAAGTTTGAGACACTCTACGCCACTGCTGATTGGTCGAACACCCTGATGTCACTGCTTGGGATATTGCCTGATTCTCTGATTGGCTGGGAGAAATCGCCGCAGGTTAAATGCCTCACAGAGAGGCACGAGGGCGCCACTTTGGATGCAAACTAAAGTTACCAAATATGGTTCCTTGCCCGATAAAGGGTTGAGTTAAGAAGCTAACATTTCAGAAGTAAAATGATTGCAAAGCTTATCCAACCAGCATTAAACAGAAGAAATAAAAACAGTTTTACTCCTCCAAGAGTCTCTACAACATTGTGGTGGAGGAGTTTACGTGCCTCTGGGATCTTGGGAGCTATATTGCTCCTGGCAGAGTTTCCCATTGCAAATTGGTCCCAGATGAGGGGCCAGACAAAGTGCAATTCATTAGTCTCCTCCTCCAAGAATGAGAGGATCTTGCCCAGAATAGGGATACTGGGACCCCCTCCTGGAGCCAGACCTGGGAGCAGGGCTCATAGGCAAGCGCCTGGTGGCCGGGTTTTTCCTGAGACCCGGCCATGCTTGGCCCAAAAGGGCTACGGGGTGTTGTCTCTTCAGAGAGGTGGTCAGGTGTATTGTGAATTGGGTGGCAGATGGGGGTAGAGACCTTAGCCCTTGAGCAGCAGTTATGGAATCTGGCTCTTGGGACATGGAAAGTCACCACACTGGTCGGGAAAGAGCTGGAGCCTATGAGGGAGGTTGAACAGTACCGGCTAGATATAGTCGGACTCACCTCGAGGCACAGCTCTGGCTCTGGAACTAAGATCTTAGATAGGGGTTGGACTCTTTCCTTTACTGGAGTTGCCCAAGGTGAGGGGTGGCAGGAAAGTGTGGAGACTCTTATGTCTCCTTCGATAAGTGCCGCTGTTTTGGAGTCAATGAGATAACAGGAGACCCTCCAGGGAATGAGAGGGTCTCCACAATGTGCTTGCGGGTTGTGAAGGTGGATGCTTTGACTGTTGTTCGTGTTTATTTGCCTAACAGTGGTGCTGAGTATCCAGCCTTCTTGGAGTCCCTAGTTGGCATCCTGGAAAAGCCTCCACCTGCAGATTCCATAGTTTAACAGGGGGACTTCAACGCTCACATAGGCAATGAAAGAGTCACTTGGAGGAGAGTGATTGGGAGAAATAACCTCCCTGATCCGAACTCGAGCGGTGCTTTGTTATTGGATTTCCGTGCTGGGCATGGATTAGTCATAACAAACACAGCGTTCGTGCATAAGGGTGTTCATAAATGTACTAAGAACCAGAACACTGTCGGAAAAAGATTTATGATTGATTTTGTTATTGTATCATCAGATCTGCATCATTATGTCTTGGACAATCGGGCTAAGAGAGGGGCAGAGCTGTAAACTGATCACCACCAGGTGGTGTGTTAGATCAGATCGTGGGGAAGACACGTAATCAGACACGTAATTACCAGGCGTAATCAGACCTGGTAAACCTGAACGTGTTGCTAGGGTTGCCTGGGAATGTTAAGTGAAGGACCCTATCTGGACGACTTTCAACTCGCATCTCCAAAAGAGCTTTTCCCACATCCCAGGGGAAGCTGGGGACACGGAGTCTGAGTGAACCCTGTTTGAAGTCTCTGTTTTGGAAGCAGCTGCCTTGAGCTGTGCCCTGAAGGTTGTTGGTGCCAGTCGTGGGGGCAACCTTAGGAGCCATAGGTAAACACCAGTGGTGAGGGAAGCCATCAAACTAAAGAAAGTGGCATTTCGGGCTTAGCTGACCCAGAGGACTCCTGACGTATCGAGCAGGAGGCAGCAGACTAAAAGGACTGCAGCTGCGGTAGTTGCAGAAGAAAAAACTCTGGCTAAGCGTCAGACAACTCAAGAGGGCAAGGCAGGGCTTCGCCCAGACTGTTTTCAGCAGGGTTGAGGAACTGCTGACCTCAACTGGGGATATACTTTAGTGGTGGAAGGAGTACTTTGAGGAACTCCTGAATCCGGCAGACACGCCATTTGTTGAGGAGGCAGGGACAGAAGACTCAGGTGAGTCTCTGCTCATCTTTGTGGTGGAAGTCCTTGAGGTGGTCGGAAAGCTCTGCAGTAGCAAGTCACCGTGTTGGACGACATTCGTTCTGAGATGCTGAAGGCTCTGGATGTTGTCAAGCACTCATGATGGACATGCCCATTTAACATCGCATGGATGTTAGCTACAGTGCCCTTACACTGGAAGGCTGGGGTGGTAGTTCCCATTATTAAAAAAAGGGGACTGGAGAGTGTGTTCAAAATATAGTGGGATCACACTGCTCAGCCTCCCAGGAAACACTTATGCCAGGGTGCTGGAAAGGAGGCTATTCCTGGTTATCGAGCCTCAGATACAGGAGGAGCAATGCCGACTCTGTCCTGACTGTGGAGCAGTGGACTAAATTTTTACCCTAGCATGGATACGGATGGGGTCTTGTGAATTTGCTCATCCAATATATATGAGTTTTGTAGACTTGTAGAAGGCTTATGACCATGTCCCACAAGGTATCCTGTTGGGGTGCTCTGGGAGGATAGGGCATCTAAGCAGTTGGTTCAAGCTGTCGGATCCATACGCAACCAAAACCGGTGTTATCTTCACATTCTTGGTACAAAGTCAAACTCATTTCCGGTTGGTGTTGGACTCTGCTAAGGATGTGCCTTATCACCTATTCTGTTATGGACAGCATATCAAGGTGCAGCTAAGGTTCAGAGGGAGTCCAGTTTGGTAGCCTCAAGGTTGCTGCTCTGCTGTTTGCAGATGACGTGATCCTGTTGGCTTCACTATACAGTGACCTCCAACGCACACTGGAGTGGTTCACGGCCAAGTGTGAGGTGGTCAAAATGAGGATCAGCCCCTCCAAATCTGAGGCAATGGTTCTCCGCCAGAAAAAGGTGGATCGTCCCCTCCAATCCGGAGGTGAGTTGTCACCCCAAGTGGACGAGTTTAAGTATCTCGGAGTCTTGTTCACCAGTGAGGGTAAGATGGAGCGTGAGATTGACCGACAGATTGGTACAGTGTCTGCAATGATGCGGGCATTGTACCGGTCCATCGTGGAGAGGAAGGAGCTGAGATTAAAAGCAAACTTCTCCATTTACTGGTCGACCTATGTTCCAATCCTCACCTGTGGTCATACGCTTTGATTAGTAACTAAAAGGACAAAATCACAAATACAAGGCGCCGAAATGAGCTTTCTCTGCAGGGCGGCTGGGCGGGTTCTTAGGGATAAGAACTGTTCCTCTGTGTTGAGAGGAGTCAGTTGAGGTGGTTTAGGCATCTGGTTCAGATGCCTCCTGGAAGCCTCCCTTTAGACGTGTTCCGGGTATGTCCAACTGGTAGGAGGCCCCTAGGAAGACCCAGGACACGCTGGATGGATTATATCACCTGGCTGGCTTGGGAACATCTTGGGGTCCCCCAGGAAGAGTTAGAGGAAGTAGCTGGGGAGGGAGATGCCGGGGCCACCTTGCTTAATCTGCTACCCCTGTGACGCAGCCCTGGGTAAGCGGAAGAAGATGTATGGATGGATGGATGGTTCTATCTTCGTAATCGGAACAAACAAATTTATATGAATCAGTGCTTTTTCATGAGCATTGTAAGTTTGGAATACAATGAATAATATCGCCATCTCAAAATAAATTGGCTAGTCATTCAATCAATCACACACATTAGATTAGTCAGTCAGCGAACTAATTGCTTGATTACAAAGCAAGAAAAATAAGCGAGAACCATTGTAGAGAAATAATTTGTCTAAAGATGACAGCTTTACTAACCTTATATTATGACTCCAATTCCGAAATAGTTGAGAAAAGGAGTAAATTGTGAATGAAATCAAAATGCAATGACTTTCAGATCACATGAGCCAGTATGTTATTTACAATAGAACGTAGATAACATTTCAAATTTTGAAACTGAGACATTTTAAATTTTTACCCACAAAATGAGGTTGTCTCAAATTTTTTGGCTGCAACAGGTCTCAAAAAAGTTGGGACACAGGCAAAAAACAGCTGAAAAAGCAAATAATATAAAAATTAATCAGCTGAAAGAACATTTAGCCAGTAATTAAGTTAACTGGCATCAGGTGCGTAACATGATTGGCGATAAAAGGGATGTCTTAGAGAAGCTGAGTCTCTCAGAAGTAAAGATGGCCAGCAGCTGTCCAAAGAGTGAAGGCTAGCGTAAAAAAAATGTGGAATACTTTAAAAACAATGTTCCTCAATGTCAAATTGCAAAGGCTTTGAAGGTCTTATCATTGACAGTGCATGACATCATCAAAAGATTCAGAGAAACTGGAAAAATTTCAGTGTATAAGGGACAAGGCTTAAGACCTTTAGTAGATGCCCATGATCTTCAGGCCCTAAGACGGTACTGCATCACTCACCGGCAAGATTCTGTCATCGACATTACTAAATGGGCCCAGGAATACAGTCCGCCGTGCCATCCACAGATGCCACCTAAAACTGTATCATACAAAAAGGAAGCCATTGGTGAGCATGATCCAGAAGCGCCGCCTTGTTCTGTGGGCCGAGGCTCATTTAAAATGTACTGCAGCAAAGTGGCAAAGTGTACAGTGGTCAGAGGAGTCCAAATTTCACATTCTTGTTGGAAATCATGGGTGTCATGTCCTCCGGGCTAAAGAGGAAAAAGACCACCCCTCCTGCAATCAGTGTTCAGTTCAAAAGCCAGCATCTCTGATGGTATGGGGATGCATTAGTGCATACGGTGTGGGACACTTGCATGTTTTAAAAAGCACCCTGAATGTTAAAATGTATATAAAGGTTTTAGAGCAACATATGCTCCCCTCCAGACGACATCTATTCCAGGGAAGGCCTTGTGTATTTCAGCAGGACAATGCAAAACCACACACTGCAGCTATTACAACAGCATGGCTTCGTAGTAGAAGAGTCCGTGTGCTGAACTGGCCTGCCTGCAGTCCTGATCTTTCACCGATTGAGACCATTTGGTGCATAATTAAAGGAAAGGTCAGTCAAAGGAGGCCCAAAACTTTCCAGCAGCTGGAGGCCTGTATTAAACTAGAGTGGGATCAAATTCCAATGGCTAAACTCAAGAAACTTGTCTCCTCAATGCCCTGACGCCTCCACTCAGTGTTAAAAAGAAGAGGGGATGCAACACCATGGTAAATAGGTCCCTATCTGAACTTTTTTGAGACCTGTAGCAGCCATCACATTTGAAACGAGCTCATTTTGTGGGTTGTAAAATTTCACAGTTTCAACATTTGTTATGTCATCTCTGTTCTATTGAGAATAAACTACTGGCTGGTGTGATTTGAAAGTCATTGGGTTTTGATTTTATTCACAAGTTACGCTTTGTCCCAACAATGTCGGAATTGGGGTTGTTCTTCCCACAGCATGCCATGGCCAGTTGACCAGAGCTACTTTTCAACTCATAGCATTTGTTTACTTTTGTTACCCAAGAAAAACCAGATTGTGGACCATATTGAGTTTGGGTGGGAGTGACTGTGATTCCTGAGACACAGAGGGCATTGATTAGGGGCATAAGGATTATCGAAGCCGTCTTCAGATGCTCGCGCGAGATGTCAGTTGAGATGAGTGCTGAAGTTGCCCGGCGATAATGGGTGGGAGGGGAATTATTGCGATGCGATAGAGATCAGACACTGTGTATCCAGGGATTACTTGAAGATGCTCATGTGAGATTGCCAAAAGTCTCGTTGTTACCCATTAATCCGTCTTTGTTCCGCAAGGACTTTACCGTTCAGCGCCTTTCGAGGGGAAGGGCGCTAGAGGACACTGGGTCACAATGCCCTTGAGGCAGAAGAGTAATGAAGAAGAGTGTTGGAAGAGAGAAGAGCAGTCAGAGATGGAGGGAAAGGCAGGACGAGCAGCAAGCAGAAATGGATTTATTCCTGGAGGGACTGAGGGATGGCCTTTTCCAGCAGCACAAAGCCTGCTTTTGTTCAGTGCATTCTGTGGGGGAGGCCTGGGGGCCATTAACAATACAAGAAAGACAAAGTCTTTTAATTCAGGGCGCTATAGATAAGTGGGGAAATGGCTTCCAGAGATAACAACCAGGACCCCCACCCCCCCAAACCTAAATTATTATCCAATCCCTAGTTACCCCCCTCGACTCCAGTCTCTGCTCTTCTGTTGTTCTCCCAGACACACATACACACAAACAGGAAAACAGATACATGGACAAACTAATAAATAAACCCACATAAGCTTGTAAATATACACACAGTCTCATAAGCACATTTTTTTACACAGGCACAGACATACAAGGAAACACACATGCTCATCAAACACAAAACTGCACACAAGCACAAACACAGAAAAAAACTTACAGAGACACACGCTTGTTGACATACACAAATGTGCTCATAAAAGCATGCATCAGTACTAATAAACACACACACACACACACACACGCTGTCATACAAACACAAACACGCACACACACACACACATATATACTTGCATGTTGGCTTTTCATGTCTTGTGGGGACATTCCATAGCCTTGCATTTGTTCCCTAACCCCTTTCCCTGACCTTAACACTCAAGAGCACATACCTAACCCTAACCTTAATCTTAACCAAACCCTGACCATATCCCAACCCTAAACTCCATAAGAATGAAGAAATCTGGTATTTTGTCCCCATAAGGGTAGGTAAATGAGGACCAGACACACACACACACACACGCATAATTATGAGCACTGGAATGTAAAAATACGCAACATAATGAAGACAACAGTATTTAGTTTTGAGCAATAGCCTTTCGCTTGGTGATATTAGTGCACTTGGCCGATTAGTTTAAGAAAAATTACAGCCATTGGCAAGCTAATAATATTTGGTGTGCTGTGACTAATGAGTAAACCGCCGCTGTTGAACAGTACAGGTGCAGTTTTGGATTTCTTAGCAGAGGGAAAGGGAGCAGGTCCACAGACTCAATGCAGGGAGCCCTAAAAATATTATGGAGCTTCCGGCAAATAGCAAGATACAGATAATCAGAGTAATTACATTCCAGTAAAAAAAAAAAAAAAACTGTCAATTTAACCTTCAAAATTTTAACTCATGGTCGAAATAGCCGATTAAAGTGCCATACGGAGTTTGCTTTAGACGTGATTCCATTACTTGAGATTAGATGCTCTCACTCCTGGGTGATTCATACAGCATGTATCATCCACTTACTCACTCTATATTTACCAAAGAAGCTCATACATACCTGCCAGATAAGCGCTCAGACAGCAATGTCCTCACATTAATTCATTCGCTGAAAATCGCAGATGCAGACCATTGGTTGTCCATGCCCTAAATTGAAGAAACTTCCAGAGACAAAGAAAATGATTCAAAAGCATAGGTTTTGCAACCTCTATTAAATGTTCTATGTAAAGCTAACACGGTAAGCGACATTATGAAGGCATGTATTTATGTGCACACTACTAAGGGAATGAAATTCATTCTAATTGACTTTAACTGAGTCTATCATTTATTCCCCTTCACATGATGTGACAAAGCTGTGTATTTGCCTGCCAAAGGGTTATTCAGATATTTTGATTATCTAATAAGAACTATTCACTAGATTTTGTGAGAGAGTTAAAATATGTGGTATCTCTTAGTTCTGTGGGTGCAGTTATTTTGTGCCGCTGGATACGAAAAGGCTGACTGCCAAAAAAGCACTTTCTCTGAGTGCGGCTGAGCAATCTCCTATAGTAGCAGCTCTGGTAGATATAAACTCGAAATGAACATATTCTGCCGGTGTGTGCGGAGAATAAATAGTCAGCAAGAGCAATTTTATAATAATGTTGATAAAATTAACATGAAATTGTACAGGAAATCTACAGTACATAAATTCATGGCTCATCATAAAGCCTTAAATAAGAAGATGGTCTATATATCGTGAACAGTGTTTTGTTAATGAATCTTTACTCTGTCAATGAGGGGAAATAACAGAAAACTGACTGAGATGATTAAACTTCATAAGTGGGGGTTATGGGCTTAACACCGTCACTGCTTCCAATACCAACCGTGGTATTAAAATAATAGCTGGAATCAGGTGGTGTTATGCGCGGTGTTAGTCTGCCTTTTTTAGGCTATAATTAGCATCTTTAAGCTATAGGGCACACATGCACTGTGAGCACCATTATTTATTGGACAGTGGCACTTTTTCTTGGTATTTTAGCTCCGTTGGAGAGTCAACGCTGGATCTGAATGCAATTGAACGTGTATTTTACAAGCTGAAGAGGGAGTTGAAAGGAGGAAGTCCCCAAAATAAGCAGGAACTGATGATGGCTGCAGTGCAGGCCTGGGGGAGCATCACCAGAGAACATACCCAATGTCTGAGCATCAGAGACTTCAAGCAGAGCAGTCATACCATTTTTGAAAAATTGGGGTGGTGGTAATGGTGATGGGGGGGGAGGTTATGTGCGAAAGGTCCAGTCATTTTTCAATTGCTTCATCAAAGAGATGAAAATATCCTAAAATTAAGGCTGACAAAATGCACTCATTTACCCTGATTCTTATCAAAGTCAAACTGCCAGAGAACAGAACAAAAATAATAAATGTCACTTTCCAGAGAATTATGGTGCTCACTGTATATTGCGCTTACCTTCTTTATCACTCCTCTAACTGCCCATTTTAATCCCATATCAGGGTAATCATCTCAGCCTCTTGCAACCACTAACTTCAGTGGCTCTCATTTTTGTCTGTCTGTCATAGTTCAATAGAGAGGAAAGAATGTAATACAAAGAACAAAATATAGAGAATTACAAATGCAATGAAGTGTCACCATGATTATAGTTATTAAAACTTCTATCCAGCGGACAAAGGCAGAAACATCTTAGGACACTCCATGCACAAGCAATTCACTTCAGAGATAGTAAAGAGCTCTCCCTAGTGGCAATAAGCAAAACTACACATTGAGCCCATTCCAGTGTTTTTGTCGTAACTGGTACAGTCCAGCCCTACATCCATGGAAGCCCATGGCTGAGTGAGTGAGAGAGTGAATGAGTGACTGATGACGTTACACCATTGGTCGGCCAGCTGAGTGTACTTCCCCATCGGTCGTTGCTCTTTCAAACGGATTTGGTGCAAACAGTCATCAAAGACCATTGACAGCTGATCCACCCTTAGCCACACAGGAACTAACATTATAGACCTTACCACTGACAATCCCTGTAACAAATTTTCCACAAATTTCAAATATAGACCATAAAGGATCCAAGTTATGTTGAAACAACTTTGCTGTTCAGAAAAATTCGGGAAGAAACTAATAAAAAAATTATGGACCAAAGTTTTTCCCTCGCTGAAATTAATGTGCTTCACTCAAGTGTAGCGCTGGAACTGTGCATCAGATCTCCTGTTCATGACAAAGGTTAGCCAGAGTCAGACAGAGATCCATACTGCCTAGAACATTCTCCCCTGGGGGTCTGACAGAAGCAAGAGATGAAAGGTAAGTCTGGGCATACGATGACCTAAATTTGTCAATTTCTCTCACTCACGACACAATGCCACACAAGGATGCCACTCCACATATGAATGAACTATGGTGCCAGACAATTAGCTCACAGAAAATCATTACTGAATCATGAGGAATGAGGACTGAGTGTGAAAGCGGCCACGACAGAGTCACTCGGAGTGTCATGCAGTCTGTGTCTGGCCCCACATCACAGCTGAAGCTGATAGACCTGCTGTGACCCCACCTTTTTGGGCAAGCTATTGACTGCATGGAAGTACTGTATAATTGTGCAGCCATAGTTAATCCTGGTAGGGCCAATTCTCTAGTGCTGTTTCTTCATTTCATAGCACACTTCAACCGTATCGCATTTTCCCAACGGATTTGTCATTTTTCTGTGCGGTAGCCTTCAAGCAGCCTACTGTGGCTAAATGGTCACCGCTTCTTCACTGCCAGCACCTGTGCTCTCTAATACACCAAGTGTGCTCTCTATACAACTTGACTTCATCGGTCATCTGAGCTCTGTCCAGAGGACTGCCACCAAACCGCACTTAATCTTTAGCTTTATCAACTTGATAAGTGACTGACAGTTGATGCTGGTCATCTGGTGTCCATGTTGATCACCAACATCCTGAGCCAGCATGGGCAGGTGTGGTGGGAATGTATCCTAAAAGAGTCTAAATTCAAAGTGAAACCATTATCTCATTTCAACGAGAAAACCGTCAAAAAAACTTATGAATCTGCCAAGAAACCCAGATAAGCCAGACTCTGTCCGAGCCCTCAAGGCCGGCCTAATGAGCTAACCTTCCGGAATGACCATATTGGTCAGCCTGGTCCCACCACCTGAGCACGCACACCTGAGTGTTCTGGAACCATCCATGTCCTCAGACAACTTACTAAACCTGAGGTGAACCCAAGGTTTGGGAGACTTAGGTGTGGTCTTCAAGAGTCCCTGGCGGCCGAAAATGAAGGTACACTATGATGTAATGGCAAACTTGTTGCTAAGGGAGGAGAGTCGCTATGGGACAATGTAGCAATCAGAATTAGTAATAATAGAGAAGGTTGAAGGAGTCAAGTTTAATCCCACCTAAAGAAACGAAGCCAAAAGGCCAAAAAATATGAGGGTTCGGACAGCCGGAGGTCAGTGGGTGTGGGGTGATTGAGGAAGAATGAATGCCGTCTGGTTCGCGCAGACTTACCTGGGTTTTTTTCTGTGCTTCATCTGGGTAGATTTACAATAAACCCAATCGCATCAGACTCTGGAGGATGCATCCATTTTTTTAGAGATAGATTTACAAGGGTCAGTGGAACACCTTATCCACTTGCTTGGCCAAAGTTTTTCCTACAACTCAGGATAGGTCTGCCACTTCAGTTCGATAAATGGATAAGGCCATGATATCACTCTCTCGCTCTGCCTACCTAGAGCCAACTTTCTGCATAGCAGTGCTGAGGTTTCAATCACCCAATCATACTTTGTTAGTTGCTTAAGATGTACAAGAGAGGCAAAGCTGCATATGCATGCAGATATATACAAAGGGTGGACAAAATATTGGAGGCACCCATGAAAATGACTTAAACTTTAGGCACTAAACCACGCAAACAAAAGCATCTTAAAAGGTCATTCCTAAGGTTACTGAGCAACATATGTTTTCATATGAGATCTAACTGGCAGAGCTTTGCTAAAAAAATCTCCTAAGGAAAACGAGGACACTAACAAAGTTCCAAGGGGGCCAAACTGTTTATGCCTGAATTGCTGGCACGCTTGTCACAAAAATAGCAAAATTGTTGACAGTGGCAAGGGTACCTGAGTCAAAAATTATGACAACATATGACAAAAACCAAATAACAACAAAAGCAAAAGGAACAGTGGGTGCAAGTCAAAGTTCTCAGACACAATACAATAGTTGCTAATAACTACAGAGCTGCAGCTCTAAAAATAACCACAAAATTGACACAATCCATCATCAAACCAGTTACTACAAAAACAGTAGCCTATGTTGTGAGCTTCGCAAAAATAGAATTTATGGCGATTTTTCCAATTTTTCAACTACCTCGTGTCATAACAGGAAGGGGCCACTTTCGGGTAAAGGGTGTTATTCAACCATTATTTTGTCTAAGAAATACATTGAGGTAGATACCTCATTTACATTATGTATAAAAGTATGTTTAATTGGGTTCCTAATTTGAGTAAGACTGAGGAGAAAGACAGTTGATCAGAGCTGTTGTAAGGTGATACTGACTCCCATTTTTGCAGTCCAGCAAGACGTACCTCTCCAAAATCTCTCAATTACCTTGTCGGACGACATTGTTGGTTGTCTCCGCAGTCTACTATCACACATGCAACCACAGAGAAAAAACCATGGGCTGATGTTATAGAACTTCATTCAGTGTGGAATTCAGGGATTTGAACTTCTGTGACTTCCAGAGGAAGATACAAAGTCTTATTATTATTATTATTATTATTTATTTATTTTTTTTTTTTTTTAATTTGTAGATTTGCATGTGTACACCAGTCTGGCAAGTTAAAGGACAATGTAGTTATTAACCCCTTAAGCCCTGAGCCTCTGGCTTTAAGATGACATGCCCAAAATGAAATGACTATATCTCTGCAGCAAATTGGTCAATTTGAATAATCTTGGTGTCATAATAAAGGTAGCACCTTGATGATTTTTGTCATGGTGCAAAATTTAGCGTATATGTCACTGAGACAGAGTAAATGAAGATCGTGTAACATCGTATAAACAAAACATCTTTTTTGCACCAAACAAAATTTTACTTTTATTTGTTGTAAAATTATTCAGTTGCAGTCCAGAACTCCAAACAATCACAGCACAAAATGTCACCATCATCTGTGCCAAAGTTTATTCTCACCAAGAAAATCAGAGCAAAGAGGTTGTAGTTCGGAAATGTCTAGGTGGCCTCTCCACGCTAACACTGTGTGCGGTTTCATATTTCTCAGATACCAAACAGTAAAACTAATTTAATTTGACTTATATGTCACTACAGACATACATTCCATCCAAATATAACCAGTTTTTAATTTTTAGAATTTATTTATTTTTTATTATTATTTCTGCCAGTCCTGTAGCTTATACAATTTCCCATTCAAAGATAATACATACAAAAAAAATGAAGTTTGCTCCAATGGATTTATTAAAAAAAAAAAACAAATAAATAAAATCATAAATACAAAGGTTATGTAAAAAAAATGGTTCAAAGTAAACAGTACAAAAAACCTCAGCAAGTATTTATACAAGAAAAGTGCAATGCTAGCTTTAGTATACGCATGCCAAGACCTGAAATAGTCAAGAAAACAAGAAAATTGTCAATTAGGAAACATGCTGTATTTTTTATGCTTAACGACTGTTAACAGGTGGCATTCGGGTGAAAGGGGAAAAAAACAGCAGGAACAGCTACTGAGAAAATAATTATCATTCTGAAGTACAACAGATATAGACTGCGATGAGAAAAATAAGCAAAATGTATAAAGTCATGTGGCACATTACAAACACACCATGTACTCGCAACGTCCTGCACAGGCTAATAAAGACAACAGTGAGCCTTCACTGGTTGCCAAGTCCTCAGACACATACAGCACTTACTGATGGTAGGCATCACGTGGTTGTGAGAAAAAAAACCATTACCATACCACAAGCATAAAAAATGAGAATTAGAAATGTAGACACCTTAAAGGAGAATTCTGGTATGAAATTGACTTGGGGTGTATTGAAACATGATAACGAGTACTGACTTTTGTTGAATACCCCACCTCCGTACTCACGCAACATTTCAAAATAAATGGCTTTTTAGCCAAAGCTCCCAACAGGCTTACAATGGTAGTGAATCTGGCATCGCGTTGCCATGCAAAGAAATTGCTATTTTTTTCATCATTAACAAGGCTCAAAGTAGCTCCACACTTCATCGGTAGAATTCTGAGGGCCCTAACATTTAAAATGAGGCACTGAGAACTTTGAAAATGCACCGGTAGTTTATTTAAAAACACTATTTATGCAAACAGAACCTTGATGTAGTTTCCAGTCGCCTCCATCTTGAAAGTCAAGATAAGTCGATTGACGAGCACGAACGAATAGGAAGGATAGGGGAACAGATTGCAATCCATTCGTTCGTGCTCGTCAATCAACTTATTGTGACTTTCAAGATGGAGGCGACTGGAAACTACCTCAAGGTACTGTTTGCATAAATAGTCTTTTTTAATAAATGACCTAATAAACTGCCATGCGATTTCCTTGCATGGCAAGGCTATGCCCGATTCACTACTATTGTAAGCCTGTTGGGTGCTTCGTCTAAAAAGCCATTTATTTTGAAATGTTGCGTGCGTACGGAGGTGGGGTATTCGACAAAAATTAGTACTCGTTATCATGCTTCAATACACCCCAAGTCAATTTCACACCGGAATTCTCCT
Organism: Gymnothorax reevesii; assembly: GCA_029721435.1. Taxonomy (NCBI): domain Eukaryota; kingdom Metazoa; phylum Chordata; class Actinopteri; order Anguilliformes; family Muraenidae; genus Gymnothorax; species Gymnothorax reevesii. Next base: position 134,513,616 of record CM056574.1, on the reverse strand, counting down.
TTAAAGGCACATATTTTTCATGTATGCTAAGTGACAAATACCTACTCTAAAATATACATGCAATAACCTAAAAGGTTGTACCACAATTTCCCAGAGTCAAGTACATTTCTTTTGATGGGTATTTTTGAGGCATTATTTTTAACTCATATTTACCATGAATAATTTGACAAAGACAGTTCTTCACCTGCTAATTAAACACCAGAGGCATTTTTTTGGGCCTAGACTCCCTTTACTGCTTGCTGAGAGAACTTAAAAAGAAAAAAAAAACTCAAAAAATATTTATAAACAGAAATGAAGTAGCCAAAATCCCCTCTATCAAAAATCTCATGACATTGTCATTGCACAATCAAGGTTTGCATAGAGGTTTACTAAAGGTGGTGCCATTCGGTATTTGAATGCTTTATGGGAGTCAAGTCCATCAGCTGAGCAATTCCAAATTCACTATTTTTTTCCCAAAAATCATAAATTTAAACTTACAACAAGTTGAACTCAGAGAAGGACCAACCATTTTTTTTTCATGGAGTGGTGCACAACATTGGGCAAAACTGTTATGAATTGACTCTTACTTTGGCAATCATCAGTTATTTGAATATGGCTTAATGGTTCACTTCACAGCCACTTAGAAAGACTGACCTTTCAGGAAAGGGAACCATTTCAGAATGACTATATGCACAGTATAATGGTATTTTTAGATTATAGTGTTACAGTTTAGATGTGCACAGCTGTCTTAGATTAAATTTTGAAACAAACAATAAAACTACAAGTATGGCTGTGCACAGGTAATGCTTGTAAGCCTAATATTGTCCAGTGCATAACAGCTATTAGCGAGGATATCTAGAGTTACTTGTGCTGAGTACTACACTCACTAGCAAAAGGCAGCAACTGAGTCCTCTCAAAATATTTTTCAGGCTTTATGTTTTGATAGCCACATAACCAAACAGCAGTTTCAGATTTTGCCTTATTTTTATGAACCATTCATACTGGACGCGTCCAATTCTGTTGGTCGGCCTGTGTATAAATCATATCCACACGAATCGTTCCACACTAATAAGGCTGACTTGTTCTCAATGTAGCACATGCACACAACCGTCCCATCCGTAGCCTATAATTCATGTACAGTATACATTTATGGATGCACATCATATGGGCTATTAGTACTTCTGTTCACTGCACCGCTACAACTTAGCCTACTAGTCCTATTGGGGAGCAGACGCCCGGACGGAGGTCAACCGGTGCGACCAGTCTCCTGAGTAACGGTGTCGAATTAGTTCGGTATTCTAATTGATGGAGAGGACGAACCGGGAACTTAAATGTTACGACTGTTTATATGGAGTTCGGCTTTCGCAATCCACAATTATGTGGATACTTACGTTTTTATCATGCGGTATACAAGGCTGGAGTTGATACATTTCCTGCTGATGAAGTTCTGATTTAAAAATGAAATCTTGTTCTCGAAAGTCTGAACTCACACCCGAGATCTCGCCGTCTCTCAGCTGTTCACACTCCCGCAGCGAATCATGCAAATGTGACGTGAATAGTGAATACGAGTGCATGCGGGGATCTTGGAAGAGCTCTTCGCGCTGCGACCTGGGAAGCTGTTGCAACTTCAACAATGATGGGGTGAGTGCTCTATGTTCCCTTTTCTATCGGACAGGTGCAGTTTACAATATTTTTAAAAAATAAAATATGAATGTTCTCGACTGCATCATGTAAGTAGTTTTGCATGTTTATCATGTTTGTAGCATATAATGTGCATTTATATAACACGCAAGCCTCTCAGTCGTTTCAAGAAAAAAAAAAAAGATGCAATCTGATAAATTGTATTTACCACAATGTTCAGCGGTTGGGTCGTTTAAGAAAGTTGCTATATGAACCCAACTATGACCTGGAAACAAGAACGAGTGAGTTGAATTTCTTCCCCATGTCCAGCGAGCGAAGGAAAGTGGCACTTTACAGGCAGCTAGCGACCAGCGAGTTAACATATGGGTTTGATTTAATGAAACTATTTTGTCGCTTGGCGTTTGAAACGCCTGCTCTACATAAATTATCAGAATAGTGCCAAGTATCAATTCCACAGCGCAATTAGTGCCTAACTAAATTGGATTATTGAAAGAACGGGAAATAAAAATGCTGCTGGTGTTCTCTTTGACAGTGCCCTAGAAGTCCTTTTACTGACCCTAGCCTGGCACGGAGCACAGTCAGTTAATATGACTGACATGTATGGCACCCTGACTTCCCCCAACTACCCTGAATCTTATGACAAAGAAGTGGAGGTCACATGGAATATCAGTGTCCCTGATGGATTTCAGATAAAACTCTATTTTGTACATTTTGATTTGGAGCCTTCGTACCTCTGTGAATATGATTTTGTCAAGGTAAGAGTCACATTCTTCCGATATAACTACTTCATTCATGGACTACAGCAGCTGTCCTACACCGCCCAGTATGGGATTTTCTGGTTACTCCTGGTGTTGGAAAACCTACACAGTTATAAATTTCACGCTGCTTAAACTTATGAAGGAAGGTTCACCTACTGCCTTAAAAATGTGAGTTGACTAAACATGAGTTAACTCAACTTGAAGACAAGCTTTGTTTCAACTCACTGTTAGTCAAGACAATAGATAACTTTAAATTTAAAGTTTGAAAACATGAACTTGAGTTGGCTATTACCGATAACTTGTTTAAGATTAGTGGAGTTAAAGGGAAGAAATAAGTTCACGTAACTTAATGGGGCTATCTTTTTTTTATTATTATTTTACGGTGAATGGGATGTCCAGTTTTGTGGTTACTCAGCACTTAATTGGTGAATAATTAAAAATGTTAAGTAGTCTTTTCCTGTTTGCCTTGAGTCAAAATTTAGCTACCTTTAACAAAGAGAGAGAGAGAGAGAGAGAGAGAGGAAAAAAACCACCTCGCTGCATCTTTGTGAGAGTCTGGAGGAATTGCACCTATTCTTTGGAACTGAAAGAACTCCCAACTTTGGTGCCAGCAACCTAGGGAGAAAAATGTGGTTTGTGTGAATGTGTTTGTGTGAGGGAGTGCGACATGACATTGATTTGGAGTGTGTGTGGTCTCTGTGGATCAATCACTCCTGATAACAGTGTGTGTGTTTCTGGGTCTTCAGGTCAGTAACCGCAGTAGCGTCAGCTGGTCAGTGCTACCTGCAGAACACTGAACATGGCCTAGCTGAGCAAGAGTATAAATTCTCTTCCAATCCAAATGGGTGCAGCTGTTGTAGACTGTCACAGAGTCTACATTAGATGACCAGCGTTGTTCAACCAGCATCCTATCCAAAAATGATAACAAAGCATGTATTTTTAAATCAATGTGATGCGATATGACAGCATTTTGATGAGTGTAATTTAGTTTTCATAGCGAAAATTGTATTTTTTGCTGTTAGAGTGGATTTTTAAATTTTCTAGACCCATTAGCCTGGCTAAGGCTCCATTGTGCCAATGCTGGTTTGGGGAGGTGCCAAGTCCCCATCACTGATCTGAGGCAAATAGACATGGGAGTTCTGACAAACATTTTGATACCTCACTGTTCCATTACTATAGCAACAGAACAATGATGTGGGATGACCTCGCCAGCTGACACACACTACATTGTGCTTTGAGTCCATCAGAACTAACCATATAAAGGTGCACTGAAGATATACAGCAACTACTCCTTTACTCAGTAACAAGCCAAACAAACTGCAAGTATTTCTGTCAGTATTTTTCTTCTCATTATCCTGGTAAGTTACGTCAAGAAATAAAACATCGTTGTGCATCCTATTTTTGGGCACAATGCAGTTCCTTAAGTAAATTAAGAGTGACTACACCAGATTCTCACCTTTTTTGTCTCTGAAATAGGTCAAGCACATTAAGATATTATGTCCCAGACTTAGTACCTTTCAGTCCTGTGGGCTGCGTGATCTAAGGATGGGTGTATGGGAGAAGTTGGGTGAGAGTTGGGAGGTGCACAGAACTTTGGGGGGTCATGGCACGCACCCAGAAGCATATTCATATTCTAATACCCCTTAGGGGGCAGTGCAGCAGGGCCGGGGCAGCTGGCAGACACAATGGGCACAGATGGGGGATGGGGGGGATGGAGGGGGGGGGGGGGGTGGCTGGTAGCCAGCTGACTGCATTCTCACAGTGCGGCAGTTCTCTCACTGACACTTGATGTTATCAACACTGAAGGACAGTCAGCGACTCGTTCAAAGCTGACGCACAGTCATTTGCTGGTTGTCTGGCAGCTACAACAGCATTTGATTATTAGACACACATTACATGCATTAACACACTTGTGCACAGACAAGAGATGTAAAATATCATTAGAAGAGCCCTGCAGGTAACATGCAGCAAAGGACCTCAGGTGCCCATTTTGAAGGTGCATTGGCTGATGTTGCTGCAAAGTGCATATGGGAAAATACATTTAGTGGCAATGGTCTTTTGTTCGCGCGTGATAAGAAACGTCTGGGCGTCTTTATTCAGCCCTCCCCCCACCCAGCTTAGCTGCCCCGACTCCACCCCCACCTCATACAAACAATAGTACCTTTTTTCTCATGTTGTCCATCGCTGCGTCAGTCCCCGAAGATCTGTGCTGGGGGGACTTTTCATGCTGAATCATATGTAAAGTTGCCAGTTCCCAATTTGCTTCGCTTAATGTGAAATGAATCACATATGATGTTATAGCAAAGATAAATCGCTGCCCATCTATCTAATGTCAGCTCCTGAAACATTGTTGGTAAAGCATACCTGTGATATTTTTCTTATTTTGTGTGAGTGACCTCGAAGTGTAGTTTACTGGTCATAACAACACAGAGGGAAACTTTGTGAATGACCTGTATAGCTGGAAATTTGTTGAACAGAAATGTATAAGGCATTAGGCAACTAAAAATGTGTATAAGATATTTTGTAAGAGTCAGTTTAATGACTCTAGTGGCTGAGTGTTTTTTTGAAATAGAATCTTAAAAATTGTAATTAGGCTTTCAGGAGATCGTGGCATTGTTAAGTCCACACATATTTAGACGTATGGGTAGGCCTACAGGTTGAAAATGCCCACAGACTTAAGATCAGTTTTGGTCATTGTATCCAAACTCATCACACACATTTAAGTAAATGCTGTATGTGGAATTAAAGTGTGTGACCCACACGGATTGCATTTTCTCAGCCATTGACTCCAATATTCTAAAATAAAAATACCAAGTAGTAAATTAAGTCCTGATTATATGATATCCAGAGGATGATTTGTTACTATAGTATGGTAGTTTACAAAGACCAGAGTTTTGTTTCTTATACTGAGATTATACAAGTACATCTCCAAAGAATGGTTTCATTGCCATTTTTCCATAGATAAACCTCTTTATTTCTTTCCAGAATGCTTTATTAAAAACACAGTACGTGAGAAAACTCCTTGAAAACACTTTGCCAAATATAGACTAGACAGGGTTCATCAGCTGAATTTCGTGATTCGATTTGGAACCAATTTTTTTTTAATGATCTGTCTGTGTTCCCTGAACCAATCAGAAAAATACAGTTGGCCGACCAATGTTACTGGCATCTGGGGTTAGCATTTCCATGAGGCATGCAATTTTGTACCAAATGATCATGCTTTACTGCTACTGATGATAAATATACTTTATATATGTAATTTATAATATACTGAAGATAAACTCTTTTGGTTATTATAATGTTTACTTTTATGGAGGAAAAAAGCAAGGTGAATGTGTAGTACTGATTGCATCACAAAATTGAAATGATAAAATAGTTGATATGGAATCATCAATGATAATTTTTTTTGTTTCTTAGTCTTTGACTGTTAAAGAAATTAAAGGAAAACTATAATAACCTGTCCTGTTCTGGAATGTAATTTTTTATCTGTTTATCAATTTGTTCATGTTCATGAATTGAGTGCATTTTCATGTCGTCTTATTTGGTTACATTCTGGTCTGCCTCAGTGTTGTACACAGTCTGCGGATGTTGTTACTACAAATCCCAGAGTTCACTGACTGTAAGTGTAAACTCAATGCATGGGAAACAGATAAGAGAAGTATCTGTGGAGTGTGTGCGTCCAACTCTCCTTCCAACATCTCATCTCTCTCAGATCTCACACTACACAGCAGTGTATATTTAGGTACAGCATTAAGGCTACTCGAGGCTACTCACCTGTCTGATTCCCATGTCTGAGAATGACCGAATTTTTTAAAGTATAGCAGCTAATTTGGGTTTTAACAGAAAATAAGTTACTGTCCTCAAGCAGACTTTCCTGAGTTTTGAATGTGCGTATGTAAAGGCCCTGTCACACAGCGAAAACGCATCAAAAGCGCATAAAATCTAGGTTATACACGATTGTGCGTGGAAAATGCGTGATATGCGTAAATCATTTGTGGAGCCTGCGAAAGTGATAAGTTTTTATGCGTTGAAAGTGGGGGCGGGGGTGAGCTTGCGCGCTCGTACGCGAAAATCATTTTGAACTGCACAAATATTTAAGGCCCTGCCACACAGCCCAAAACTGACGGATCACGTATGGAAAACGCACTTAGCTGCTAAGTGTGTGCATGTTAGTGTAAAAATGTTCCCAAATTTGGGCGTATGCGTCGAAAAGAAACTGATAAATAGCGCGTGTTCCACTAGTAAATCATGCACACATCACTTAAAAATCACGAATAGAACGCGTACTTCGACGAACAAGCCAAAAAACCATAGGCTATACTGTGGTGTTCCTTATTTAGCCTGTAGGTGAAGCCCTTGGCAAGGCGATGTGTGCTCCTGCGGGGGGGAGGGGGGTTTAAACGGTGGACGTAAAGGACGCGGTCAAGCATTCAAGTAGGCTCCTGTCAGGTAGATGAGTTTGAAAATAAAGTAAGGTAATTCAAGCCAGTCCGACCTCCTTACTACTACTCAACATATACGCGATATGAAAGTGAATGGTTTGTGAAATGTCTGCGATTCATCTGCTTTAAATGCCTGGAAAGTGCGTGGACATGCGCGGAATAGACGCTAACATCGCCAGAATCCCGCAGCAAACACGCAAAAAAAACGCATAAAACACGTCCTTAACATGCACAAGACGCATGTTTCACGCTTTAAGTACGAATATTCCATGTACGATTTACGCAGAGGCCCCGCCCACTTCCAAAATCACGCAAAGCCTAAATTTTTGTGCAGTTCAAAACGATTTTCGCGTACGAGCGCGCAAGCCCACCCCCGCCCCCACTTTCGACGCATAAAAACTAATGACTTTCGCGGGCTCCACTAATGATTTACGCATATCACGCATTTTCCATGCACAATCGTGTATAACCTAGATTTTATGCGCTTTTTTATGCGTTTCGCTGTGTGACAGGGCCTTAACAGGAGCCTACTTGAATGCTTGACCGAGTCCTTTACGTCCACCGTTTAACCACCCTTCGCAGGAGCACACATCGCCTTGCCTAGGGCTCCACCTACAGGCTCGACGCATACGCCCAAATTTGGGAAAATTTTTACACTAACATGCACTCACTTAGCAGCTAAGTGCGTTTTCCATACGTGATCCATCAGTTTTGGGCTGTGTGACAGGGCCTTAAGGGTTGTGCTCCGCACACTGGTGATGTGCATTGAAGGCAGGAAGTTGAGGACTGGCCGCAGGATGGACTTGGTTGTATTTATTACGCTCTCTGCACAGCAGACAGGCACACACAAAGCAAATTAAAATTGGAAACATTAGTAATACAAATTCAGGGCTTTAGTTACAGCAACAATCCATCCATCCATTTTCTATACCCGCTTATTCCTCACGAGGGTCACGGGGTGAGTTGGAGCCTATCCCAGCTGACTACGGGCAAAGGCAGGGACCCACCCTGAACAGCTTGCCAATCCATCGCAGGGCACACACACATACCTATGGGCAATTTGGTGTCTCCAATTAGCCTGATATGCATGTCTTTGGAGTGTGGGAGGAAACCGGAGTACCCGGCGTAAACCCACGCAACACGGGGAGAACATGCAAATTCCACATAGAAAGGCCCCAGGCCAGATTCGAACCCACAACCTTCTTGCTGTGAGGCAGCAATGCTAACCACTGTGCCACTACAATGTTAGTGGTGTTACAATGTTACAATAAAGTTAAACTGCTGATATCAACAATAAACAGCACTCAGTAAGAGAATTAGAATATACATGAGATACGCGGTCAGTCTATACAAGACTAGCTATACAACACAGACATTTGGCTTACGAGACTTCTCAAAAACTAAGTGCAAGGATTGGTCTTAAATAGCACAATACTACCGCATAGTGGAAATGAATTACAGGCGCATGCGATGATTGGGGAGCTGAAGAATGCGGTCCGGGTCTTAATAGACCAGTGAGTCTGAAGGCTGGAGGAATAACCTTAGAGTGTGCAGTAATTCCCCATAAAATAAAATAGCTGTTTTCAGCATGCCTTCAAAACATCACAAGCTGTGTGATGGAGAATGTGCAAAGCCTCCTTAGATACTTGGTGACTTAGTCCTGGAGTGACTTTATGGTGCAGGGCTTTGTATATCTACAAAATCTGTGTCAAGTTTGGAGGTGAAGCACTGGCCATTTTTATCAACGAGTTGTAAGTTAGATCCATCCCATAACCTGTGTAAAAAAAATATGGACCAACTGACTGGGATGGCTGCTATTGACTTTCTGGGAGCTTGGAGAAAAGTGTATCAGCACATGCGAGTTCAGTTCTTAGGTGCCGTCATGTTGTACAATGGGGAACCAGAGTCTTTGCTGTGAGGCCAATGTCCAAGTTGTCTGTTAAGTGAGTTGTATGCAGTGATGAAGCCTTCTACTGATTCATTCACAATAAACTCTCTATTCAATAAATATCACAGAAGCTCAGCAAAATTATGCAGTTGGGCTGTTAGATGAAGACAAAATATAATGAGAATACATTTATTTGCAGGAAAAAAATGCTCAGATTTGTATTTTCATTTAAAAGTAACCACTGACTTCAATAGAGAATGGAGAATTTCAATGGGTATTTTTTTTGTCAAATACTGGTGCCTATCAGAGTGGTACTCCTGAGCAATATCACTCAAGGCGACATGTAGATGCATCCTGAAAGTATAATTGTGATTGCTTTACTAAACTCCCAAGTTTCAACATTTTCCCACTTAACATGTGCAACATTCAGTGGCAGAGCACTCGTCTTAGAGTTTTAGTGGTCACGTGTCACCTCAGCATTCCACAGCCACTGTCATTGTTGCACCATAAAACTGTGACATAGAGTGAAGTGACCAGCAGGGCTGTACAAAGCTCAAGGAAGGACTAAATTCTCAGGTTAGAAAAAAAAAACATGAGCAAGAGGTAGAAATCTTGAAGCGGAAGAGTCAGCAAAACTGTTCCTTTGCACTGTCAAAGCATTAACCTTCAACTTAGTCATTCCCCAGTCCTCCTTCGTCATGTTATTGAGCCTCTCTATAGGAAAACGGGAAAGAATGGAGTGGGCTTTCTGGCATTATGGTCATGCTCTGTAGCACGTGGCCCAAGCTTTTGGGGTATCACCCCTCAGAAAAGGGGGCAGAGTATCTTCCTTAATTCAGAATAGAAGGGAGGCCTCAAGCTTAAGTTCTTTGGCTGTGCCTTCATGTAAATTGGAGAATGTGATTAGTTTTCTCTCCAGCTTTGTTCTGGTTGAGAAGTTTATAACAATTTGTTGCGGCAGATAGATGATCCTTGAGAGGGTGTGACTGATCCATGCTTATTACAAGCAATCAGGTTTGGCATGAACATTAGATGTTGCCATTAACATGGAAAAATATACGCAGGCGGAAAAAACAAACTCATGAGTCATCATCAATGAGACTTCCAGGTATTGATTGACCTTCTGTTATGAAGCATCAGTGTAATAAATGTGTTTTCTGAACAGATCATTTGAGTTGATTTTGCAGCAAGGACGACACGGATTTATCCAGCTCTATAGCTAAATCATTTAAAATCTTCCTTACCAGAATAGTTTTCACACCAGCTGTCATTGTGGTCATCACAAGTGAGGCTCATAGGGACTACGTTGTAATTGGGTCCTTGTTTTTGCGTGAACACATGCATGCAAGCCTGAAATTTTATGTAAGTATAACAGGGACCTGATGTTAGTTTAGACTTCAATGTGTCATTTTCATCTGAGTGTGTGTGTGTGTGTGTGTGTGTGTGGGGGTGGGGGGGGGGGGGGGTAAGGTGAAATGTAAACACTGCTCTGTGTTAACATTGAAAAATCTGAAAATGGTTGTGAAGAATGAAATTAGTTAAAACAGTAAGCTTAAAAGCCATGCAGGGAGACCATCTTTATCCCTACCGGTGTTTTTTCTTCAACCTATGGCCTCATTAGTGTACCTCCCTGTGAAAGCTCTGTGATTGTCATCGCTCAGACAATTCCAGTCATATTTCTGTAAGCGTGTGTGTGTGTGTGTGTTTATGTGTGCGTGTGTGTGTGTGTGTTTTCTTCACAGGTGGAGGCTGAGCAGGAGGTGCTGGCCACCTTCTGTGGGAGAGAGGAGACGGACACAGAGCAAGTCCCTGGAGATCAGGTCATCACGTCTCCCAGGAATGCGCTCAGCGTCACCTTCAGATCAGACTTTTCCAACGAGGAGCGTTTCTCTGGGTTTGAAGCGCATTATAGTGCAGTGGGTGAGACCCAGAACACGCTACAGGGAGAGAAAAACGCAAGCTTTGACCCCCCACCATCTCCCCATGTAGCTCTGTGTTGTCCCTGAAGACAGCATTTCCCCACTGCTTTGATACTCTTGGCCTGACTTAATGATTTGATGGAATGCACTCTACTTTGCTCATGGAGTCAAGTATAAACTGTCAGTCAGTTTTGAAATGATGCAGCATCACGCCTCATGTAGTTCCCAACACTTTTGTTGTTGTTGAGAGCTGTGTGTGTAGTCCATGGTCATGACATCCCCGTCGTTTTTGCCTCACTGTGAAAGCGGCGTAAACGGCGCATGACTCAGGCAATTTCGGCATTTAAATTGAGTGGTGACTGTGCCCAATCACTGCACCGCCAGCTCATTCGCCGTCCAAATAGACCGCACCCATGTGCTCAGTCTGTGGCACACCCAATGCAGCCAATCAAATGCTTGATCAGTTGTACTATTTGTAACAGTAGATGTGTCCTGTCACTAGAAATGCCTCCTAATAAGTACGCACCCTGTCTACCTTGCCAATGAGCCTGTCTCTTTGGTGATGTGGTCAGTGCATGAGACTCTTGTCCGGGAGTCTAGGGTTCAAACCCCTGCTTGGGCCTGCCACATTCAGGTGGAGCACTTTAACCTCCTGGATCAGCTGGAGTGTAGCATGACAGTGTTTGGGAACTACTGTCCATTGAATGAACACTCCCTCCAACCAAAAGCCCTAGCTAAAATACTGGTGATCAGTGATGCTAATAGCTGTAAAACACCTAGCTAGTTGGATATATACATACAGGTGTGAATGCACTGCAGACACTTACACGACGCAGCTGAAGTATTTTTTCCCTCGACAGACGTGGATGAGTGTAGAGACAGGAACGATGAAGACCTTGTTTGCGACCACCACTGCCACAACTACATAGGGGGCTATTACTGCTCCTGTCGCTACGGTTATGTGCTACACACCGACAATAGGACTTGCAGAGGTATGTCTCTCTTTTCATGTTTTTGTTCTCCTTCAAAAGGGAGCTCTTCTGAGCAGGGTTTGGGTCTGCAGTCATGTGACTGAAAAAAATGTATTTGTATATGTCTAATTGCCTTGGATCTGGAACACTTTCCATTTCTCCTGCATTCACTTATTTATTTTCTTTTTTTTCATGACAGTCTCATGCCATCAGTGGTTGACATTTCAACCTTCTTTCCTGATATGCATACAACAAGGGAAAATCCTATTAGGCTCAGAGTCTGACATTCTGAAAAATGTTAATGCTGGGCCGATTATAATTCTCTCCTGAAGGAGCTTTAGTGTGACTGAATCGATGAAAAATGGTAAAAGTTCATACAATGGGGCATAGTGAAGTGTATTTCATTAACTCTGGATTACATACCGCTCATTAGTTCACAAGCTGGTTCACGTTTTGGAGTCGAAAATATTTACTCAACCAAATCACAGGGTTTTTGGATGCCGCAGGCAAGTTAGGGTGAGGGCAAGCGCAAAAAAATATTTCATATTATTGATTTACTGATTTTCTTAGTTAAACAGTACACAATCTGTTGTGCTGTCGTGATTTTATACTGACCTGAAATTAAAAGCAGCTGGATTCCAATTAAAAAACAGTGAAAAAACTAGTTTAAAACTTCTGAAGTATTTTATATTTGCTTTAATTATACTACATGTTTGATGCGTAACTGTTTGTGTGTTATAGTCCTGTAGGCATAGTCTGTGATACTGGGGAGGCATGAAGCCTGCTCTTTGTCACCACTGACCTCTGTTTCACTGATAACAGCTGGAGCAGATTCTAAATATTTGTGTTAGACCCTGCAATGCGAATGATGGCCATGAGTTTCAGATAGGCGTTAAGAACATGCTGAAGGAGTCAGTGTTCTGGTCTGTCTTCGCTTTCAGTAAGGGACCAGTTCATGTAGCACTGAGGGTATGTCTGCGAATACGACTGCATAAGCCTTCTGATGCGTGGCTTTCTTTCAGCCATCTTTGAGTAATTCATGCATTGATGGTGGTATTGTGTGTGTTTATTGGTGCAGTGGAGTGCAGTGACAGTGTGTTCACCGAGAGGACAGGAGTGCTGTCCAGTTCAGACTTTCCCAAGCCTTATCCCAAGAGCTCAGACTGCCTGTACCGCATTGAGCTGGAGGACGGTTTCCAGGTCAACCTGGAATTTGACGACACATTTGACATCGAAGACCATCCTGAGGTCACATGTCCGTATGACTATATAAAGGTGAGCTGGGCTTAAAACGTCAAAATGCCAACATGCAGAGTAGTCCTCCTAATAAATAATTACACATGAATCAATCAACCTTTTTAAAGGAATAGATGTAAACTTTATGAGGTGCGCAATCATACAGTCTTATATGGATAAATATTGCCCTCTACAGCATGTGCACAAATAGCTAATGATGCTACTGTTAAATACAGCTGTAAAATCGTGGAATGGAGTTATTTCGTAGATCCCTGGTCATCAAATCATGGTCCTTGAGGATTGAGAACAGTTGGTTTTCCACCCTCCCTTTACCTGGGAATCAGATGTAAGGACAGTCTGGCCAATCATGGGCACTAACTGTTTAGTACCTTTACCTTCTTGAGACAAAAGAAAACCTGGACTGGATTTAGATTCAAGGTCGGTATTTGAGGATTTATAAGAATACGAAAGGTCAACACACTCAAAAATCTTTTTCAATAGTTGACTATAATTCAGGACCATGGGCTAACAATGTGGCAACGGACGTGTTTCGGACACAAAGCCTTCCTCGGCTGAATGAATAATGTATTGTGAAGCGTCTTTGAGTGCCTAGAAAAGCACTAAATAAAACTGATGCATTATTATTATTATTACTTGCTATTTGCATTCCATTAGGCTGCTTGTTGGAGGATTTTGTGGATAAACTGGGTCAGGTCCTGGTCCACTGCTTCCCTCTCGTTCCCTCCCTCAGCAAAAAAAAAAAAAACACGACTCTCTAATCTCCACAACTGTTGCTTGGAAAATAATCATTCTTAATTGGAAGGGCAGACATAACAAGAATAGCATAACCGTCTTGATGACGAAAGATCTCGGATATGCCTCGCAGTTAAGGTCATTTCACCTGCCTGGTACCAGTTAAAACTTTGGGGATTTCATGTGCTTCCTGCCACATCTGTGTGTTTCAGCTTCATGCTTTATGTCTTTGATACAAGTTTTTATGTTGTTGTTTTATGTCGTTAGTTTTTTGCTTGTTATGCGATTTTTATGAAGTATAGTGGTCAAGACACGTTGATTGAAGTGCTATGTAAATAAAATGACTGATAAAAAAGCACTATCTTAATTTTTTTATCAATTTTCATAAAATGCCAATAAATATCATGCCCTTTGGTGGTACTCGCCACTGTCGACATTGGCATTGCCCAGAAGCAGTCTGAAGCCAGGAGGCTCCTCTAAGCACCAGACAAGCACAATTATTTTCCTGCTGCATTCATTGCTTGTTTGGAATAACTGAACAGGGGTTAGAAGCCAAATTGGATTTGAATGAGAAACAAACATTTGGTGTTGGTTCATATGCATTTTGTTCATCTGTTATGAGTATAATTTTAATAGAGATTTACTGAGTAACAAAACATCCCCTGGGGTGAAATAAAATTATTTATGCTTCATGACCGATTAAAAATCAATGTACGGATTTTAAAATGATTATTACTGGCTGGGCTAGCAATGCCGGTTACAGGGGTTGGGAAAGACAGCAAGGCCAATCGGCCAATGGTCCGTGTCATGGAAAATCACTGGGCCATTTTCAAAATGTGTGGGCTATTACCAAAATTCAATCCACCAATAATTTTAACCATAATAGACGTTAAATCAAAATGTGTACTACACATTCATATACATACATTTTGCTTTGTGTGTTTAACGCTAAAAACATACTGATGCATACATTTCCTTTTTCATGTCGGCCCTTGCGATTTCAATCTTTCAGTAAATCTACTGGCTTTAGCATTTGTCTACTGATACACTGGTAAGTAGTTCTAAGTTGATGGTTTTTGACTTTGCCCACATAGTTCACTACCATCTTGTTGCAACACTGGCCTGCAGCTGTACTTTGATTAATGAGAGAATTATTTGACACTAAATTTGACACATTTTTTCAAGTTTTCTCTGGTGAATTACGAAAAAACACATGACAAATCTGTGGTTCAAATACTTGTTTTTACTACATTATATCATAGTTATTAAACTGGTGCAGTGTTTCCATTGAAATTTCCACTGTTCTCATGATATTGAAGCTTGAAGTTGGTTACAGAACAAATGTCATTGAAGAAAATACAGATTTTGGCTAAAGACTGTAACACCTAGAATGGGCATACAATTGAGTTCATTGGAGTTTTTAATAGTGCTCTGATATGCCTTTCAGTTCTGAAAATTTCATTTAGCCATCTAATAGACGTGAAGTTATGAGGGATCAAAGATGCTGGGAAAAAAGTTAGAAAGCGTGAAATTTCGGCCTTCTCCGGTGTACTCTTAGAACCTGTTACTCCAGAAATATTCACAAGGTCAAAGTAATATTTGGCAAGTATTCATTAAATATACTGAACTAATTTTATTTGAACAATCTGCTGATTCCGAGGTGGTCAGGGGGTAGGGATTTGTACAACCCCAATTCTGAAATCGTTAGGACAAAGTGTAAATTGTGAATAAATTAAAACGCAATGACTTTCAAGTCACACCAGCCAGTATTTTATTCACAATAGTGGAACAGAGATAACATAGCAGATGTTGAAACTGAGAAATTTTACAATTTCATCCACAAAATGAGCTAATTTCTAATTTGATGGCTGCTACAGGTCTCAAAAAATTTGGGACAGCAGCCTGTTTACTAAGGTGTTGCATCCCCTCTTCTTTTTAACACAGAGTGGAGGTGTCTGGGCATTGAGGAGACAAGTTTCTCGAGTTCAGCCATTGAAATTTGACCCCACTCTTGTTTAATACCAGTTTCCAGCTGCTGGAGAGTTTTGGGTTTCTTTTGTCAGACTTTTCTTTAATTATGTGCCAAAAGTTCTCAATCAGTGAAAGATCAGGACTGCAGGCAGGCCAGTTCTGCACACGAACTCTTCTACTATGAGGCCATGCTGTTGTAATAGCTGCAGTATGTGGTTTTGCATTGTCCTGCTGAAATACACAAGGCCTTCCCTGGAATAGATGTTGTCTGGAGCATATGTTGCTCTTAAACCTTTATATACCTTTCACCAATCATTGTCCTTTTTAAAACATGCAAGTGTCCCCCACCATATCCAATAATGCATCCCCATACCATCAGAGATGCTGGCTTTTGAACTTAATGCTGACAAAAGGAGGGGTGGTCTTTCTCCTCTTTTGCCCGGAGGACACGACGCCCATGATTTCCAACAAGAATGTCAAATGTGGACTTGTCTGACTACAGGACACTTTTCCACTTTGCTACAGTCCATTTTAAATGAGCCTTGGCCCACAGAACACAGCAGGCCTTCTGGATCATGCTCAATAATGGCTTCCTTTTTGCATGATAGAGTTTTAGGTGGCATCCGTGGATGGAGCAGCTGACTGTGTTTACTGACAGTGGCTTCTTGAAGTATTCCTGGGCCCATTTAGTAACGTCAATGACAGAATCATGCTGGTAACTGATACAGTGGCGTCTTAGGGCCCGAAGATCACGGGCATCCAGTAAAGGTCTTCGGCCTTGTCCCTTACGCACAGAGATTTTTCCAGTTTCTCTGAATCTTTTCATGATGTTATGCACTGTAGATGGTGAGACCTTCAAAGCCTTTGCAATGTGACATTAAGGAAGATTGTTTTTTAAGTATTCCACAATTTTTTTTTACGCAAGCCTTCACAGGTTGGCGAGCCTCTGGCCATCTTTACTTCTGAGAGACTCATCCTCTCTAAGACATCCCTTTTATAGCCAATCTTGTTACACATCTGATGCCTGTTAACTTTGTTAGTTCAGTGATTCTTGAGAATTTTCCTAAAACAGTTTTTTTTTTTTGAAAAAGAAAATTTTGATTGCAAAATCTGAAGTAATATTATTATAGACCAATAGCTCAGGGGGTGGGCAATTCTGGTCCTGGAGGGCCGGTTTGTATGCAGGTTTTTATTTCTATCAATTACCCTAACTAATTTAGTTAATTGGTTGCAAGCACAAATATAGATTTGTGCAAAGGTTCTGTTATGACTTGGAAAAATCACAACAAAGAAAACTGGCCAGTACAACTAAAACAAATTTATTCTTTACAAAAAAAATAGTACAAAAATTATCCACTATTTAAATTCTCTAATAACACTGCCACTATTTAACTGTTGCCAAAACAAAACTCTGGTCTGCTCTCTTCTGCTGTCTGCTCTCTTTGTTGTCAGTCTCTGCTGTGCTTAAAATCACAGCCTTTTTATAGTCTAGCAACCTTCCAGAAAGATCCACAGGATTCTAGGGAAATCCCGCCCCCTCCAAGCAGGAAAGTGCCAGAAGCTTCGAGAAATTACTAGACTTTTCTTAATGATTTTACAAGTACACCACCAGATAGTGCCAATGAACAAAATAAATATAGCTGACCAGCAGGGCAGCAAAACAGCATGTAACAAATCTTCATTTACAAATGGAATATAAAGCTGTACAAAAAATTATCATACATAACACCTCCCCTCTTTAAGAAAAGAAAGGTTTGCTAAAAGCTTTCTTTTGTTAAAATTAACACAGTTTTATAATCAGAACAATATTGAACTTTACACAAACGTATTATTGATCATGATAACAATCATATACATAACTAACAGTGTAAGTCTCACAATCAAATAGAAAAGTAAAATTACGTTTTTCACAATCACGAAAAGAAATTAAATTACATGCGTGAAAGTGTATCTGGGATTACATTATCTTTTCCCCTGATGTGAGAAATGTCCAAATCATACTCTTGCAAAAGTAAACTCCATCTCAGTAATCTTTGATTCTTGTTTTTGATCTTGTGCAAGAATGTGAGGGGATTGTGATCACTGAAGACCTTGATAGAAGTAGCTGAACAAGTCAAATAGACTTCAAAATGTTGTAAAGCCAAAACAAGTGCCAAACATTCTTTTTCAATTGTTGAGTAGTTTTTCTGATGTTTATCAAACTTTTTGGAAAAGTAACAAACAGGATGATCTACTCCATCAGTGTCTTCTTGCAGTAAAACTGCACCTGCACCAATGTCACTGGCATCAACTGCCAACTTGAACTCCTTTTTGAAATCGGGAGATAAGAGAACTGGTGCATTTTTGAGAATCGCTTTCAGCTGGTCAGATGAATTTTGAAATTTTTCATCCCAAACAAATTTTGCATTTTTCTTCAGTAAATTTGTCAAAGGTTCAGAGATGATAGAGAAATTTTTACAGAATTTTCTGTAGTAGCCAGCTATCCCTAGAAATCTCATGAGCTGTCTTTTAGTTGTTGGCTCAGGAAATTCAGTGATAACTTTGACTTTTGCATCATCTTGTAGGATGACATCATGGTAAACCAAATCAGTCCTTGATGGAACGTCAGGGAATATGTGACTATTTTCAAATATGAGCTGCTTTAGCTGCTGTTGTTGAAAAGGGTCCAGGTGGGACAACTTGCTGTCAATATTTTGAAGAATGTCTGAATTTTCAAGTTTGACTGGACCAGGTTCATTTTCTAAGGGGCAGTCACAATGTTCTTTGGAATTTTCCAGTTCAACTGTATTTACCACATTGACTGGCTTTTGCTGAGTGTCTCTTTCAATGTATTCTTTCAGCATGTTGATGTGACTCATTTGTTTTTGTTTCCTCCTTCCAGGAGTTGAAATTATGTAATTTAGATCACTGACCTTTTTGAGGACAGTGTAAGGGCCGAAATATCGGGCTCTTAGAGGGTTTCCAGGAACTGGCAAAAGTGCAAGAACTTTGTCACCAGTTTTAAAACTTCTATCTTTTGAATGAAGGTCATATCTGGCTTTCATTTTGCCCTGAGCTTCTTTGAGATTAGACTTAGCAAAGTCACAGGCTTTAGAGAGACGATTACGGAAGTCAGAGACATACCGAAGCAAGTTCATTGGGACATCATCTTCAGCGAGCAACTTTTCCTTCAGTAGCTTCAGAGGTCCACGGACTGTATGCCCAAAAACGAGCTCAAAAGGACTGAACCCAAGAGACTCCTGAACAGCTTCACGGGCAGCAAACAGAAGAAGATGAACACCTTCATCCCAATCTTTCTCTGTGTCAAGGCAGTAGGTCCTTATCATGTTCTTCAGGGTTTGATGGAACCTCTCCAAAGCACCTTGACTCTCAGGATGGTAAGCTGATGACCTGTATTGTTTTATACCAAGCTCATGCATAACTTGTTGAAATATGCCTGACATGAAATTTGATCCTTGATCAGACTGAATAGACTTAGGAAGACCGACAAAGCAGAAAAACTTGGTTAGAGCCTTGATGATAGTCTTCGCCTTGATATTACGAAGTGGAATTGCCTCAGGAAACCGAGTGGAAGCACACATGATAGTCAGTAAGTACTCACAACCAGACCTAGTCTTCGGCAATGGTCCAACACAGTCAATGATGATCCGACTGAAAGGTTCTTCAAAAGCGGGAATGGGCTTAAGTCGAGCCTTTGGAATATTTTGGTTCGGCTTCCCTACCATTTGACAAGTATGACAGGATTTGCAGTACTCCTGTACATCAGACCTCATGGAAGGCCAGAAGAAGTGGTTTCTGACACATTGAAGGGTCTTCTTGATACCCAAATGACCTGACATAGGATTGTCATGGGCCAGACTAAGAGTTTCTTGACGGTACGGCTTTGGAAGAACAATTTGATGGGTGATCATCCACTCTTCATCTGTAGGAACATCGGGTGGACGCCACTTTCTCATAAGCACACCATTTTTGTAGTAAAAACAGACAGGAACTTGAGTAGCCTCTTGTTCACTTGCAGCCTGTGGTAGAAGATGCGCTAGATCACGAGCTTGTTGTTGCTCATGAATAAGTTGTTTAGGAGACAAAATGTCATTAGAATGAGCTGACAAGGACAAGTCTGAAGATTTCCCAGACATCTCAGGACTGGAAGGTTCTTGATGAAAAGACTGCCCAATGAAGGTGTCAGCCAGGTTAAAGTCCAGGTCAGCAACATCCTGAATAGGCTTTTTGGCCATTGAACGACTAACTGCACATGAAGGATAGAGGTCTGGAATTTCCTCCTCTATAGAGTCAGATTCTTGATGAATCAAAGGAGTGTCAGTTACAATAGGGAAGGGCACAACCTTATCCCCAGCAAGATCATTACCAAGAAGCAAATGAATGCCTTTGAAAGGAAGAGAAGACCTAACACCAACAGTAACAGGCCCAGAGACTAAGTCTGATTTGAGATGAACATTATGGAGAGGTACACTTGTAAAACCACATTCTACTCCTTGAATAAGGACATTAGCCTGAGTAGACGATTTGTCCGAGAAAGGCAGAATATCTGCAAGAATAAGAGATTGGGAAGACCCAGTATCCCTTAGAATTCGAACAGGAGCAGATGAGGAAAAATCATGTGAAAGTGAGACAGAACCATCAGTGATGAATGGCTCAAAACCCTCCATAACCGGATCAGACACAGAAGGTAGAAGATCAGGTGAACTGACCATTGATACAAGAGATTCTCTCTTTGTCAAAGCAGTTGGCTTGGTTTCTTCTCGTTGTTGTTTTTTCTTGAGAGCATAACACTCAGAAATAAGGTGACCTTGCTTTTTGCAGTAATGGCAAGACACAGAGGGTAAAGAATCAGAGGATTGCTTCTCACTGGAAGGTTTCCTTTCAGAAGAGGCCTTAGAATCATTAGAAGTGTTATTAGAAGACGTCTTGGACTGAAACTTGCTTTGAAATTTTGAAAAAGTGGATTTCTGGACAAAAGAAGACTTGTGAGTCAATGCATAACTATCAGCTAGCGTAGAAACATCTTGCAAAGTAATGGCTTGTTTTTCTTCAAGGAAAGTCTTAATATCAGGCTGGACACACCTTTTGAATTCCTCAACCAGAATAAGTTGCCTCATTCTATCAAAATCTTTTTCAACATTCATGGAATTACACCACTGATCAAACAACTGTTCCTTTAACCTGCCAAATTCAACATGAGTTTGACTGGCTTCCTTGCGAGAATTCCTAAATTTTTGCCTGTAAGCCTCAGGGACTAATTCATAACCCAGATTTGACAAAATCATAATCAGCACACTGTTGGACAGATAACTGGTTATAGATTTTTCTTGCTTTACCAGTAAGAACACTTTGTAACATCATTGTCCAATGCTCTTTTGGCCATTTCAAATTTTCAGCAATTTTTTCAAAATGGGTAAAGTATTGGTCAACATCATTTTCTAAGAAAGGAGGAACAAGTCTGATATGCTTAACCACATCAAAATGATCAGAAAGTCCAAATGATTTTGGAACAGTACCTGCTTCTATTCTCTTTATTTCCAATTCGTACTGCATTCTTTTTTCTTCTAGTTCTTTCTCCAATCTTCTTTCTTCCATTTCTTTCTCCAACCTTCTTTCCTCCAGTTCTCTTTCCTTCTCCCTCTCCACCCTTCTCTCCTCCAGTTCTCTTTCCTTCTCCAACCTTCTCTCCTCCAGTTCTCTTTCCTTCTCCAACCTTCTCTCCTCCAGTTCTCTTTCCTTCTCCAACCTTCTCTCTTCCAGCTCTTTCAGGCGTAGCTGAAATTCAAGTCTTTGCAGCTCCGTTGCCGGCACTTCCACAGCTTTAATTAATTCTGCTGCTTCTTCCCCAAAGATATCTTCATCGATGAAATGTTGCACCAAAATGTTGAATATTTCTTGTTTCTTCATTGATGACTTCACATCAGATAATCCAATGAGGCTATTTGTAGCAAGTCCTTCTTCTTTGCCAACAAAATTAATTCCTGGGTTGGAGTTTTCAAAAAACTTTCCACATCAAATGTCATGATTGCTGGTTTTTAAACTAGTCAAAAGATTTAAAATAATACTCTTCGGTGAATCCAATCTCGGTAGAACCTCCAATTTGTTATGACTTGGAAAAATCACAACAAAGAAAACTGGCCAGTACAACTAAAACAAATTTATTCTTTACAAAAAAAATAGTACAAAAATTATCCACTATTTAAATTCTCTAATAACACTGCCACTATTTAACTGTTGCCAAAACAAAACTCTGGTCTGCTCTCTTCTGCTGTCTGCTCTCTTTGTTGTCAGTCTCTGCTGTGCTTAAAATCACAGCCTTTTTATAGTCTAGCAACCTTCCAGAAAGATCCACAGGATTCTAGGGAAATCCCGCCCCCTCCAAGCAGGAAAGTGCCAGAAGCTTCAAGAAATTACTAGACTTTTCTTAATGATTTTACAAGTACGCCACCAGATAGTGCCAATGAACAAAATAAATATAGCTGACCAGCAGGGCAGCAAAACAGCATGTAACAAATCTTCATTTACAAATGGAATATAAAGCTGTACAAAAAATTATCATACATAACAGTTCGATCAAAGAAAAATGTTTTATGTCTGGACACAAGAACAGTCTTTGGTGGTCACTAATGATAATTTCAAGAAATGCATCATAATTCTCAGATTTCATGAATAGTTTGGCTAATTTAGATAATCAACTAATTAACGGCCAGAAGTTGGTGCGAAAATCAGGGACAGATACGGCCTTCGTTGCCCACCTCTGTCTTAGCTGTTCAGCAATGCACCGGTGTCAGCTCCCCAATTTTTACCTTTTTCATAAAATAGACATTTATTTGAGTCACTATATTGCATTTGTCACTACTGTCAGACACAATAAAAAGCTAATTTAATTCTTTTTTTTTAGTCCAATACCAATTTTGAGCTTTTTTAACCAATGTCTTGCATTATAAGTACACATACTGTATATGGTGCTAAATGGTAAATATTCACTTTTCTTTAATTTTTATACTGTTTCAAGTGTACTCCTTTATAAGATCTTACATAATACAACGTTTACTTTTCACTTAAACATGTCAATAATGTTTTTTTTATTTATTTAAAAACACATTTCTCGAATAAAATAGAATGTTACTTTAATAACCCAGGAGGACTGAAGTAACAAATTACAAACATATGTATTTAAAACAAATAAAAGTCCCTCTGACGGTGGTGACATTAGACCTGACAGTGGTGACACAAATCTGACGGGAGTGACAGTGGCCTCATTATCACATATAATTCCAAAATATAAGCCACAAGTCAATGTTTTTTTGTTTTACAACTGCTGTAACCAAATAAGAGTGCACCCTCATTGCAAAAAATGAATAGAGAACACTAGGCAGGGCATGTTTGGATGGTCCGTGGAGCTGCCCAGTTAGTCCTACCCTCACCAGAAGTTTGTGTGTTCTAGATGGGGCCTTTGTACACCCTTCCAGTGAGTTTAGTCCAAATTGATCCTGTATTGACCTATTTAGAGACCGACGTGTGCAGGTCCTGCACATCCACATTTGCAGGTCCATCAACCTCAATTAATTTTTTGTATCAGGTTAACAGGACCTGCACATGTTGGTCTGTAAATCGATCAATACTGGACAAATTAGCATGCAGTTTACTGGAATGGGGTACAGATTGACAATCTAGGTCCAATCTAGAAACACACAAACTTCTGGTGTCGGTAGGACTAACTGGGCAGCTCCACGGACCATCCAAACACACCCCGCCTGTTCTCCATTCATTTTTTACAATGAGAGTGTACTCTCATTTGCTAACAGCAATTGAAACATTGATAGCTGTCTATTGATTCATTTTGAGAAAACAATACAACAATAGTAAAATAATCTACACTTGCTTCTTTACACTATCCAAGTTTCATGTTTTTGGTATTTGTTCCATAAAGAGAAAGTTAAATATGGCTGAAATGATTGGGGGTTGGATACTCTGTGCATCCCCAATGATGTTTGCAAAATGAAAGTGCCATGATAGTGAAATGAGAGAGGGAAGGCACCCCTCACCCCCAGGGATTGGACGATAGGCCGAAGGTATTCTTCCTCAATAGCATGCAGTTTATGCCTGTATAAAGGAAATAAAGAAGAAACTTTGCTATTCTCATACACAAATACAAATAAAATAAAGATAAATTAAAAATAAAAACTATAATTGTATTAATTGTGGTCAAAAAATCATATTTAATCTTTCCTTAGGGACCATTCAGAGGTTTTTGTCACCACCGTCAGACTGTATGTCACCATCGTCAGACAGAAAGTCTGACGGTAGTGACATCTGACGGTAGTGACAAAAATGTACTCTTTTCCATGCTATGCAGAGGTTGTCCACATTAGCCATCTTGTTTTCACTCTGTTGCTAGCTGTCACAGACCTCTTCTTAAATATTAAACATTTATATAATTATTTTTTTTTCTATACACAAAAGATACGGTGGTGACATGTTATGGTGGCAACAGTAGCAGTTTGAAAGAATATGTACAGGTTTGAGAGAAAATGGCAAACTTACAGGAGCTTGAATGTTCTTGAACCATCAAGAAGTGATGTGAAGAAGAAGTGAAGTCCTCGGGAATGTAGTGGACCTTGTTCTTGCCTGATTTTATTGATTTTACAAAAAATCAGACGGTAGTGACAGGAGGTGAGGCACATATTTTGAATCAAAAAATGATAGTTTATTTTTTTCAAAATTTAATTTTTGTAGTTTTTAATACATATAACAATAAACTCTTTAATCTGGTAAGGTTATTATTAAATTTTATATTTACTTTTTTTTTTTAAAATCAAATTGAAATGATGAGCTCCCATCGGAGGACAGCTGATTTTGAAGGCAACAGGCCAGCATAATGTCATAAAATTATTAAAATTGAAAGTCCACCAATAAAAGCCTGTTACATGTGTGTATAAAACCCTCTGATTATAAATTTGATTCATGTTTTTTGTGAAAATGTAATTAATTTCAAACAGAATAAGTATTTTTCTTGGTGAGACATGTTTTTGGCGAGTTCTCAAGAATCGCTGAGTTGCTAAATGTTCTTTCAGCTGATTCTCTTATATAGTCATTGCTTTTTAGCCCTTTTAGCCTGTGTCCCAACTTCTTTGAGACCTTTTGCAGCCAGAAAATTTGAAATAAGCCCATTTTGTGGATAAAAATGTAAAATGTCTCAGTTTTAACATTCAAAATGTTATCTATGTTCTATTTTAAATAACATATTTGCTCATGTGATCTGAAAGTCATTGCATTTTGATTTTATTCACAATTGACACTTCGTCCCAACTATTTCAGAATTGGGGTTGTAAATTTATATATTATAAATAACAAAGAAATTACAAAAGAAACAAATAAAATAAACCAAATTCACACATTATGCCTCAAATCGCAAGTTAATTTCAATCTTGAGTGTACATAAATGGCTCTATATCATAAAAACGTACCCTACGAGGCCACCCACTGTTTTATAGCATCGTCATATCAATAAACTATTAAAATATGCTAGAAATGCTATACATGCCTGGAGAATGTTCCGTGACATGAAGTTTTATTTGGTGTAATCTCATTATAGAAATATATTATGGCCTTCATGCAAAAGATACAAGTTTTATTTGGGATATTTGCTCCAAGTTTGTCTAATGGATTTGGCTAGTCAGACTGGCTTCAGTGACGAGCATCTGTAACCGCTCTGTTTCGGAGGTAGATACCGACCCCAAGTTCGCGTTATGGCAGCGGGTATTTTTACGATTATTTTGAACTTTAAGTTGCATTAGGATTGCTCACGATGCAGTGGCGATTCACTTATTAAAAGGCTATGAAATAAAAAATAACTGGGCCGACTTTGAAATTTTGCTTTTATTAGTTTAGATGAATTGTGCACAACATCAATATTACCTTAAAGGTCCACTATGCAAGTTTGTTTACTTTCACTTCTGTTGCCATTCGAACTCAAACAAAACAGAGGTAGCCCACCCCTCCTCCCATAGATCCCTCCCTCCCATGCTGCCATAACTGTCAACTCTTGTCAGTGATTGGTCGGGACGGCTTGTTATGTTATAGGGCACAGCCTGTGCCCCTTGTGTTTATTTGCAGTTTGTGACAACTGTGCGGTCTCCAGAGCCCGGGTTTCTTTTACAGTGAATTTAGGGGCAGGCAGCTAGTGGATCGTGGCGAGATGTCGGCGAATTGAGACAAAAATTTAATTGCTCAGAGTAAATTATTTAATTAATGAATTCAGAGTAAATACAGGCCGGTTTGAGAGTGAAGGATTGTCACATCACAAATGTATTATTTTCGAGTTATTTTTGGTTGCTCGGCCAAGAACAAATCCCGGTCGCATCAACCAAACATTCGACCTGACCGCCGTGGTGGTATTTCTAAATAAAAGATAACTGCTGGTTTGTTTGATCCAAAATTAATCTGACCTGCTTTCTTTTGTCAGAAACCCGTATATGATTATTGAAAGTAAACCGTTAACCTTTTCCATCAACAACTTACAATTTGATAGCAAAGTAAACAGTCTCTGAATAAGAAAAACAATCAAGAAATAATTTTCAAATAGGTACACACCCAATCAGTATTGCAACACTCGGTTCTGGGACAGTGTTATTTGATACTGCATGCTGATATAAATCCAACGTGATATCGAAGGACTTTGTCACAAACTCATTTAGCTGAGAAAATACACTCCAAATCAGTCTTTCAGCTGATGGGCATTTTCACAGCCTCACAATGGTGATGGACCGCGCGAGGGCCTGGAATTAGAATTGATTGATCGAGCATCAGAACGCACTCGACCAACTGTGATCAGTGGAGTTTTTTTCCGCAGAATTTTGGTACTGTATAATAGAAAAAAAATAAAGATTTTATTGGCACAGGGGCGCATTTTAAGCATGCTCAGTGGCATTATTATGCGCCATATTTTGATTTCATGTGCCATTTGCAAATGGCGCTTGGCCTTCCCAACCCCTGTGGTTACCAGCAGCAAAAGTGTTTTCAGTTGATGTATATGTGTGTGTGTGTGTTTGTGTGTGTCATCTAGGTGAACTACCGTAAAACTACACAACAGGCCAAAAGTTTGAAGCCACCCTCAGATTAAAAAAAAAAAATCACATCAACTGTTCATTCCCTATTTTTGCACATGAAATGACTTTAGTGCATAAAATATAGGAAGCCAATAAGTTTTGTTTTAGTTCCAGACCTCAGACCACAGTTTAAAGCTGTCTTGACTGATTGATCACTGACCGTAATGTTTTATAATTGAGTTTCAATGCCTTTGTGTTACATGATTTTTTGTCACTAGGATGTGAACAATTTTATGTAACAAGAAGGCATGCTGTATAAATGCCTTCCCCTGAAGTGTCACATTGCACTTGGTGCACCATTAAAAATCTGAGGGTGGCCCCAAACCTTTGGCCTGTGGTGTACATTAAAACTACTATAATACTACTATGAAAGATGTTTTGAATATTTTTCCAGGTGTTCATATGTACAGTATGTGGGTGTGTCTGTTTTTGGGCAATTTTTTTGAAAATGTTAGAATTGCAACCTTTCAGGGTGAAGTCATGAAACATCACAGGTGAGTAGTTGAAAGCTGAGGTTGGAGATGGATGTGGACTGAGTGTGCACTCACTGAACACATTATGATGAGGCCTGCTCACCTGTTAACAGTACCATTATAGCCGTTATTGTTGGTGCAATCCCAGATTGTTCCTAGTTTTAACCTGGTGTGATTAAGGTGAAGAAGCAGAAAGATCCATCCTGGCTTCACTTCTCTGTATTCACTTGAATGGAGGTAATGATGGCAGTGATGATGAAGACAGTGTTGATGGTCATGTGAGAGATGATGTTGTTGTTTGCATGATTGCGCCCAGTATTGTGATGATGATGAAGGTGATCCACAGATCCAGGCAGGGGAGAGGGAAATCGGGCCGCTGTGTGGTGACCGTTCTCCAGGCCGCATCCAGACAGGAAACAACAGCGTCAAGATTTTCTTCCACAGTGACAACTCAGGGGAGAACGTTGGCTGGCGGCTATCCTACACCACTGTGGGTAAGTGCGGGCTCTTTGCTTGAAATAGAGGGAGAGGCCAGCATTATCATTTATGCCATGAATAAGAGTGAAAAATATGGGTTCTCTACTTGCAGTAATTCCTCCAAAAATGAGCTGTTGCTAAAGACTGAGTAAGGCCTTTATTGGCTGTTAAAACTCACTGTTTTAGTGAACACGGCTTATTTTTACAGGAAGCCAATGCCCAGTCCTACAGCCCCCTGAAAATGGCCAGATTGAGCCTCTTCAAGAACAGTATACCTTTAAAGACCACGTCCTGGTGACTTGCAAGCGTGGATACAGAGTGCTTAAGGTGAGGCTGGGAGGAGCAGGCTTTTCTTTGGTTAAGCATTATTTTATCTATTAGGCTACAGTGTACCCTGGGCTCAATTATTGCATCACTCTGCAAGGAGTCCTTAAAAACATTTACTAGTTGAGTGGTTCCATTCAACAACAAACTGAATTAAGAATATCAGTCCTTAACTATCTTTTTTAATATTTTGGGATCACTGGATTGCACAGATTTATGTATTCTGAACCCATATTTGAGTGCACAGATTGTATAGTCGTTGTCATGTCTCATTAAAAATCAAGATTGCCCCTACACCTTTTTGGCTCACCAGCCAATAGGCAGGTTGAATTACTGGGATCAGTTGGTGTCCAGGGTTATCATCATGGTCATGGTCGTGTCCTGTTAGCAAACTCTATTATAATCTTTTCCTCCAAAAGTGTTGGCCAGATTGACTTCATATTTTGTAAGGCGTTTCCTTGGGACCATGTCTCTAAAGTTTGCATGCAGTTTCTAAAAATGTTCATTTTTGGATTTTTAACTATTTTATTCATGAAAAATTCCCCATTTTGAAAATATGCCCAGTTAAATTATGGCTATGAGTGATGCAACTGTGTTCTCTTTTTTGTGGTTTTTATCCTGATTGGTTTTAATGCTGGCAGGTGAGCTACAAGGCCATTGGTCCTATTGTTTGATTTATTGCTGGTTTTCTTTTTCGGTTGAGGGGCAGAATAATTTCGGCGAATTTCTGACTATACTGCTTTCACAGGATGATGAAGAAATGGAGCACTATCAAATTGTGTGTGAGAAAGACGGTTCATGGAGCGGCACTGTACCAACCTGTAAAAGTAAGAACCACTGCGTTTTTTTCAGTTTGTGTACATGCTAATTTTGAAATTGAAAGGATGCATTTTATCTCCTGAAAACTTCTAGGGCTTTATGTTGAAACAGTACCTGCCTGTTCATACCATATTCTATAACTAAGTACCAAGGCAACAAAGACAAAAACTAAAGCTGTGAACATGGCTACGATCACCTGTCCGCTAACATTATTTGAAAAATGAACGCTATACTGTGTGCCATTTGTGGAGAACATTAACCACTGTCATAGTAATGTAGCCTTCTATTGGACTAAGAAATTGGCAGATTGGACCGTTGGCGTTGTTAAGCAGAGAAGCAGTAATTTAAAAATTGGGTGAAATACTGTTAAAGTCGCTAGTGATCACCATAATTATTTAGAACATGTTTACCAGACAAATGTGAATATTGGACATACTTGAAATACTTCTTACCTGATAAAACATGGTATAATCAAATTATTTTGTCCCGCTGACCTGGCAAGATTAAAATGGCATCAGTGCCTACTGTTGGGCCAAGAAGATGAAATCTGGTGAACAATCATATTTATACACTGCAGCTTCTGTTCCCATGTATTTATGAATGTTCAGCTCTCTGTCTCCCCCCTCTGCTTCCTCCTCTATATCTCACCCCCCGACGTCCAGAAACGGATTCACAGAAGAGCCGACGATCATTACCCAGCATCTTAAGCAACCACATTCTTTACTAGTACTGTGCAGGGAGGGAGTTGGACTAGAACAGCAGGGTCTTCTGATTTGATGTGGACCCTGGTAAATATGAAACATTATGGCGAGCTCTGTCCTTCCATTGGGGATCATCGCTGTCGCTGTCGAGGTGAAGAGTTGAGTGAAGGTGTTGAGCCTGAGCACTCAGGTACATGACGCGTGGATTCCTTACTCATGTACTCTGTGCTCAACACCTTACAGCCTGTGTACCCTGTGACTTTACTCGGCACAGTACCTGCTGCTCTGTGCCATTTTGTCATTCTCCATTGCAGTTCAAATAAAAAAATGGCTGCTTTACCCTTTGAGCTGTGACTGGGCTGAGATTTGTGTCTTAATTTTAACGGTACAATGAATGGATTGGTGATTTTTTTTTTTTTTTTTGCACGTTTTCCTGCAACTACGGCTGTTCAAAGCTCTTAACGAATAAGTTTGCTCATTCATTCATTTATGCACATAAATGGGGAAAGGCAGCCATGCGAGGCATCAGAAAGATAATTTAGGCCAATTTGGGGTCTTGTGTTTGCTGAAGGACTCTGGCACTTTTTTCTATTGAGGGTTTGGGACTGAACAACCTCCTCTTCCCTCTTGAGGTAAAGTCGCTCCCTCACTTGATCTTCATGTCTTCTTGCTGGATTATGATGCTAACTTGCTAATGGTGCTGGTCTCAGTGTAACTCTGTATTCCATGATGCAAAGGTCACAGATGTAAATAGTGAACAGGAGAATTCACCATTAAGGATTGAGGTATGCGGAACTTAGTCATACAGTAACATGACAGGATGCTGTAGACTATGGACGACAAGTACCCTCTCTGTCCAAGCAATAATGTGCCCTGGGAATAAGGTATGGGTCACAACTTTTACTTCTGTTGGTCCATGTTCCAAGCAATCATCCTATCATTGTGTGTTTGATTCCAGCATCCCATCCAATCACCAACATATTTACGGAGCTCAAATTGGAGAAATTTAATCTTTTATCATTTTCATTTTCATTTCGAGCCACAGAATATGTGCATCTTTAATCTAAATTCAAAGTCTTCACTGTATCCTGCTGCAGCATTGAGCCTGTAAGCTACTTGCACAGGTTTTTATCAGAACAAAAAAATGCCTCTAACTAGGGGAAGTTGGAGAAAAGAGTCCAATTAATTTTCTTTCGTGATTCCGCGGATAGACTTTTGAAGTTAGCTGCTCCACAAATGTGTGGTTAATTTTATCGCTGGAGTATAGTAAAAGCAGCAATGCAAACGTGATAGCTGCATTTCTCATTCCTGGAGGATCACATACCAAATTAGCAAATGGTTTTCTAAGATATGCAAAATGATTTTTACTTTTACCGTGAATTGTCGATATCAGAAGGAAAAATTTTGTGACACGCCTTGTGCAAGTAGCTACATTATATGATGCTTTCTTTTCAGTGTGTATGTGTGAATATTAACCACTTAAATGACGCAAATTGTGCGCTGAATTCATATGTTGCCTTGATGGATACTGAGCTAGTTTATATTACATTGCTGGCTTATCATGCTATCGCGCAAAGGTTAAGAAAGTTTACTATTTATTTTAATATCGGGAACAGTACTATTTAATGTTGGATTATTCTTCCCTTCTCTCTCTCTGCCGTTTGCTCTCTTGATTTCTCCCGTTCTCCCAGGTGTGGATTGTGGAGCTCCACAGGAGATTGAAAATGGGACAGTGACCTTTGAAGGCCAAAGCAACAGCACGGGACTCGGTTCAAGAATACAATACTCCTGCAGTAATCCACTCCACCACCTGTACCCCAGCGAGAATAGTAGGGAACTATCTGCTCTAAATTACAACATTTCATATTTACAGCCGTCATGTTTGCACCCTCTCAGCCCCCTTCGTTCTGCAGGCACTTACACGTGCACAGAGTCTGGGAAATGGACCAGTGAAGAGATTGGTACCAAACTGCCTTCCTGTCAGCCAGGTGAACATCATCCTTTCAAATGGGCGTAAATCATGTGATATGTGCAAAAATGGTATTTTCTTGATTTTACCAACAAAAGTTTCAAGCAAAGCAGTGCTTACATAAAGTTAATTATTTCTTATCCATAGTTCTGTATTTAGCTACATGGCATCTCATGTTCTTTCCAGAATAAGTCATTCCTGGTCTTAGATAATTTATGAAATATCCTCAGTCAAAAAAGAAACTTCACACTCATAAACTTGTAAATATTTTCTTGAAACTTTTAATAAAAGAGTTTTTATCATCACTCGGGGTAAATGCGTTGTCAAAGACATGACACACATCAACTCCGACGTGCACTGGTACGTAGCACGTGCGAGCGTACTTTAAGCTAAAACCATGTTTTATCGTGTTCCTAGTCACGTGACGATATGAGAGATGTGGAACTTAGCTCAC
Source organism: Gymnothorax reevesii (assembly GCA_029721435.1). Taxonomy (NCBI): domain Eukaryota; kingdom Metazoa; phylum Chordata; class Actinopteri; order Anguilliformes; family Muraenidae; genus Gymnothorax; species Gymnothorax reevesii. The sequence continues at coordinate 134,481,730 of CM056574.1, read as the reverse complement.
GTTAGCTTGTTATAGTGACATCTCGTAAAAACAAGTTTTTACAGTTAATTTTTCGTTGATTTTCAATGCCATGGCCGTCAAACATTCAGCGTGAACGTGCCATTGGCATGCTGAATACGGAAACGTCCATCAGTGACGTTGCAAGGGTTATGGGATGCAGTCGACGGACTATCCATGATCTTTGGACACGTCTCCAACAAACTGGCACCACAGCTGACCGACCTCGTTCTGTTAGCCCACGTGTGACGTCAAAAGCAGAAGACCGACAAATTGTCTTACGTCATTTGCATAATCGATTTGTCACTGCAACGTCCACTAGGAATGAATTGTTCAGAGGTCGTGTGACTGCTCAAACTATACGTAATCGCCTGTGCACTGCTCTTATTCAAGTTGTAACTTACCATTTTTACTCTTGGACATTTCCGTAGCATTTTCAGTGGAACTGGTTACATTATGGACATTATTTTTATGGTACACAATCTTTAATGAGTACAGAATTTAATAAAATCATTATTTAAAACCTCATTTCTTGTATGTTCAACTTATCGACCTCCAAACGAGTGTGAAGTGTTTATTTTGGCTGAGTGTAGTTTGATCATGATATTTCATGACACATGGTGACAGTTGCACGGTAGTTTGTCTCTCCGGTCAGATGTTGGCTTTTACAATTTCCAAGATTGTCTGCCAAAACAGTCTTTACTGGAAATGAGTTGTAAAGTAAGGAGAATGTCCAGTCATTTTCATGCTTCTGTATCCCCTATGAAGGTGTGCAAACACCTACCACGGGAAACCAAATGAATCAAGGCCTAGCTTGCTAGTTGCTGAGCTGAAATGGAAATTCAAAAAGACATTTTTGATTTGATTCTTTCAGAACTTTGCTAAATTAATTCCGCAACTAATCTGATAGGCCCTCAGCACTTTGCTGAATTTGATAGACCACTGGAACGTTATTGCCTGTCTTTTGTCGAAACCTGGAAAAAGTTTGCGTCTTGAGTGAGGTTCCCCACGACGCGGAGATATCTTCATTGTGTTCCGGTGTCCTCTTTCTCTGATTTCTTTGGCGTATCATCCATGCTAGCTCGCTGTTGTGGCTATGCTTCTGAGGGGAATACAAATTGAAGAACTATGTGTCACAATTGGTTGAATACTCCTCCAGTGCAAAGAGTTTTTTCAGTGAAATATGACAGCTTACTGGCTCAAATACAGGGCTGACTAATCATTGCAGCTTTAGAAGATTGTGGAAGAGATGATCTGGCTTGAGAGACAATACTGTTGTTAAAATGATTAAAATCCCCTAAAACCACCGTTGGTGAAGCTGTATGTGTATGTTTCCAGTCTGTGGGGAGCCATGGGAAACGATGCCGGCTCAGCAGAAGAGGATTGTCGGAGGCCGGAGCGCGGTTCCTGGGCTTTTCCCCTGGCAGACGCTGCTCATGGTGGAGGACTTGACTCGGGTCCCGGAGGACCGCTGGTTTGGCAGCGGGGCACTGCTGTCTGAGTCGTGGGTGCTAACTGCCGCCCACGTGCTGCGCTACCACCGTCGCGATGCCAGCATAGTACCCGTTCTGCCCGAGCACATCCGTGTTCACCTCGGCCTCCACAACATCCGCAGCAAACACCAGGCCATCAACCGCACGGTGGAGCGTGTCATCCTACACCCCCATTTCAACCCCCGCAATTACAACAACGACATCGCCCTGGTGAAGCTGAGCCAGCCCGTGCCGCTTGGTCGTCTGGCCATGCCGGTGTGCCTGCCTCCCCCTGGCCAGAACGACTCCCTGCCCCAGCCACACACCCTGGGCCTGGTGGCCGGCTGGGGCGTCTCTAACCCTAACGTCTCCACGGACGACGCCGTGGCTTCTGACCCCGGGGAGCCCTCGGACATCCTGCAGTATGTGAAGCTGCCAGTGGTGGATCAGGAAGAGTGTAGGAATAGTTACGCCTCTCGCTACCGCCAGTACAACATCACAGAAAACATGTTCTGCGCAGGTTTCTACGAAGGAGGACGAGACACCTGCCTGGGCGATAGTGGGGGGGCATTTGTGATGGAGGACCCCCTCACGCAGAGGTGGGTGGCCCAAGGTCTAGTGTCCTGGGGGGGTCCGGAGCAGTGCGGCAGCCAGCGTGTTTATGGCGTCTATACCAGAGTTTCCAACTACATGTCCTGGCTGCAGGACTACCTGGACCCGGGCAGTCAGTGGTGAGGGCAGTTGCTGTTCTACTCTGATCCCTGGTATCTTATGCACTACACTGCTCACATTGTACTTCACTCCATATCAGTGCACTTCTACAGTAGCTCTCTCACATAGTGTAATAAAAGCTCCTGTTTCTACTTCAACCAGTGGCAACTGGTGAGCTGAAAGATGCTGAGGCACAGAACTTCCCTTGAAAATAATTTTTGGTCTTGACTTGTTTTCAATTTTTTTTTTGCAATTAAACAATCATAAAATATTCGAGCAAAATATGCTAAAAGCAGACACAGCAGTTGACATAGTTGGCTTTTTTTTTGTAAGGTGAATAGAAGTCTCTCAATTTAACCATTGCAACTCGGCATTAAAAAGAGAGCTTTGTGTTTAACAGCCAATGGCTTTTTCTCATCAGTGAAAAACTTGTTAATCAAGGAAAATAATTGAAAGATTTACACTACCGCTGAAAAGTTTGGGATCACTTTGAAATTTTCTTGTTTTCCGTGGAAACACACATGAAACTAGTCTGAATAGGAAATATAGCAAATGAACAGGACATGCTGACATTGTCCGAGTTAGAAATAATGATTTTAATGGAAAATGATGAATATGTACGAAATATGTATGAAAATTTGCCTTCATCAAAAAAAAAAAAAACACCTTCACTGTTGATACTGAAACTGGTGTTTGACGGGAACTATTTAGCACAGCTGCTAGTTGACAAACTGTGAGGCGTCTTTGTCTTAAAATACACACTCTCAGATATTTGTCTTTTTGCACAGTTGTGCATCGGGGCCTCCCACTCCTTTTTTCTTTCCTTGTTAGTGCCAGTTTGTGCTGCTCTCTGAAGGGAGTAGTTGACAGCATGGTAAGAGATTTTAGGTTTTCAATTTCTGGCATTGAATTACCTTCTTTTCTTAGCACAACAATAGACTGATGGGTATCTTAAGGAATTTCTTTCTCTCTGGCCATTACGAGCCTGTAAACAAACAAACAACTGCTGATGCTTGAGGTACTAAACCAACCTCAAGAATGTAATGCTCCCTTTTGCGATCCCTGTCAATTTAATGGTATTCAGCTGTGCAACAAATTTGCAGAAGGATTTTCTAATAATCATTAGCCTTATAAAATGCTTAACTTGGATTAGCAACCATACCAGGAGATTGATGCAGAGGACTAACCGTTGCTGATAATAGGCCTCTATGCAAAAATGTAGATCATTCTCTGAAAATAATCTGATTAATTTTAATCGTTTGTGAAATGGAAAAAAAAATGCTTGTGAAATGCATGAAAATGTATTTTTCTTTGGAAAACAAAGAAATTTGCAAGTGATCCCCAACTTTTGAGCGGTTCTGTTATCCTTTTACTGTACAGAGGAGAACTGGCTTCACCTGAGAGTCTGAAGTGTTTTTGGAGCTCACCAGTGCTTGAAATGGGCCGGATCTCACCGGTACGCAGTACCGTCACCTCTGATTTTTACTGCTCTGCGCACCGTAACTTCTTACGGCACCCCACAGGTACCGTCACCTTTCACACGCCTAGGCACGCATATTGTTGCTACAAATTACGGTCTGTGCGGTAATTTATTTGTTCTTTTTAAGCAGCGTTTGATTTATTTTTATATGCACGAGACAACTATACAGTCTTGCGCACGAGTGCATTCTAATATTAAAAAAAACCCTATTTCCGTTGTAGTTCTTATGTTGTCCATAAGAACGGCAAGTGAAATTCAAGCCAATTATAATTTTATAAAGACATGTCTACCCAAAATGCAACATGTTACCGCAGTGCGCAAATTTACGTGCATACAGAGCGTTCCAAAATATTTTTAGCCAGTCGTCACTTGTAACTGAAAACAGTACGATTTTGAGGATGTTGGCTTGTCGTGTGAACACTGCGAAACGAAAATGATTTTCCCCGAACAACGACCCAAATTTATTTCTGTAAAAACAACGAATGGCTCGTCAAACAATGCTTCTAGTGGGGTGGTAACGGTTTTTTCCACTCATGACTGTTTTTGATGCACTTAGTTTGTACAACCACCACCACAAGTAACCTATGAACCTGTGTGAAACACTGATGTATTGTCCTTTATTCAGTTGGTTTGTACTCTACATTATTGACCTGTGTAGGCTTGCCTGACAGTTAACATTGTCCTGCCTTGTTACATGTGTCATTCTATCAAGTAATTTCAATGTCCACTCTGTCCATAATTATATACATATTGGTTCACTTCCTAAAATTGGCTGGCTTGGAAATGGCCTGATTTCAGTAAAAAGCATAATACACTACAAATAAAATGATTCTATTGAGTGGAATATTCTCATACCATACCATTTTGACAACCATTTTGAGAAAGTTGTAGTTCTGTTGTAGCTATTCTTATTTTTTAATGCAAAATTTTGTCAATATAACCAATATAATATTTCACAAGAATGTTATTTATTTGATATTAAATTCATAATTTCTCTTGACATTATCAAAGACCTACTTGAAAATTGAGAATGTGGGAGCTTAAGTAATACTAGTTAAGATATGCAGTGGTGTCTGCTGAGTTGGGACGGAGTGTAATGCGGTTCTACAGAAAGGTTTTGGTTCGGTTTTGGTTTTTCAGAGCTGCTGATTCAGAGTACTGGCACCTTTTTTATTCCAATTCAAGCACTGGAGTCCACAGAATGTCAATTCAAATAAATGACTGATGACAGGTCAGGACCAATCATTATTTTCATGGGATGTTCTTTGCATCGCCAATTTTCAGCTCACCAGCGCCTTCATTTGAGTGAAAGCTCCCCTTTTCCACTCCAAAACATCCAGTGTTATGCTCCGCCCCTATTTTCTCCCTGGCTGCGCTGTGATGCCACCCTCTTGCACTCAGGTGCTTAAGTCACTGCATCCCTTCAGTGGTCAACAAATATTTTTGTAATCTAGTGTAATATTACAATGTTTGCCTCACTTGGGTTTATACAGTCAATTTTATACTGTTACTGCAACTTTCTGCATGAATTATTTTATATTGTTGCTTACTGAAAAATAAAGTTGTCTTATTTCGGAAGTTGTGTGTTGGGATGAATTAGAGCTGTTCATGCAAGTTGACACTGCCGCACAACATGGACCTGCATGGAAACCAGCTATGTGTAGTGGCTTGTATGGAGAAACCAGCTAAGAAATCCTGCAGTTGCATGGGTCTGCATGACATTATGCAGTAGTTGCTACAGCTGTTGGAATCCCTTGTCTTTTACCTCTCAAAATCTGCTTTTTGAACTAATTAAATCGTATAAAAATGTTTGTTGTTACTATGCCAGCTCAAAAAATATGGCATTCAAGAGTCTGTGGCACAAAGTTCATTCTTTTTATTTATTTTTTTTTTGACTGTTGTAACACGCAGGATGATAAGCTAATGCTTGTCTTACAGGCCTGTAATTGCTCCATGGTTTGTTTTACTAAGTGTTGTTTCTGTGGTATTGGCAGAAATACTGTAAATATTTTGATAGGGCAGTAGAATTTTTTTGTGAGAACATTTTCCTCATGTGCAATGCTCTACTCCATTCATTCATGGCTTTATTGCTTCTCAGAGCTAATTCTGTGACACTCACAGGCTGAAGCCCTAGAGGCAAAACAGTCAAACAGTATGGTCTTAAAACATGAGCATGCATGTTAGTGTTTCTCAAACTCAGTTTTTGGGACCCCTGGGTTTGCTGATTTTTGTTCCTGCCACAAAGGCAGTGTCAGAGTTTTAACAAACTGTTAATTTTCCATGCCGATTCCCAATTTCCCAATGCTGATTGGGCTTAATTTCAAACAAGTAAGGCCACAGACCAATCTATGGGTTTGTGTTTAATTCAAACATGTGGAACTTCAGGCCTATTTTAAATTGAAGTAGAGATCCTAAGATTTCCAAAGATTGTGGTGAATTACGAAGAAATGTGTGTAAAATGATACTGAAGATTTTAGGTATTTTCAATTTGATGTAATGCTGTGCCCATAAAAACATGGCGTCCAGGGTTTGAATATTTATCTCAATATGAGTAGTTTCAGAGAAGTGCTGCAATCAGCAGATACAGAATATGTATATGACACTGTCCTACAGTCTGAAAAAAATGCCTCTTCTGAATCCATTTTAGGGGAAATTCAAGCAAAATCTGACTTTAAGGGGTTAATACATTTTATTATGAGCGTAACTTCACAAAGACAGGTACAGGTACAGGTTCACATGAAATTAAGGACTAAAGTAAATCAATAAGCTCCTTACTGCCGTGGACACCTGGTCGCTGTCTGGAAGATCATGACGAGTTAGATAACAAAGCAAATGGTAAATGACGCAAACGTGCATTGTGTTGAATTTTAAGGCTAAGCATCTTCAAACTTTGTTAACTTTCATCAAACATTAACATCTTGTAAAATTAAATTCAACTACCTATTAAGTCATAGTTTCATTGCAGTCTTGAATATGTGACCATAAAAACTACTTTTGGTTTCGGAGGGTGTGAAGGAAGTACTCACAATGTACATGTACAATATTTTTTACATTTTGCCATGCATAATGACAAACTTCCTCAAGGGGGTGTTCCAAGTTTCACTTGGCTGTAATTCAATGCGTACACACATGAAAATATCACAAAGTCTATCTAGACTGACTTGTTATTTATTCTGAGCACTTTCCCAATGAACTTTGCAGCGCTGGCAAAGGTTGTGTAAATATCGTACCTTGTAGGCAACAATTTTTAGACACTGACATAGGACTTTTTACCTAGGGGGAACTTGGGGAACTGTTTTGTTTTGTTGTGCCCATTGAATTTCTGTAGGCCAGAAAATACTTTGAATGCCCGAGGTCAATTTATAACCGATATACATTTGACTGTAGAAATGAGAGAAAATATCTCTCAAAATAAAAATTAAAACAGTACTGATCTGAGGGTTTTGGTAAAAATGCACATCTTTGGGGATTGAAGTTGGAATGCATGCCAGAGTTAATGAGGTTGTCAGGTTAAAGTGGTCGTCACATGGAAGAAGACGGTAGGAAGACGCACCGTACATCAAACACAATAGCACTACATAACACCACGAATATCATGATGAATGTAGTGAAGAATTTGGCAAATTTTTATCGCGAAACTTTGCCAACATATCCTTCCTTCCATCTGACAGCAACTTTCTGTAAGTATAATGCTTTTAGAGAAATATTTGCTAATTATGTCACGGTCTGACTTTAAATGTTTTTTTATGGATATACTACTATTACTATTGGGAGTATTCTGTCATGCAATGATCCAGTGCTGTACTTCAAGTGGTCCTCAGTTTAGCTTAGACTGTACCTCTTAGTCCTCTCCTTATCTGTCTCCTGCACTCTTGTTTTGTCTCTGACTTTGAGGTTGCTCTAGATCAGTGTTCCCCAACCCTCTCCTGGAGGCCCACCTGTCCTGCTTGTTGTAGATCTCTCCCTGCTCCAGCACTGGTGATTCAAATGATCAAGCTGTCATCATTCAGCTTTAGGGGGTGATTAACGAGCTGATCATTTGAATCACCTGTGCTGGAGCAGGGAGAGATCTTAAGCATGCAGGACAGGCGGGCCTCCAGGAGAGGGTTGGGGAACACTGATCTAGATCGAACACTCACCTCAGTTAACCCCTTTGCACAGAAGTTAAATCTGGCTTTTTAGGTGTTACCTGATTTAAGGCTTTATAATTCAAGATAGCAGCTTTACAGGCAGAAAAACGTTGGCTCAATTGAGTCTAGACACTTGAAGCATTTAGACTCCCATCGTTTTTCAGTTTATTTTTATGATTTTGGTGGAGAAAAGGGGCTGCAAACACAAAAAATCTTCATGAAAATTAAACTTTGAATTAACAAAAAAAATTTATTATTATGAATTTTGCATATCTTTTTCATTGTTATTTCTGCACTTAAAATATGCAATGTTTAATTTTCCAATTGAAAAGTATCGAAATGGCGATGTTTATTTTGACAAGCTGTCACCTCCATCACCTCCAGGAAACAACAAAATTTTGGGGGTCGTCACTGGTATTCAACATGAAAAGAATCCAGTGAACAGTTCTTAAGATATTGGAATTACCTAGGTACCTAGGTTCATCCCAGTGGGGGAAAGGTACCATGCTGTTTTGGTGACCTTGACCTTCATTTCAAGGTCACAAATCATAAATTTGAATATCTTAAGAACTATTGACTAGATTCTTCTCGTATTTGGTACCTAGGTTCATCCCAGTGGGTGAAAGGTACCATGCTGTTTTGGTGACCTTCACCTTCGTTTCAAGGTCTCACATCATAAATTTGAATATCTTAAGAACTGTTGACTGGATTCTTTTCATGTTGGATACCTGTGACGACCCCCAAAATTCTGATGTTTCTGGAGGTGATGGAGGTGACAGCTTGTCAAAATAAACATCACCATGTCGATACTTCATCAACTTTTCAAGTGGAAAATTAAACACTGCATATTCTAATTGCAGAAATAACAATAAAAAATATCTGCAAAAGTCATAATAAAGCATATTAATTGTTGTTGACCTAATGTGTTGACTTTCTGAGTTTATCTTTATGAAATCTCTCTGTGATTGAGTGGCAGTCAGCCATTACAAATACATACGGTGGTCATGTCAAAGATAATTACCGAACAGTGATAGATTTTTAGATTATTATCCCCGCTGCGCGATTAGCGCAAAGCGGGTGATATAGTATTGGGCACCGTCTGTCCATCTGTTCGTACGGACGTCTGTCTGTAGGGGAGACCGGGGAGACTTGGGACATTTTTCCTTGATGTCCAATTTGTCGGGAAATATTTACTGATATGAATATATTATTACTGGTGGAATAATATATGCATAAGTAATATGCGGCATGGCCAAACACAATTTGGAAATATCAATGAAAAAAAATATGGACGATTAAAATATAAAAATATATATGGGGAGATTTGGGACTTTGCTTGGAGAAATGGGGAACAGAGGAGGGAGAGTTTGGACATGGTGGGGTGATTTGGGACAAAATGATATTTCATAAGAAATATGTCAAGTTTCACGAAAATTTTATTGAGATAGACTCGAGTTCAACTTGGTTTGGCTTTCCTAAAACCTAGGCCACATGTCATACAGTTATCCCCCATTCACTGAAAATGTGACACATTCTTACAAACATATGTGATAACTGCTGAAAATCAGTAAACATCAGTATGGACCAAGTCTCCCCACACAAGTCCCAAGTCTCCCCACAAATGTCCCAAGTCTCCCCATGTTACAGATTTCAAGACCAACAGAAATTTTGAAAAATGTAGAAATAATTTTCCAAAAATAACGTCCATAACACTGAGCTATGTCTATATAGTAACTGTCCCAGTAACATCAGATCCTGAAGATTATTACATGCACGGTGATGACCTCGGATGGAAAGTTTGAAATACAAGTTTAGACCGGATAAAAATGAAAAATGGATTTACCTTGCTTGTGCTGCAGCCGCCATCAAATAAACAGGAAGTGTATTGTTGACCTTCTTACTCTCCAGACTCTGATGCAACATTTAATATCATTGGTTAATGTGGTATCCTAGAAACAACCCTGTCCCAAGTCTCCCCTACGGACACATAAAATTGAGGCGGCGAAGGATATTGCCATGTTAGTGGCACTTGTTTTGTTACTTTTAATTTCCTGCAAACAATTCTTAAAGTGTGCTATAGCACTGGCTCTTCATTTGAGTGTTTGTAAACAAATGCTCTATTGGGGACGAGTTGGGAATGCAGGCAGGCCAGTGCAGCTACCGCACTCTCTTCTTACGCAGCCACGCATTTGTAATATGTGCAGAATGTGGTTTTCTGTTGTCCTATTGAAATATGCATGGGCATCTCTGGAATATATGTTTAATTAAGGCATATGTTGCTTCAAAATTTTAATGTACTTTTGAGCATTAACAGTACCTTTACAAAAGTGCCATCTACCCTTGCCAAGGGCACTGACACAACCCCACTACATAACAGAGCATGGATTTTGGATTTGTAGCTATTGACAGTCTGGATGGCCTTATTCTTTGGTCTGGAGTGCAAGGCATCCATTTTCTTAAAAAAAAACCTGAAATATTGATTAATCTCACTAAAATACGCATTTCCATTATGTTATGATCCATCGTAGTTGACTCCGAGCTCAGAGAAGTTGACGGCACTTCTGAATGTCAATGTAAGCACTATAAAATTTTATCTGCCGTTTGCAATTTATAACTACATAATATAGCACCTGAGAAAGGTTTTCCAATGTAACCAGTGCCCATGTAGTTATATCACTTATTCATACAAACGTAAATGACATTTCTTGATGTCATACCAGCTTACACCTGCCCCCTTGGCCATTACAAATGAAAATCTTCCAGATTCCTTGAATCTTTGAATTATGTAATGCACTGTGGCATGTGAAATATCAAAATTCCTTTCTATCTATCATCGATCTTTCATTGATTTTCTCACGTGAGGACATTTACAATCCTCGGCCCATTTCAGCTCCTGGAAGACTAGGTGTATTAAGAAATACAATGAAGCAGGTTAGATAAAACATTAAATATTTTGTATTCATGCTGCCTGAAATGTAATACAAGACAAAGTGAAATGAGCAACTACTGTTTTCTGCTTTTATGTGCATTTTCATACTGTCCCAACTTTTTCCGAGTTGGCTTTTAGCATTCTTTCGTATAGTTGTGACCAGATATGCTAAATTTTATTGTGTAATATGTTTTCAGTAATTGAAAAGAACCGGTTGATTGAACATATTCTTTAATCCAGCACAAAGCTCAACTTGACACTCAGAAACTATCCATATTGACAAGTCGCTCCACCGCCTCTCAAAAAGTAAAACCTGTTTTCACAAAATGATAATTAGCACTTGACATAATAAGGCATAATGTGTATCACCTTGATATAGAATTTTAACTTAGTTCAGTACAGTAACTTACAAACACTTTCTAATATAACAAAGTGAAGAAAGTATGTGCTGGAATTTGGAATGAAGAGTTTCATACTGTGCTATATTGCACCCTTTTCTGAGATTAATCAAAATGCTACAAATCAGTTTCAATTGCCTTTTTCCTAAATTTCATGACACAGACTTGTGCAGGATATGAGCCTCATATGAAGGTGAAATTATATCTAGATGGGAGAGGAATTATTTAGATTGTTTCCTTTAATGGCTGGATGAACATAACAAATGAAAAGAGCCTGTTCATTTTCTTGGCATGTTTTTGGTTCACTTGTCCATGTAAAGAAGGAAATGTCACTGTAAATTGATGCAGACTTATTCATGTTGCTTACCTTAATATTCCAATGTATTCCAGCCAAGATGGGATTGGTCTCTTGCAAGATGTGAAGCACCCAAGCCCCACTGGACACAAGGGGTCACTGAATGGTTTTATGAGTATGAAGAAACGATATGCGTATGCAACTGCCTTCACATTCACCTGATTTCAAACCAACTGTGCTCATATGGGAGATTTTGGAACATTGTGTTTGACAGCACTGTGGTGTGACAACACCAAGAAATATAATTCTGTATTGGGTGAGTTATCACTTATGTTGGTACTGGAAAGGAGGAGTTCTCACTGGCTGTTCACTGCTGTATAAAAGGTACTGCGCCACTAGGTGCCGCGCTCTCTCCCACTCCGGACGTTGATGTGTCGTGCAGAGCACAATGTACAGTGGCTATAGTAAATAAATAGAGTTCGTGTTTTTTGCTTATCTGCCGTCGTGTTTTTCCAATTGCCTGCTTAAACATATTACTAGTGCGCAAGTACACCACAAGCACTCTCTGTCACCATCATCAAAACACCACATGAGGGAGTATATCTTTGTAGACAGGTACTCCGTCCCCCCAGTAAAATGTTACACTTGCGGTTTCTATACCAAGGCGTGTTGAAACTAATCTGGCTGCTTCTGGAGGCTCAACACCTTACTAAGACTGCTGTCACCGCCTGTATATCCTCTGCGTGTGCTAAAATTAAGTGCACTTGAGAGCCCAAAAAGAAAAATTCTGAAGCCACAGCTTTGTATCATCAATTTTATTGTCAAGGCCCCATACAGACAGCCTTCAGTCAATGTGAACAGGGTTTGTAAAAGGGTTGAGTGTCAGATATGCTGGTACAATTGAGAATGGTTTGACCATGTACAGGTAAGCTTGAGCGTGAGAAACAGTTGCGGTTGCATGGGTGAGATCAGAGAGATGTTACGTGTTAGGCTGAGTGTGAGAAACGTATTGGTTTGGACAGATGCTATTGCAGAAATGCATGTTTAAGGGGGTGGTGTACAGTTGTTCGGTGAACACTGTGTTAGACTTGTCCTTCAGTCTCCTCATCAGTGGGAAATTCTAAGGGTTTTGGATCATCCCTCTTGTTTCCTCTGCTGGTGGAGAGCCTGTAGATAACGAATAAACCATTACCACACCGGTTAGTATCCTGCTAGCAGGCTAATATCCACTCACTTAAACTGGTTGCTTAATTTCTGAATCTGTTTGTTTAACCCCATAAGACCTATGGACCAATACATGGATCTGTCAAATGCAGCTGCTATATTCAAACCTGTGGACCTTCGGGTCTTTTTCAAATTCTAGTAGAGATCCCAAGGTTTCAAACAATCCCAAATGTGTCCTGCTGAATTACAGGAAAATGGGTACAAAATTATGTACAAGAGCTAGTTTCTAGATATTTCCCATTTGATGCAATGCTATGGCCATAAAACATGGCATCCTGGGTTTGAATACTTGTCCCAATATGAGTGTGATGTACCTTCAGTGAAGCACTGCAACCAGCATATTCAGAATATGTATGCAATATTGCCCTACAGTATGAAAAAATGCTTTTCAGAACCTACACTTAAGAGAAAACTGAAGTGAAAAGTTAGAGTTTGAGGGGATTATAGTATTTCCAATGATTCAGTGATACTTCTGCTGTGTGGCCCTGAAGTAATGAAGTGGGTTGTCCTACCTGTGGACAGGGATGGAATGAGACGTGGTTTAGCCCTTTGTGCTGGGAAGGCGGCCGGCTCCGATCCGATCAATGGGAACAGGCACTCGCCTCCGTGGTGCCTCCACCTTTCTGAGTTGGGGAACACAAATATTAATAAAACTAATGCAGCTAAACCTAAAATGAGCTGCCACTCAACTGTTCCATCATCTCTTTGACAAATTCGGGCACTGTGGACAAATCGACAGTGCGAGCCAGTGTTTGCTTGGCTTCTGCTCACTAAGAATTGGCACGGAGAACATGAGTGAGAACCCTATGTGACTGAGTCTTCTCAGCCCTCGCCAAGCAGGGTCTCCCCTTACTGTGGTCCAAAGAAACACAAAATATCCTGAGGCAGCACAATGAACTCGTGATTTTGTTCAACTCAAAACTGGGAACTGCTGAATAGAAAAACATAAAGGTGAAAATGTAATTGGCAGCAGTTCAATTTAAAAGGGATACACCCAAAAAATGAACAGACTTGAATAGTGAATAAATAAAAAACCTGATTTACTCATCTTACTCACATTGACATAGCCACTACTGAAAAGCTGATACATGGTAAAAATGAATAAAACCCACAATCCTGAATTATATATATATATTTTTTTTAATCAGATTTGGCAAAAGCCAGAGAGCATGGCAAAAAAAAATTTGCCACCAAGAATTATTCAACATTAACTTTTTATTTTTTTTCTTCAAGGAACACTTTTCAGGTCAATAGGCTTTGGCAGGAAACCATTAAAACATTTGTTGAATAAAGTTAACATATAACTTTAGATTGCAGGCAATCAACAGTAATGCTGATGGCATGCTGCTGTAATGCAAAATTTTGTTGAATCTCCTTTCTTTTGGCAAAAAGTGTAAAAGCGTTGTTTGTCAAAAGAATATTTCTGGAAATAGTTCTCCAGTTTCCTATAAATATGCACTTTTATTAGGTTTCATTGTCAAGTTATTATCCTGTCTCCTAGCTGTGTGATGTCATCCTCTCAATGAATTTAGGGGAATATTAGCAAAGTATTGGTGTCATGATCTGAAAAGTAAAAAATATTGCACCTCTCCAGACCATACACAAACATGTAGCTTGCCACCTGTTACTTCAATCCACAGGCTCTACTGGAATTGGCTTTAATGGGGGACAACAAATAGAACTTGTAAATAACTTATTGTTCTTTATTTATGAGTTTTAATTTAAGCCAAGGACATTTCTACTATGGATTGAATAAATAAATAAATAAATTAATAAATAAAAGATCTTACTAAGCATTTTAATATTGTATTTAGATGTAATAGATTTATTTATATTACCTTTTCTCTCAGTAAAACAAATATTCTGCCACTGATGTGGGATAATGGGATTTGTCCATGGGATAAGAATAATCCACTTTCCCCATAGGCAAATCTAGAAATGAGTAAAAATCTCCCAGTATCTCATATTGATCAGAGGACATTTCACTTACAGAAGAGGTATCAATGTGTGTTTTAAGTTCAAATACAAGATTTAATTGCTTGGTAAGATTTTTTTTTAATGCTGTGCTGAATATGTGGCTGATAAAGTGATGTTTAGTTTGTTTATTTGGGGCTTTCACAGCCTTGGCACCCTGTGAGTTCCCAAACAGAACATAAGGGTTAAAGATCACGATTTTTGCACAGGGGTGAATGACATGGTTAAAGAAACTCGCTGCCTTCCATAAAAGTGAGCCGAAGCCCTGAATCAATCTAAAGCATACCAACTGTGGCCAGATGTGCTCCAAAACGTGCATTGCTAATTCATATCCAATGGGATTGGGGGAATCTTAGGGAAAAGGCATCCATTTGCATTACTGTGGTCCTTACAGGTCGATAGGTGCTTGAGTTTGCAGTGAATTTTTCCAGTGCAAAGTTCTGTATTGCAAATTAGCAATTGGCAGCGCCAAGTGTTTCAGAGGAGAACCTTAGAAGTCCGCATTCCCCCAAATCAGCAGTGTGGTTCGCAGTGCATGGGGCTTCTTTTGCAAATGATTGGAAAAATGGGAAGGGAATTGAGTATTCCCAGCCCCAAATTATGTGTTAAACGTTTTCATTGGGTTGGAACTGACTATGCTGGAAATGTGGGCAGGACTGTGCTGAAAACCCCGAGCAGGGTTGGAAAGTCTATGGATCAGAAAGTAAAAATCTATCCAGTTTCCTCCAACCAAAAAAATTAAGCAAGCTGATTTAAGTCATTTTTTTCAGCTGCCCAGTTAATGAACATCCAGGTGACCAACGCAAAAATCTAATTTGTACTTTTACTCTCTCACTATAGATTCTCAGTCTCTGATGCCAGCTACTGCGTAGCTCGAATACTGATTCCATATGAGAGGGGGGGAAAAAATGAATAAAGTTCATATTCAGTAGGATCAAACATATTCTGGCATTCCTGGTATCACTTATTTGTAAGGCATCAGCGTATGTATGCAGTATGCCATAATAAAACTGCCAGTTGATCTTTGTTTCTTTTTTCTCAGTCTCCCTCCTCCTCGTGTGTGTTTCCCAAAAACTAGCAACTATGCTAACTCTGTTAGCAACTTACTCAGTTTACACAAGAGCTCAGCTAAAATAGATAGCAACTAAGCTTATAGAAAACATGCCCCTGGCCTCCTTTTCATGCTCAATCTCCTTGCACTTCCTCAGCTGTCTGCTTCGCCTCAGGAGGCTGCTGGTTCTTACCTTTGTTTCCCCTTGAGCTCCATGTTGCTGATGGACAGCCGGTCCAGGGGGACAGTCCCACCGTTGAAGCTCCTCTTCCTCTTTGTCTCCATCACATCATTTTCCAGGTGGACCAGCTGGTCCAGCATGAGCAGCTTGGCAGTGAGTTCACCGCCTGACTTCTCCTCACCAGACCGGGCCGAGATGCCAGACTCTTCCATTGTGGCTGACCTCAGAAACTAAAGTCAGGAAGAGAGAGTTTCAGCAGGACCTGTGACAGTTGACCCCTGAAACTCAAACAAACCAAAGACAGTCTTTTGCCATGTTCTGGTGTAGTTTTCCTGACTACACGCTGTAAGCGCTGCAAAATTGCACATCTGGACGAGAAATACAGGAGAAACCAGTGCTTACAGACTCCAAGTCATTTTTCGAAGGCCCAAAGGCTAATTTAATTGTGGGCGGCTCTGTAATTAGATAATTGTTTGAGGCTTGGCTTGGGGAGATGGACAAGCAACTTTCTCCTCTCTGTTGGTTTTACCTCCGTCAGGAGAGCAGAGATGTATTTATAGCCCTCTCCGTATGGGTGATGACAGCTCTTCATCTCAATTTGTTCCCCACAATTGGATGAGGGAAAGCGTCCTGGTCTGCCGATCAGAGCCAGGATCAACAGAACGAGATCACTGTGCCCACCACTGGCTTTTTGCTTTCCTCTGTCTTTGGGAAATGCAGCTTGTCTCTTTTCTCTCCACAGAAGTGACCTGGCCCTACCCATGTACGCTCCTTCTCTTTATTACGTCTGCCACAATTCAATGCAGTTATTGCATATCTGTCTGTGATCCATCTATTTATGTCTATCTCTATATGTCCATATGCATCATCAGTTTATTATGGGTCAGCTTTCTGTATGTTCCACTTTTTGATTGTATGTCCGCCCGTGCCGTGGTATTTGTTTGCCTATGACTTCCAGTGTATCTAAGTGCGATCTGTCTGCATATGTGTGTCGTGTGTCTACCCACATTTAACTCACTCCCTACAGCAAGCTGCTGCCAACGGCGCAGCGAATTCTACCATTTCCTACGGTGAGCTGCTGCCAGCGGCGTGGATGACCATTTGCAGTCCGATGAAAACACAAAATCAGTTGACGATCACGGTGATGGGCCACCTGTACTTCAATACTTCATATTGTGTCATTTTCGGGAAAAGTATTCCGTACAAATGCAACAATTTTATATTAAAAGTATTCCGTAGGGAATGAGTTAAGTACTAGTAAATGGAAAAGTGCTGAGGAACAGGGGCTTACAATAGTTGCTTACTTGATCTGATATTACGCTCTTAATTGTGCTGTATGTGATTGCACCGGAGGAAAAAAGTTCATTGGTATCAAATGGTAGCCCTGGACATTTTCTCGTTGCTGTATTAAAGTTGCTCGTCCAGTAGTGCATGTTTATTCTGCAGGTCTTACCTCTGGGTGGCCTTGTGCGATGCGCAGACTGTCTATTCCACAGTGCAGAAGGGTCACGGTGAGGAGACAGGAGAGAATACAACCACAGCCGAGCATCTGAAAAACACAAACACTGTTTTTCTCTCTCTCTCTCTCACTCTCACTCACACACACGCAAACACACGCATACATTCTCACTCTATATGGAGTTTCATGGAGTTTCAATTTGCTGAGTGGCTGAGCAGGCCGATTTACTCCTTGGTAGTTGCAGCCACAGTGTCGACAATAAGACTTGGAGGGCCCGCATAGCACTTCCTTGAATTTCCTCCTTTTCTCCATGATCAATATCTGTGTCATGACCACCAACTCCTACACACCCCGCCTAACAGCTGAGCACCAGACTAAACAGGGTGTTGTTAATTTTCCCCATTTCTTGATTACAATCTTTGCCAAATATACATGAATTACACATTCCTCCTCAAGCGTTCTTACGGTATGTACACTCTCAGAAATAGGGGTACAGCAGGAGTCCATTTCTGTTCCCCAAGGTATTATGTGACAACCAAGGCACTGGGGCAGTACCCTGAAAGGTACTGCTGTTGTACCTTAGAAGTGGGTTTTTATTTGTTTTGGAACACACAAGTACCTTTTAGACCCTAAAAAGGTTCACACAGGTACCTAGAGGTCCTATAATTAGCCCTAAAGGGTACATAATACCTTGGGGAACAGAAATGGACTCCTGCTGCACCCCTATTTCTGAGAGTGTACAGATGTACATTCGGCTTGTTGATACTAAGCATTTTCAGCATGTTTGAAGCATGTTTCCTGTATGTGCAGTCAATTCAAAGAATTATTGTGGACAAATAGCAATGAACACACATAAGGGTTAATTTTTATGTAAATGCCACTAAGCTCAGAAAAGTAATCAAGAGTTTCAAAAGTTTGGCTCAGTGGCAAATTTTCCAGCAAAAGGATGCCTGCACATTCTACCACCATGCTTAGTGAGGAAGATGGTTAAGGTGGTAAAGTTAGGTGTGGTCTTGGGATATTGAGTATCTCAATCAACTGTGAGTGCCTTTTCCAAACTACCAAGTTGTTTGGAAGGGCTCCATAAAGCTCTTGCTGAGTGAAAGCATCTCGCAAATTGCACCGCAAGACCTTTGCTAAACGTGATTGGAACTTAGATCTAAATCATGTGTTTTGGTCAGATGAGACAAAATGTCTATTTTGGCTGTGCACACCTACGGCACATTTGGCAAAAAAGCAGATTTCAAACAATGAAAGTGCCCAGTACCCACAGTAAAATATTGCGGTGGATCATCAATGCTGCCTGAGGTCGAGGTTGCCGAGATTTCCGAGATTGATGGCATAATGAATTCCACCAAGTACCATGATATCTTAACTTGCTTTTCTCTGCCAAAATGTTGAACATTGGCCATGGATGGACCATCAGCAACCACAAACATGCATGAAATCAGCAACATACAAAATACAAAGAAATGGTTCTCAGAACTGAAAATCAATGCAGTGATTTTATAAGGACCAGTCTCCCATGTCTCTGTGCTTGGCCCCTTTGAAAACCTGTTGCCAGAATTGAGAAGGGTTTCCACAGTTTCAAACCTGGGAGCCTCAAGGATCTTGAAATGTTCTGCGTGGAGGAGAGTAGGTCCAAGATACCACCAAACATTTTTACCGACCTTATCAGATTTCACGGGAAGTTTCAGTGCAGTTGTCCTCTCCTTGGTGAGCTCCAGAAAATATTATGGGGTGTCAATTACAAAACGTTTGCTACCAAATATCTATGTTTTTTCATTATTTTGCAAAAAAAAAAAAAACGGGTTTCTCCCAGTGGTTGCGCCTGAAATATTATTCAATGCCTATTTTATGTTGTTCATTTAATACGCAAATTTTTTGCTAATTTTCATGGAGGGTGCCAGTATTTCTTCAGTTGAGTGTATGCATGTTTGTGGGGATATTTATCACATGAGCCGTCAGTGTACTCTGAGCAAGCTTTCCCTTTGTTCTGTTGGACATAGACAAACTGTGGTTTTGGGTTTCTGCGATACAGAGCTGTGTTTACCTTCATCAAACCTCCATCTGTGAAAACAGCAGGAGATCCCTGCAGCCCAGCCCTGAGTGTGAGAATGGACCCATCGCTACTGAAGACACAACCCTGCCCTTCCCTCAACACAAACAAATGACATCATGACCAGCATCCAATCCATGTCCGCCCTGACCTTCACCCTGACCTAACCTTGACCCCAACCCTAAAAACTCCACCATCGCGGGTGCTTTTCCTGTAACCCAACTGTCTTTCCTTTAACCCCAGTCTATCCATAACACTATCATTGTATGGTTTACCCTGGCCATGAATGCACTTCTTCTAGTGCTTTGACTCTGATTCACCCTCAAGCCCACTGCTGCTCACTGCTTATGACAGAGCCAACTGTTACTCTATCGCTGCCATTTCTTTAACCTGATTCATTCCCAGCTCTCATATCCAAGCACCTCACTGTTTCACCCAACCCTATCACTACTGTTATTGTAGCTCTTACACAATCCTCGTAGTTCTGTGGGCGGTAATGCATCGCCAGACAGTCAGTATCAGCAGCGATGTAAAAATCACAGATTAACCTAAATGATCTGCTGATTTCATTGTCTCGTTGTATGCTCCAAACTCCGTTCCCTCCATTCAGTCGCTGGCGCCTGTTCCTTCAGAGCTGACATGTATGGCAGTAACCTGTTATGTCTGTGCAATAACGCGCACTGCTGGACGAGCCATCCCACAGTCACCTTCCTGTCACTGGTCTCCATTTTCTCTCATCCTTGAAAAAAATTCAATCCCAAATCACATCCTTAAGACCAAAAAACTGTAAAACTGCTTTAAAGCTCTGACCAGATTATAGTCTTGTCAAAGTAATAAAAGAAATAAAATTAGATCCCACTATTCAAAAATATGGAAAAATATTCAGAAAGGATGATGCCCATTCATGCTTATTGAAATTATGCAGTTCCAATTTGATAGTTCTCTCAAGGGTGTTGGAGCTGTGTTTCTACCGTTATTTAACCAGTGATGCTGCCTCTGTTGCATGATTTTTTTTGGAGCAACTATGCAAATGTATGTTCCTAAATAAAGACATTCTGTCAATGATATGGTGAAAATGGATTCCTATAGTGTAAAATAGACACAAACACACACACACACACACATCTGCACGCATGCGTATGCACAAACACACGCACACACACACACACATCTGCACACATGCGTATGCACAAACACGCACACACACACACACACACACACACACGTATTCACCCATATGTACTCTAGACAAACACACAGGTGCAGCACAATCTCTCCAATATAATCTATATCCCTCTGTCGTACTTTTACACACATACACAAACAATTTGATGCCAACACGTACACTGCACACGTATACATACTAATACAAACATGCACACACGTACACGATTTGTCAAACACTTATGGCCCCTACCTTTAATCTGACCTCTGGAACACAATCCCACACTTCCAAGAAATTTCTCACGTTTCCCGTCTCTAGCTTTGCTTGTTCCTGGTATGGACTTTCCAGCTTTTATAGTGCCTCCTCGGGAACCCCTGTTCCAATCAGTGTGTGTGATTCCTCTGACATCATTTCTCCCCGTTTTCCATTGCTCCTTGCCCTGAACCCCTCTTCATTATCCTCCATTTGGCTATAGCCCACTAATGGATGTCAGTGGCGCTGAAGACCAGCTGTGGAGGGCACAAGCCCACCCCTAAACTCCCCTGCACAGGGCACCAGAGTTAATGTCCCAGAAACAGAGAGAGAGGTCAGGCTGTCTGCTGATGAGAGAGCTGCCCCACTGACAAGCCTTAAAGCTGCAGGTACTGCGGAGGACGGCATGAGATTATGTGGGTGAGTCACACAGCCCATCCTATACTTCTCCCTCCATTCACCATCGCTTTGTCTGAACTCTGATCACTAACAGAGTACAGGCTAAACTGCCACAGTCGCTCCAGTGACATTCAGAACCAACCTCTCAAAATTCAGAGCTCTTGTAGCCTCTAAGCAGATCCCCCTCGGTATCAGATCTGATCGGCCCCAGTCCTAATATGTAATAGGGTAGACAACTCAACAATCTTGGAAGAAATTAAAAATTTACAGAAGATAATTCAGAGATCTCACTGGCTAAAATTGAAACTTTTAATTCACAACTTAATCTCTGATGTCTCAAAAGTTTGAATGGGCTTCTTGCAAAAATCAAGCAATGTCTCACTGCTTGCAAAACATACAACCCTTGTCAGCAATTTGCAAATGATTAGTTGATTTTTGACACCATTGCATAATGCATTTTAGTTCCCAGGATTATTACATGATCAAAACCTGCAAACCACTCGCTGGGAAAACAGTTGTGGCGCACAGACTATAGTCTTAAATTTAACAGTTCGAAGTCAGCTATCACACAGCAACATAAAAAAATGTTTTCTACTCTACCCAGTTGTGTGTTTGTGTGTGCTTGCATGGGCGCGCCCGTATGTGTATGTGCTTGTGTGCATGCATACGTGCGTGTGTGTATATGTGCGTATGACTGTGTGTGTGCGCGCATATGCGTGTGTTTGTGTGTGCATATGTGCATGTGTGTGTGTATGTGTGTGTGTGTGTGCGTGCATATGGTCGTGCGTGCATGCGTGTGTGAATGTGTGTGTACTTTAGATGCACACATATGTGCATGTAAACGTGATTCATGTGTGAATATGGGTGAGGCCGGGAAAAGGGCATGAAATCAGCCCTGGGCAGAGGTTCTGGATGAAGAGAGGGGGAGGGGTTCCGGCTTAAAGAGATGAATGGAGGGATGTGGGGATGAAACCCATCTAATGGCTCTTCATTAAACACCGCTTACTTTCGGAAGCTCCCAACTGTGTTTCCTTGACAATACTCTTTAAAGGAAAGAAGATCCACTGTTCTCCAGTCCAAACATCTGGGTCTGACCCACAGATCCTCAGTCAGAATTGGGCGAGCTCAATTACATCTGATAGTTTTCCCAGAAGTCCAGTCAGGGGTCACGCCTAACGCTTCGGGTCTGAACTGTGCTGCACAGTAACACCCAGTATTTTACCCCTGAAGAGAGGGCTGCAGCAGTAACAATATTTCCACTCGGTCTACGCACAGTGTAAAACTCATGCTATTCATCCATCTCTGAGTGTGGATGGTTTGAGATGCAGATTTTTCTCATCTGTTAATCCAGCTGCGCTGAAGTGTAGGGCCGAGTTTTCATTCACATACTGTAAACCCTGATGGTGGGTGAACTCAAATATTTTGTGGAAACTTATTACCTCAAAAAAACCCTTAATTACATTGTGTGCGAGGAACTTAAAGAAAATAAGGTAAAGTTATTTTTCACATTTTTAAGTGCTGCGAACAGAAGATCATGAAGTTGGCAAACTCGATTTTTTTTAGGTAATTGGTTTCCACAAAATATTTGAGTTCACCATACTTGCCAAGATTTACAGTGCAGTACTGCAAACAGAATCAATTGTACCAGCACAATAGAAAATTGCAATCTGATGTAAATCCTTAATACTAAGCTATAACATTCAACAGCACAGCTGCTCTACAATAGTGCAATACAATACAAAACATTTGTACCATAAAACTGGTGCTACTCTATTTTTGCACCGTAAATTCTGGCCTGTGTTATTGCATAAAAAAGCTCGGCGGAGGTGCTGCAAGTCAAGTTTAATGATGGGGAAGACATGTCTGCTTTCCACGCACTAACCCTGGGCTTTTAATAGATTCATTGATTAAATGCAGTTAGTCATTAGAGCAGGTAGGCCTAGCTGCATGGAGGAAGACCAGTCAGGACCTTAGCGTGCCATTAAATCCCCTATCAGCAGCCGATTTCCAATCCTTGGCAACCATTCCGGGCGTTTAAAAATTAGGCACGCAGGGGACTGCGAAGGCCGACTGGTGATCCCCATCCTCCCCCACACTGCCCTGGCAGGACGCGGCCAGAAGAATTTGGTAATTGAGGAAACACACCTGCGCGAATAATGACACGGCTAATACTTTAATAATGTCGGAAACTGTGCCTCGTTCCGGAATCCCGGCTGAGTCCTGCCATTAAAGAGGACCGCTGTGATGATGTCATTTTTCCCACCTGCCGTTGCTATGGAGTGGGGCTGTGAATTGTGGGACTTGGGTCAGTCGGAGAGAGAGAGAGATAGACAGACAGACAGAGAGGGGGAGAGAGAGAGAGAGAGAGAGAGAGAGAGACAAGTTGGGCCCCCCCTGTCAGTTATAAGCCCTGACCCTGTAAAATCAAGCAGTTGCACGCACACAGAAAGGCAAACACAAAAACATGCCCTCACTTGGGGCTGGAAAATATGATGGGCAGTGTGACAGGTAATCAACAGATTGTTAAATTCATGTATAATTTTAATGGAGCAACAGTACTGGCTAACTTTACTCTTGAACTCTTGCTTGTGATATTTTAACACAAATGATTGTAACCTCCTTGGTAATTTTCATGCAATCAAAACCATCTATAGTTTGTATCCTGGTTTAAAGCCATGGGAACTTTTGGGTTTTGCATCCATACAGGGTTTAACATTATTTCTGATCTACTACTACTTTTGAGTTCCCCTCAAAACTTCTCCAACTTGGCAAAACCACTGTTAAAAAATCTCTGGAGTATTCAAATAATTGAAATACTGGTTGATTGTATGTGACTTTCATGTATTCTTATATGTGTAAATACATGAGTGATTTACATGTGCATGTTGTTTATAAAATTATCACACATTTTCTGGTTGTGCTTCGCATCATATTTAGGTTGCAGACTTACCTTTGTCTAATGTATCTGGTCCCTAATGTGTTGATTGTGCATCATTTGTCTGAAATTATAGGGCGTGTGTGAGTTGGAGAGCAGGAGATACAGATGAGCAGCTGTGTAGGTTGCCAGACCGAGCGAAATCTGAGGAGAGAAATCTGAGTTTGTTTCTTTGAATCTCTCCAGTAGCAGATGCCAAACAATGGCTCTCAATGTGTTCTGTGGTTTTACAGTAAAGTGCAAATGTCTGTATATTTCCGAGACTCCGTGGTCCTGTGAGGTGTCCATAGTACGAGGGTCTGTCTCTCCATCTGGCGCCTGACTGATGCCAGATCTAAACTCCCAGCACACGAGACCAGCGGGGTATACACTATGAGGCAGCATTACTGAATTAGTTAAATAAGTTTACAAGGTAAAGCCTAGAACTCTTCCCGAAAGAGGCACATGAACTTAAGTAATAGTAGTTGCCCTTATGTTTTTACAGCAAATCTACCCAGCACACTGAGAAATCCTGCATGGGGATATACTGTACAACATACACCCAGAGCAATGACTACATTTTCCCTTCCCTTAGCTTGTATTTATAAATCGCAATGATGTTTCATCGAGTTTTGAAGCCTAAATCAAGAAGCATATTGAGACAATAAGGGTCAATTTACCCATGTTCACCATCCTAATACTGAGTCCCCATCAATATGGTTTCACTTTGTGGAAAATAGTTGTCATGTGTCAGCATATTGCCTTCTGACCGAGCCACACAAAGTTCTTCTTGGGTATTTCCAGTATTTTCTTCAGTGTTGATATGCATTGCTGAATTTCTTATGCTTCCACTGCCATATTTGTCTGTTGGGTATATTATTTGTTTATTTGTAAAATATATTTGAACTTTGGGTGAACTTAGCAAAGAAAAACTAGCAGTATCCCACTCCCGTCTTCCAGCAGACTCACACAACATCCCTTTCCCCTCTTTTTACAGACTCATACAGTATCCCTCTTCCCCCTTCCTGCAAACTTATCCAATCTCCCTCCTCTCTTCTTACAGACTCATACTGTATCCTCATACTTCACCTCAGCTATCACCGCCCAGAAAAGACGTCATCAAGGAAAAAAGGCAACATTACGGTGAATTGAAAGGGTTTAGTTATTTGAGAATTTGCACTTTGAATTTTTTTTTTTTGTTTGTTTTTTAACCAGGACTTTTACTCTACTACATTTAAAGCTATTCTTACCCTTCTGGCGTGTGGCACAGCGCTTAGTAGAAATTTGAACATGAACAACTCCGCCTCCCTCCAAAGTCCCACCCTCGTCCACTTGCCTGACCTGTGAGCAGCGCAATTGAAGTTGCTTCCACACCGTACGGGAAACTAACTTTTCGCAGGACAGATTACATTCAAAGTCAATGCAAAGACGCGAATCTCGCGCGTATTCGCGTCTTTGCATTGACTTTGAATGTAATCTGTCGTGCGAAAAATTCCGGTGTGAAAGCATCTTTAAACGAGGCTGGGCAATGGAGTCAGATTCAGAGGGACAGGTGAGTGAAAACTAAGGAACAGTAATTACATAATATCCAATTCTATATGTGGTATAAAATAAAATGCCCTCGTAACGTCTGACGAACTACCATTAACGTTATTATTGTAATTATAGCATTTCAGCGCCAGTTTGTTTACAATCAGATGCTTCGTGTTTCGGAAGAATTCACACATATTTTCGCGCAAAACCGCTGTCAGAACGTCTTACCTCGCCAGAATTGTCCCGGTAACGTTAGGCATTAAATCAAGAGCAGTTGCAGCTGTTTTATTTGCAGGCTAACTTCGTTGAGGGCCTGTTTTGTCTCTACCGCTCGCTGCTCTGCCAGAGAGGTGCACGACTCGCAAGCAGTGACAGCGGTATTCAACTAGAAAGGGCACAGCAACGGATGACAGACGGGAAGCTCTGTAAATCATTTTATTCGGACCGAAGAAAATGATTGGTCAGACTTTTATCAAAAATATATGAGAATTGAATATAGATGAGTTTCAACATCTGGTGGATTTCTTTTACATTTTAGTGTGCCATACGCTTATTAGGGGCATTTTAAGATTACAAAAGAAAAGTGTAAAAAAATCCAGAAAGGTAAGAATAGCATTAAAACAAAAAAGTATACTTTTTTTGACACTGACCACTTCGTTATAAATTAAAACATGAATGTAATTCATTATTTAAGGATTATCTGGATTTGGCGTATTCGAGAGGAACAACGGTGCTCGGCAGGTTATCTTTGTGCAGATGTGTCCGCCAGTAGACATGGAGCTGCAAATTTATGCACGCAGTTACAATATTCTGTCACTAGATGGCACACCCGTACCAGTTAGTGAATATTCACAAGCAAGCCCGAGCTGGAACACGATTTAGAATATGGACGAGTTCAGTCCAATCCCTGTATTTCAGGAATTGTCTGAATTTAACTCCGCAGCTGTGGAAATTTTACATGGGGTGGCAAAGTGGTGGAAAGAGGTCTGTGAGGGGTGGGATATGGGACGTCCCAAATTTGGTATTAGGAAATCCCTAATTCCAGTGAAGTTGGGACATTGTGTAAAACATGCATAAAAATAGAATACAATGATTTGCAAATCTTATAAATCCATATTTTATTCACAATAGAGCACAGACAACATATCATATATTGTAAGTAAAGACAGGCAGTGGTTCATCAATCTGCAAAAAAAAAACTGCGTCTAAAAATTGGGGAACAATTTCAGAAAAATATTCAATGTATTTATTGTACAGTGTGTATGTATATATATACATATATATATATATATGCATGTGTGTGTGTGTGTGTGTGTGTGTGTATACATGTTGGGTTTCAAATTTAGAAAAAAAAAAAACTCTTTGTTCTTGTTCGCCACACGTTCTGTTAGTTGTCGGCCATTTTGCCCCCTAAGTGTGGGCCATTTTGCCCATACCCTTGTACAAAATGGCCCCCCCTCAAGTTATTTTTTTGAGACTTTCTCTTGTAAATATCTGTTTGGGGCCATTTTGATTATATGCGTTCTCATGGGAGTCGCTATGAGTCGCATTGAATTTCTGCTGCAGCTCTGATCA
Source organism: Gymnothorax reevesii (assembly GCA_029721435.1). Taxonomy (NCBI): domain Eukaryota; kingdom Metazoa; phylum Chordata; class Actinopteri; order Anguilliformes; family Muraenidae; genus Gymnothorax; species Gymnothorax reevesii. The sequence continues at coordinate 134,454,532 of CM056574.1, read as the reverse complement.
GGTGAGGCCTAAACGTTAAGGAGCCTGTTTTGCCCCACCCTCCCCAACAGTCCATCTATGTATTACAAATTTAACTTAACTTTATTCACTGGGGGAAACTGACTTTACTCGGAAAAAGTTTGATGGCTAAGTGGCTCCACTCTGCTGCGCTGCACGCAGACTCCAATATGTGTCCACGGCAACTGACACGCTAGCGTGGAGCAGGAGGCTCGTCACGCAGACTCCGCGCGTTTGATGCAGGACTGTAGCTAAGTATTTGAGGAGCCAAATATTAAATTTACATTTATATATATTTTTTTGGTGAATTCATCTTTTATTTTGATGCTTTGAGTGGCTTTTAGACATAGTGGTGATTTGTTTTACAAGTATAGTTTTAAGAACTGTAAAGTTAGGGGGGCAGCTGGAGGGGCAAGGCTCGACAGTGGGGGGGGCAGTTGCTCCACTCTGCCCCCCTGTAGATCCGCCCCTGCTCTGCAGCTATGCCTGATGTGGAAACTGCTCAATATACTTGCCCATATTATCTACCGGTATCTAGCAGTTAAAAAAAAAATTACCTCTTGCTAGAGAAACAATCGTTGTCCTGTGTAGCAACCACTTCAGCTACAGTGAGTAAATGGTATTCGAATTAACAGTAAAGAAAAATCAGTTTTCTGAAGCAAAAATTCGACATGAAATTGATCCTATGAAAGTTGATTAAAGAGAACATGGAGAGGACAATGTGTGGTTGTTTTGCTTCTTTCTTTGCGTACTACAAAATATACTTTGTACTTGTAGTTGCACTTTCGATACTTAAGTATATTTTTTCACCAGATACTTTTGGTACTTAACAGCAACTACCAGGCTTTTACTCAAGTCATTTTCTTATGGGTAACTTCAAAATTTACCAAAGTAACTTTCAGTTATGGTACTTCTACTTTTCCTTAGTTTTTTATTTATTTTATTTTATTTTTTTTGAGTACTTTATACACATCTGTTTTTTTCTTACAGCCCGTTGTCCACGAATAGCCTTGATAATTTTCCGTCTTGAAATGCATTTCCACTTTCTCAACCTTTTCTTTTAATTCCAGTTCTGGAGTTGGTGTTCCATTTTTTTTTTAAATTATTTGAAGTTTTTCTGTGAAAGGTCGCCTTGAAAAAGGCGATAGTATCAAGCTAGCCACTATGTCGCTCTTGTCTTCCGCCATTCAAGTCTCTCACCCGCTCTCATCACACTGCTGATTACAATGTTCAGACTTCAGGAAGGCCTAAGATCTTTTGTTTTTGTCCCACCAACTTAAAATCAAACCATGATTGGTCAATTTTCCCCTCACTCTCCAAACCAGAACACAAAGGGTGCGTTCGAGCGCGTCTGCAAGTAAGCCGGCTGTGCGAAATTCCCGAAAAATTTCCCGAAAATCTTGCCGAAGTTGCGCGATAAGCCCTCCAAACCCCGCGATAGCTGCAGCCATCACAGCTTTATGCATTGCTTGGCCCTCCCTGGGATTCATGAAGTCCTAACCAATTAATGAGCTAGCCGACCAGGTCTTGATAGAGACGGGTGATTCTGATTGGATAACATGTTTTTGGGACAGTAACCCTTTCATTGCTGATGTGAACTTGACAGTAAGCTTAACTTAAAACATAGATGAGAGAAAATCTATTAAATGTATTGTATTGAATTAAATTAAATGAGATAGAAATTTTAAAAACAATAATTATTTTTTATTTAATACTATTGTTTGGTCCAGAATTTTTAAGGCCTTCTCTGAAGGCGTAGAAGGCCCTGAGGGTTCCCCACTGGTATTCAGTATCCTTCTCCCCTCATCCTACATACTCATATAGAATCCCCCTCTGACCTCTTCTTACAGACTCATAAAGCATCCCTCTTCATAAAAACTCATACAGTATACCCCTCCCTTCCTCCTACATACTCATACAGTATCCCTCTTCTAACAGACTCATATAGCATCCCTCTCCCCTCTTCGTACAAACTCATACAGCATCTCCCTTACCTCTTCTACCAGACTCATACAGCATCCCTCTCCCCTCTTCGTACAAACTCATACAGTATCCCTCTTCTAACAGACTCATACAGCATCCCTCTCCCCTCTTCGTACAAACTCATACAGTATCCCTCTTCTAACAGACTCATACAGTATCCCTCTTACCTCTTCTAACAGACTCATACAGCATCCCTCTCCCCTCATCGTACAAACTCATGTAGTATCCCTCTTCTAACAGACTCATACAGCATCCCTCTCCCTGTTTCGTACAAACTTATATAGTATCCCTCTTCCCTCTTCTAACAAACTCATACAGCATCCCTCTCCCCCCTTCGTACAAACTTATATAGTATCCCTCTTCCCTCTTCTACCAGACTCATACAGCATCCCTCTCCCCTCTTCGTACAAACTCATTCAGTATCCCTCTTCCTTCAGACTCATGCAGTATCCCTCTCCCCCATCTTACAAACTCATATAGTATCCCTCTTCTGACAGACTCATACAGCATCCCTCTCCCCTCTTCGTACAAACTCATACAGTAACCCTCGTCTAACAGATACATATAGCATCCCTCTTACCTCTTCCTTCAGACTCATGCAGTATCCCTCTCTTCTCTCTCTGCAGATTTGACCGCTTCCTGACCTGCTGCACAGTTCCAGATGTGCCTCTCTCAGCATTTCCATTCAGCTATTCATCGAAAGCAAAAACGCAGGGCCCTGTGACTCAAGCAGCCCATTTAATTATGAAGAAATTTACTTCTCTCTGTGGCAAATCAAAGGATGAGCCATATTGAGGTGAGGGTTGCCAGACTCCTTGATTTTAACAGGAATGCCCATTTTCAATTCATTTTTACAAATCTAGTTTGCGGTTTTGGCAGTTGCTTGAAAGAATTTACCATGTTGTTGTATCAAAATTATAAGGATCATCTGAACACGTTTATGCAAGTTATGATTAACTGCAATGAATATACTGCAGGGATCACCAAATCCGGCCCTCAAATCAAAATCTAACTCAGGTTTTCACTTGAGGCTGATAATTAACCAGCAAACTGAATAATCACTGCTCAGCCAGACTGTCTTTCTGCCTGATTACCTGGTAGAGGGAGACTGAGAAACCAGCAGTTCTTAGCCCTCAAGGACCATAGTATACTTTTGTAACTCTGTCTGTACCTGCTGGTCTATTTTTATTGAAACACTTGTTCAAATCTATACTATTTATACACAGGGAAATTTGCAACAAGTAACATTCAAAAAGCAAAGAGGACACATGGACTGTTTCAGCCACCAATTTTATGTATTAAATTCTATAAAATTTAAGATTTGACTCAGTTGTCAGCATGTTGCAACAAATGTGTTAAATGTGCAGCTAGTGCAGAGTGAGACATGCTTGAGACAAGAACCCTGGTTCACTAATCAGAGACTAACTTTGTAGACAAAGTTTGAAAATCCTGGGGTCAGAAAGTAAAAGTCTGGCTATGCATTCCTTCCATCTGAGAACTCAGCCAGCTGACGTCACTGATTAATCCTACTTCCTTGCTAAAGAAGGGTGCATTTAAGAACATCCATGTGGCCCAAGAACAGTATGGCATGGTATGGTGGCACAATGGTTTTTGCTGTTGCCTTGCAGTAAGAAGGGGCAGGTTTTGAGTCAGGACCTTTATATGTGGTATATGCAGGCTCTACTCATTTTGGCATGTTTTTCTCAGTCACTCTGGTTTCGTCCTTCTGTGATAGACATGTGCCATTGGAACACACCCTCCGTTGCCCCTGACTTACTAACTGGGCTCAAAACTGGAGTAGTTCCTGGGTGCAATACGGAGGATACTCAATCCCATGGGGTTCAGTAAAATCTATCTATCTATCTATCTATCTATCTATCTATCTATCTATCTATCGCTTCATAAAAAAATGGGGAGGGTGTTTGCTTTCTGAACCTGGATTCTCTACTCCTGTTTGCAGTATAACCATGTTCTGTCCTTCTGCCAGTGCAGACAGCTTCCTGCAGACATCTTCTGCAAGAATCTGCAAAATTCTTGAAAGAATGATTTGTGGAATAATGCCTGCTATAATGCATATTTTATCTCCTATCTGACAGTCAACCCTCTGAGGCTCATAGAATGAATAGGGGTCTTCATAACAATGTAAGTGGCACTTGATATACCATAGGCTGCAATCCATGACTGAGAGCCATCTCAGTACAGTACAACCTTAACTGGCAGGGGCTCCCATTTCTCCGCCCTATCTTTCTGCCAAGGAGATTTTTCAGCGTAAATGAGGAGCACCGTGTATTAATTCTGTTAATGCCTCTTTGACTACAGACAGGACAGGTCATAGCTTTAAAGCAGCCGGCAGCAAGCGATCCATCACTTCGTTTTAAGCCACTCATCATGAGCAAGTTCACAGGGGTAGCAGAGTCAGCGAAGTAGCCCAGGCATCTCTCTTCCCAGCTACTTCCTCCAACATTTCCAGCGGGATCCTTAGGTGTTCCCAGGCCAGCCAGAGGATATAATTCCTCCAGCATATCCTAGTTCTGCCTTGGCGCCTCCTCCCAGTTGAACATGCCTGCAAAATCTCTGACGGGAGGCATCCAGGAGGCATCAAGACTAGGTTTGCGAACCACCTCAGCTGACTCTTCTCAACGCAGAGGAGCAGCGGCTCTGCTCTGAGCCTCTCCTGGATATCCGAGCTCCTCACTCTATCTCTAAGGGTGAGCCCAGCTATCCTGAGGAGAATAGAATAGAATGACTTTATTGTCCACCTTAGTGGAAATTAGGCTCTGGCTTCTCCAGTACTCACACCAAGGCAATAAAACATTAAAACATATGATAAAGATGCTAAAACATACAGTAAAATTCAAACATACAATGAGAACCTCTAAAACATACAATTTAAAAAAAACACTAAAATACTTAAACACACCATAATGAACATATAATTGTACAAATTGGCAAGAAGCAGCAACAGCATGGACATGTTAAACTGTCATTCGTTTTGTATTTAGTGTCTAAATGGCCAGTGGAATGAACGATTTCCTATAAATGTTGCAGCTCGCTCTTGGGGCCCTGAATCGGCGAACAGATGGTAGCAACTCAAATTCTGAATTAAGCGGATGTCAAGTGGCCTTCCTCAGGACCGCACTGTTAAAAATGTCTCAGAGTCGTCTCTGTGGCTTGCCGACCACCTTCCCTGCGGCCTTAACAATTTTGGCGAGCATGTTTCTGTACCTGGCACTTAAATTTCCTAACCATGCCGTTACATGAAACTGTAAGATGGTCTCTATCAAGCCGCTGCATAACATCTCCAGAATGCGTTGGCTTACACCAAAAACTCTCAGTTTCCTGGTTAATAACAGTCGCTGGTTGGCTTGCTTAAAAATACTCTCTGAGTTTACAGTAAAACTTAAGGTGTCGTTAATGATTGAAAATCATGAACAAAATAAGTGACATGGAACACCCTTGGCAGAGCCCAACACCAACTAGAAACAAGTCTGACCATAATATGGACACAGCTCCAGCTTTGATTGTACAGGTATTGGATGGCTCAAACTTATGGCCTGATGCCCCATACTCCTGCTGCACTCCCAATGGGATGCAGTCATGAGTCTCTTCCAAGTCCGCAAACATATGTAGGCTGGGTGGGCAAACTCCTATGACCTCTCCGGTATCCACGCAAGGGAAAAAAGCTCATCCACCATTCCACGGCCTGAACAAAATCTGCATTGCTCCTCCTGAATGCAAGGCTCAACAATCGGGCGAAGTCTCCTTTCCCGTACCCCGGCGTAAGCATTCTCTGGGAGGCTGAGCAGTGTTATCTCCCTGTGGTTGGAGCACACCCTCCGGTCCCCTGTTTTAAAAAAACGTGAACCTCCACCCAAATCTGCCAGGTTTTTGACCACCTCAGTGACTTTCACCAGGGAGCTGGGCCAAGCCCACCAAGTCCTCTGTCCCTGCAGGGCATGTCTGTCGGATTCAGGACTCCCTCAAAGTGCTATTTCCACTGCCAAACAGTATACCCAGGGGAGGTCAGCAGTCCCCCCCACCATGGAAAAAAGCTGGGTAAAGCCCTGCTTTCCCTTCCTGAGTCATTCGATGGTTTTCCAGAACCTCTTTGAGGCTGCTTGAAAGTCCTTCTAGTCCTTCTTTGTGACCTCCCTGAACTGCTCCAAAACCTACATTTTTGCGCCTGCAACTACCCAGGCTGCAGTCCCTCTAGCCTGTTGATACCTGTCTGCTGAGTCTGGAGTCCCCAAGGCCCACTAAGACCGAAAGGCCACCTTGTTCAGTTCAACATTCTCCCTCACTGCTGGTGACCACCAATGAGTCTTTAGGTTGCTGTTACAACTGACAGCAACAACCTTCAGGCCACAACTCAAGGTAGCTGCTTCCACAATAGAGTCATTCAACTAGGTCCACACAACTCCATGTCCCCAGCCTCCCCCGGGATGTGGAAAAAGCTCTTCTGGAGGTGTGAGTTGAAAATTGTGCAGACAGGGTTCTTCAGCAAATATTCCCAGTCAACCCTTACAACATGCTTAGGTTTGTCAAGTCTGTTCTGCAGTCTTCCCTGCAACCTGACTACAAGAGTCCGACTGCAAACCCCAATTCCGATGAAGCTGGGACGTTGTATAAAAGGTGAATAAAAACAGAATACAATGATTTTTTGGAAATATTCACTCATTTTGAATTTGATGCCTGCAGCACGTCCCAAAAAAGCTGGGACAGGGGCAACAAAAGACTGGGAAAGTTGAGAAATGTTCTAAAAACACCTGTTTGGAACATTCCACAGGTGAAAAGGTTAATTGGAAACAGGTGAGTGTCATGATTAGGTATAAAAGGGGCATCCCCAAAAGGCTCAGTGGTTCACAAGCAAGGATAGGGCAAGGTTCACCACTTTGTGAATAACTGCATGAGCAAATACTCCAACAGCTTAAGAACAACGTTTCTCTCCGTGCAATTGCAAGGAATTTAGGGATTTCATCATCTACAGTCTATAGTATCATCAAAAGATTCAGAGAATCTGGAGAAATTTCTTCACATAAATGGAAAGGCTTAATCCAACACTGAATACCCATGACCATCGGTACCTCAGGTGGCACTGCAATAAATGCCAACGGCATTCTGTAAAGGATAATGCCATGTGGGCTCAGGAACACCTTGGAAAACCATTGTCAGTTAATACAGTTTGTTGCAACATCTATAAGTGCAAGTTAAAACTCTACCATGCAAAGCGAAAGCCATATATCAGTAACACCCAGAAATACCGCCGGCTTCTCTGGGCCAAATTTCATCTGAGATGGACTGAGGCAAAGTGGAAAAGTGTGCTGTGGTCAGATGAGTCCACATTTCAAATTGTTTTTGGAAATCATAGATGTCATGACCTCTGGGCTAAAGAGGAAAAGGACCATCCAGATTGTTATCAGTGAAAGTTCAAAAGCCAGCATCTGTGATGGTATGGGGATGTTTTTGTGCCCATAGCATGTGTAACTTGCACATCTGTGAAGGCACCCTTGATGCTTAAAGATACATACAGGTTTTGGAGCAACATATTCTGCCATCCAAGCAACGTCTTTTTCAGGGATGTCCCTGCTTATTTCAGTAACACAATGCCAAGCCACATTCTGCACGTGTTATAACAGCACGGCTCTGAAGTAAAGTATGTAGGAAATGGACTGGCCAGCCTGCAGTCCAGACCTGTGCCCTATTGAAAATGTGTGGCACATTATGAAGAGCAAAATACAACAACAGAGACCCCGGACTGTTGAGCACCTGAAGTCGTACATCAAGCAAGAATGGGGTAGAATTCCATCTATACAGCTTCCACAATTATTGTCCTCAGTTCCCACATGCTTATTGAGTTTTGTTAAAAGGAAAGGTGATGTAACACAGAGGTAAACATGCCCCTGTCCCAGCTTTTTTGGGATGTGTTGCAGGCATCAAATTCAAAATGAGTGAATATTTCCCCCCTCAAAAAACAATAAAGTTAATCAGTTTGATAATTAAATAGCTTTTCTTTGAAGTGTACTCAATTGAATATAGGTCAAAAAGGATTTGCAAATCATTGTATTCTGTTTTTATTCACGTTTTACACAACATTTCAACTTCACTGGAATTGGGGTTTGTATATCAAGTCAGTACCGCTCCACCTCTCGCACAGAATCCGGCTGCTTTCCAACCAGTGAGGTGACATTCCACGTCCCAAGAGCCAGTTTCCATAACCGGGGCCCAGAATCCCAAAGTCTCTGCTTTTGTCTGCCATCCGGTCTACACAGCACCTGACCCCCTATTCCTCTCCCTACGGATGGCGGGTCCACAAGGAGCAGCTGCAAGCCTTATGGCTGAACCAGATGATTCATAAAGTCTGTAAAACTGATGATGAATTGATTCAGTTTTTCCAAGAGCACCATTATGCTCTGACCACAGTTATATTGACTGGAATTACACTGACAGAAGCAATGACACTTAATGACCCCATGGATCACCCTAGTATATGGAGTGCTTCGCCACTTCTGTAAAGAACATAAGATTGGTATGGAGAGAACAGAAAGCAATCTTAAGAGCACACTCATACTTTATGCCACGTGTCTGACAGAGTGCTTTCGAATTGTGTTGAAAAAAATCTCATACACCCGTTTGTGTTCTATGAGCCGTACCATATGTGTGTATGCATACTTATAATGTATATTTTTCTTCAGTATAACCGAATGAGTGTGATATTGATGAATGGGCTGAAAAAAAGTGAAATTTACAAAGTTTGACTACTCTGTTTGCATTACCATATCCCCCCTACCCCAATACCCAATCCCAATCACTCTGTTTTGCTGCATGGGGCCTCAATGTGTTTCCATGTCCATTGGGGTAACCAAAGTCTCTGTTTCAACATAAAGTGCAGTTATATTAGCCCCATTTCTTCTTTAAGGCAACTGCGTCCTGAGTTTACAGGTTGATCCATATTCATAGGACCAGCAGTTATTATGATGTTTAAGAAAAAGCTTATTTTTGTTTGATCTTACTTGGTCAATGTCTGGTTATGATATGATCACTCTATTAAATTGGCAACCTCCAATGGTCCTGATTTTTCTCTTTTACAAAAAAAAAAGAGGCTGTGCTATCCCCTTCCCCCAGCTGGGGGAGGCAGAGTACACATGTTTTCGCTGCTGGGTTACCCGCAAAAATAAGCAGTGTGTCATTGAATAATAATACTACAAAAAGTGCAGAATTACCCTTGAAGAAACAGAAAGCGTCTGAGTGTTGGTGCGGCTCATTCTCTCTTTGATTCTATTCTTCCTTTTTGCAGTGTTGCCCCTTGAGGCTTGGCCCTTGGCCAGAGTTTGCCCCTTTTGAGTCTTTGAGGTTGTATTTGCGTTGGGGTCCTCCCTCCCTGCTTTATTTGTGTCTGGACTGGTAGTATTTTGATGTGTTGGGGCGGGTGGTGCTGGCGGTGTTGCGGTCGGGCAAGGACTGGCTGGTTGTGTTGAGATTGGAATGAGCACCAGAAGGGTTTTGTCATGGTTGCCTAGACTCGAGCTGATTGCATTTAAGCTGGTTGGAGATATTCTGGTTGTGGTGATGCTATGATCATGCTAAATCGTGTTTGGTTGTGTTGCGGTTAGTTGGCAGTAGCCAGAAAGTATTTTAAGGGGGATTTAAACTAGATTGGTTGTGTTGTAGTTGGCCAGGGTTGAGCAGGTTGTGTTGCAATTGGTTTTGGGCAGAGGTCTGATGTAATTGTGGCTGGCTGTATTGTCGTTGGATGGGCATGAGCTTTCTGTTGCGTGACTGGGTGAGGTTGGGCTATGGCCAGTTGGGCCCCCAACCAGGAGACCCATGAAAGTCATTGGTGAACAGGGATTCAGAGGGTCCTGTTGCTGATTGGTTGAACCGATCCTCATACGAGTGCGGGCTGGTGCAGTGCCATCCTTTGACTGCCTGGTGTGGTGCAATTACAATCACCATTGGTCATGCCGTACAAATTATTTCATTTAAAAAAAAAGTGAGACCATAGTCTTGTAATAAACATCCCAAATGAGCCAAACACAATTGCAGGTCATGAACCCGCTTTTCTGCTATCCAAAGATGAAACATGCACTCTCTCTCCCAAGTGGTACTAATCTCATGTCTACCCCCTCCAAACCTTTGTATGAACCCCTCAACCTCTGCAGCACCCCCCACCCCCACCCCCCCAGCCCCATCCTTCCCCCAGTCCCTACCCCACAGAGGGTTACTTTAGGTCACACGACAGGGGTAGAAAGAGGCTTGAAATTCAGGGGAGGTGAAGCTGTGGCTAAGTGTAAGAGAGTTTAACAGAGTTTCTCATCCTTTTGCCAGGCTGATCCCATTAGCAACAAACCTATGACTCCGTCCTTATACTCGTATGGCCCGTCTCCATTTTAAATGGGAAGATAGATTGATAAAGCATTTACGCAGGTCATTTGCACCGGTCATTCCCATTAATTTGCTGGCTAATTAGCTTTATGCAGCTGCTCAAAAGAGGTCTAACTAGCTGCGCACTGCCAGGTGAGTTTCCAGATGAAGGACTTCTTTCCATAAGTACTTAAGTCCATATTCATTAAAAACCAGATAACACTAGAAATCCATTCTTTAATTAATGAGGATAAGCCACACACTGTAAGCTAATTTTGGCCAAGAAGCACTCAAGTTCAATATAAAATGATATGTGAATTGGAAATTCCCCAAGGTGCTACTTCCAGCAGTGACCAAGTCCAGTCTAAAACGTCCACAAGTACACAAGTCCAGTCAGCCAATCAAAGCATCACTTAGAAAATTGGTTGGCAAATAGCAGCCTCTATAGCTTTCTCACCTAAGCAAAATGGCTGACCCTGTGGGCTAGGATTTGTGTGTGCAAACTCAACCCAAAAGAGCTAAACAAAATTTTAAAAGAACCAAGCAGCCAGAATCATGGGCTAAAAACAAGCAAAAAAGAAGTCTAGCAAAAGGTAATCTTTTTTAGCTGCTTATTATTTGGCTGAACTTTCTAATTACCATGCTACATCACAATTGATGACAAATGAAGTCATCAATTTGTTAAGTTACATTTACCTTCCATTTCACTGTATATATCTTAAATTTATTTTGTTCAAAAAGTTTTTTGGCATCCATGACTATAGTATACTGGTATGACTGTATTTCCTGTTCATTTTCATTAGAAAATTGTGTTTTTGTTTTCAAAATGATGCTCTGTTTTAGTATCTGAAATAACTAAATTTACGGCTGCCAATTTTTAAATTGAGTTTAATTTTCATTATTTTCAGGCAGTTGCTTTTAAAAGTACTGAAGTCCGTAGACAGGTGTTTGAAATTTCTGGACCCAGAATCAGGACAGAGGCTAGAAGGTCTCTGAAAATGTTTTAAGACACCTTTTCTGATATTTCATAACGTTTACACACCTAACACAAGTAACATGTTCCCTACAAATTGTCAAATTCTTAAAATCTCGTTTCTCTAAAATGACAAAAAATGGACTCGAACACTTCTGGAAACAGGAACGTGCGGTCAGGGTAGGCAGTGACCATTTTTCTGATCAATTAAACCTGTAATGATTCAGAGGTGATAGTGACAAAAAAATTAGGCAGTTGCCAGGGGTACGGCAGTCTTTCAATGCATTTCAATGTGGAGATGTACGGCAGTCCCCATTTCAAGCCCTGCCCTAACCTAACCCTAACCCTTCCCTTAACCATAATCCCAAATCCTTATCCTAATCCCTTGAAATCGACGGCCGCACCAATAAAAACTGCTGTGTCTCTAGACGCAGTGAAAAGATTAATTTACCTTCATGCTTTGATTCAAGACTGCAAGGAAGTAAATCTTAATAATTAATGAGGAAAAAATCTCAACTCTCTCTGTCATTCCGTGTTTTCTTTTGTTCTTTCGTTTATCGTCTTATGAAAGAAGACTGAAAATAAACGCCCTATTTTTTAAAAATGGCATTAAAAAGTACGTGTTTAAGGGGGGAATATAATCGTTAACATATTGACCACACATTGAACGCCACTTCAGAAAGGTTTTAATATTTTTTAATGGAATTGCGTTAGTTTCCTCTCAGCAAATATGAACAAACTTGCTGTCTCGTGAGCATTTTAAGTTCGATGCATTGAGCAATAATGTCGTGAATGGAACTGGCACACCATTCTGCCGTTTAGTCTTGAAAATGAGTTAATTAGCCCTCAGATTTCTAATCAAGCAAAGTAATAGAGTTATCGTTTGTTTTACAGCGAGGATTCTGCCTACCCTAACTGACCTCCAACGTCACGTCACTGTCTGAAAATCAAGCCTTCAAATCAAGATGACGATACTAACAAAGCATACTTGAGGCCCAAATTGAAGGGGAGGAGCAGTTTAATAAAATTATTAAAACATATGCATGCACTAATAAACAGCAGTAAGAAAAAGGAACTGTGGCTGCAAGACAAAGCAATCCAACAAGAAACAGCACATTCATGGGAGGATGGATGCTAATAACCACACAATCACAGCTCTAAAATCATAAATAAATAATAGATAGATAGATAGATAGATAGATAGATAGATAGATAGATAGATAGATAGATAGATACTTCAGCTTTTTACCTCAGTAGTATGATTAGTAACATAATTAGCAACCATATCAGCTGGCTATTCTGTTCAGTGGGGAGGTGTATGTCAGGAAGTTGAACTCAAAATAACCTCATCCTTTAACACTTATGTCACCCTAGCCTACTGCTCAAACTTTGCAATCATCCCCACATTCTCATAGACGCAAACCAACCAAGCACCCTTCAAATTACAGATGAGTGTGCAGACAGCTTCCCACCAAGCACACACATGCACATGCATATACTTCACAGCATACTATTGGCATGTGGTTACATACCAATACAGACTCTGGAGTGTGAGTGTTGGTTTGTTGAGCTGTCGAGCTTTGGGTGCCGCAGTGAAACAGCAGCACTTGAAGAGGAGGGGATTAGAAAGTTGATATTTTTAAGTCCTTGTCTTTATCACACTTTCTGTCTGCTGTCAATTGTGTTGTGTTCCAGGGTTCTGGCCTTTGGCTAGAACAGTATTGTTTATGGTTTTAACAGTTTCATGTTCCAAGTTTCATAATTCATAGTTCATAGTTCCATAGTTCATGTTCATAGTCACAGTTTTAACAGTTTCTTGTATCAGGTTCAAGCATTTCATTATTCATGTCCATGTCCATGTTTTTACTTTTCCATGTTTTTGTTTTTGCCAGGTCTGCCAAGCCACTCCACCGCTTGTCTGCGTTCCGCCCCGTGCCTTCGTTGTTGCACATTTCTGAGCTCTGGTTGGCTTTGGTATTTCCCCTTCCTTCCATGCTGTGCTGATTCGGGGCTCTCTAAGCTTAATTGGCAATTAACTGTTTTTAAGTTACTAACATTTACTAACACTCACTGGGTTGGTGTAATTCTTAGATAGGCACATTACTAATACTACTAATTTAGACAGGGAGTTTATTGTCATGATTCCTGCTTTGCTTTTTCAAGATCTTGCTGTGCTTTTCTGTTCTTAACATTCATGCTTGCTTCCAAGCTGCATACTTAATTGGTACTTAAGCTGAGCACGCTCATTCTCTTAATGAGCAGGTCATGTCATCCAATCTCTGTCCATGTCTTGATCTTGCCATGCCTCTTGTTTCTGCCTCTCCAGGTGTTACCCCTCATGTGTTCTGATTATCAAGCCTTTATCTGGATGCGGTGGAAGTTGGCTGGCAGACAGTGTCTCAAGTTTGTTTCTAGTCGCGTCTCGTTGCTTGTGCAAGTGTAGCCAAGTTCTTGTCATAGTTCTCTAGCATTTCTAGTTTCAAGTCTTGTCCCAGCCTCTTGTTTTGTGTATATATATTTAGTCTTGTTATTTACTTTTCTTTATCTTCTTGCCTGGAGTTTCCAGTGCCTTTTGTTTTCTGTCATTTGCATTCTTTGTTTTGTAGCTCTGTGTAGCTTACCTTAGTTTGTTTTTTGCAACCCTTTGGGCCAAGTTTTTTGTTGGCCCTCGTGCCTGTTTTGTTTTGGTTTATAAATAAATCCTCATTCCCTTTTCCCGCATCTGGTGTCAACTGATTCCATATCAAATTGTCTAGTTCCTCGTCACTCGCATAGCTGCCCTCAGAGCATGTGTAAAATGTTTGCTTGACATTAGTGATGTGCCTAATGCTCTTTTACCTCCTGCCCATCTCAAATGGACTATGAGACATTGAAGATCACAGACTTGATTTTTTTTTTGGCTTTATGAAATTTCAAACAATTTCAAGCAGCCACTCAATTCCTGTCACTCAATCTCCCACCTGTACTTTCTGAACAAACACATTACTCATAATCACTGCACCAGTATCTGATCCACATGCATATTGTCTATATTGAAACAAAGCCAGGAACATGTATGGTCACAATACCCCTCACAATAATACTCAGTTAATGCTAAGGTATGAACAAGCAGGATGAGTTATGGTTGTTTAAATACCAATATGAGTGAAGCTAGATAGGTTATACTGAGTATAGTGAAGCTTTTCTAGAAAGTAAAGGAGAGCAAAGCTGCTTTCACACCAGATGCGAAACAAATTTTACGCATGACAAATTACAATCAAAGTCAATGCAAAGACGCGAATACAGGCGAAACGCGCGACACTGGTGTACAGGCTGTGGTGAGGAGGTCATTCCAACCCTCAAGACAGAACTCCTGTAATTTGTAAACCTTGTGAGTTTGTCAGTGGCAAGAGTCTCACAAGTGAACAAAATAAATCTGGATTCTGGACTTTTCCTTACTGAAAAAAATAATAATAAATACTTGATTTTGACAGTTCAAATTACACTAATAGCTGATGTTTCAAGATTTTCACCACCCTTAATTACTGAAATTGAGGGTCAAACTCAGTTTCTACCAAAATGACATATGCATTAGGTTTTTCCAGACCGCAGGAGGGAAAAGAGATTGAGTATCAATGCAATCCCTGCACATCTGTACGGATTGCGCTCATGTGTGTTTGCCTCTGTCGTGGCGGGATTGCCTTAGAGGAGACCATAACCTCTTGCTCTAAATTCCAGTTTTCCTCCTTGATGTCTCTTACAGTGAGTTAAATCATTGATGAGTGAATTATAAGTGGGCAAATTATTAGGTATAGCAGGTTCTCCAAACTTTCATCCCTTTCTCCTCTTCCTCCCCATAATATTCGTGCCCTAATGGCTCATCTTTGATCCCGCAATTACCTCCCCCTCTTCCCAGCTCGTAATGAGGATATTTCATACCATATCACTGACCTTACTTTAATTATATTGTTGGATTTTTCATTTGACATTAAGACCTGATAACTGGCATAGATATTCTAAGGAAAGTTGAGATGGATTGCTCAGGGGAGAAACTATTTCCAAAAATGAAAACGTAATTTCTCTTCATTGCTTATCTGACTCATAAGGGCACAAGCTCACAGAGTGGGTTTATTGGAATAAAGCATATTCAATTGACTAAAAAAAAAAATGATAGCTTTATAACCCTCAGTTGGAGGGACAGTTTGTCTGCTGGCGGTGTTACACTGACATATGTAACTCTAAAAACCTGTGCACTTGCGCCCTCCAAAAAATGCCAGGCCATTCTTGTACCAATAATCTGAGCCCTCAAAATCCAGTGTTCAATGACCCCAGAGTGACCTGCGCTCCAGGTCGCATATGCTGCTTTGCACTTTGTTGTGCGAACCTTACAGGTTTCAGTGCTTTCTTAATGATTTGTTTATATACAGAGAGGACAGCAGTCCTGCCATAGTTTGCCCCAGAGGAAACCCTCTGGTCAGACAGGTTACCACCGAAGACATGTTCTCACATTCTGTCTTCAGGCATGTGACTCTCAACCTCACTTAGCGACATCAGCAAAAACAGCCTCCATTGTCTTCCCAATCTCCTTAGTCACAAAATGAAATGTTCAGATTGATGGGACCTCACTAGAAACATAGAAACATAGCATTCATTTGGGTCGGGAAGAATTTTTATTTTTTCAGAACGAATCACGTGTGTTGGCGTGTGTGTGTGCGCGCAAACATGTATATATGGATGTGCGTACGCATGTGTGTGTGTATTTTTTTTTTATTAATTTATAAATACATAAGTCTTAACCACGTAATCTTAGTAATAGTGGAATTGGAAACTTTAATCTGTAACAAACTCTCCTGTCTGCCCCAGAGGGTACCACCTGCGCAGTGCAGATCCGTTTACATGGCTATTCTGGAGCTGAGGTTTCACAGAGGGCAGAGTCAAGCACAATCTGTAGAGCAGCGGCTAATCCCTCTCAGACATGCCGCCTACCTTTCCCTCCTCATTCACCTCAGGCCATCCACTCCGACACGTGCCATACGTCCACAGTTGGCACGCACTCATTCATTATTATAGCAGGGAGGTTTTTATTGTTTTCTTCCTGTTATTTTCCAAGTGCTTAGAAAGCCCAGGACCATAGACCGAGATTAATTCGTCTGTAAATGTCAACTGCTACATGAGAAAGGGGTCACAAGTGAAACATTATTATTACTTAATGTTTCCCTCAAAAAAAAAAAACACAATCATAATCAACATCAAAAAAAACTTTTTCTTCCTTATCGGCTCCTTATCAAGTCTAACTCTTGTAATGGCTTGCGATCTACTGATTTAAACTCAAAGTTTTAATGTGTGGCATTTAGAATTAGCCAACTACCTAAAATTAAGATTATAAACAGTTATATTCCGTCATTTAATGTTTGCAGACTGATTTGCTTCAATCTTTTACTGGTAAAATTTTCTTTGCCAAAATGCTTAGAATACATTTATATATTACATACACCGGCTAATATTACTCATTAAAATCTGAATGGAGACTTTAGGGTGTTAAATGGATTCCAGGGAGGATTATGGGAGCTTATGTGTGTTCTGGGGCTCCCCACATTGCTCTAAGACTTTATTGGAGAGATTGTACAGCATTGACCATAAGGGAGATTTTGAAGTGCAGACCATGAAATGAGGGTGGCATAGTGGTTAGCACTGCCGCCTCACAGCAAGAACTTCGTGGGTGCAAATCTGGCCTGGGGCGTTTCTGTGTGAATGTGTTTGCATGTTCTCCTCGCGTTTGCGTGGGTTTCCTCTGGGTTCTCCTGTTTCCTCCTGCAGTCCAAAGACATGCACATTGGGCTAAATCAAGGTGCTAAATTGCCCAAAGGTATGAGTGTACGTGTGAATGGTGTGTGCGCCCTGTGATGGATTGGCTGTCCAGGGCGGGTTCCTGCCTTTCGCCCATAGTCAGCTGGGATCGGCTCCAGCTCGCCCACTGCACCCCCCAACCCCAGCCCCGCGACCCTAGTGAGGAAGAATCGGGTATAGAGACCGAATGGATGGACAATGAAATGGGTGCTTGAACAGGACAGACCATAAATGATATTGGGAAGAAGAGATCAGAGAGGAGAATACATGGGAGAGACTGAGACTGAAAGTCTTTAAAATGAACAAGATAAGCTGCGCAGGAGAGAAACAACACAGGAAAGGCTGCTAATGAGACAGAGCAAAGAAAACTAACAATATGCGAACCTGCTGATGTTTAACCCCAGCAGGTCTGACTCTGGTCGCAGTGTAGTCAGGATTTTGGAGCGCCTTCGTTTAAAAGCATTTTTGAAAATGCTGAAAACCCTGGTCTAGAGGTGGGAGGTGCCATTTCTAGTTTCTGTTCCATCCAAGCTGGTCATCCAGCATTTGAGAAATTACTAAAAGGCGAAACTCAGGTGAAACTCTGAGAGCTCACGAGCACATGCATCCACGAAGACCTTGAAAGCATTCCAGTTATTCAGCAGCGGAAAGGTTTGGATGGAACAAAGACCCAAAAACTTCACTAGGGTGCCGACGCCTGTTCTAGGAGGACCAGGTACTCGTCATAAGTGGCATTTAATAGCTGAAGCAGGTTATGAACCCCCCCCCCAATCACCTTGAATGTGCCTTTTGAGGACATGCTGGGAGGATATACAATATGTCCTCCATACTTCGCTGCCCCAGGAGAACTATTTGTCCAAGCATAAACTTATGCTTCTTAATTTCAGCTTTCAGTTCCTGATTAGTGGCCTACTTAGTGCCATATGACCAGCAGAAGTCCACCGAAGGATAATAGATGGGATGTCGTCATTGAGGCGAGGAACCATTATTCTCCGCCGCAGTTTACAGACAAGAGGAACGGCTGCCACATGATATTACACTATTGTCACTACCTGAAGTTTATGTAAATGATGCCAAGGTAAGCCTAGGTTGGAATTCAACACAATGCACACACCAAGGTTCCCTGCTACAAAGGCATTTACCATTCCCTGATAATTAGTGTATAATCAAGAGCATAAATCCAGGTCTCATATTTCCCATAATCTGCAGGTATTTCTGTTGTGCATTCCATATGCTGATCCTCTTGAAACAAAATGTGAACTATAAGGGCACCATGGTATTCACAGCAACTAGATGACCTCATGGCACTGGAATGCAGGGGTCGGGAGTACACAGGGATCAGCACTTTTTACCTTGTTGGCCGTCTTCCCTTGCTGAGCAGAAATTGGATCAGTGTTGATAATTTTGCGATTGTTTGATTGATTGATTGATTGTTTTGATTGTTTGCTCGAGTCATGCTAGTGAGATATGAATCAATGCAATCAGGTGATACAAGAAAATCATGACGGAAGAATGGCAGTCATGCAGCTTCAGCATGAATTTTGGTTTCTCAGGTAAGACTGGTGAGAGTGAGGCCCCGAGAGTCATCATGTCCCCCGATTTGCTTTGATGTTGCGACGGCAGCAACTTCGCGCCATGGTTGGCGTGGGGGCGAAGGGGCACGCGGGTGACGCGTGTCCCGCAGAAGCCAATATGGCCCTCCTGCTCCACACAAAGCGTCTGTTTAGGGCAGCCCCCCGGTTCCCGGCGGGATGCCCCCTCAGCAGCTGGGTAGCCCCATGTAGGTACAGAGCCCCCGAGCCAGCAGCCAGTCCGGACTCTGAGGGAGCGGGTTTAATTGGCAGTGAGCTCCCGGCGGGCAGCCATTGTTCCACCAAAAGAGGCTTAGCTGTGCAGGCCGCTAACGGGCGGAGCGCGGGCCTCAGCGCAGATGATTAATAACCTGAGGAGGATGGAGCGAAATGAGTGGGACAGAAATAAGAGAACACCTTAAAAAGAAAAGAATATGGGAGTGGAGGTTAGAGATAGCGGGGAAAGTACAGGGAGCTGAGTACAGATCGAGAGATAAAAGGTTGCATATTGGAGTATAAGACTGCAGGATACTGGTGAAGATGAGGTGTGGTCATACAATAGGGATTCTGATAGAGAAAAGGACAGAAACTTGTATATCAATGAATGATTAACTCAAAAGTGCAATGGTTCATGCAGAAAACTAATCAGTGATTGGTGTAAAAATTATGCAGAATTTATAAAAGAATATATAAAAGAATTTAGCAGTGATTCATGGTGAAAAGTAGATTCCAAGTACAAATAGATGAGCACTCAGGTTACCGTTGACCAAGATGTGAAGAGAAAGTGATCTCGTGTGTAGCCTCCTTTTCAAGACTTAATACCCAAACACTTCTAGGTAATTTTCAATTGTCGATGATTGACAGACAGACAGACAGACACGTGATAAGAGAGTTATTCATGAAGAGATTAGGCAGTGACTCCTGGCGTAATCCATGCAGAGAAATATTCAGACTGTCAAAACATTCTGATGGGCCAGACATTAGTCTATGTTACCTTGACCATGAATATGCGCCAAACATCAGCCACTGCAAGAATGAGAGGACAACAGCAAGAGGTAGTAGAGCAAGGGCATAGGTTTGCATATGAAAGGTCGGGACATGTCCCTACCAATATTTTGGGAGGCCAGATTGTCCCTACCAATATTTCAGCGAACTCGTTCTTACTATCTTTCCAGACAAGCCATATAAGACCCATGTAGAAATGGATAAAAAGGCACTGCTTCTTGGAGATGAGTAAATTTTAAAAAAAAAAACAGCAATGTGCTCTTTGGATCTGGGTTTTCAAATAATGGAAACAAAAAAATGGAAACCAAGGCAGCTCTTGTGGTAGAAAAATATTTAAAAAGCCTTTATTACATGGCTAAATGCAAGGCAAGGATAAAAAAGACTCAATTGTGGAGGCTATGTCTCCAAGACAACCTATTTGTGCATTCTAGCATTTGATTGGTTGGAAGGGCGGGGCTATCTGAAGGCTTAAAGTCAAGAGTAAACGGACAATGCTTTTCAGTTCATGAATATCCATTTTTGTCCAAAGCGGCGCTTGACGTGCGCAACTGGATTACTAGCTTTGATTACATGTGTTTGCAATGGCTTACCTGTAGATGTGAACCATAATTTGATATTTGCTCCAGACTTTTCTTCAGTGCGTAACTATAGGACTTTTCCCATGGCCCAACCCATGACATTACATTGATATTACCTTAGGTACGTATCACTTTCATGGAAATTTCATTGTCTGAGAGCGTGAGGAAAAAAAAGTCTCTCCATGTTGGAGAGATGTCCAAGTCATGCTGCTAATATTTCGCCAAATTGAACGGCCAGTGTAATGTTGGTTGAATAAGTGATCTACCTAGTCAAAAACAGATAATTACTTAAAGTGAAAACTTGCTAGCTACCTTTAGTTAGTTTTTACCGGAAAATAATATCAACGATTGTTAATTAAACATGTTCGCTAGTTTCAACTAGCGAACTTAACCTTTTTTTTTTTTTTTTGTCTTTGTTGATGCAAATAACTGATACAATTATGGAAAATGTGAAAACTCTAACAAAACAATATGTAAGTCGAAGTGGGTTGGCATTAAGAGACACTCAATCTAGGGCATTATTATACATTAACCAGAAAAACATCCAAACAAAATGTGACGGGGATAACTTACAAACTTGGTCAAAATCTAGGTTGCATTTCAAAACCTACTAAGCTGCCTTGCAGTCCACTACCAACAAGAGGAGCTGTCTGACAGTGTTTTAATTGAAATAGAACCTAAAAAGACTGGGTTGAGATGCATATAGTTAAATAATCTGTATCTCTGCATATGAGCTTTTGTAAAAGCTACTAATGCAGTTCAAGTCCCTAATATGTAGAGACAAGCCCTTATGCATAAAGCTAGCTAGCTACACAACTCACCATCATAGATGGGTAGCCACAGTATCCGATAGTCTTGGAGCAACCAAGCTAGCAAAATCTAGGTGGGCTATCTTTCTTAGTTTATTAGTTAGCCAGCCTTTTGAAGCTATAATCTGACTGGACTGAGTTAACGTTTGCTTGCATGCTAATCTATGAATACCACTGATGAATCAAAACGGTAACACAGCGGACGACATGACTAAACTTGAAATCATTTTTCTAGTGTCTAACAATTCTCTAGTGATCTAGTAAAACCTAGTAAGTTTATCAGTGGCAAAGATCTTGCAACTGAACAAAAATTTTAGGTTCTGGACTTTTCCAGGAAAAAAAAAAATGATAGAAACTCGATTTTGAAAGTTCAAATGACACTAATAGCTAGTGTTTTAAAATTTTCACCACTCTTAATTACTGCAAATGTTAAACTCAGTTTCTACCAAAAGTGACGCACGTACTTGGACTTTCCAAATCACAGGAGAATTGAGACAGCCTTAGTGATAGGAATAGTCATGCTATGACTTCAAATGCTGTCTATATAGGAAACTTACTTTGTTTTGAGACAAATCTTTAGTATACGCCATTATCTGATGACGAGATCGATGACGTCAAAGAGCAACGACCGATGGGGAAGATCCTAACACTCAACCAATTTATGGTGTAACTTCTTCCCTCACTCATTCAGTTACTCTATAAGTCACATCCTTGCATGCATCCTTGCTTTGCTGGAGTCCAGACAGAAATGTGAGCATGGTCAGCTGACCTCAAATGATTAAAATGGCAGGACCAAAAGATATGAGATTTAAATAATGGCTTTTGATTTTGTTCTTATGTATGATTGAAAGCCCCATTTTCTGCAGTCATCATTTAAATGTATTTATTGGCATTTATTAAGTTCAACTTTAACCAAAATCAACAGGACGACAGTGTCATCACCATCCCCCGCCAAAATCAAGGGCCATAACTCCATAAAAAAATATGCTTCAGCATCTTTAAACTTTATACTCAACTTAGATCATGACTAGCTTATTATTACTAAGCATACAAAATTTTCACGCATCTAGGTATAATAGTTTCAAAGAAATTCTGTCCCCATTGAGGCCCGGACGAACGAATGCACAGAAGGATGGATGGACGGACCCCAATCC
The DNA here is from genome assembly GCA_029721435.1 of Gymnothorax reevesii. Taxonomy (NCBI): domain Eukaryota; kingdom Metazoa; phylum Chordata; class Actinopteri; order Anguilliformes; family Muraenidae; genus Gymnothorax; species Gymnothorax reevesii. The sequence goes on along the minus strand of CM056574.1, from coordinate 134,432,275 downwards.
AATATTCCCCATCTCACTTTGTGGCAGGGGATAAAAACCTCCTAGAATCTTGTGTCAATTTGAATTCCATGTATTAGATTTTATGAACCTTTCCATGTCCCAGTAAAGACATGCACTGCCCTGTTAAATGAAGAGCACAACCTGAGTCTAATTAGGGCAGAGAGTGAAGTGAAAGATGCACAGTTGTGCTCATAAGCTAGTACCTCAGAGTTTCTAGTTTACGTGACAGATGCTTCAAAGCTGTTTATTTTTATCCATTTTGCATACAGGCAAAACGTGCTCTTTTTTTATTTTGGAGGGGGTGGGGTGTATTGTCAACATATGTTGATACTTCTTAGTTTTCTCCACAGAGTCCCCTCAAATATTACCCCTCATTTAAGATTGTATGTTTTGATTTCTAAGCAGATTGGTTGTTGTGGCTTTCAGTTTTATTAGCTGAACCAGATCTCATCTGATAAGAATTTTAAGGGGTCTGCATGAAGGGAGCTGAGATTGGTGCCGCTATGCCCTCTGCATGTGCTAAAAAAAAAGAAAAGAAAATGAGTGGAAAAACAAAGCATCGAGAGAGCTCAAGAGCCCCCAGCTGTTTGTTTGTGGTTCTACGCGCGAAATGACCTCTTCACAATGTGTTTAGCATTTAACCACAGGCTGCAGGTTGCCAGCGTGGCTCGATTGTTGCCCAACAAATCCAGCCTGTGCAGCCCCCTGTCATTAGGCCTGTCAGCAGGCAAGCTCATCACAGAAAGGCCGGACCGGAGGACATCTGTGCCAGGCCCGCAGGGTTAGACTCCCAGGTACTCCACCTGTACTGCAGCCTCATTACTGCCCTGGGCAGGGGCAATTAACTGAGCGACTGCCTGGCGAGGGGGGGAGGGCTACCTTACTGCACTGGGGAGCATGGGACGGGCTGGTGTATGTTGGACCTGACCGGCAGTTTCACTCAAGGCAGAATGGCAAGATTACCCGTCTGTGCCTAGGAGCAGCATGCGGCTGGTTAACAATAGAAACACATTAGAGCCTGGAAAGCCCTTTACTGTGGCCTTGCGACCCTCCCCTCCACACCCCCTGTCTGTTCAGCCGTCCTGCGCAACCCCACACCCCCTCCCTCTGTGTCTTCCCTGCTGAGACAGACGGCAGCATCTTACCCTCGCTACAGGCTGTCGAATTCATCAGTTTGCTTTCAACCCACCCAAAGAATGTGCCATCAAATTTGGTTGACTCATGTACTAAATTGACTGGCTGAATGTCAGATTTATTTGACGACTGATTGATGAGGGGGAGAGAGGATTACCATATAGGTACTACCGTATAAGTTCTGATCGTCCAGATTGACAGCCCCAGATGGCCTTTCCCTCAAATTGTGAATAATCAATGTTTATCAATGACAAAGAATTACTCTGATATCTGTAGAGGTAATAAAGAAATAGTACCTGGATAGTACATGTGAATATATATGTGAAATACACATGTTCACAAGGGCATACATCTTTATGTCTAAAAGCATATACTACATATGCTCAACTATTCACAAGTGTACTTCCCAACACATAAGCAGGCTTCACTGCCTTGAATACAGGCAGAAACCTCTCGCACACATATAGCCCTTATCCTACAACAATGTGTGTGGCTCAAATATGGTGACTTGTGGGGGGATAAGTATCTGAAGAGAAAGCAGCAGCAGATTAATTGTCAGTTATAGGAGAGGAGTAAACACTGACACCCACGCTTCCACCCACTCACACCCGGAAGGCCTCACTCTAAGTCACGATAAAACCCTGCAATTAGGGGGAGAAAGGACCGCCATACACTCACTGCCCACTTTTGTGCCAAAGAAACTCTTAAGAAACAGGAACAGGTTTTCAGAGCCCACATGAATCTCCTCCCCCTCAGGAACAGTTTCAAAGAACAGTTTCAAACCACACCGGGACAAGATATAAACCACAGCGAGGATAGCACTCCGAACCACATTGAGAACCGCTGCAAACTACATCAATGAATAGTTTTACACTGTTGGTGAGACCAGCTCTAAACAAAACCCTGGACACCTCATCACCTTAAGGTTCTCAACCCATTTAACACCGTATTTGTTGTGACCTTCACGCTTTTTAAAAAAGCCAAACCTTCAAACACATGCTGAGCTATTTTAAGCCAGAATAAGAAAATCAAATTAGGTTCTTCTGAAAAAAAGTAAGTGACTTTTTTGTTTCATGCAGTCACTGCCCTAATGTTGCCCTCATATTTACAAAATGTGACGTTAGCTGCACTCAAAGCTGTGCTTAAACACGAGGAGCACACCAATAAAAGTGCCCTCAAACAATACTGAAACACTCTGACAGTGGGTATAAAATCTGCAAGCATTTTTCACCTCAACCAAAGAGAACTAAGAAATCTTGACAGAACCGCTGAACCAAATATTTGTTCCTGTGTGTGGAAAAGTAAAGTTTTGGAAACTTAGAATAACAAAAGTCAGCGCACAGCATTGATTGCTAGGCATCTGCCTGCCATGGCTTCGTTCACCCAAAAAGTGCAATTTTGGTCCCTACAAACTGGTGACTTTGTGACCTTGGCCTTTGACCCGATTACACCCAGTCCATCTACCCTCTGCGAGGGGCTGCCATATCTGATCTGGCCAAAATCCCTCAGTAGATATCACACACAGAAGATGAGTGTGGCAGATGGCTGGACGTACAGACAGACAACTGGGAAACAGTATTCCTCCCATCCATTATGTGGGGCAGAGTTACAGCGCCCTCCATAATTATTGGCACCCCTGGTTAAGATGTGTTCTGTCCTTTTGCTTCTAATAAATTCGGATTTTTTCTAAATAATATAGGACCACAATGAAAAAAAAGAGGAAAATCCAACCTTTAATTCAAGTGCATCTATTCAGTGGGAAAATAATCCCATAGTAAAAAATAATTCTTTTACATCAAATCATGTGTGCCACAATTATTAGCACCCCTGATGTTAATACTTTGTACAACCCTCTTTTGCCAAAAAAACAGCACCTATTCTTCTCCTATAATATTTCACAAGATGGGAGAAAACAGAAAGAGGGATCTTCGACCATTCCTCTTTGCACAATCTCTCTAAATCAGCCAGCGATCTGGGTCCTCTCCTCTGTACTCTCCTCTTCAGCTCACTCCACAGGTTTTCAAAAGGGTTGAGGTCAGGGACTGAGATGGCCATGGGAGGAGCTTGATTCTGTGTCTGATGAACCATTTCTGTATAGATTTGGCCACATGTTTATGGTCATTATCTTGCTGAAAGACCCAGTGATGACCCAGCTTCAGCTTTCGGGCAGAGGCCACCAGATTTTGATTTAAAATGTCCTGGTATTTCAAAGCGTTCATGATGCCATGCACCCTAACAAGGTTTCCAGGGCCTCTGGAAGAGAAATAGGCCCATAGCATCACCGATCCTCCCCCATACTTCACAGTGGGCATGAGGTGCTTTTCTGCATACTCATCTTTTGTGTTCCACCAGTTCTTTAACAGTGAGCTTTGGAGAACTTTTTATTTCTCTTACCATCCTCCTCACTGTGCGTGGTGCGCAAAATAACCTTGCGTCCTGGTCCAGGCTTGTTTACCACTGTTCCAGTTGTTTTAAACTTCTTAATGATTCCTCTGACAGTAGATATGGGCAGGTGCAGGCGAGTGGCTATTTTCTTGTAGCCATCGCCTGACTTGTGAAGGTAAACACACATCTGCCTTACTTGAATGGTGTGTTCCTTTGTCTTTCCCATGTTGAAGAGTGGATAAGAGCAATGGCCTCTGTGTCACGTCATATTTATACCCCAGGGAAACAGGAAGTGATGAAGTACTAATTAAATGTTACCAGATACTCTGATCAACTTTGTAAACTACTGTAGAAATGACAGAAATATTTCAATTACATTTAATTCCTAGGAATTGTTATGGGTGCCAATAATTGTGGAACAAGTGATTTTATGGAAAAGAATTATTTCTAAGTCAGGGATTTTTTTCCCCTTAAAATTCACTTGAGTTGAAGGTTACATTTTTCTACAATGTTCAGTGTGAGAGTATGCTTCTAAGGCTTTTAACACATCTTAACCAGGGGTGCCAATAATTATGGAGGGCGCTGTGTAATGATTGTTTGGGCTCAAGGGAACTGTCAGTAACTGACTCCAAAAATAGCTCTGATCAGTGCCACAGTGCCACTGATAACAGCACAGGGCACATTAATTTTCAATCAAACATTATCTTAAACAGCTCCAAGCAGCAATAGGGGCAATTCTGATCATAAAATCATATGAGGCACACCCTGAGGAATTAAATTTTAATCACTCAAAACATCTCAATAAACTGATAAGCATGTAAGCATTTTTAAATTAATTACTTCTCTGACAGCTCTGAGTCACAGTTGGGGAGATGTGAGAGAGAGAGAGAGAGAGAGAGAGAGAGACAGCTGACAACTGAGCCCTAACCACCACCATAAAGCAATTCAAAGGCTATAAATGGAAAGAAGAGGTTCCTGCACTGTTACTATATGATTCAACATGTAAACCTTCCATAGCAGCAAACGTTCATTACTTCTTCACACTACAGTTCTGAAGAATTTACCACCAGCTGAACAATATCGGACTGCAATATTTTAAATTTTATTGAACCACAGAAGTTCTAAACCCAGAACCCAGAACCCATGTTCCAAGATGGCCGCGCCTATGTTGGCAGCTAGTCACTGGAGCAGTGTTTTTCACTACATTTTTCCCTTGTTTTTTTCTCCTTCTACTGCTAATCACATGTGAAAACTGTGTTGTAGCATTAGTCGTGTGCAATTTACATACCTTGCTCAGCATCCGTGTGTCAGTAGGATCCTCCCTGTCTCAACAACCTGAACAGTGGAGCTACCACCGAGTCCTGCACCAGAACATCCCGGACTCAATCTGGGTGTCCTCCTGCTGCTACCCCAGGCTAAGATGGGGGAGAAGACTGGGAAAGCCGGCTGGAGCCGCGGTGAAACTGGGGAATCTGCTCTGAGGACACAGCCGGTCCGTTCCCCAGTCCGTCTCCACAGAGTCTTTTCCCAATCTAAGGCTGTCATGCCTGTGTCCAATCTTTCCATCGCCCTCCCTGGAGGTGCCGGTGTTTGCCCCGGCTTCCCGCCACCGACCCCAGGCCTGCTGCAAGGTATCTCCGCTCCCTGCCCCGAGCCGCCACCGTGGATAAGGCCGGATCCGACTCCATCCACTTCGGACTCATCAATGCCAGATCCATCGCCAATAAATCGTTCACAATAAACGACTTATTCGGCTCTGAGGACCTCGACTTCATGTTGATCATAGAAACCTGGCAGAGGCCAGATGAGTTTGTGTCCCTGAATTTACTCTGTCCACCCAGCTGCTCCTTCTCCCGCGCCCCGAGATCCTCCGGCCGAGGCGGAGGGCTAGCCAGCATCCACCAGGACCGTTTTCCAGCACGGACTGTGAGTACACAAACTTACTCCTCATTCAAAATCCTGTTCAACAAAATCTGACGCACAAACCCGGTCTACTGCACCCTGGTTTACCGCCCTCCGGGAAGAAACAGCTCGTTCCTCGCCGAGTTTGGTGACTTCCTCGCCTCCATAATCCACCTGGATCGTATCCTTATAGGCCCAGTCACACAGCCAATCACGCACGAATCACTCACAAATCACGCACAGATTGGGTTTGTGCGTGCTTGTGCGTTGAGAAATTGACCAATTTTTCGGGGTGTCGGGGGTAGAAATCTCGGACGAATCACGCATGAATCGCGCATGAACCACGCATGTATCACTTACAATCACTGACATATCGCGCACGTCGACGCATAATAGCAAACACGGTGCAGTATTCCACGAACATTCGACGCACGCCCGACGCATGAATCACCGGCGGAGCACGTCCAAACACGAACGCTTCACGTACATTCCACGTACAAGCACTTTCGTTCCGCGCATGTCGACGCATGCCCCACGGATGAATCACTGACGAATCACGCACGAAAAACGCACCTTCGGCGTCACTATCGCTTCGGTTCAGCGCATATAAAAAGTGGTGAACGACGGGAGTTCCTCAGTACCTTTCGCCAATCAAGAACACTTCAAGAGATGCCACCCAGGAAAGCTCGCTTGCCCTCAAAGACAAGGGTGCAGAAGAAGAAAGCTGCTGAAGAAGTCCATGTAGATCCACCAGAAGCTGCTGCTGCTGAAAAACCTGCTGCTGGTGCTGCTGCTAGGAGGTCCCGTAGGTCTGGAATGGAAAAAGTGCCTGAAATGGCTGCTTTTATATGCCAAAATACATACGTGAGTTGTCAGTGGTTCGTCAGTGGAACATCAGTGAATCATCAGTTTTCTGTCAGTCAGTCGTGCGTCGGAAATGCGTCACTCGTCAGTGGATGTGCGTCGTTATGCGTTTTCCGTCAGTGATATGTCAGTTATTCGTCAGTTTTATAATTGATTGTCAGTGGATGTCAGTGGAATGAACGTGATACGTGCGCGTTTCATGCGTGATATGAACGTGGGGCATCAGTGGACGGACGTGGACGTGCGCGGATTCAAACCAGTTCTGACGCATAAGCACTGACGGCCGACGAGTGTCCCGCGCATAGTTACGCATACTCGACGCATAAACTACGCATGCCGACTCATGAATTACGCACACCAACGCACAGTTGTGCGTCGGAAAATGTTTGAACCGTTCAAAACTCAAAATCACGCACAAACCGCCTTCGACGCACATCCACTTACAATCACTGACAGTCCACGTTCGTTCCACCTACGAATTACGCATACGACGTACGCTCCGCGCAGAAACGAAAATCTGTGCGTAATTCATGCGTTTTCGCTGTGTGACTGGGCCTTATGGCAGGGGACTTCAACATCCATGTAAACAAAAGCTCAGATACCTTTGCCACGGACTTCCTCTCCATCACCGACTCCTTTCACCTCATCCAGCACATCACCAGTCCCACACACATCAAAGGTAACACCCTGGATCTGGTGTTTTCTATCGGGCTGAACGTCAAAAATATCCATCTAAAAGACTTACTGGTGACTGATCACAAAGCCGTAATGTTTTCCGTGTCCTTTGACGACGACTTTGTTCCGGATAAACAAACCATAAGATCACGCACTGTGAACAAGGCAGCAATGGAAAAGTTCACAGCTGCCTTTGATTGCAATGTTTTGAAGGCGACCGCTGATGACGTGGACAGCACTGTAGAGGCTTTCAACGAACACTGCAGCGCCATTTTAGATGACGTAGCTCCCCTAATCTCTCGCCCAGCCCGTCCCGTTAACCCCTCTCCCTGGCTGAATGACGACATCTATGAGCTCAGACGTCAACAACGCAGAGCAGAGAGGAGGTGGAAAACAACCAGCCAGGAGGTCCACCGGCTCCACCTCAAAGGACTCACATCAGACTTCAATTCAGCAGTCAAAAATGCAAGGGCTGCATACTTCGCAAACCTCATCTCCGCTAGTAAACACAACCCCAAAGTCCTGTTTAACACCATAAACACTCGGGTCAGCCCGCCCCTCCCACTCGCTGCAGTGTCTTCAAATAAGGACTGCAACGCCTTCCTATCTTACTTTATAAACAAAATCACAAATGTGAGAGCTTACATCTCATCTGCTGCTACTACACCGATCCCTCCCCCCTCCCCCCCAGCCTCCCTGCCTGCTCTAAGCACCTTTACACCTATCTCGCTGGAAGACCTGGAGCAAATAGTGAGCTCCACAAAGCCCTCCTCCCGCCCTCTGGACATTATTCCAACCTCCATGCTCCTACCAGCCCTCAGCACCGTTACTCCCACACTAACCCCTATCTTCAATAAATCCCTAGCCAGTGGTGTCGTCCCCTCCTACTTTAAGCAGGTGGCCGTCAAACCCCTACTTACAAAACCTAACCTAGACCCCTCTGCTCTTGCGAACTACAGGCCCATCTCTAAACTCCCCTTCATGTCCAAGCTGCTAGAGAAAGCGGTGGCCAAACAACTCACCGCCTATCTAGCAGCGAATAACATTGGTGACACCTTCCAGTCCGGCTTCCGCAAAGGTCACTCCACCGAAACAGCGCTGCTCAGAGTGACAAACGACATCCTGTTGTCTGCAGATGCCGGAAAGTGTACAGTGCTAGTCCTGCTGGACCTGAGTGTGGCTTTTGACACCGTCGACCACCAGATCCTCCTGGACAGGCTTAGGGATTGGGTGGGCAACACTGGGACCGCCTTAGCATGGATAAAATCATACCTCTCTGACAGATCCCTCTCTGTGACCGTTGGTCCGCACAATTCGGACTCCTCCCCTCTCCTCTGTGGAGTCCTGCAAGGTTCTGTTCTGGCTCCCCTCCTCTTCGCTCTGTACCTACTCCCCCTCAGCCACATCATCCGGAATTTCCCCGGCATCGCCTACCACTGCAACGCGGATGATGTACAACTCCACTACTCATGCAGACCAGACAAACTTCATAGCCTCAGCACCCTCCTCCACTGCCTGACTACCATTGAAGGTTGGATGGCTGCCAACCTTCTTCAACTGAACAGCAAAAAAACAGATATCCTAATCATTGCCCCCGACAGCCTCACCACAACAATAAAAGACCACCTGGGACCATTCAAAAACAACATACACTCCACTATTAGAAACCTCGGCATCCAGTTTTACCAATCCATGCTCCTCGATAGTCACGTCAAATCTCTCTCACCGAACTGCTTCTACCATCTCCGCAACATCGCCAAACTCCGCTCCACAAAGCTTTCCACAGACAATCCCCTGTATGCATTCAAGATCTCATCCACCACCACACCCCCCGCAGAGCCCTCTGCTGACCAGGGCCTCCTGCAAACCCCACGGACCCGACTTAAAACTAAGGGTGACCAGTCCTTCGCCGCTCCTAGACTGTGGAACGCACTGTCCCTGGGACTAAAAACTGCTCAGTCTTAAGAATCTTTTAAAAAAGCTTTGAAAACTCATATATTTAAACAAGCTTTTAACTGTTAACTTGTTATCTCTTCTGTTCTATCTTTGCCCTACGCTAATATCCATCCATCCAGCCATCCATCTTCAACCGCTTATCCGGGGCCGGGTCGCGGGGGCAGCAGTCTAAGCAGGGATGCCCAGACTTCCCTCTCCCCGGACACTTCCTCCAGTTCTTCCTGGGGTATCCCGAGGCGTTCCCAGCCGAGAGACATAATCCCTCCAGCGTGTCCTGGGTCTTCCCCGAGGCCTCCTCCCGGTGGGGCATGCCCGGAACACCTTCCCAGGAAGGCGTCCAGGGGGCATCCGATAAAGATGCCCGAGCCACCCCAGCTGGCCCCTCTCGACGTGGAGGAGCAGCGGCTCAACTATGAGCTCCTCCTGGGTGACAGAGCTCCTCACCCAATCTCTAAGGGAGCGGCCCGCCACCCTGTGGAGGAAACCCATTTCAGCCGCTTGTACCCGAGATCTCGTTCTTTCGGTCATGACCCAGAGTTCATGGCCATAGGTGAGGGTAGGAACGTAGATTAACTGGTAAATTGAGAGCTTTGCCTTTCGGCTCAGCTCCTTCTTCACCGCGACAGATCGGTACAAGGACCGCATTACTGCTGCCGCTGCACCGATCCGTCTGTCAATCTCACGCTCCATCTTTCCCTCACTTGTGAACAAGACCCCAAGATACTTGAACTCCTCCACTTGAGGCAAGAACTCTCCTCCAACCCAGAGGGGACATATCACCTTTTTCCGGTCGAGAACCAAAGCCTCGGACTTGGAGGTGCTGATTCTCATCCCAGCCGCTTCACACTCGGCTGCAAACCGCCCCAGTGCATGCTGAAGGTCCTGGTTCGAAGGAGCCAACAGGACAACATCATCCGCAAAAAGCAGAGATAAGATCCTGTGGTCCCCAAACCGAACTCCCTCCGCCCCCTGGCTGCGCCTAGAAATTCTGTCCATAAAAATAATGAACAGCACCGGTGACAAAGGGCAGCCCTGCCGGAGTCCAACATGCACCGGGAACAGGTCTGACTTACTGTCGGCAATGCGAACCAAGCTCCTGCTCCGGTCATACAGAGACCGCACAGCCCTTAATAGAGGGCCCCGGACTCTATACTCCCGAAGCACCTCCCACAGAATGCCACGAGGGACACGGTAGAATGCCTTCTCCAAGTCCACAAAACACATGTGAACAGGTTGGGCAAACTCCCATGCACCCTCAAGCACCCTGCGGAGGATATAGAGCTGGTCCAGTGTTCCACGACCAGTGTTCCTCCTGAATCCGAGGTTCGACTCTTGGCCGGATTCTTCTCTCCAGCACCCTGGAATAGACTTTACCCGGGAGGCTGAGAAGTGTCATCCCCCTATAGTTGGAGGACACCCTCCGGTCCCCCTTCTTAAATAGAGGAACCACCACCCCGGTCTGCCAATCCAGAGGCACTGTCCCCGACTGCCACGCAATGCTGCAGAGGCGTGTCAACCAAGACAGCCCAACTAAATCCAGAGACTTGAGGTACTCAGGATGGATCTCATCCAACCCCGGTGCCTTGCCACCGAGGAGCTGCCGAACTACCTCAGTGACTTCAACCCGAGTGATGGATGAGTCAGCCTCCAAGTCCCCAGCCTCTGTTTCCTCTACGGAAAGCGTAACAGCGGGATTGAGGAGGTCCTCGAAGTATTCCATCCACCAGCCGACAATATCCCCAGTCGAAGTCAACAGCTCCCCACCTCCACTGTAAACAGTGTTGGCAAGGTACTGCTTTCCCCTCCTGAGGCGCCGAACGGTTTGCCTGAATTTCTTCCAGGCCGACCGATAGTCCTCCTCCATGGCCTCCCCGAACTTTTCCCATACCCAAGTTTTTGATTCCGCCACCGGCCGGGCCGCAGCACGCTTAGCCTGCCGGTACCGGTCAGCTGCCTCAGGTGTCCCGCGAGCTAAACAAGCTCGATAAGACTCCTTCTTCAGCTTGACGGCATCCCTTACTTTCGGTGTCCACCACCGGGTTCGGGGATTGCCGGCACGACAGGCACCAGAAACCTTACGGCCACAGCTCCGAACAGCCGCGTCAACAATGGAGTAGGAGAACATGGTCCATTCAGACTCAATGTCTCCAGCCTCCCTTGGGATCTGGTCAAAGCTCTCCCGGAGGTGAGAGTTAAAAACCCCTCTGACAGAGGGTTCCGCTAGACGTTCCTAACAAACCCTCACAACACATTTGGGCCTGCCAAGTCTGGCCAGCTTCCTCCTCTGCCAGCGGATCCAACTCACCACCAGGTGGTAATCAGTGGACAGCTCAGCCCCTCTCTTCACCCGAGTGTCCAAGACATACGGCCGAAGGTCAGATGACACAACCACAAAGTCGATCATTGACCTCCGACCTCGGGTGTTCTCATGCCAC